>VDFB02281492.1:391555895-391581877 GCA_007258455.2 Sequoia sempervirens
CAAGATCACATGGATCTTGGTGGATACTACGTGGGACAACCCAACAAACAACAACAATAAAAGATCAAGATATGCCCCTATGTCAATTAGTCAAAACACACCATAATATGATAGATTATGGTGATCTTAACTAATTGTAATAGTGAGCTCAAATGATAAACAAAAGCCCAAAAGCATCAGAAAATCATAATCAATTTCAAAAACATCCTTTGCCATAGGATCAAGAGGATGGATTGGGTTGATGAGGTTTGTTAGGAAGGATGTATCCTATTGCGACTGATGAAGGATACTAAACTAGAAGATCATTATGACGCGGGATGCTCAACATAGATTGGATCACCTGATAGAGGTGGATCTCGTTTGTGAAAAAACAGCTAGATAGGGGCATAGCTTGATGACATGACACAAGGGAGCCAAGACACAAGACAAAAGACTGACACATCCTATAGACCTAGGGGCTTGGGGGCTAACCATAGATTAGCCTTGCCTACGTGAAAGCGCAAAGCCCTCGTAGTTCTTAAAAAGATTGTGGATAAAGCAGAAAGAAGACAATGGCGACCAATGATGAATAACAAAATACATGACAAACAAATTCCCCGAGGGAGGATCAGATGATCAACCTTTCCTATGTGAAAGCATAGGGGCAATGTAGTTCAGAAAAGACAAAGGATGACCAACCATGGATAACAAAGAAAAGGGACTGATGGGGACAAACGATGGAGGACCAAAATAGGTTGGTCCAAAATGCCCTGGGGGTGGATCAAATGATCAACCGTGCCTATGTGAAAGCGCAGGGGCAACGTAGTTTGACTAAGACAAAAGGACCAATAGGACAAAATGAAAGCTAGGTGAGACCGACAAAATGGATGATCCTCGATGACAAGACAAAGTAACCGAAAAATGGTCAAGCGACACAAGCTCAAATTGGGATACAAGCTTAGGATGATGGATAGCCAATGTGAATTGTCTAATGCTCAACCAAGATATATACCAAGCGACTGAGGATGGGATGGGCGAGGATGTTAGGATAGGGTGGATGAAATCATATAATAACTAGGATGCAAGGTAGATAATGATTAAGTCCTCTACAAATGGCGCTTGTGATCAGGTTTTCACCAAATGTACTTATCCAAAGCACCACCGAGGGTGGTTTTCACCATAGGATGAATTATTTCTCTTTACTATTTTTGGATTTTTTTGTATTTTTTATGTAGATGGGGTCACTAAGTGGACTTAGGCATAAAACCTTTTTAGATGTATGATATTAATGGGTTCTTCTAGGGGTTCTCCTTCAAGGGTGGTGAGTCGGTATGCCCCAAATCCATACTTTGCAGTGATGATATAGGGACCTAACCAGTTTTCTTTGAACTTGCCTTTCTTATCTCGGTCCTGTTAGGTGCGCTGGTTTTCTTTAAGGACTAGATCACCAATATTGAATTGACGAGAATGAACCTTCTTGTTGTAGCTACGTTTGAGGCAGTTTTGATAGGCCTGGAGATGATCATAAGCTTTGATTCATCTTTCATCAAGTAATTCCAACTAAGCAAGTCTTGCAATATAGGTATCTTCTTCGCTGATAAGATTTTTCAAAGAAATTCTCAGTGATGGGATCTCGACCTCAATTGACAAGATGGCTTTGACACCATATACTAGGGAAAATGGGGTAGCACCAGTAGGGGTATGGATGGAAGTGCGATATGCCCAAAGGGTGGGATGAATATGGAGGTTCCAATCATGACCAGTGTTATTAATGACCTTTTTAAGGATTCAGATCAGAGTCTTGTTAGTAGCTTCTGCTTGACCATTACCCTGGGGGTAATAAGGTGTTGACCAACGGTGTTGAATATGGAAGGTTTCACAAAGGTCTTTCATGGCTTGGTTTTTAAAAGGTTTTCCATTATCAGAGAGGATAGTGGATGGGATGCCGTATCGACATATGTTGTGGTAGAGGATGAATTTTGAAATATGGGTACCAGTGATTTGTGAGAGTGGCATTGCTTCCACCCACTTGGTGAAGTATTCAATGGTAGTGATAATGAAAGTGTGGCCATCAAAGGATGGCAGATATATCTTGTCGATCAGGTCAAAGCCCCACTGAGAGAAGGGCCATGTTGCAAGAAGAGGTTGAAGGTCTTGTGCTAGTGTGTGAATCAGATATGCATGTTGCTAACATGGGAGGCATTTCTTCACAAACTCACATGCGTCGTGCTCCAATGTAGGCTAGTAATACCTAGCTTGAAGAATATTTTTAGCTAAGGCCATGCCATTTCAATGTGCCCCACAAACACCAATGTGTACTTCCATAAGTGTAGTATGGGCTTTAGTCTCATCTAGACACCTGAGGAGGGTTCCATCATACCCATGATGATAAAGTGTATCACCAATAATGATGTATCGAGATGATCGTTGGATAAAGGTTTTGTGTTGATTTTGGGTAAGATCTGGAGGTAAAAGATTAGCATGCAAGTAGGTATAGATGTCTTGGTACCAAGGAGAAGCTAGACCTACAATGTCACACACCATCTTAGTCTCGGGAATGTCATATGCTGGGATTAAGAGTTGTTCGACGAGGAACTCACATTTTGTTCAATATTTGGGCATGTCAATCAAGGAACCGATTGTGGCCATTGCATCAGTAGCTTTATTTTGAATCCTGGGAATCTGATCAAATTGGATGGAAGTGAAGGACTTCTTAAAGTCATCAACCATGCGTTTGTAAGGTAGAAGCTTCTTATCTTTGGTTAGAAATTCATCATTGAATTGCTTGATAACTAGTTGGGAATCGCCAAAAACTCTTATTTGGGTAATATTCCATTTGATTGCGATTCTTAGACCAGTAAGGAGAGCTTCGTACTCGACTATGTTATTAGTGCATGGGAAAGCTATTATGAATGTTTTTGGGATGTAATCACCTTGAGGGGTAACAAACAAGATGCCTGCCCCTGATCCATTATGCGTGTATGACCCATCAAAGTATAATGTCCACATGGTTGCTTCGACTATTGTTAGAACCTCTTCATCAGGAAAATTTGTGATCAACGAGTGTGCATCAACTAAAGGAGCATCAACTAATTGGTCTGCTATTATTTGTCCCTTGATATCTTTTCGATCCACATATTCTATGTCAAACTCACTTAGCAACATGACCCATTTAGCCATTTTCCCAGTCACAATCATTCTAGATAGAAGGTACTTGATCAAATCTACCTCTGAGATTAACTTTATAGGGTGACTGAGCATATAGTGTCAGAGCTTCTAGGAGCAAAAAACAACGGCTAAGCAAGCTTTCTCTATTGGAGAATAATTAAGCTCATAACCAACTAGGGTCTGACTGATGTAGTAGATTGCACATTCTCTGGACGATTCATCATGTTGTGCCAATAATGCCCCTAGTGCTACTGATGTGGCAGAGATGTACAACAAAAGGGGCTTCCCAGGGTTTGAAGGCATGAGGACAGGAGGATGAGCCAAATATTCTTTGATCTTATCATAGCCTTGTTGACACATAGGGTCCCATTTGAAAGATGTGTTCTTCTTCAACAGGTGTGTAAATGGTTGACATTTATCATCTAGCTGGGCTATAAACCTCCTAATGGACTATAGCTTGCCTTGAAGACTTCTTAACTATTTCATATTACGGGGCGGAGGCATATCCATGATTGCTTTGACTTTCATGAGATCTACTTCAATACCTCTTCTAGAGATGATGAACCCTAAAAATTTTCCTGATGTTACTCCAAACACACACTTTTTTGGATTTAGGCACAATTTATAGTGTTCTAGGTGCTTGAAGATTTTCCGTAAGACTACAGGGTGTTCAGCTCTAGTTTTGGATTTTCCTAGAAAATCATCCACATAGTCTTCCAAAATAATGTGGATGAGGTCATGGAATATAATAGTCATTGCTCATTGATAAGTTGCCCCAACATTCTTGAGACCAAAAGGCATGACATTGTAATAGAATGTTCCCCAAGGCATGATAAAGGTTGTCTTGTGTTGATCTTCTCATGCAATTCTGATCTAATTGTATCTGGAAAAGCCATCCATGAGGGATAACATTTCATGTCTTGTTGTTAAGTCTACCAACATGTCAATATTGGGAAAAGGAAAATCATCCTTTGGGCATGCTTTATTAAGATCTCTGAAGTTTGTACATATTCTGACATTCCCATTGGGTTTGGCTACTGGGACAATATTGGAGATCCATTCAAAATAATCAATAGGCCTTACAAATTGGGCTTCCAACAGCTTCTCCAATTCTTTGTTGACCAAAAGAGCAACTTGTGGATGCATCTTACAAAGTTTCTATTTGCTTGGATTTGCATCAGGGTGAACATCTAAATGATATACTACCAAAGCTGGATCTAACCTAGGCATGTCAGATTATGCCCAGGCAAAGTTGATCTTTGCGTCCTGGAGGAGTTGAACAATTTCTGCATATTCTTCTTCTGATAGTGACTTGGCCACATTTGTTATTTTAGGGTCTTCTTCAGTTCCCAGGTTCACTTCTTGTGTTTCCTCTATTAGAATAGATGATCGTTCAGATAGGTGTGTTCCTACAAGGGGAAGATGAACATCTCCATCTTTAGGCGCCTCATCGAGGTTTTCGCCATCAAATACGCCCTTTATTTTTACTTTTTCAAGGTCAAGAGATGCCTCAAGGAGGTTTTCACCAAGTGATCCTTTTTTATTTTTCTTGTTTTTATTTTTGCGACTAGAGAGTTCATCCTCCCCCAATCCCATAAAATTGACATATTCGTCCAGAGAAATATTGATAGGCGTGTTATCCTATAGGTCCCAATCAATGAGTTCAGGATGTTTAAGGGAAATGCTAAAGGTGAAAATAGATAGGCAGTTGAACATGGATGAAATATTTGTGGGATCCACATCATCGTATGCACGTATGATGGATTCTTCCTCAGGTATTTCTTCTAAGGGACCGTTGTCCACACTAACACTGTGGGAAGCATTAGATGATGTTGTAGGGCCTTTTTTCTTTTTTTTTATCATACCCCAGGCCTAGATTCTATGGACGCTTCAGTACATCAATAGGTTGCAACCGTCCTTGGTCTTCTTTACCTAGACCCCCACCTTGATAGTTATGATTTTTTGCAAATTTAGCGGACCATGGGTATGCTTCTTGAAAGTATTCCTTAAGGGGAGGATCTAGTTGGGGTTCTTCACGATATACCCATTGAATTATATAATCTTTTGGTGCATCTGTCCTTAAACCAGGGGACCAGAAAATGCTAGTAGGGATATTGTTGGCACTGAAGGTAATGATCGTGTCCTCTACTTTCTGTTCGGACCATGAAGGTTGACCATATGTGTGTGGTGATGGTGGCATGGTTGCCACATTTAGAGCTGTATGCATTTCATATTCACCACAACCTTTGTCAATGATCTAGAATCTAGTGATGGTGGAATTAGTGGTGGAAGGTGAAGTGGTTGTTGTGGTGAATGTGGGATTGGAGGATGATGATTGTGGTGCCCCCATTTTGACCCCAGGACAATAATGCAAATGGGGAAATGAAGCTTCTAAGGCACGATAGTATTCGAAAGGCTGTGGATCGACATAGATGGTGACCTATTGTCCATTAATTGGGAATTTTAGGCATTGATGGTAGGTGGAGGGGACGACTTGCATGGAATAGAGCCATGGGCGACCAAGAAGGAGGTTGTATGGTAAGTCTAGATCAAGGACATGACATGTAGTGTGCTGAACCATGGGTCCAACCTGGATGGGGAGGCTGAGAATTCCTTCAGAATCTCTTTCTGCATTATCATAAGCCTTGATTGTAATGATTTGATTGCTTAGGTCCACTTGAGTGTACCCTAACTACTTTATAAAATTTTAGAGTGCATAGATTGAGGGTAGAGTCGTTATCTACCAAGACCCTTTTTGCTTTTTGACGGGCAACCAAGACTTCGATGTGTAGGGGACGGTTATGGTTGGTATCAATGTTTGGCATATCATTTTGGCTGAAATGTAGCTGACAAGATAAAGCCATATATCCTACTAAGGCTTGAAATTGTGTAGGATCAATGTCATTAGGCACTCGGGTTTCCTGTAAAGTTCAATTCAATATTTCTTGATGTACAGAGGAAGATTTAAGTAGGTCCAAAATTGAGATGTGGGTGTGAGTCTTCCCTAGGTGGTCAAGGATGTTATACTGAGAATTCACAGGATTTTGCTAAGTGGATGGAGGGGCTACGGGGACAGTGATACGGGTTCTTCTAGTAGTAACAACACATTGGGGATCTTTAGCTTTGACATGTATCATGGATATGCGGGGTTCCATTTGTTCCACGTAGTGAACAATGCCATCATAATTGAGGGGTACATTCTTATAGCTTATGTTATTTGTACTGTTGTTTTGGGGATTGTTATTGGACATGCTCACACCTTGATTATGGTTAGGGAAGGCATTCTGTTAAATCTGTAGTTGAGCATTGGATGAGGAAGCTTGATTAGTGTCGACTTGGATATCTCCTCAATCAATAAGATCTTGGATATACGTTTTGAGACTTTGACACTTGTTGGTGGAATGCCCTTTGATTTTGTGAAAGTCACAATACTCATTGTCTTTATACCAATTGGGTTTTGGTTTGGACTCATCAAAGTGCTTGGTTATAGGATAAGCAATTGAATAGTTTGCCTGCAGAAGCCTATTGAAAATGGTGCTTAAAGAATCACCTAGTTGAGAGAAATGGCATTTGTTGTTCCCTTGACTATTTTGGTTTGATTGTTGAGAGGGGTAGGCTGCCCCCTGTGGTACTAATATGATGTTATGGGTAGGTGGTTGGTTAGAGACAAGCTATTGTCTCTGAGAGGTACTGGCTACTTGGACATGTTTAGTGTCACTGACACCATCATTCACAACATTTTTGTTCTTGTTCCAATAGCGCGACTTATCATTGGATGGCCATTCTTTGTCATGGTTATGTATCTTGATATGTCCCTTAGCAATAAGGGCTCGTTCAAGGATGGGTCCTTTCTCCACTACCTCGGTGAAGGTGGTAACACAATGGAGTCTGAAATTATGGGCCATGTTAGCTTGTGAATTTTCAACAAAGAGAGTGACCATGTCTTTCTCTTTGAGAGGGGTTTTCATTCGACTTTCCAATGCATGCCACCTTTGCAAGTAGTTAGCAAAGGTATCACCCTCACGTTGATTCTCTTTAAGGAGATCCAGGGTATCAGTGTTCTTTTCCAAATTGAAAGAGAAGTAGGAAACAAAATTTTCTGAAAGATCTGCAAAGGATTTGATTGACCCTCGTTATAGACTCATGAACCATTCTAAGGCGTTCCCTGCCAGGCTTCATGGGAACAAATGCAAGAGGTAGTTATCATTGTACATAACCTCCTAACACTAGGAGTAAAACTCTTGCAAGTGGGCTTTAGGATCTTTGTTTCCCTTATATTTGTTAAATTTTGGTATCTCGAAGTGTTTCAGAAAGGGAATCAATGAGATGGAGGGATCAAATGGATAGGGACATATATCTTCAAATTTAAAAGATTGCTTACTAGTCCCCGCATGAAGATCTTTCAAAGCAGCTTTGATCTCCAATAGATTTGTGTTAACTGGTGTTGTTGTTGAGGTAGGTGGATTGGATGGATATGGATGGTAGGGTGATTGTGGATCTTGTTGAGATAATGTTTGAAGGTGGACGTATGGATTTTGATAATGAGAGGATGGTGTCCCCTGCTGATGTGTTGGGGGTGATTGCTAGTATGGAGGCTGTTGTTGTGAAGTTGAGTATGGATTAACTTGGTAATTATAGGTAGCATAATGTTGAGGAGCATGAATGAAGTGTTGTGGATTGATTGGCTGGTATTGATGTGACTGTTGTGAGGCCACATGGGTTGGTTGTTGAAATTGTTGTTGGTTATGATAAAAATAATGTTGGGGGGGTTGATGTGTTGTTGGTTGTTGCATGGGCCGAGATGGAATATTGTGTTGTGGCTAAGTTTGTGGACGTAAAATAGATGCGAGGAATGGTGATATGGCTGGGACTAGAGGTCGAGATGGATTGCTTTGTGATTGGTGTAGTGGTTGTTGTGATGAAACTAAGGGATTATGCAGTGGTTGTTGTTGATGAGGTGGTTGAGATGTGACAAAGGCATTTTGTAAAGGAGGTTGTTGAGTGATAGTGGGGATATTAGGTTGGGATGTACCTTGCGGGGGTAATTGAGATGATATGTTAAATTGAGGTAGCTGTTGGGATGTGAATGGAGGAAATGAGAGATTTGTAGCTCCAGGAGGTGGAGGCAAGGCAGTGAAAGGGTTTCCCCCAACATTTATTGGAGGCTGGTTTGAAGAGGGTGGTGCAAGCAACATTAATGGTTGAGATGGAACATTTTGCGGCATACCATAGGTGAAAGGATCATTAGGATTTTGTACTTTGGGAGTGCTTGCGACTAAAATTGGGGCGTATGGAGGATTGTTGACATGATAAAGGACAACATTACCGAATTCTGGATGATACCAACCTTCTACTGGAGGCATATTGGGGATGTATGAATCACTTGGGGCAGTTTGTGAGACCTGTGGGGTGTGAGATGTGGGATTTCCATATTTGGATAAGTCAACGCCTGATGGGGGTTTGACACCTTTCTCGATTAGATGAGCTAAGATTACTTCTCCATGTTGTTCAAGTAGACAATCTATCATTTGCACATTATTGGGGTTGCTAAAATGTTCCTCAAGTGTGAGTTCAGGTTGATTGATCATGTTCTCTTCACCATGTGGTGGGTTGTTTTGATCTTGGGTGTTGGATTGTGATGAAGTGCCATTATGAGGATCTTGTGGGACATTTGCAACATTGTTAGGATCTTGAGAAGCATTCGCCTCATTGTTAGGATCTTGAGGGATGTTTAGTTGGGAATCTTGAACTTGTGCCATTTACTTCTTGCTTTGTGATCGAGTTTGCACGGGCATAAAAAGGCAAGGCTCAATGTAGATGTGAGGATGATAGTCAAATGATTGTGTGATGGGACAAAGGCTAGTTGGATGCATTCGATTAGAGGACTAGATTGTTTTGATTAAATAGACTAGATGATTGGATGATGATGATTGGATAGTTGTGATTGGATGAACTTGACAGGATTAGTGCGCTTAGATTGATTAGATAATTGGATAAATTTGATTGGATAGGGGGTGATGATGATTGATTAGATGACTAGATAAATTTGATTGGATAAGTGTGATTGGATTGATTAGATGATTGGATGATTTTGATTGGATAGGTGTGATGATGATTGGATAAATTGGATTGGATAAGGATGATTGGATTGATTAGATGATTGGATGGGTTTGATTGGATAGGTGTGATGATGATTGTATAAATTGGATTGGATAAGGATGATTGGATTGATTAGATGATTGGATGGGTTTGATTGGATAGGTGTGATGATGATTGAATAAATTGGATTAGATAAGGATGATTGGATGGGTTTTGATTGGATTGAGATTAAATTACAGGAGATGCATGGGATTCTAAACCTAGTTAGGAAATCACCCTTGGTGAATAAAGGCATTGATTGACCGGATTGATGGATAAATAAATCATGACACTGAATCCACCTCAAGATGGTAGTGGATTGATTTGGGCCGAGGATGGTAACTTATGACATCAATTTCACTTTGAGATGAAAGTGAATTGATTTGGGCCAAAGTTGATGATTTGATGTGAAGTATAATGATCGAATTCAAACACCAAAGTCAATTAGGATAACAACCTTTAAGAAAAGGTTTAGGGGGTTTGATGTGATAAAGAGGTTGTAAAACGGACTAAAGTGTGAGGTTTGATGATGCAAATGATAAGGTTTTGGTAGGACGGGTTAGTGGCTAATAGAAATGGATGTTCTAAATGAGTGGAAAATTTAGCGAAATGGATGAGAAAAAGGCTTGGAGTAATTAAATGGAGGTTTGGAATAGCTAAACGGGGTGAAAATGAATGTGCAAGGGTGAATTTGTCTTTCTGCAATAAACTGTAGGGGTGTGACTACCTCTTTGGGTAAAACAGGGGCATAGTCGCCTTTTTGCGATAAAATCAAGGGCGTAGCCACCTTTTCATGGTAAAGCAGAGGGCGCAATCTCCTTTTTGCGGTAAAGCAAAGGGCATAGCCGCCTTTCTGTAGTAAAGCAAAGGGTGCAGTTGCCTTTTTGTGGTAAAGCAAAGGGTGCATCCACCTTTCTACGGTAAAATAGAGGGCATAGTTTCCTTTCTGCAGTAAATATGACTTAGTTTTGATGGAAACAACTATGGAAAAGACTCAAAATGATGATAATAAGGCCAATTTATCAAAAATTTCAAAGGTTTCTCACAAAAAGACACTTTAAACAAGCACAATCCTATGATTAGTGTCAAGGGTATGGCCAACAAAGATCTTAATCTAGGATGTACAAGGCTTCTAGGGAGTCCTTGATATACTCTCAGTACGTGAGGCACAATCGTGAACACCAGCCCGTCACAAGCATGAGTCGGGAACCCCATCGAGCTATTGAAGGGCTTAGACCAACCCTTCACGTCTATCTAGGTATCACCCTAGCTTTGACACTCTGCCAATTATGACGTGACTGGATTGAGGTACAACTTTCACTCTCTCTCATTTATATACCCCACCGGTACGCGTGGTTGGAATCGTCCCTTGGGGTTATGAAATCCCCAAGTAGGTCCCACTAAAAAGAAGGCACTAATCATTTCCAGCTACTCCCCAGGCTCACACAAAGTGCAAGGGGAAAGTGAAAACAAATCAATGCCCCCTTTGGGTGACACAAAAAAAACACAACAAACAATGAGTATTACTTCCCCTAATTAAACTATATTCCTAGATTAACGAAAACAAGGATAACTTTTAAAATCTAAGCAAATGAATGGCCCTGCAAGGAAATGTTAGCTGTTTTATCCTTCATTCTTTGTCAATTACGCAAGAATATGCTGCAAAATGTTAGCAAAAACACCAATATCCTTGCCAAAAATAATGTTAGGGGGTTAGTACCTGAAAAAAGAAAAAAAGGGAGCAAAAATGAAGCTAAAATGGTTGTTTTACCTTTCAAACTGTGTTGTTATGGGGCGTATCCACCCCACTGTAGTAAACAAGAGGGCGTAGTTGAATTTTTTCAGCAAAACAAGGGGCACAGTTGCCTTTCTACAGTGAACCAGAAGGGTGTAGTTGAATTTCTACAGTCAAACAGGGGGCACAGTTGCCTTTCTATAGTAAAAAAGTTAGAAATCAACTTTCAAAATCAAGGGCGTAGCCACCCAATTATAGAAAAGTGTTAGAAATCAGATTATTAAATAAAGAGCGTGGTAGCCCAACTACAAAAAATGTCAAAAAAAAGTTTTTTAAGTAAAGGGCGTGGCCTCCCAACTATAAAAAATGTCAGAAAATAACTTTTTAAATCAAGGGCGTGGCCACCCCACTGTAGAAAATGTCAGAAAAAAGCTTTTTAAGTAAAAGGCGTGGCAACCCAACTGCAAAAAATGTCAGAAAAAAGCCTTTTAAGTAAAGGGTGTGGCCACCCCACTACATAAAATATAAGAAAAAAATATTTTTAAGTGAAAGGGCATGGCCGCACAACTATAGAAAATGTCATAAAAAATCCTTTTAAGTGAAAGGGCGTGGTCGCCCAAATGCAAAAAATGTCAAAAAAAAACCTTTTATGTAAAGGGCGTGGCAACCCCACTGTAGGAAATGTCAGGAAAAAGCTTTTTAAGTGAAAGGGCATGGCCGCTCAACTGTAGAAAATGTCATAAATAATCCTTTTAAGTGAAAGGGCGTGGCAGCCCAACTACAGAAAATGTCAGAAAACAACTTTTTAAATCAACGGCGTGGCTGCCCCACTGCAAAAAATGTTAGAAAAAAGCTTTTTAAGTGAAAGGGCGTGGCCGCCCAAATGCAGAAAATGTCAGAAAAAATCATTTTAAGTGAAAGGGTGTGGCCACCCAACTGCAGTAAAACAGAGGGTGCAGTCGCCTTTCTGCGGTAAAATAGAGGGCACAGTCACCTTTTTGTGGTAAAACAGAGGGCGCAGTCACCTTTTTGTGGTAAAACAGAGGGCTCAGTCGCCTTTCTACCATAAAACAGAGGGTGTAGCTGCCCCTCTGCAACCTGTTTTTGCAAATAAACTCAACAACAACAAACGTTAAGTGAATGAACCCATTTGTGGGTCCCACCGGGCATACAAAAAATGTGAATCCCTGAGTTTTATCTATCCTAATGATGCAAAATAACTAAATGCAGTATAGAAAAACATAAAGAACACCTCAAATATTAGCCTAAGGAATGATAAAACAAAGAAAATAGATAAAATGAAGATTGTAAATGATTATACCCTCTCTTTGCATTTGAAATTCCTTGATTGGCCCTTGATTTTGATGGTTTTTGTGTACTCCTTGGATGGCTATTGATGAAATTATATCAAGATTAACTATGTGGTGAGATGCAAAGACAAATGGCTAAAATGGATGGTTAGATGAGTGCACAAAATGGTAGCATAAGGTTGCTCAAATGACTAACTCCTTGAAAATGCCTTAGGAGGGGTATTTATAGAGCAATTTGAATTATCTAGAGAATTCATTGGTTGAGATTTATCCAACAAGGACAAGATGAAGGGCTATGGTGAGTTGAGAAGTCACAAGCCCTCACATCTTAACATGTGGAATGTGAAGTGGCTTAAGGTATGATGATGTGTAAGTGAGGTGGAAGGGAAGTACATGATGTGGAGGAAGGACAAGTACCTTGTGGAGTGAGAAGATTTCTTCAAAAAAGAACTTCTTGTTTGCAAGTGAGGATGAAAGTGATATTTGAGGAATTTTGGAATTCCTCAAAAATCTCCATGGGAAATAAGAAAGTGGTTGGAGAAATAAATGTGAATTAAACTTAGGAGAATCTTGTGGATAATAGAGGGTCTCCAAAGAGGTGGGAGTTGGTCACATGTGGATGAAGTGACAAGTCAAATGTTCTAAAAGTCTTGGAAGGATAAAATATGAATTAAAAATTCACATGGGGAGGAGAGAGACTTAGGATGAATAAATGTGAATTAAAAATTCATATGAGAAAGGGGTCAATGCTAAGAAAGACAAATGAAAAGGTTGACTAAAAAGGGATGCTAAATGTGGCTAATGACTTTGATTAAGGTTGTGCAAAGACTTGATTAGGATAATTAATGAGAGATTAGAAGCAAGTGGCAAATGTAGGAGGATGCGACATTAATCCTTGATTAAGAGGATGCACATCCTAATCATGAATTAATTAAATTAATCCAGATTAGAGAGGGATTATGGAGGATGTGACAAGGAGAGAGAAAAATGAAGAATTTAAAATTGATTTTATTCAAAAAGGTTTAAATAACTAAATTAAATAAATTGATCTATTTATTTAATTTAGAGAGGAGAAAGGTGTATGTTAAAAGCATTTAATTGTTAAATTAAATACTTTGAGAACTTTAAGTATAAAGTTCAATATTAATTAGTATTGGCGACATTGATGAATAGAAGGGTGAATTTGATCATATGGAAGCCATCAAATTTGGATGTCTACAGTTTCTAACCTAGTGCAGGACTGCATAATGGCTGAAGAATAGCCACAACTCATCCACCCGGTGGATAATGTCAGTGTCTTAATTGTTTGGCATCATGCCTTCTGGTCCTCTACCTCTCTTTTCCTCCCTCTTCCTCAACTGACAATTGTTCAAATGAGGAGAGGTAATTCCTTAAATTACCTTATATAACTTTCCCTCCCTCTTACCTTTTTTAAATGAAGGGTATTTTTTCCCTTTATTTAAAAAATTCTTCCTCCAACTAATTATTTCCATCCTTTATCTTTCCGGGGCCTCCATTTGCACACTGTGCATCCATTCGCCTCCGTTTAAAAGCCAATCTTCTTAGTTTTTCATGCTCTTTTCAATGACATAAACCACTCTACACTTTCAAGTAGTTGCCTAGGACCCCTTTTCCTTCCCCATCCACCTCCTCGAGGGGGCATACCCTACCATTCTTCTCCATTTCTCTGTCATAAGCCTTTCCCTGCAAGATTGGGGAATCCTTTCTCATTCCTCTCCGTTTGGGTAGCTCACATAGCCTCTCCCATGCCAGGGCACCTATTTTCCAATCGCTTCTTCTATAAAGTCATCTGTATTTTATTTTCTTCAAAATCCTATTATTTTAATAACATTTTGAAGAGGGGAAAAATGTAGACATCTAAATTTGACCACTTCCATATGGTCAAATTCGTCTTCTTATTCATCCCTTTATTCGCCCATTTCATTCTCTCCGCCAATATTAATTAAATCATTCATTTAATTAATATTTCATCATTTGTATAAGGTTCATAAAGTATTTAATTCAATAATTAAATACTTTTACCTTTTACTTATTTCCTCTCTAAATTAAATAAATATATCACTTAATTTAATTTAGTCATGTGACTTCTTTGAATTTAAGTCAATTTTTAATTCCTCATTTTCTCTCTCATTAACCCTCTTCTAACCACAATCAATTTAATTAATTTATGATTAAGATGTGTGCATCTTAATCAAGATTAATGTCACATCCTCCTACATTTTCCACTTGCTTCTAATCTCTCATTAATCTTCCTAATAATGTATTTGCACAACCTTAATCAAAGTCATTAGCTACATTTAGCATGCATTTTTTATTCAACCTTTCCATTTTCCTTCTTGGCATTTACCCTCTTCCCCATGTGAATTTAAAATTCACATTTATTCCTCCTATAATTTCTTTTTCCGCATCTTCTAGAATCTTTGACTTGTCACATCAAGTCACATTTGGACAAGTGCTTTTGTTTTTGGAGCCTTGTCTTATCCATGGGATTCTTCCAAGCATGTGAATTTTTAATTCACATTTATTTCTCCAACCACTTTTCTCTTCCCCATGGAGATTTTTGAAGAATTCTAAAATTCCTCTCATGTCACTTTCCAACCATTTGGGAACAAGAACTTGCCTTTTTGGGTAATTTTCTCTTCTCCCAATGTAATTTTAAAGTACTTGTCCTTCTTCCACCTCATTTACTCTCCTTCCATCTCACCTTATCCTTTGGACACCTCACCCTCCACATGGAAAGATGTGAGGGCTTGTGAGTTCTCAACTCACCATAGCCCTACATTTTGGCCATGGTGGCTTAATCTCAACCGTCCATTTCTTTAGAGAATTCAAAATTCTCTATATATACCCCCCTCTTCCCTTCATTTGAACAACTTAGAATTTCATACCCAAACTCTTGCCAATTTGACATTTGAAGCATACTTAGCTATTTTTCACATTTTTCTTTCACCATAGCATTTTCTCATCCACTTCTCATTCATCTTGCATCACACTTGTGCATCTCATTTGCCATCAAAGGAGCATACATAATATCAAAAATCAAGGGCCAACCAAAGGACCAACTTAGCAAGGTATAATCATTTCATTCATTTTGTTAAGTTCGACGTTTTTCCCAATCTTGAGGTGTTAGGTGTTTACTTTGTTTCTTGCATTTCTTTTGTTGCTGCTCGTTATTGGAATAATATTTTCACCTAATCATAGATACATTTTCTAGGCTACAAATAGAGGAATATATCTGGAACCAAAGAAAATGGGGGATAAGTTGATTAAGTGCTATCACAACCACTTTCAAAGGTATTCCACTCAAGGATAACCCTAGAGATCTCAATGCAAAAAAGAAAGAGATCTTGCAATAAGGCTATCCTAGGGTCTGAAAATGATTTAATGAGGGGTTCATTACCAAGTGTAAACTTGGAAAAGACAATGATATGCAAGATGAAATGCAAAGCCCTAATTGAATGCAAACGAACATTAAATGACCTAGAAAAGTGAGCAAACCAATACATCAAACTTTAAAATAGAAAGTGTGCACTTGGGAATCTAGAGAAGGTAGAATGCAAGTTTGGAATTCTAAAAAAGCTACTATCAAGGCTGACTGGAACTCATTCGCCAAGCTGGGCGAATTAGTCTATTTTCTAGGAAAATGTGCAGGAACATGAATCTTCCAAAAGGGTATCCAAATTTGCAAAATCCCAAAAATGTACTAGAACTGGGACTCATTCACCAGAAGTGGAAAATCACTCCAATTGGGATTTTCTGTGACTTTCAAAGATGATTATGTTCTTCACTGCCTGCTCTACTCTTCCTAATTGATTTCTAGATTTGAACTTCCAATTTGCAACTTGTAGGTGATCTCCAATGTTCTCCAAGGCTTGATGACAACTTTGACAACTTTTATTACTTGACAACTTATCCAATCTTTCTCCTTATGAAATATGCAACCTAAGACTGCAAATCACACACAAAGGAGAGGGAAAAATGTTATGGGGTTAGTGAATAGGGGTTTGCCTTGGTCAAACCCCTTGTTGGTAATTAAACCTTGAAATGAAAACAAATATGAATGGAGAATGGTAAATGAACAAATAGCAATGTTGCAACTCACCAAACCCTAGCAATAAGGTGCTACAAATGTGCTTGAAATGACTGCAATGGATGTGGTTTTTGACTCTTGCTTGATATACTTGCTTGAATCACAAAACCTATATCACAATTGTTAACACAATAACAAGCATGACATATGAAATCCTTGACATGATGATTGGTACTTGAATGCTGTTCTAGAATTCTTGATAATGTGCCCTTGAAAGCTCTTGAATACTCTTGTGAATGCTCAAACATGCTCTTGTGAACTCTTTTGAATGCTAGGTGTTGAATATGAGTGAAAGAGCCTTGTATTTATACTCAATTATGCAAGAATTCTTGAAATTACAACACTACAAGCTGACATTAGATCTAGGAGAATAAAATATTGCTATAAATTTAATTAATTTTAATTTTGGGCCACATGGGACTCATTCGCCCAAGGTGGCGAATGCGTCCCATTTAGAAAAATGTATGGGACCAAAAATCAAAAGTGCTTAGAAATGTGTGAAAACGATTCAGGGCCAAAAGATTCAGGTGGGACCCATTCGCCCAAGGTAGAAAATGAGTCCTAGATCACCAAATCTAGGCCACACAAGATAGAAACACCCGAATTATGATTGGATACTGATTAGTGTCAGGATTATCCTTGAAAAGATGCAATAAATGAGGCTTGTGGATGCAAAACAGGGCCAATTAAAGCATAAGAGGACCTAATTATTAATGACAAGCCAAGAGGAATGTGAAAGTGTGTTATAAAACTTTACAACACTCCCAATAAGGCAAGATTAAGGTTAAAAAAGAGGTTTATTAGGTGTAATTAATTAATAAGACCTTAGAAAAGTGTGAAAGTGAATTACAACACTTCACAACACTTAAGAAGGTACCATTAAAATCCATTAGTTCACAACGGCCCAAGATTTAATGTGAATGTGTCATCCAAATTGCAATACTAAGTCAAGGCAACATTAAGCCAAAGTCACAAGGAGGGCCCAAACAAGCCAAAAAAAGTAGAAGGGTTATTTTTTCAGTGACTCCAATATCTTGTCAAGAGTAGGAAGGGTTTGTAAATACATATCTCCATGTACTAGAATGTCTCCATGTACTAGAATTTCTCCATGTAATAGAATGTTTCCTTGATAGTTTGTAATGATTTAGGGGAACGTATAGTCACAACTATATATTTTCTCTCACCACATTTATTGATGTGATTATAATAAATTTTAATAAAGAGTGATAAGATTTAATGTATTGTAATATCATTACAATGGTCCTTCCTTTATCACATATAAATTGAATATGTCTATTATATATGATTATATAATATCTTTGAATTTTAAGTATGCCCATTATATATGATGTAATCTTTGATTTTCATATAATTTGATACTTTAATTGATGGTATTTATTTCCTCTTTAGTATTCATGGCTATGTTTCCCAATGAAGTAAGTACTGGTACATATTGGTGAAGGAACAAATATTTCATTATTTAAACATCTATCCCTATTAGAAGTAGGAGTATATTAGGGTTTATGCGTGTTGTTAATGATTCAATGTCACAAACCATATAACCATCTTAAGCAAACCTAAATAGTTAAATCATCAAAAATAATGTCACACATGTATGTACCTTGCCACCATGTATGCAATAAAAAATGAATTTATCTTTGGGTATTATAATACTATTCTTATCTATAGATACATGTGCAATGTGTTTTATCAACCATATAAGAGGTTTTATGTAGCTAATTACTCTTTGACCAAGTAGCAATTATAGGTGTCAAGCTTACATTGGGTATAGTTGTTGACTATTGTAGTGATTTTATATATTTACTTGATTTATAAACCTATTAAAGATACCTCTAAGAATACCATCTTAGGTTCAACTGAGCCCAAAGTGTAAAAGAGATCACACACTCATTTATTGGCTTGTTATCTCACTATTTTTTGATGAGAAATTTTTTCCATCTTTAAGAATGAAATATCCTTGTTCTTGAGTTGGAAAAATCCCTTTAGAAGTGTGACCTAAAATTTTGGGAACCAATATGTGCCACAAAAAAATTATGTGTTCTAGGCCACATTGATGAGGTGATAATCGATAACCTTGTGGAAATGGATGCAAAAAACAATCCAAAGATAAATATGAAGACTCCAAACAATTTTCAAGGGTATCCACACCAATTCCAAATTGTGATAAATGATGATGTAGAGAAATAAGATGGTCTAAAGATTCCCTCACAACATCTAAAGAAGATGATGCAACTCAAGAAGAGCTAACATTCAAAGAGGAGATGAATATCCTCAATAGTGTCCTCCAAGTATGCAAGATAGGACTCACAAAATAAACACATAATATTTTCCAAGTAATCATCCCAAGTATTTGTATTTGGAAGACAATTAATATCTCATTGCATTGAATAATTAGGAGCCATGGATATAGCAATACCAGTCTCATAAAAAGTAACAATGGATGAAATGCTAACACATGCCACTAGAATCTCAGTTGATGAAGAACACTGAGATTCAAATGACCATACTCTATCTCCTCCAAAGCATGTACACCAAATTATTGAGTGAGTACATTAGTTGGTGGAAAAAAGGAGAAAAATGTGAGAAGGTGTACACTCAATATTGATGATATACCTCCCTAATTGTAATAATATATTTAGTACATAATCCTAAAAATATAATTTAGTGTGAACTCAACACTCTTTTATAATACATTGTGTGATCTAATATATATAATCTATATTAGTTAATAATTATTGGTAGGGTAAGAAACTAGAGATAGAGCTTAACACAAAAATAAATCATACCAAAGACCTCAACCAATAGAATGATGAGCATATGTCTATCTAGGCCTTGAAGGAAGATGTTGTACTTTATAAGGGACACATCGACAAGTAAATATACATGTAAAGAGGATAGATGAATGAAGAATATAAGATAATAGAAGAATAAAAGAGACAAAATAGAGATAGATAGATAGAAAGGAAGATATGAGGAATGTATATGAACATGTACATTAAAGGATATGATATAATGAATAGAATTCAATTGTTGAGTACCAAAATCATTGTGTACATATGATTGATATGAATTCTACTAGTGCATAGTGTTTATCTTAGATAATTCTTATGATGTTACTCTAATCTACCAAATTCTAGTTAAGGTCTAATTCTTCCCCTATTATCACAGGGGTATAAATACAACACTATATGAATAACCTTAGACACAAAACTTTAGTCTTTGTATCCATACCTTTTCTTACTAAGTTCATAAAGAATATTATTAAATGAGAATTCATATATTTCAATAGATCCTTCCCATAAACACACACATATGTGTTGTTAACCATTAGGATATGTGGTGATGAACAAGTCTCAATTGAAGGGATCATACTTTACAATGAAGCCATGGGATGTGAAGCTCTAGAATAAAGTATCTATCTTTATAACTTAGAATCTATAACTACAAAAAGTGCATTTCCCTTTTGTCTCTCTAATTTTGAAGAAGAAGATGATGAACCAACTAGCATATTTGAAAGTCAATTGACTTATTTTTTTTGGTAAAATATGTTTCAACTCATCAATTTATTTTGGATAACATTTATGTTCATCATGCTCTAATTTCTTGCAATACACACACATGAGCTTCTCCTTCAACTAGATGATTCCCCTAAATGGAAGATAATTTTTTATATTCTTCTATGAAAGTGGATGTGGATTGTGTGTTCCTCTTAGACTTGTTCTTTTTCTTCTCTTTGCCACCAAAGGTCTTCTCATCCTTTGCAAAAAAGGCTTGTGATATTTAAAACTTCAAGGTTTCCATTTAAATAATCTTATCTTCTCCCAAATAAGTGTCATAAAAAAATCTTCAAAAGAAGACATCTTAAACTAGCTCCCTATTTAAGTGTTATTTACAATATAGAAGGTACACACAAACACTGAATATTCAAGTCCTAGCTTTGAGAGAACAATCAATATCAATTATGTATGTAATTTTCATTTTTTAATTTTTTAATTATGTTCTTAAAGTGAATTAAATTTGGTGATGAAGTCCCATATGCTGTCAAAATTGCATAGATTGAAATATATTAGTTTACTTTCCAACAAATATTTTTGAATTTCATTTGTTTACCCAAATAATTTTAAAAATATAGTCCACATAGCCATAATTGTATCCAAGTTCTTTATGTGAAATAATAACTTAGGATACACACACATGGAAAAATAACCAATGGCTTCTTCACAAATTTTCAACTAATTAATTTTAACTTCATCATTAATTGGTTCAACATCAAGTAGGCATGAACTATGGACTACACAACCTTTAACTCTTAGCAGTTTATTTATTTCAAGTTTTTAATTAGAATAATTCTAAGGTGTTAGAAGTGGAACTAAAGATTGTTCCATT
Source organism: Sequoia sempervirens (assembly GCA_007258455.2). Classification (NCBI taxonomy): domain Eukaryota; kingdom Viridiplantae; phylum Streptophyta; class Pinopsida; order Cupressales; family Cupressaceae; genus Sequoia; species Sequoia sempervirens. The sequence goes on from VDFB02281492.1 coordinate 391,576,744, forward strand.
ATGAGGCAAGAAATAAATAAACAAAAACCAAGAGGAATGCAAGAGCAACTATGCGAAGAGCCCCAAAAAATTCATTCAATCAATAATACTCTCATCAATATATGATCTTGAAACTTTATACTTAATCCAATTACAAGTCACTTTCTAAAATAGTGAAGTGGTCCTGATATTAATATATTACATATGCTAATTTGGCCATATAAATAAAAAGTAATTTTATGATAGAATAAGATCAATCTAATTATACCACTATGAACTACATAAAAAGTTATGCACTTTAAAAGATGCATGAAAATATATTAATATATGAGCCAAAATGGTGCCTTAGAAATTGACAGTATGAGAGCTGCTTAACAACACCTTTGAGAATCTACAATGTCTAAAAAAAATAGTAACCAAAATTAAAAACCCGTTGCACCACTATGAAGCTCCCAAAATTCTACTCCAAATAAAACAATTGCTTACAAAAAAGAGCCTATATGATTAAGAACAAAGCCTTTGAAGTTTGAGTACTAACACTACAACAAATCCTTGTGATTAGCTCCCTTTTTTGCTTCCACCCACTGTTTTAATGTATTTTTCTCCAATTTTTTGAAAAAATTGGTGCTATTTATCGAGATGGCACCATTTTTGGCATTTTTTGTGTCGATCAGAACAAGTAGGTGCTAATTAGTGCCTAATTTAGTGCTTGATTTAGCGCTGAATTTAGCGCCGGATTTAGCATTGAATTTAGTGCCTAATTTAATGCCTATTTTTTCTAATCTAGCAGGGATTAAGGGTTAAGGGATTAGGGGTGTTAGAACAAAAAGTCCTTCCCAAATATTCACTGGCCTTCAATTTCTTGCCTACATTTCACTTGCATCAAAAGATCCCTCAACCCTCAACCCATCCCTCAACCCTCAACCTTAAACCCTAAACCCTCAACCCCTATATCCTCTACCCTATACATTGGACACTCAACCCTAATCCTTCAACCATATACCCTCAAACCTATACTCTAAAAGCTCTGCCCTCAACTCTTAACCCTTAACCATCAACCCTAAACCCTAAACCCTTAAACCTTCTACCGTCTATGCTCAAGTACCCTAATCCCTCAACCCTATACCCTCAACCCAATACCCTAAACCATCAACCCTATAGGTCCTCAACTCTATACCCTCAATTCGCAACCCTCTACCCTATACATTGGATCCTCAACCCTGATCATATATTTATGTCCCTCCCTCCTCTTCTAGTCTCCTTCTCTCTATCTCACTTCTCCCTCCATCTCTTGCTCCATCTATCCCTCCCTGTCTACCCTAATTCGTCAAACCTAAACCATCAACCCTTAAACACTCAACCCTAAACCCTAAACCCTAAACCCTAAACCCTCAACCCTTAAAAACTAAACCATTAAATTGGCCTCTACCCTATACCCTCAACCCAATACCCTCTACCTCAACCCTCAACACTTAAACCCTTAAACCCAAGTAAAATCTCTACCCTAATCCCTCAACCAGCCTCAACCCTTAAACCCTCAACCCTCAATCCTTAAACCCTAATCCCTCAACCCCTATACCCTCTAGTTAGATTGCATCCACTTTGATTCGTTAGGGTTACATGAACTTGAAGAAGTCTTAAGTCATATAGTAAACCCATAAATCATTAAATCAAATAAAATGCACTAGGTTATAAGCTTTAGAATTTCCATTTTTTTTGTTTAGTGAAATTAGATTTTAGAGTTTAGATTTTAACCCTAATTTGTAAATCCTCTAAAATATTTTATATACAAGTTTTATCGAGATGGTGATTTTTGGCATTTTTTGTGTCGATCAGATCAAGTAGGCGCCTAATTTAGCATTTGCTTTAGCACCTAATTGTTCTGATCTAGCAAGGATTAAGGGTTAAAGGATTACTGGTTAGGGTTTAAGGGATTAAGGGTCAAAATATAAGGGATTTGGGGTTTAGGGGTTAGGTAGTTTAATGGTTAATGGCTTAGGGATTATGGTTGATATTATGTAATCTCTATATAAACTTTGATAAAAAATAATAAGGTATGAGTGGAAGGGTGTACCAAAACTTTTCTGGTGTAACTTTTGAGCTTATAAATGAAATATAACATCTTATTATCAGATATTCTCCATGATTGTGTTCTCATTTTGTATTTTTCTTATGTTTTCCATACTTATTTCTTCTTATATTTGAATGAATATAAGTTATTGAGCCTCAATACTATGCTTATGTGAATAAATATGCTGATACAGTAAAACATTTACCGTGGATGTTTTTAGTTACATGTTCACAATTATGCTCAACATAAAAATGGAAACTATTTAAAAATAACAAAGTTAACAAAGTATTATTGTTATTATTTACAAAAGATTATATATATAAAATGATTATAAATAAAGTAATAAAGGAAAAATAAAATAAAATAAATCATAACATCGTTATTAAATCCACCATCTAACCATTAAAAATATTTCTAATTATCACCCCAAATATTTATGTTGATAAAATTATTATTGTTCAATCCCATCAATATCAATGTTTAAACCTTAATAATAATATTGTTGTTTAAACAATGTTTATGAAATATTTAAAAAAACAATACTCTAACCCACACCATTGTTGGATTTTATTTAAAGATAATGTTTTTTACTTAAAGTCCACTAATTTAATCAATAAATAAAAACTTCTAATTTGACTTGATGTGTTTTTTAAAAAAATAAATCAATTAACATAAATTTCTAATTTAGCTTGAATTGATTTTTCTTCTAAATCTTAAAATTTTAAGAAAGAATAAAGTTTATTTTTAAAAGTCTCCTAAAAGAGGGTCTTAAACCTTATTAATAGCTCAGAACAATGAACTCCTGAAACCGTAATACTATGATCTCAGACACATTCTTGACCTCGTGGCTCCCACCAAGGCTCTGTAGACAACTTAGACGATAGATACTAACTTCCCCAGGTTGCTGAATTTGAAGGCCTCAATGATGAAGAAAAAAGCAAGGGAGCAGGGTGCCCTCAAAAATGACAAAAGAAAAAGTTTGAGCAGCCCTTCAAATTGCGCATCTATGGATGACTCAGATTCTCTCGACGCTCAGTCATCCCTAGTCGAGAACTCAAATAACCCTCCTCAAAATTATGTGATTCCTAAACATAAAGGGGGCCACCTCAACGACCCTCCTCTATCTAAAAGTGATCTTGATAAAGTCACTGAAAATACAAACATCTCAAACCCTACCAGTGGCAGTACTAAAGGTATCGTCATTACCTTTGAATTTCTTGATGATATCATAGATGTTATCTCCGAACATAGAACTAGGATAATCATTCTTTTTTTCCTTAGAGGAGTTCCATCTGAACAAGATTTTTTTAAATGGACACGCAATACCTGGGAAACAAAGGGTTGGATAATAGAATCATTTAGGGGTCTACGCAGGGGATATGTTGCCTGTACCTTTGTAAACTCTGAACACACTCAATCAGTCCTACAATATGGTTCTTGGGTTATCTAAGGACAAACTTGCTATGTTCAAGCTTGGGATATTGACTTCCACCCTGAAGGCATTTCAAAATCCAAATACCCAATGTGGGTTGAGTTTCCATTCCTGAACCTTGCATTTTGTCTCTTCATGAATGAAATAGCCTCCCAACTAGGTAGGGTGCTATGGTGCAAAAACAACACTGACAAATGGGTCAGCCTTTGTGTTCATCCTCATGCTTGCATTGAAATGGACCTCACTCAACCACTTCCTGATGCCATCAAACTTGTTGGACTAGGTTTTGAATTCAATCAACAAATCTCTTACTTGAATAAGCCAAATGCTTGCTTCTACTATCATAGAGAAGGCCACCTTATCTATGATTGTCCTATTCATAAACCATGCCCTGTGCCTTTACCCTCCTTTGACTCCCAACCTTCCAATCCCTCTCCCTCTACTACCTTGTCCAAACCCTTTGTTGTTTCCAATTCACCATCCCTAGCTCTGACCTCTTCCACCCTTCATCATATTGCTACCCCTTCCTCTCTCCAACCCCAACCTTCCCTTAGCTCACCCTTCTTCAAGGATGTTGCCCTAGGTACCAACAACTCTCAGGCTGTTAAAATATGAAAGCATACCACCTCCTCCACCAACCATCCTTGCTTTGAATAGAGTTCTCCCTCACAAGATACTCCTTTGTGTGTACATGTTCATAATCTAGATGAACCTCTCGTGAAGTTCTATTATTCTTCACTCATTAGCTCTTCAAGCCTGCCAATCTAAAAATCAATTCAATGTTCTTTTGATGTAGGAGGAAACTCTTCCTAACTCTTCCCAATGAATTGTAGCATCCAATCTTGGAATGTGCGGGGATTAACAATCCCCTCTCAGAAATTTCATGTCAGATAGTCCATTCAAATTCACCACTCAAATATTATCATGTTGCAAGAAGTGAAAGTTAATGGTATCTACCTAAAAGCCATTCTTTCAAGCATTTGGCAGGAAGCTACCTTTTTTCATACCAACCACTCAGACAGTTATGGAGGAGTTGTCCTAGGCCTTGCTCCTTGGCTTGCAAACCACATGGTTGCATCTGAGAGTGACCCTTATAATTGCTGCATTTGGGTTACCATGATTATCCATGACACAATATATGGATTTTGTTTAATTTATACTCCCAAAACCCCCTCAGAAAGGACTCTTCTTTGGGAATGGATGAGATCTCACCTCCCTAATGTAGATTGGGTGCTAGGGGGGACTTCAATATGGTGGAGCATCCAATTGATAGAAGTTGGGACAACCCTATTCACTTGACCCAACCAAAATTTGATGCTTGGACTCTTACTCGTAATGCTTTGGGTGTGCATGATCTGTTGTTGGGTAAAAAAAACCTTCACATGCCACATTGGTACATGTGGTCTAATTGTCGGGAGGGTACTTTGAGGAAGATGAGCCACCTTGTCAGATTTTATATCTCCCCTAACTGTTGTATTGTTCCTTCAAAGTCTGGACAACTTATCCATCTTGACCTTGCTACCACGCTCTCAAATCACTTCTCCATTTTTACCACCCTCTCATTCTCCAAGTCTCCTCTTCTTTCTAATGACCTCCCCTTCAAACTTAATGTGACTCACTTGGAGAAACAAGATTGTATTGATGGCCTCCTT
>VDFB02281492.1:391581977-391600455 GCA_007258455.2 Sequoia sempervirens
CCATTAGGATATGTGGTGATGAACAAGTCTCAATTGAAGGGATCATACTTTACAATGAAGCCATGGGATGTGAAGCTCTAGAATAAAGTATCTATCTTTATAACTTAGAATCTATAACTACAAAAAGTGCATTTCCCTTTTGTCTCTCTAATTTTGAAGAAGAAGATGATGAACCAACTAGCATATTTGAAAGTCAATTGACTTATTTTTTTTGGTAAAATATGTTTCAACTCATCAATTTATTTTGGATAACATTTATGTTCATCATGCTCTAATTTCTTGCAATACACACACATGAGCTTCTCCTTCAACTAGATGATTCCCCTAAATGGAAGATAATTTTTTATATTCTTCTATGAAAGTGGATGTGGATTGTGTGTTCCTCTTAGACTTGTTCTTTTTCTTCTCTTTGCCACCAAAGGTCTTCTCATCCTTTGCAAAAAAGGCTTGTGATATTTAAAACTTCAAGGTTTCCATTTAAATAATCTTATCTTCTCCCAAATAAGTGTCATAAAAAAATCTTCAAAAGAAGACATCTTAAACTAGCTCCCTATTTAAGTGTTATTTACAATATAGAAGGTACACACAAACACTGAATATTCAAGTCCTAGCTTTGAGAGAACAATCAATATCAATTATGTATGTAATTTTCATTTTTTAATTTTTTAATTATGTTCTTAAAGTGAATTAAATTTGGTGATGAAGTCCCATATGCTGTCAAAATTGCATAGATTGAAATATATTAGTTTACTTTCCAACAAATATTTTTGAATTTCATTTGTTTACCCAAATAATTTTAAAAATATAGTCCACATAGCCATAATTGTATCCAAGTTCTTTATGTGAAATAATAACTTAGGATACACACACATGGAAAAATAACCAATGGCTTCTTCACAAATTTTCAACTAATTAATTTTAACTTCATCATTAATTGGTTCAACATCAAGTAGGCATGAACTATGGACTACACAACCTTTAACTCTTAGCAGTTTATTTATTTCAAGTTTTTAATTAGAATAATTCTAAGGTGTTAGAAGTGGAACTAAAGATTGTTCCATTATGAGGCAAGAAATAAATAAACAAAAACCAAGAGGAATGCAAGAGCAACTATGCGAAGAGCCCCAAAAAATTCATTCAATCAATAATACTCTCATCAATATATGATCTTGAAACTTTATACTTAATCCAATTACAAGTCACTTTCTAAAATAGTGAAGTGGTCCTGATATTAATATATTACATATGCTAATTTGGCCATATAAATAAAAAGTAATTTTATGATAGAATAAGATCAATCTAATTATACCACTATGAACTACATAAAAAGTTATGCACTTTAAAAGATGCATGAAAATATATTAATATATGAGCCAAAATGGTGCCTTAGAAATTGACAGTATGAGAGCTGCTTAACAACACCTTTGAGAATCTACAATGTCTAAAAAAAATAGTAACCAAAATTAAAAACCCGTTGCACCACTATGAAGCTCCCAAAATTCTACTCCAAATAAAACAATTGCTTACAAAAAAGAGCCTATATGATTAAGAACAAAGCCTTTGAAGTTTGAGTACTAACACTACAACAAATCCTTGTGATTAGCTCCCTTTTTTGCTTCCACCCACTGTTTTAATGTATTTTTCTCCAATTTTTTGAAAAAATTGGTGCTATTTATCGAGATGGCACCATTTTTGGCATTTTTTGTGTCGATCAGAACAAGTAGGTGCTAATTAGTGCCTAATTTAGTGCTTGATTTAGCGCTGAATTTAGCGCCGGATTTAGCATTGAATTTAGTGCCTAATTTAATGCCTATTTTTTCTAATCTAGCAGGGATTAAGGGTTAAGGGATTAGGGGTGTTAGAACAAAAAGTCCTTCCCAAATATTCACTGGCCTTCAATTTCTTGCCTACATTTCACTTGCATCAAAAGATCCCTCAACCCTCAACCCATCCCTCAACCCTCAACCTTAAACCCTAAACCCTCAACCCCTATATCCTCTACCCTATACATTGGACACTCAACCCTAATCCTTCAACCATATACCCTCAAACCTATACTCTAAAAGCTCTGCCCTCAACTCTTAACCCTTAACCATCAACCCTAAACCCTAAACCCTTAAACCTTCTACCGTCTATGCTCAAGTACCCTAATCCCTCAACCCTATACCCTCAACCCAATACCCTAAACCATCAACTCGGTCTCTTTAACTTTCGAGATTTCCTTTACTCCAGGAAACTCTTTCATTTCCGGAGGATGATCTCTTTTAATTCCCTTGATTATGAGATGCTGAGGAAACTCTTTTCGTCTCTTTTTCTTTTTCGATTCCGCATTTTCCTTTTCAGATCTTTCGAGCCGATCGATCCTTTCCCTTTGTTTACTCTGGACGACAACTGGAACGATTAATCCCCGAATATTTTAATTCTTTTGCCCTTTAAATCTCTTTAAATTTTGAATCTCCTTCTTTAATTTTAAATTTGAATGTATACCTTGGTTTCATTTTGCATTTCTTTAAATTTAAGATCTTTCATTTTCAATTTCACATTTTAAATTTTAATTTGTTTTACTTTTATCTTTTACCTAGTTTTCACTTTAAAATTTTAATTTTAATTTAAATTTTGTATCTTCTTTTAAATTTTGTATCCCAGCTAGATTTCGTGCATCCACTTTGATTCGTTAGGGTTACATGAACTTGAAGAAGTCTTAAGTCATATAGTAAACCCATAAATCATTAAATCAAATAAAATGCACTAGGTTATAAGCTTTAGAATTTCCATTTTTTTTGTTTAGTGAAATTAGATTTTAGAGTTTAGATTTTAACCCTAATTTGTAAATCCTCTAAAATATTTTATATACAAGTTTTATCGAGATGGTGATTTTTGGCATTTTTTGTGTCGATCAGATCAAGTAGGCGCCTAATTTAGCATTTGCTTTAGCACCTAATTGTTCTGATCTAGCAAGGATTAAGGGTTAAAGGATTACTGGTTAGGGTTTAAGGGATTAAGGGTCAAAATATAAGGGATTTGGGGTTTAGGGGTTAGGTAGTTTAATGGTTAATGGCTTAGGGATTATGGTTGATATTATGTAATCTCTATATAAACTTTGATAAAAAATAATAAGGTATGAGTGGAAGGGTGTACCAAAACTTTTCTGGTGTAACTTTTGAGCTTATAAATGAAATATAACATCTTATTATCAGATATTCTCCATGATTGTGTTCTCATTTTGTATTTTTCTTATGTTTTCCATACTTATTTCTTCTTATATTTGAATGAATATAAGTTATTGAGCCTCAATACTATGCTTATGTGAATAAATATGCTGATACAGTAAAACATTTACCGTGGATGTTTTTAGTTACATGTTCACAATTATGCTCAACATAAAAATGGAAACTATTTAAAAATAACAAAGTTAACAAAGTATTATTGTTATTATTTACAAAAGATTATATATATAAAATGATTATAAATAAAGTAATAAAGGAAAAATAAAATAAAATAAATCATAACATCGTTATTAAATCCACCATCTAACCATTAAAAATATTTCTAATTATCACCCCAAATATTTATGTTGATAAAATTATTATTGTTCAATCCCATCAATATCAATGTTTAAACCTTAATAATAATATTGTTGTTTAAACAATGTTTATGAAATATTTAAAAAAACAATACTCTAACCCACACCATTGTTGGATTTTATTTAAAGATAATGTTTTTTACTTAAAGTCCACTAATTTAATCAATAAATAAAAACTTCTAATTTGACTTGATGTGTTTTTTAAAAAAATAAATCAATTAACATAAATTTCTAATTTAGCTTGAATTGATTTTTCTTCTAAATCTTAAAATTTTAAGAAAGAATAAAGTTTATTTTTAAAAGTCTCCTAAAAGAGGGTCTTAAACCTTATTAATAGCTCAGAACAATGAACTCCTGAAACCGTAATACTATGATCTCAGACACATTCTTGACCTCGTGGCTCCCACCAAGGCTCTGTAGACAACTTAGACGATAGATACTAACTTCCCCAGGTTGCTGAATTTGAAGGCCTCAATGATGAAGAAAAAAGCAAGGGAGCAGGGTGCCCTCAAAAATGACAAAAGAAAAAGTTTGAGCAGCCCTTCAAATTGCGCATCTATGGATGACTCAGATTCTCTCGACGCTCAGTCATCCCTAGTCGAGAACTCAAATAACCCTCCTCAAAATTATGTGATTCCTAAACATAAAGGGGGCCACCTCAACGACCCTCCTCTATCTAAAAGTGATCTTGATAAAGTCACTGAAAATACAAACATCTCAAACCCTACCAGTGGCAGTACTAAAGGTATCGTCATTACCTTTGAATTTCTTGATGATATCATAGATGTTATCTCCGAACATAGAACTAGGATAATCATTCTTTTTTTCCTTAGAGGAGTTCCATCTGAACAAGATTTTTTTAAATGGACACGCAATACCTGGGAAACAAAGGGTTGGATAATAGAATCATTTAGGGGTCTACGCAGGGGATATGTTGCCTGTACCTTTGTAAACTCTGAACACACTCAATCAGTCCTACAATATGGTTCTTGGGTTATCTAAGGACAAACTTGCTATGTTCAAGCTTGGGATATTGACTTCCACCCTGAAGGCATTTCAAAATCCAAATACCCAATGTGGGTTGAGTTTCCATTCCTGAACCTTGCATTTTGTCTCTTCATGAATGAAATAGCCTCCCAACTAGGTAGGGTGCTATGGTGCAAAAACAACACTGACAAATGGGTCAGCCTTTGTGTTCATCCTCATGCTTGCATTGAAATGGACCTCACTCAACCACTTCCTGATGCCATCAAACTTGTTGGACTAGGTTTTGAATTCAATCAACAAATCTCTTACTTGAATAAGCCAAATGCTTGCTTCTACTATCATAGAGAAGGCCACCTTATCTATGATTGTCCTATTCATAAACCATGCCCTGTGCCTTTACCCTCCTTTGACTCCCAACCTTCCAATCCCTCTCCCTCTACTACCTTGTCCAAACCCTTTGTTGTTTCCAATTCACCATCCCTAGCTCTGACCTCTTCCACCCTTCATCATATTGCTACCCCTTCCTCTCTCCAACCCCAACCTTCCCTTAGCTCACCCTTCTTCAAGGATGTTGCCCTAGGTACCAACAACTCTCAGGCTGTTAAAATATGAAAGCATACCACCTCCTCCACCAACCATCCTTGCTTTGAATAGAGTTCTCCCTCACAAGATACTCCTTTGTGTGTACATGTTCATAATCTAGATGAACCTCTCGTGAAGTTCTATTATTCTTCACTCATTAGCTCTTCAAGCCTGCCAATCTAAAAATCAATTCAATGTTCTTTTGATGTAGGAGGAAACTCTTCCTAACTCTTCCCAATGAATTGTAGCATCCAATCTTGGAATGTGCGGGGATTAACAATCCCCTCTCAGAAATTTCATGTCAGATAGTCCATTCAAATTCACCACTCAAATATTATCATGTTGCAAGAAGTGAAAGTTAATGGTATCTACCTAAAAGCCATTCTTTCAAGCATTTGGCAGGAAGCTACCTTTTTTCATACCAACCACTCAGACAGTTATGGAGGAGTTGTCCTAGGCCTTGCTCCTTGGCTTGCAAACCACATGGTTGCATCTGAGAGTGACCCTTATAATTGCTGCATTTGGGTTACCATGATTATCCATGACACAATATATGGATTTTGTTTAATTTATACTCCCAAAACCCCCTCAGAAAGGACTCTTCTTTGGGAATGGATGAGATCTCACCTCCCTAATGTAGATTGGGTGCTAGGGGGGACTTCAATATGGTGGAGCATCCAATTGATAGAAGTTGGGACAACCCTATTCACTTGACCCAACCAAAATTTGATGCTTGGACTCTTACTCGTAATGCTTTGGGTGTGCATGATCTGTTGTTGGGTAAAAAAAACCTTCACATGCCACATTGGTACATGTGGTCTAATTGTCGGGAGGGTACTTTGAGGAAGATGAGCCACCTTGTCAGATTTTATATCTCCCCTAACTGTTGTATTGTTCCTTCAAAGTCTGGACAACTTATCCATCTTGACCTTGCTACCACGCTCTCAAATCACTTCTCCATTTTTACCACCCTCTCATTCTCCAAGTCTCCTCTTCTTTCTAATGACCTCCCCTTCAAACTTAATGTGACTCACTTGGAGAAACAAGATTGTATTGATGGCCTCCTTGCTATTTGGAATGCTAAACCCAAACCTCAAGAAGATAGATGGATCAGTTGGTGGGAAAGAACTATTGCACACTGCTCCTCTTTCCTTCGTGACTATGGCCAGAGAGCTGCTGCTAAATGTAGGAGACTTGAAAAATATTTAAATGGACAGATGGTTCATGGTTGCTCTCTTCTTGCTACCAATCCCCATGATCTTTCCATTCAACGAACTGTTGCATACACTGAAAATTAGCTTAGGAAATTGGTTGTTTACAAAGGTAAGGGTGCACAGATACAGGCTCGTCTCCAATGGATTAAGGATGGTGATCATGGCTCAAATTTTTTCTTGCAATACTTGAAACATAAACATAAAAAAGAAAAAAATTTAGTCATCAAATTTGCTGATGGTACTCCCCAAACCAGCCACTCAGGCATCATGCAAACTTTTTTGGAATACTACAAACATCTCTTCATTGATGAATCTACAGATGACCCCTTAATTCCCATTGTTGAAGAAAGTGTGGCAGGGTGTATTCCATGTAAAATTGATGTTGAATACAATAATTTCCTATATAGACCCCTCTCTTTAGAAGAGATTGATGAGGCCCTTTTTAACATGGCCACTGAGAAAATCCCCAGAATAGATGGTCTCCTTGTTGAATTCTACCTTAAGCTTTGGCCTTATATTCATGAGGACTTCTACTATGTTTATCTTGAAGGAATAGAAACTGGTACCTTAGGACCAATCATTAATCAGGGTCTCATCAAGCTCATTCCTAAAGGAAAAGACAAGGAATCTATGACTGGTTGGAGGCCTATTACTCTACTCAATACCTCATACAAAATTATAGCCAAAGCTTTGGCCTGAAGAATTAAGCGCATTACCCAAATGATTGTGCTTCCAGAGCAAACAAGCTTCTTGGGAGGAATATTTATCTTGTACAACCTTGTGTTGGATTGGGAAACAATTGAATGGGTTCAACAAACCACCCAAGATGCCCTTCTAGTCAAGCTGGATTTTGATAAAGCCTATGATTGCATTCGATGGCCCTTCATCCTTAACATGATGCAATGGCTAGGATTTGGCCCTAAAATCCGTGATCACATAAAAAAAAATTCATGGATGCTAATGCTAGAGTAGCTATTAATGGATCCCTTTCACCTCAATTCCCTCTTCAAAGATCTATTCGCCAAGGCTGCCCCTTGCACCTTTTTTATATGTTCTTGCAACCGATGCCCTTGGTTACTTACTTCAACATGCTAAGGCCAATCAACTTATTCATGGTATTTCCTTGCCTAACAATAGCACTGCTCTCAACTCTCACTTTGCTGATGATAGCGTGCTTTTTATCCAAAACAATGTTGATGAAGTTACTAATACTTTGGATACTCTAGATTTGTTTTTCACCATTTCCAGTTCTAAATTGGCTATGCATAAGACAAAATTTATTATGTCTTGCCCCAACGCTCGACCTGCATGGATTTTGGCTGATTGGAAAGAAGTTAAACATGACTCAATCTCTAGATATTTGGGCATTCCTTTTGGGGTTGGATTTTCTCTCAAAGACATGTAGAAATAGTTTGTAAGAAAGGTCAAAGTCAAACTCTTGAATTGGACTAATAGACTCCTATCTATGGCTGGTCGCATCCAAGTAGCAAACAAAATCTTGCTTGCTAGTCATGTTTATATTTCTTTGTGCTAACTGCCTTCCAAAGGTTGTTACAATTAGCTAACTTAGTTGATTATGAACTTTTTATGGACCAAATGGGGGAACCAAAAAGAAGGATTACCTACTACTTCTTGACATCATTGTATCCATGAAAAGAAAAAGGGGGTTTGGGAATTATTGATCCATACACACAAGGACTTTGCCTAACCACTAAGTGGATAATCAGAGCCTTGGAGGGAAATTCCCCTTGGAAAGAACTAGTTAAATTTCGCATCCAAACTACCTTAGCTGGTAAATCTTGGAGCCATGTCAGTTGGAAAGATAAGATTCTGCTAGCTCAATTTTTCAAAACACATGGTTCTGCCCCCTTCAACTCTATTTGGAAGGCTTGGAAAATCAAATCTACTAAGTTGATCTGGTTTGACCAATCCCTTAGCCATGGACTAAATTTTCCATATTCATCTATTTGGTGGAGTAGGTTAGTGCAAGATAACAACAAGCCTTTAGGCACTATTAGCATATTCAAAGGCATGCGTCTATTTATAAAAAAGGTATTCAATTTTTTTGTGACCTTTGGAACTCCACCACATTCCATTGGAAATCATGGGCCACTCTTAAAATGCAGTTTCACCATTCTTCATGTGATAAACAACCAATTCTTGAAATCCAACAACTTGTTACTCCCGAACTTCGTACCTTGCTATCTTTGGATTGTCATGCTAACTTCTTAAATGATTGGCGATGGCTTAATGCTCGCAACATCTGTTTCTTTCCCCTATGATCCATCTACAAGAAACTTCTTCCTTCAATTATCATCACACCCCACCTCGATAAGAAGTGGAATTGTGCTTTTCTTCGATCCAAATGGAATAAGCTTAGTCACCAAATCTAGAAGTCCAAGGTTGATGCACAATCTCAGCTCCTAGCATGGAGGCTTCTTCATGTGAAACTCCCTATTGGAAACCTCCTTAATTTTTTGTACCCGCAGCCCACTTGCCTATTTTGTGATAGAATGGAATCCATAAAACATGCCTTTTGGAGTTGCACCTGTTAGAGTAATAAGTTGTTTTACTTAATTAATTTAATCATATTGGTTAATTAATTAAGTCACTTATCACTTTAGTTACTTAAGCTAAACTTAGGCATATTAATAATTAATTAATTATTAATTATTAAGTGTGCACACTAGGGTTTCCCTTTTAGGGTTTCTTGATCTCCTTTCATAAGGATTGATCTCATTGTAATTATCAATGGGAGAATATCTGTAGCTTTCATATCTTATTGAAAGTTTTCTCTTTTCTGTAGCTTTTTCTTGTTGAAGATAATTGCACATTTGTTTTGCAGATCTCTTGCGTGGAAGGTGTATTTGTTTGTGTTTGATCCTGTGGCTCATGGTTTTGTGCTTGTTTCACAATTCCAACATGGTATCAGAGCGTGGATTCAACAAACCCCTTCTCGATTTATGAGGTTTTCTTCTTCAACAAGGGTTGCAGGCTTCAAATCTGAATCCCCTTTGCTTTCTTTGCAAATTTTGGAGGAGGAAGTTTTTTAGAAGCATTTTGGCGTGAATCAGACCTCTCCATTGAATACAGAGCTGCCGGAATAGTCCATATTGACTTTTGTTTCATCAAATTTGGCTTCCGTTTGTCAGATCTGTAAAGGTTTGAAGAAAAGTTTTTTTGTCAAATCCAGGGGGTGCTTGATTTTTCGGAGCATTTTGAGAACAAACAGACCTCACTGTTGCATCCGGAGCGCCCAAAAACCTAAAGATCGACTGTAAACTCGCCAATACTTGGAACAATTGATTTCTGAGGCAAATTTTTTTACTCATACGACCCTGTTTGCCGTCTGCACGCAGTTCGAGGTATTTTTTAAAAAAAAATCATTTGGTTGTTTTTTGCATATAAAAAAAGGTTTTTTTTTAAAACCTTGGGTAGCAGTACCAAGGGTATCGCCGACCTGCCATTATGGCAGGTGGTGGCCCCTTGGGCCCCCCCCCTACAGCAGTCGGTACCGCATGGGTACCACCCTGCCACCTTGGTAGGCAGCGGCCCCCATGCGGGCCCTGCAAAATTTTCAATTTAATTTACAAAAAATTAACATATAAAAATTATGATTTTTTAAAAAATCAAATGTTTTTTTATATATATATTTTTACAAAAAAATATAATTGTATTTTTTAAAAAGAAAACAATTTTTTGTAATAAGCTGTGTTTTGCTTTTTTATGCAAAATAATGCATTGTAATTGGAGAAATTTTTCCTGCACACTAAATCTGGCGGACCTCCAGATCTGGAGGTGTTTTTCCTAAATTTGGCGGAGATCATTTTTTGTCCACTCAGCCCCTCTCTGTTGGGCTTTTCAAATTTGCACCCAATATTCCAGAAGCCATATCTCGGCCATACGGTGGGCTTTTTCAGTGCAATTTTTTTTGAAATGGGGTGGAATTTCGTGCTCTTCGCAGTGGTGCAGGTATTTTCCTATTTTGACTTCTGGTTTTTTCCAGAATTCTATTTTCTCAGTGCTATTGTTGTTCAGTTCTCATTTTGGAGACTTTGACGGGCCATATCTTCTGCATCCAGACACTTTTTTAGGTGCCATTTTTTTGAAACTGCATGTTTTTTTGTGTACTTCATCATGGTGCTACCAGTTTCCTCTTTTTCTGTAAGAGAATTGTATTTCAGCATGTTGTCCTATTTGGACATTGTAGACATTATGGGCTCACATTGCATGTATTTCTCTTTTGTAAACACACTAAGATAAAGTGTCTCAGCATTGTATATGTAGTATTGGGTTTCTTGCACATCACTTTGTGCCTTATTGTACTTGCACTATGATATAAAGTGCCATGGGGGTTGATGTTTGCCCTTATTTTCCTTCATACCTTTCTCATGCGTATGTGAATTTTGGTTTCACATCCTTTCTATCAGCTTGTACTTTCATGTTTGCACATTTAGATGCTCTTGGTTCCTCTTCATGCACTACTTTCTGGCATTCAGTTTCAGTGTACCTGTCACGCCTCTCCCTTTTCAGCATTATGGGGGGGGTTTCTACTGTTGGTGTTAATTCTTCCTTGGTTTCGATGGAGTGAGCTATGTATACAGTATTTGTTCCTATGTACTAGGCGGATGCAGTGGCTGGTTACCCATGCATTTCGGTGAGATGGATCACTTACCATATGGACACTCTTACATTCCTATTTTTTGGAGGCGACCTACTTTTTCATGATCAGTTCTTTAGAATTTTGGTACTTTTACCATCTGTATCTTCAAGTTCTAGGTGTTTGCCTTTGTTTGCCATCTGATTCGAGTAGTGTTGTTGGGGGCACTCATGCAGATTGTTGTCTTCTTAATCCTGATCATCCTATCTTCAGAGGAGGTTCTTTGGCACTGTAGCAGTCATCTTTTGACAGAGTTTGCAGCTTCTTCATGCTTCTGTGATGTTCTACATGTTCTTTTTCAGGACATTTCCTTGATTTGGAGGCTTTTCAGTCCTTCAATCGTCTTTGATCCCTTCTTGGAGTAGAGTTTTGTTCCCACGAGGTTTTCTCTATTTCTCCACTTTATAGAGATCTTCTGTTTGTACATGGGTACCTTACTTGGCCTTGTTTGCCGGGACCCATCTTTTCTTTCATGCATATTTTTCTTAGTGTTTTAGCTACTTCCTAAGTTCATCTTAAGGGGTGTTAGAGTAATAAAAGTTGTTTTGCTTAATTAATTTAATCATATTGGTTAATTAATTAAGTCACTTATCACTTTAGTTACTTAAGCTAAACTTAGGCACATTAATAATTAGTTATTTATTAATTATTAAGTGTGCACACTAGGGTTTCCATTTTTAGGGTTTCTTGATCTCCTTTCATAAGGATTTGATCTCATTGTAATTATAAAATAGGAGAATATCTGTAGCTTTCATATCTTCTTCAAAGTTTTCTCTTTTCTTGTAGCTTTTTCTTGTTGAAGTTAATTGTATACATTTGTTTGCAGATCTCTTGCGTGGAAGGTGTATTTGTTTGTGTTTGATCCTGTGGCTCGTGGTTTTGTGCTTGTTCCTGAATTCCAACTTATGGTATCAGAGCGTGGATTCAGCAAACCCCTTCCCGATTTATGAGGTTTTCTTCTTCAACAAGGGTTGCAGGCTTCAGATCTGAATCCCCTTTGCTTTCTTTGCAAATTTTGGAAGAGGAAGTTTTTTAGAAGCATTTTGGCGTGAATCAGACCTCTCCATTGAATACAGAGCTGCCGGAATAGTCCAGATTGACCTTTGTTTCATCAAATTTGGCTTCCATTTGTCAGATCTGTAAAGGTTTGAAGAAAAGTTTTTTTGTCAGATCCAGGTGGTGCTTGATTTTTCGGAGCATTTTGAGCACAAACAGACCTCACTGTTGCGTCTGGAGCGCCCAAAAACCTAAAGATCGACTTTAAACTCACCAATACTTGGAACAATTGATTTCTGAGGCGAATTTTTTTACTCTTACGACCCTGTTTGCCGTCTGCACGCAGTTCGAGGTGATTTTTTTTTTAAAATTCATTTGATTTTTTTTCTCTGCAAAATTTTTCTTAAAAATAAATCATTCAAAAGAAGTTTTTTGAAAAACTTTTTAAAAAAAAGCGTAGTGTTTTTTTTTGCATATAAAAAAAGGTTTTTTTTTTAAACCTTGGGTAGCAGTACCCAAGGGTATCGCCGACCTGCCATTATGAAGCGGTATTGAGCCCAGCCCCTATGACGATCGGTGCCGCATGCGTTCACCACCGCCACCAGCAATTGGCGTGACCCCATCACGGGCCGCAAAAATTATTAATTTTTCGCGTCTTTATACCAAAAAAAATTTATGATTTTTTTTTAAAAAATCAAATGTTTTTTGTATATATATTTTTTACAAAAAAATATAATTGTATTTTTTAAAAAGAATTTTTTTTTTGTAATAAGCTGTGTTTTGCTTTTTTATGCAAAATAATGCATTGTAATTGGAGAAATTTTTCCTGCACACTAAATCTGGCGGACCTCCAGATCTGGAGGTGTTTTTCCTAAATTTGGCGGAGATCATTTTTTGTCCACTCAGCCCCTCTCTGTTGGGCTTTTCAAATTTGCACCTAATATTCCAGAGGCCATATCTCGGCCATACGGTGGGCTTTTTCAGTGCAATTTTTTTCGAAATTGGGTGGAATTTCGTGCTCTTCGCAGTGGTGCAGGTATTTTCCTATTTTAAATTCTGGTTTTTTCCAGAATTCTATTTTCTCAGTGCTACTGCTGTTCAGTTCTCGTTTTGGAGACTTTGACGGGCCATATCTTCTGCATCCGGACACTTTTTTAGGTGCCATTTTTTTGAAACTGCATGTTTTTTTGTGTACTTCATCATGGTGCTACCAGTTTCCTCTTTTTCTGTAAGAGAATTGTATTTCAGCATGTTGTCCTATTTGGACATTGTAGACATTATGGGCTCACATTGCATGTATTTCTCTTTTGTAAACACACTAAGATAAAGTGTCTCAGCATTGTATATGTAGTATTGGGTTTCTTGCACATCACTTTGTGCCTTATTGTACTTGCACTATGATATAAAGTGCCATGGGGGTTGATGTTTGCCCTTATTTTCCTTCATACCTTTCTCATGCGTATGTGAATTTTGGTTTTCACATCGCTTTCATCAGCTTGTACTTTCATGTTTGCACATTTAGATGCTCTTGGTTCCTCTTCATGCACTGCTTTAAGCGTTAGGTTTGATTATTGCACATCCGCCTCCTTTTTAAAGCATTATGGGGTTTTCTCTTGTTGGTGTTAATTCTTCCTTGGTTTTGATGGAGTGAGCTATGTATCTGTTGTTTGTTCCTATGTACTGGGATCTTGATGTTTAGTTACCCATGCATTTATTAGAGATGGATCACTTACCATATGGACACTCTTACATTCCTATTTTTGGGCGACCTTCTACTTTTTTCATGATGAGTTCTTGAGAATTTTGTAGTACTTACCATACGTATCTTCAAGTTCAGTGTTTGCCTTTGTTTGCCATCACGATTGGTAGTGTTGTTGGGGCACTCATGCAGTTGTTGTCTTCTTAATCACGATCATCCCTGTATCTTGGAGGTTCTTTTGTACTTTATGCCTTGATCATCTTGTGAGTTTCTGGCTTCTTCATGCTTACGTGATGTTCTATGGTATTCTTCTTTTTCAGGACATTTCCTTGATTTGGTGGCTTTTCAGTCCTTCAATCGTCTTTGATCTCTTCTTGGAGTAGAGTTTTTTTTTCCATGAGGTTTTCTCTATTTCTCCGCTTTATAGAGATCTTCTGTTTGTACATGGGTACCTTACCGACCTTGTTTGTGGAGTTATCTTTGTAACTCATGCATCTTTTTTCTTGGTGTACAGCTGCTTCCTAAGTTCATCTTAAGGGGTGTTAGAGTAATAAGTTGTTTTACTTAATTAATTTAATCATATTGGTTAATTAATTAAGTCACTTATCACTTTAGTTACTTAAGCTAAACTTAGGCACATTAATAATTAATTATTAAGTGTGCACACTAGGGTTTCCCTTTTAGGGTTTCTTGATCTCCTTTCATAAGGATTGATCTCATTGTAATTATCAATGGGAGAATATCTGTAGCTTTCATATCTTCTTGAAAGTTTTCTCTTTTCTGTAGCTTTTTCTTATTGAAGATAATTGCACATTTGTTTTGTAGATCTCTTGCGTGGAAGGTGTATTTGTTTTTGTTTGATCCTGTGGCTCGTGGTTTTGTGCTTGTTTCACAATTCCAACATGGTATCAGAGCGTGGATTCAGCAAACCCCTTCCCGATTTATGAGGTTTTCTTCTTCAATAAGGGTTGCAGGCTTCAGATCTGAATCTCCTTTGCTTTCTTTGCAAATTTTGGAAGAGGAAGTCTTTTAGAAGCATTTTGGCGTGAATCAGACCTCTCCATTGAATACAGAGCTGCCGGAATAGTCCGGATTGACCTTTGTTTCATCAAATTTGGCTTACGTTTGTCAGATCTGTAAAGGTTTGAAGAAAAGTTTTTTTGTCAGATCCAGGTGGTGCTTGATTTTTCGGAGCATTTTGAGCACAAACAGACCTCACTGTTGCGTCCGGAGCGCCCAAAAACCTAAAGATCGACTTTAAACTCACCAATACTTGGAACAATTGATTTCTGAGGCAATTTTTTTTACTCGTACGACCCTGTTTGTTGTCTGCACGCAGTTCGAGGTGCTTTTTTTTAAAAAAAATCATTTGATTTTTTTTCTCTGCAAAATTTTTCTTAAAAATAAATCATTCAAAAAAAGTTTTTTGAAAAACTTTTTAAAAACGTAGTGTTTTTTGCATATAAAAGGTTTTTAAAACCTTGAATTACTTGATACCAAAGTGCCGCCCGACCTATGGCGGGCATTATAGACCGCCCTATGACCGGTCGATATTACCGCGCCGTTTCTACCACAACAGTAAAAATGATGACCCCATCGCAGACCACAACAAATTTTATTAATTTTTACAAAAAAAAGTCTTTGCTAAAATTTTATGGGGATTTTAAAAAATCAAATGTTTTCTTGCTATATTTTTTTACAAAAAAATATAAATGTATTTTTTTTATTTATTGTTTTTTTTAAAAAGAAAACAATTTTTAGTAATAAGCTGTGTTTTGCTTTTTTATGCAAAATAATGCATTGTAATTGGAGAAATTTTTCCTGCACACTAAATCTGGCGGACCTCTAGATCTGGAGGTGTTTTTCCTAAATTTGGCAGAGATCATTTTTTGTCCACTCAGCCCCTCTCCGTTGGGCTTTTCAAATTTGCACCCAATATTCCAGAGGCCATATCTCGGCCATACGGTGGGCTTTTTCAGTGCAATCTTTTTTGAAATGGGGTGGAATTTCGTGCTCTTCGCAGTGGTGCAGGTATTTTCCTATTTTGATTTCTTATTTTTTTCAGAATTCTATTTTCTCAGTGCTGTTGCTGTTCAGTTCTCGTTTTGGAGGCTTTGACGGGCCATATCTTCTGCATCCGGACACTTTTTTAGGTGCCGTTTTTTTGAAACTGCATGTTTTTTTTGTGTACTTCATCATGGTGCTACCAGTTTCCTCTTTTTCTGTAAGAGAATTGTATTTTAGCATGTTGTCCTATTTGGACATTATAGACATTATGGGCTCACATTGCATGTATTTCTCTTTTGTAAACGCACTAAGATAAAGTGTCTCAGCATTGTATGTGTAGTATTGGGTTTCTTGCACATCACTTTGTGCCTTATTGTACTTGCACTATGATATAAAGTGCCATGGGGGTTGATGTTTGCCCTTGTTTTCCTTCATACCTTTCTCATGCGTATGTGAATTTTGGTTTCACATCCTTTCTATCAGCTTGTACTTTCATGTTTGCACATTTAGATGCTCTTGGTTCCTCTTCATGCACTACTTTCTGGCATTCAGTTTCAGTGTACCTGTCACGCCTCTCCCTTTTCAGCATTATGGGGGGGTTTCTACTGTTGGTGTTAATGTTTCCTTGGTTTCGATGGAGTGAGCTATGTATACAGTATTTGTTCCTATGTACTAAGCGGATGCAGTGGCTGGTTACCCATGCATTTTGGTGAGATGGATCACTTACCATATGGACACTCTTACATTCCTATTTTTTGGAGGTGACCTACTTTTTCATGATCAGTTCTTCAGTATTTTGGTACTTTTACCATCTGTATCTTTGTGTTCCAGGTGTTTGCCTTTGTTTGCCATCTGATTCGAGTAGTGTCGTTGGGGGCACTCATGCAGATTGTTGTCTTCTTAATCCGGATCATCCTATCTTCAGAGGAGGTTCTTCGGCACTGTAGCAGTCATCTTTTGACAGAGTTTGCAGCTTCTTCATGCTTCTGTGATGTTCTACATGTTCTTCTTTTTTAGGACATTTCCTTGATTTGGAGGCTTTTCAGTCCTTCAATCGCCTTTGATCTCTTCTTGGAGTAGAGTTTTGTTCCCACGAGGTTTTCTCTATTTCTCCACTTTATAGAGATCTTCTGTTTGTACATGGGTACCTTACTCGGCCTTGTTTGTCGGGACCCATCTTTGCTTTCATGCATCTTTTTCTTAGTGTTTTAGCTACTTCCTAAGTTCATCTTAAGGGGGGTGTTAGAGTAATAAGTTGTTTTTACTTAATTAATTTAATCATATTGGTTAATTAATTAAGTCACTTATCACTTTAGTTACTTAAGCTAAACTTAGGCACATTAATAATTAATTATTAAGTGTGCACACTAGGGTTTCCCTTTTAGGGTTTCTTGATCTCCTTTCATAAGGATTGATCTCATTGTAATTATCAATGGGAGAATATCTGTAGCTTTCATATCTTCTTGAAAGTTTTATCTTTTCTGTAGTTTTTTCTTATTGAAGATAATTGCACATTTGTTTTGCAGATCTCTTGCGTGGAAGGTGTAATTGTTTGTGTTTGATCCTGTGGCTCGTGGTTTTGTGCTTGTTTCACAATTCCAACATTGTATCAGAGCGTGGATTCAGTAAACCCCTTCTCGATCTATGAAGTTTTCTTCTTCAACAAGGGTTGCAGGCTTCAGATCTGAATCCCCTTTGCTTTCTTTGCAAATTTTGGAGGAGGAAGTTTTTTAGAAGCATTTTGGCGTGAATCAGACCTCTCCATTGAATACAGAGCTGCTGGAATAGTCCAGATTGACCTTTGTTTCATCAAATTTGGCTTCCGTTTGTCAGATCTGTAAAGGTTTGAAGAAAAGTTTTTTTGTCAGATCCAGGGGGTGCTTGATTTTTCGGAGCATTTTGAGCACAAATAGACCTCACTGTTGCGTCCGGAGCGCCCAAAAACCTAAAGATCGACTGTAAACTCGCCAATACTTGGAACAATTGATTTCTTAGGCAAATTTTTTTACTCGTACGGCCCTGTTTGCCGTCTGCACGCAGTTCGAGGTGTTTTTTTTTTAAAAAAATCATTTGATTTTTTTTCTCTGCGCAAATTACATAACCCAAAATAAATCATTCAAAAATTTTTTGAAAAACTTAAAAAAAGCGTGGTGTTTTTTTGCATATAAGGTTTTTAAAACCAGATAGCGATGAGAGGTGCCATAACCTGCCATTATGGCGGTATTATGGGCCCGCCCATGACGATCGATCTTGCATGGGTACCACCACGCCACCTTGCCGGCGGCGTGACCCCATCAAGACCACCGCAAATTCGCAGTAATTTTTTTTACAAAAAATTAACATATAAATTTTTTTTACTCGATTTAAAAATCAAAATATTTTTTATATATTTTTTTACAAAAAATATAATTATATTTTATTTATTGTTTTTTTTCTTTAAAAATAAAACATGCAATTTTATTTTGCTTTTTCATGCAAAATAATGCACTGTAATTGGAGGAGTTTTTTTCCTGCACACTAAATCTGGCGGACCTCTAGATCTGGAGGTGTTTCTCCTAAATTTGGCGGAGTTTTCCTTTTTGCCCACTCAGCCCCTCTTCGTTGGGCTTTTCAAATTTGCACCCAATATTCCAGAGGCCATATCTCGGCCATACGGTGGGCTTTTTCAGTGCAATTTTTTTTGAAATGGGGTGGAATTTCGTGCTCTTCGCAGTGGTGCAGGTATTTTCCAGTTTTGACTTCTGGTTTTT
>VDFB02281492.1:391600555-391780784 GCA_007258455.2 Sequoia sempervirens
TTTCCTGCAATGCGACTATAATGTGCTTCCCATATCATTTTTTCCCTCTCTTTTGCAGGAACACATATATGACCCATATAACAATGGATACCATCTTGCATATGAAAATGAAAAACTTGGTTACCTTGTGTCAACTAAGTGTAGACTTCATAGAAATCATCATCGATCACATAAAGATCAAGCCAACTTGTTTTTTCATGCCCACAGGAGTTGAGTGCCACAAGTAGTGTATGAATTGGAGGTCTACTCAAACAATTTGCAACTTTATTACTGCTACCCTTTTTGTGAAAAATATTAATGTGAAATTGTTGCAATTATGCAGACCATCTCTGGTCTCTATCATTTGCAACTTCCCTTGTGTTTGCAAAAATATCAAGGGTTTATGATCTGTATTGGTGATAGTCTCTTTGCCTAGGATTTATTGCTTCCATTATTTCCAGGGCTGCACAATTACATACATTTCTTTGTCATATGTGGTATACCGTCAAACTATATTAGAAAAATTTTCACTATGATAGGCCACCGGATGACCATTTTGTATGATAACTTCTCCCAAGGTATAAGCAAATACATCTATTTCAATCTCAAAAGGTTTCTAGAGATCTAGAAGTGCCAAGACTAGTGTTGAGCATAACCTCTTCTTTAACTCCTCAAAAGCGTGTTGTTGCACCTTTGTTCAAACAAAATTTTCCTTGGTTCCACCCAAGAGTACTTGATTCACAAGCCACACCAAATGAGAGAAGCCAAGTGAAAACCTCTAATAGAAATTTGGTAATCCCAAGAAGCTATGAAGTTTTGTGACATGTCTAGGAGAAGGCCAAGCCTTGATGACCTCAATCTTTACATGATCAACACGAACACCTCTACTATCCACAATGTGTCCCAAATATTGAATGCTCTCTAATCCAAAAGAACAATTTTCTCTATTTGCATAGAGTTTTTGTTGTTGTCATGTTGAAATTACATGTTCAACATGTTGTAGATGTTCGTTCCATGTCTTACTGAAGATGGGAATATCATCTAAATAGACCACCAGAAAGTAGTCAGTGAAAGGTCTAAGAATACCATTCATCAACCTCATGAAAGTGGTAGGGGAATTTCTCAGCCCAAAAGGCATAATCATCCATTAAAATAACCCTTCTTTGGACTTGAAGGTAGTCTTCCACACATCTACAAGATCAATTTCCACTTGATGATATCTAGATTTCAAATCAATTTTCATAAAGAACTTTTCCCCCTGTAGCTAGTCCAGAAGATTGTCAATTTGAGGAATTGGATATATGTACTTCTTAGTGATATTTTTCAAGGCATGATAATCAATATATAGTCTCCATATGTCTTCTTTCTTTCTGGCCAAAACAATCATACTGCCACAAGGGGATGAACTTGGTTTGATATGGCCTTTCTGAATTAGTTCTTCAATCTACTGTTTGATCTCATCATTTTCTAATACTAATCTCTTGTACAATGGCCCATTTAGTAAGGGTGTCCCTAGAATGATTTAAATTGAATGCTTGACATGATATTTTATTGGAACTCATGTGGTGAAGTGAAGACATTTTGATATTTTTCCAACATTGTATCAATCTATTTTTGTTGAACAAAGGTGGTCATTGCTATACCATTATTGTTACCTATGACTTTCTTCTCTTATTCTGGTTGTATCATTAGTAGTACAAAAAATTCAGTATGGGAAATCAAATGTCTACAATGCTTTGCACTAATTAAAGAAGTAGATTTTGCAGGACTTACCTCAAGAATTTGATACTTTCATTCACCCACCTTGATATTAAAATTGCGTGTCTACGATTCATATACGCCATGGCATTGATACATATATGGTTGTCCTAGAAACACATCACATACATCCAAGGGTGATACATCATAGATGATTTTATCTTTGAATGGTTTCATGGAATAGGATAAGCAACACTATTTTTTTACCTATATATCCCTTCCTTGACTCACCCAACCCATGGAATATGGTTGTGAATGGGGTTTAGTCTTCAAATTTAATCTCTTTATGGCTTCATAAGAGATTAGATTCTTCTAACTTCCACTATCCACTATGATTTGTAGAGCCTTTCCATTCACCCACATATATGAATGAAATAGATGTTCCTCATCTTCCCAATATATGATTTTTTAAGTGGCAATGGTGGCATATGGATCTACTTCAATAATTGTTTCCCCACTCTTTTTTAAAGGGGTCTGTGTGAAACATGTCAACCTATTTCCCTACTTCATATGTTTCTATCATCAAAGTTTTTTTATCCTTGCAATCCTTCATATCATGTTGAGAACTTTTTTGAATATCACACCACATATCTAAATCCTTATTTTTGTTTTCACTTCTGTGTTCCATGCTAGTGATTGAGAAGAGGATTTGCTAGTGGTAGCTTATTTACCTAGGGTTTTTCTACTACTTTCACCATTGGATTTTTTAGTGTAGGAAAAATTATCCTTTTTTCACACTTAATTTAAAAATAATTAGTATTAAAATGAACTTAATGTTTCCTTAATTTAGTGTTGTAATATGTTTTAGATATTCACATTAATTTTAGAGCCATTTTAAATAAAATGGACTTAATTGTGCCATGTTTTTGATGTTGTAAAGTGTACCTCTACACTTTCACAATAATCTAGGGCTTTTTTAATTTATTGAGGTTAATTTTCCTTAATTGGCCCCTTTAATTCAAATCCAATCCTAATTAAATATAAATTTTGAGGGATAAAACATGGCATTCATAAATGCAATTACACAACACTTAATTTTTTATGTTGTGTGTCCTAGGTAAGTGACCTAGGACCCATTCACCATAGTTCAAATGGGTCCTCACTTAGATCTAGGACCCTATTTTTACATGATGTTTCACATTGACCGATGTGTGTCCTAGGTAAGTGGCCTAGGATCCATTCACCCTATGGTGAATGAGTCCTCACTTAGACCTAGGACCCCTATTTTGAATATGTTTTTGGTGGTATTTTAATGATTTCAAATCCATAATTCAATGTTAACTTGTGATATTTGAATTTCAGGAATTAATCTTAAGATATGTATAAATACAAGGTTATTTCATTTAGTTTCATCTAAGATTTTCAAGTGTTCAAGTCCTAATAGAAATTTTACAAGATCAAGAGAATTTAAGAGCATTTTCAAGGCATTCAAGGGTAGGTTTGTAGAGGATTATTACAACAATCAAGGTTCCTTTCATCATGTAAAATATTTATTGTATCATGCATGTTGTTTGAGCTAATGTGATGTAGAGTTCAAGATCTAATCAAGCATATCAAAAGCACTATTTCAAGACAAGTTTCATGATCAAGATCTATATCCATTCAGGCCACTTCAAGTTAGTTTGCATATTTTTTATCCAAGGTTTCAAAGAAGGTTTGGTGAGCTGTTACATATTGTTGTTCATTCACCACTCCTTCATTCTTTTCTATTTCATTTCAAGGTTTAATTACCAAAGTGAGGTTTGACCAAAGAAAACCCCCATTCCCTAACAAACCTCATTTTTCTCTCTTTGATGTGTGATTGTAAATTTTAGGTTGAAGATCATTTGACGAACAAAATTGAAGAAATTTGTTAAATTTTTCAAATTGCAAGAAAATTTGTCAAGTCACTGAAACTCTTCTACAAGATTTGTTTTCAATTGTCCAACATGAACACCTAAAATTTAAGAGTGCAAACCTGGAAAAAGAGAACCTAGAAAGCATTTCTTAGAAACCCTAGCCAGGACTTATTCACCATAGAGTGAATGAGTCCTCAATAAGCTTTAAAAGGTGAATTTTGGTGAAATGTACACATTTTTTCCCCTTTCAAGAGGTGTGATTTGCATCTCTTTGCATCAAATTAGATCTCATTTAGGGTGTCTAGTTTTCATTCAACTTTTCATTTCATTTAATGGTTTTAGGATTGCATATTTTACATTCAAAAAATCTAAAAAAATACAAAAAATTTAGTCATCTTGCATATCATTTACATAGTAGTACATCATATTAACATGCATTTGAAAATTGAAACAAAAATTGCATACTAAAATAGGTTTTCTAGGTTGTTGAAACAACTAAAATTCACTCAAAAATCTATAAAAACTTGTTTCAAAACCCTCATCTAGGACCCATTCACCCTAGGGCGAATGAGTCCCTAATCAAGGTCACATTCTAATTTTCTGGGCATTAAAACATTCATTTATGCATTCTTGTTTGTCGCTGTCATATTTTTGTTTCTGTTTGCAAAATTTATGTTTCACCAATTTGATAATAGCTAGCTTGATTTGATAAATTTAGTACATTGTGCGATTTCAAATTTTCATTTGAAAAACTTTATTATCAAATTTTTATATAGTGTAATTAGAAAATTACCTCGTTTGGAATCTAAAAATTGCATTTACATATTGCATTCTAGGTCATTGCATTACATTTTACCCTCTTTCCATTTTGGGTTGGCATTGAGTTTGTGAATCTTGTATGAGTTTTACAACTTGGTTCCCTATTAGCAATACTATTATGAGACATATTTCGACACTTCTATCATCCTATGACACACCATTCACCATGGATCTTGGGTTTTCTAACTCTCTTTCTAATAGTGTTGATAATCAACCCCCTATGCATCATAGCATACATACCTCATTTCCAATGACTTCATTACCTACAACCAATGTGCATGATGGTGTTCATGTCCAACAAGAAAAGATAAAAATAATGGATGAAGCCTTGGAAAATTTACAAGACTTTTTGCATAATGAGAACATGGATACTATTATAATTTCTACTTTAGATAATCTAAGGAGAATGATTGAAACCGAAAAGGTAATGGAAATTATGTGAGGTCTAGGTCATCTTATTAATGATAACATGTCTACCATGACTAGCTGTATTGAAGCTTTGGGGTATACTCAAAGCAAAGGTGGGAATTCCATTCCTCCTTCCACAATCCCCATCTTGATTCTTACATACACTAGTACTCATGTTACCACAACCATTCAACCTACTAGCAATGTCAACACTTCCTTAGGTATTTTCATAGGGAATCCTTTTAGCTTTGTGCATGCAAATATCATATCTCCTCAACCATCTCTCCTTACAAACTTATAATTCACTTTCCCTCCAAAAACATACACCACTCCACCCTATTCCCCTCTATCTCATAATACCAACAATGATCACATCATTAACACACTTTTGCAAAACATGGTATCTCTTCAACATTAAATCACAACCCTAAATCAAAAAAAATGGCCAACCTTGGAAATACATCAAAACCAATCCATTATCCTTGGATATATTAAGAACACAAATGCCACAAGGTATAGAGGTTCATAGATTTGAGAAATATGGTGATAAAGGAGATCATGTTAGTCATGCTTTTGCTTACACATCACTATGTATTGATTCATTTTTAAGAAAAAATGTTGGCTAACTCTTGGACCTAGATCCTTGAAAGATACTGCCTTAGAGTGGTTTTTATCCTTACCAAATAATTCAATTTGTTTATTCAATGAACTTATTGATTCATTTTACAACCACTTCCAAATTCATATGGGTCCCAAGATGACTTTAGTTGACCTGATGAAATATAAACAAAAGGATGATGAGAAAGTCATTTATTTCATAGCGTGATATCAAATGCTTTATTCACAAGTAGATATTAAGATTCTTGATGCCGACCTTCAAAGAATTTTTATTTCCAACTTGCAAGAAAAAATTCAAATTAAGCTTGAGATGATGAGATTTCCCTCCTTCACACAATTCTGCATAGCCCTTTGTGATTACCATAATTCAATTAGAAGTCATGATGTGAAAAATCCACCTAACCATCTTGAAAAGTCTGAATCCGCACCTCAAAATAATTATCAATCTTTCAAAAAACATAATAGGGTATTTTTAAAACTTAATTTCCCTCAACCAAATCAACAAATTGATAACCAAGTGGTTGTTATAAATATGACAAATCCTTTTTTCCTTTGGGGATAGGAATAGAAAATTTACCCCTCTACCCAAAACCCTTCATAATATCATGCTACAACTCATGGATAAGAATATGATTTCCTTACCTCCTTTCAGAGCTCCTAAACCTAATAAACTATTACCCTCAAACTATAGACTAAACACAAAGTGTCATTACCACCAACAAAATGGACTTGATACAGAATATTGTAAGCGTCTTAAACATCTTGTGCAAGACCTCATTGATTCTAATCAACTTCAACTTGGAGGTGTGAACAATCAAGGTAATAATTTTGTATCTCCTCCTAACCAAAACTTACAAATATTTACAAATCCCATGCCAAAACACACTATTTTATTTGTCCAAGCTAGTGAAACAAAGAATGATGTGATGAATGTTGACACAGATGACAAAAACACAAAAGATGAAAATAAGGATGAAATGAATAGACTAGTGGCATTTATTGAAGCTAAACTTCGTATGGGCCAAACCAAAATTCCCCTTGATATTTATTTCTCACAAAAATACATAACCAAACATGCACCTAATGGTCCTCTTTGCATACCTGGAAGAATCGATGACAAGCCTACCAATGGGATATTAATTGATCTCACCTATGTAGAGAACATGATCGCTGAATAATTCCTATTTGTGCATGAACTCTATCAAGATACATATAAAGACTGAAAGCATGGATTAAAATACATAATGGTTTTTCTTGCCCTACAATTGGCTTGATAAATCTCCCTCTAAAAGTTAGACCAAAGACATTAAATGTCTCATTCACCATCATCCCATCGTCGAAACAATTTCGTGTGAAGTTAGGCTATCCAACACTTCACTCCATGAATGTCGTCCTGTGGATTGCGCATAAATTCTTGAAGTTTCCCTTTAGAAATGAAATCTTTACAATGCATCATAGTGGCTTTAATACTGTGTCTTCACATGGGAACTTTTCATTGGATTTATTTTGGCATAAGTCTATTGAACCTATTAGACCTTGTGAAGACTTATTTTTTAAATCAAATCAAAGTTTAAGGAAAAGCGTGTAGCAGAACTATCCCTTAGAAATATGCCTCAACCTATGATTGAGCCAGCTATCCTTGACAAAACCACGATTGAACCAAAATCCCTTGCAAATATCCAATATGAACCTATGAAAAATCCTTCACCTATTTCATATAAGAGACCATGAGATAACCAAAACAATCTCATTGTGCCTCCTAAAGTCAAACCAGTTAACAAAGCTAAAGAGAAATTGGTTGAACAACCTCATATGGTTCCTTTCATTCCTCCCCTAAGGGAAGAAAAGAAACCTATGGTTGTTTAATCCACTCCTACACAATCAAAAATTGAAAACAGGATGAAAAGAAACTAAAATACAAGAGAGCGTAGGCGTAGATGTCATGCTATCACTCATATCTTACACACTAAAGAAGAAAAGAGAAACACAGAAAATGAAAATGTGAACTTTCCTGACATAATGCATAATATCTCTTCACCCTTACTAAAATGTAAACATGAGAAAACTTCTATGAACATTATCATTCGACCTCTTGTTGTGATTAATTTAGATGATGACATTGATATTACAAAGATTGATGAACACGTGCACAATGAGTTGAACTCATTGTTCTTTACTTTCATGAATTTAACTAATGATAAGAGTCTTGAACTTGGTGTGTGTCCTAGTTTGTCACTTGATGTTGTCCCTAAGCCTAGTTTTCTACCTTCTGTATACACTAATCAAGATTGGGATGTAGATGACCTACTATAGGTTGACTCACATGTGCCTTACTAGTGTTTTGCATTATTTTATTTTTGTTTCTTTATGTGATTGCACGTACGTAATGTGATCACCCATACTGATTGTTTGGTGTATCTCTCTCCTTTTGTGCATTCCTCTATATGTATTTACATTCTTCTATGTGTTGTAAACATTTTACCTTTTTCATTTGTCTTGTGTTTTCATTTTAGGGATGACGCAAGGTGTTGAGACATTTAGATCTCTTCCATGTTGACCCAAAGGATTTTTTCTTTGTTTTCACTCTTTTTGTGTCATTCTTCCAATTATATAAGTATTTTGGGAATGATGATGTTTCCAAGCTCTAAAACAACATTGTAGAAAAAATATACTAACTCTAAATCTATAGATACCTTGTGTATTTTTGGGGGAAACCCCTCCCTCCTTTTTCATGATGTAGCTTTATTTCAAAAACATATGACTTGGCATATGGCTTTCTAAGCAAGTTCTCATGTCTTAGCATTGAACATTGGCTACTTTAAAAAAAATTCTCACAATAGTGGTGTTAGCAACCGCTTTAAAGTGGGGACATACATTGATAATATATTTTGACATTTTTCATGTTTCATGCTGTGATTTTCTTTTTTCTTGTGATACATCCTTTTCTTGGTGGTTTCATTGGGTTTGATGTCCTCCAAGAGTGTGATAGTTTTTAGTCTATGAATTTCCTCTTAGTGGTGATGTGACACACTGCACTCCCTAGGATGCAAAAGTTTTACTCTTGACTTGTTCTCTCTTGGAGACATTAGGCATGATGTTCCCTAAGAAGAAGTCCTTACACAAATTAAGAAAATTCCCTTTGAAAAAAAACCTATATATAATTTTCATAAGTGTTTGGAATAATGCAACTTGCTGACCTTATGAAGCTCAAACCCTAAATTCAAGGCCACCTAGCATAACACCTTGCTTTCCTGTGGATCCTTATCGTGTGGCACCTCATTGAAGTTATCAAAGGGAGAGCTTTGGTATGGTTAGTATGATGAGAAGCTGAAACATAGGCATGACTTTCTCATCATATGGTGAGAGCCTATAGACCTGGCATAAATTTCTCACTAAGCCACTTTATTGGAAGACTCACCTAGTGACAACCTGAAGTTCCTCTACCTTAGAGTGAATGCAAACTGAAATTTTATATGTGTCCCACATCACATTGGGCAGTCTAGGCTTAATATTCCTAGTCTTTGATGTTGTATGATTGTGTATCTTTTTCATTTATGCATACATAAGTGTCTTGAATGTCTACTTTAGTGTGAGTTTAACATGGGTTCATACTCTCACTAAAGTGGGGGTAAAATGTAGTGTAGGAAAAAGTATCCCTTTTTCACACTTAATTTGGAAATAATTAGTATTAAAATGAACTTAATGTTGCCTTAATTTAGTGTTGTAATACGTTTTACATGTGCACATTAAGTTTAGGGCCCTTTTAAAATGAAATGGACTTAATTGTGCCTTGTTTTTTATGTTGTAAAGTGTAACTTTACACTTTCACATTAATCTAGTTTTTTATTAATTCATTGAGGTTAATTTTCCATAATTGGCCCCTTTTAATTCAAATACAAGCTTAATTAAATGCAAATTCTGAGGGATAAAATATGACATTCATAAATTCCATTACACAACACTTAACTTTGGATGATGTGTGTCCTAGGTAAGTGACCTAGGACCCATTCTCCATAGGTCAAAAGGGTCCTCACTTAGATCTAGGACCCTATTTTTACATGATGTTTCAAATTGACCAATGTTTGTCCTAGGTAAGTAGCCTAGGACCCATTCACCCTATGGTGAATGGGTCCTCACTTAGACCTAGGACCCCTCTTTTGAATATGTTTTTGGTGGTATTTTAAGGATTTCAAATCTATAATTCAATTTCAACTTATGATATTTAAATTTTAGGAATTAATCCTAAGATATGTATAAATACAAGGTTATTTCATTTAGTTTCATCTAAGATTTTCAAGTGTTCAAGTCCTAATAGCTTGAGATTATAATATAAAGATCATTCAAGATTATTTTCAAGGCATTCAAGGGAAGATTTGTAGAAGATTATTGCAACAATCAAGGTTCCTTTCATCATGTCAAAGATTTATTGTATCATGCATGTTGTTTGAGCTAATGTGGTGATGTAGATTTCAAGATTTAATCAAGCATATCAAAGGCACTATTTCAAGACAAGTTCATGATCGAGATCTATATCCATTGAGGCCACTTCATGCTATTTTATAGATTTGTTATCCAAGGTTTCAAATAAGGTTTGGTGAGTTGTAACATATTTTTGTTCATTCATCACTCATTCATGCTTTTCTATTTCATTTCAAGGTTTAATTACTAAAACAGGGTTTGACCAAGGAAAAACCCCATTCCCTAACAAACAACATTTTTCTCTCTTTGATGTGTGATTGGAGATTTTAGGTTAAAGATCATTTGAAGAACAAAATTCAAGAAATTTCTCAAAGTTGCAAGAAAAGTTGTCAAGTCACTGAAACTCTTCTACAAGAATTTTTTTCAGTTGTCTGACAGTGAACACTTGGAATTTGAGAGTGAAAATTGTTGGTATGTGGCAACTGATCATGCTATACTATACACTCTTCATGTATCCTTGCTGGGGTCCAGGGCTAGGCCAGGCCCTGGGTGGGGGTTAGGGGGTGGAAGCCCCTGAGAAAAAAAAATTCCCATTTTTTCGCTTCCTCACCAACAAAAGAAAAAATTGACTTTGTAAAACCCTAATTCTATAAGATTATAAAAATCTTGTTATAAGTGGTTTAGATGGGGGTTGCAGTAGGGAATTATTAGCAAGATTGTAATATGTTTTACACTAGATAATAAAATCATTGGATGGCTGTGCTTTTGTGGATGTAACCTAGATTGGGTGAACCACGTTAAATTCTCTGTGTTGTCTTATTTCTACTATATTTTTTTTGTGTTTTATTGATCAAATCTGCATTTAACTATTAGATATCTACCTTCTAACACTAACAAGTGGTATCAGAGTAGGTTGTGTTTGATTATCGTCTGCGGGAAAGTCTCACAGTTGAGTGGGAGTCTCACAATTAAGTGGGAGCAATGGTGAACAAGGGTAAATTGAAGGTAGATAAATTCAATAGGAAGAACTATCAGTTATGGAAGATGCGAATGGAGGATTATCCCTATTAGAAAGATTTACGGAGGCTGTTGGAAGGAATAGCCATGAAACTGACAACAATGAGTGATGAGGATTGAAATCTTCTAGATAGAAAGGCATTGGGAGCCATTCGTTTATGCCTGGAACAATCGGTGGCATTCAATATTACAACAACAAAGACAACTCAAGAGTTGATGGAAACCCTAGCAAAGTTATATGAAAATCCTTCTGCTTAGAATAAGGTATTTCTTATGAAGCATTTATTTAATATGAAAATGGTAGAAGGTGGGTCAGCTGCTAATCATTTAAATGAGTTTAATACGGTTACCAATCAATTAACTTATGTAAATGTAAATTTTGATGAAGTTAGGCCTCTTTTGATTCAATGTTCTTTGCTTGAAAGATGGAATAGCTTGGTAATGGTTGTTAACAATTTTGTTTCTCGTTTGAATACATTGAAATTTGATGATGTTGTTGGTGTTATTTTGAGCAAGGAAATTCATGGGAAAAGCTTAGGTGTAACATCCACATCAGGAAATGTTTTGAATGCAGAAAGTAGGGATAAAATAAAGGAGAGAGGAAACAATTCTAGAAGTCATGGGAAGTCACGAGGAAAATCAAAGGACAAAAGGTCCCAATCTAGAGACAAGAGAGATTGTTTGGACTATGATAAGTTGGGTCATTTAAAGAAATATTGTTGGTCTCAGAAAAATAAAGAAGACAAAAAGGAAGGCAATAAAGAGGCAAATGTGGTAAGTAATAAATCTGATGAGGATGCTTTGATTCTTTCCCTTGATAATGTTGATGATTCTTGGGTGTTATATTCATGGGTTTCATTTCATACTATGCCCCATAGAAGTTATTTTCTTGATTATGTCCTAGGGGATTTTGGGCTAGTTTATTTGGAAGATAACGAACCCTGTCAAATTGTTGGAAAGGGAAGAATCAAGATCAAGTTGCAGAATGGGAATCATTGGCTACTACATGAGGTAAGGCACATTCCAAAGTTAAAAAGAAATTTAATTTCAGTAGAGAAAGTAGATGATGAAGGTTGTGTTGTTACATTTAGTGATAAAAATTAGAAGGTTACAAAAGGTGCCTTAGTGGTAGAAAAAGGTATGAAAGTAGGTGTCTTATATCTTTGTATAGGTCATAATGTTCCTTCTACTTTAGCTATTACAGATAAAAATCAATGTTTAAGAATAGTTGTTGTAAATCAGCAAGCAAAAAATTAGACAATTGCTATGGATTATGAATCAGCACTGTGGCATAATAGACTTGGGCATATGAGTGCAAAAGGTATGAAAGTGCTTCATTCAAAGAATGTTTTACTAGGTCTGAAATTCGTCAATATGGATTTCTATGAAAGTTGTGTGTATGGAAAAAATAAAGAGTTGGTTTTCTCAAGGATGGGAAGCAAAAGAAAGATGAGAAATTGGAGCTTGTGCATATGGATGTATGGGGACTAGATCAATAATCTTCTCTCGGTGGCTCTCGCTATTATTTCACTTTTATTGATGATGCAACAAGGTATGGATTTATTTCCTTAGGCAGAAATCTGATGTGTTTGAAACTTTTAAGAAATGGAGAAGATTGGTTGAGAATGAGACATGTAAAAAAGTTAAAATGTCTCAAATCTAATAATGGTGGTGAGTATTGTAGAAAATATTTTGAAGATTATTTTTCCTCTAATAGTATTTGTAGGTAGAAAACGGTTCTAAAGACTCCACACGAAAATGGTGTGGCTGAGTGCATGAACATAACAATAATGGAGTGTGCACGGACTATGAGATTGCATGTTGGGCTGCCTTTAAACATGTGAGAAGAGGCTATAAACACTACTATTTATTTAATCAATAGAGGTCTCTCTAATCCTTTAGGTTGTAGTATTCCAAAGGAAGCATGAACAAGTAAGAAGGTGATTTATTCTTTTCTCAAGACCTTCGGTTGTGAAGCATTTGCACATGTAGATTCTGAAAATAGAACCAAGCTTGATGCAAAATCAAAGAAATTTATATTTGTTGGATATGGCATTGATGAATTTGGTTATAGGATTTGGTATTTTGAAAATAAAAAAATTGTGAGAAGCAAGGATGTCATATTCAATGAGAAAATGGTGTACAAAGATCAGTTACAGCAGCATGAGAAGAAATAAAATGATTATGTAGGGTTGGATGATACACAAAACAATGATGTTCCAATGGTTCCTCATGCTTCGCAACAATAGCAAAAACAAATACCACAAACTCCAGTGAATGTTAGATGATCTTCAAGGAAAAGTAGACCTCCAGAAAAATTTTCTCCCTCTTTTTATTCTATTTTATTAACTGATGTTGGTGAACTAGAATGTTATGATGAAGTTATCCAAGTGGATACCAAGGTTCAGTAGGAGCATGGAATGGAAGAAGAAATGGACTCCTTGCTAAAAAATCAGAATTTGGAATTATGCAAATTGATTGCAGGTAAAAAAGTTTTACCAAAAAAATGGATTTATAGGCTGAAAGAGGAGGATGGAGGTAAGAAAAGATTTAAAGCCGAATTAGTTGTAAAGATATTTGCACAAAAAAATGGTATTTATTTTGATGATTTATTTTCTCTTGTTGTTAAAATGACTTCTACTCATACTATTTTAAATATTGTGGTTGCTAAAGATTTACATTTAGAATAGCTTGATGTTACAACAACCTTTCTCCATGGTGATTTGGAAGAAGAAATATACATGGAACAACCACAAGGATTTGAGATCAAAGGTTAGGATAAATTGGTGTACAAATTGAAGAAAATTTTATATGCTTTGAAGCAAGCACCTCGGCAATAGTATATTAAATTTGATAGCTTTATGGTTGAGCATGGCTACAGTCAATATAATTCAAACCATTGTGTTTATTTTAAGAGGTTGGATGATGATAGCTACATTATTTTATGTTTATATGTTGTTGATATGCTTGTAGTGGGGTATAACATAGATCACATAAAGGAGTTAAAACAATAATTTGCAAATTCATTTGCTATGAAGTATTTGGGGGTAGCAAAGAAAATCCTTGGTATGAAGATTACACGAGATAGGAAAAATAAAAAAATTGCTTTTATCTCTAGCTAATTATGTTGGAAAGGTGTTGCAAATATTTCATATGGAGAATGCAAAATTTGTTAGCACACCTTTTCCCAATCATGTTAAATTGACTAAGGATATGTGTCCAAAGACACAAGAGGAGGAAGAAAAAATGTCCAAGGCACCATATGCTTCAGCTGTAGGTAATTTAATGTATGTTATGGTATGCACAAGACCAGATATTGCATATGTTGTAGGAGTTGTTAGTAGGTATATGTGTCATCCCAGAGATGAGCATTGGAATGCGGTAAAATGGATTCTCAGGGATTTAAGAGACACATCCAATAAATTTTTATGTTTTGGGGGCTCTAATATTGATTTAAAAGGCTATGTTGACTTAGATTGGCAGGGGATGTAGATACTAGGAAGATTACCATAGCTTATGTATTTATAGTTAGTGGACAACAATGAGTTGGATTTCTCAATTGCAAAAGGTGGTTACTTTATCCACCATAGAGGAAGAATATGTTGTTGCAACAGGGGCAGCAAAGGAGATGATATGGCTACAACTTTTTGTGGAAGAGTTGGGAAAACAATAGGTTGATAATCACTTATTTACAGACAACCAAAGTGTTATACATCTTGCAAAAAAAAATTCCTTTCACTCTAAAATCAAACACTTATAGTTGAGATATCATTTCATTCAATCAGTGTTGGAGGATGGACAAGTAAAGCTAGAAATGATACATACAAATGCCAATCCAACAGATATGTTTACAAAAGCAGTGATAAGGGAGAATTTGAGATCCTTTTTAGCTTCAGTTGGTCTTCATGGTTAAAAGTATAACAAAGTAGTAGAGTCCAAGGTGCTTATTTCTAGTGGGAGCTATAAGTGCAACGGTGTCATCCAGGATTACTCTCTAAGTGGGAGATTGTTTAGTGTGGATCCCGATCAGTCTCCAAGTGGGAGATTGTTGGTATGTGGCAACTGATCATGCTATATTGTACACTCTTCATGTATCCTCGCTAGGGTATAGGGCCGAGTTGGGCCCTGGGCAGGGGTTCGAGGGTGGTAGCCCCCAAGAAAAATAATTATCATTTTTTTGCTTCATCACTAACAAAAGAAAAAATTGACTTTGTAAAACCCTAATTCTGGAAGCTTCTAAAAATATTATTATAAGTGGTTTGGAGGGGGGTTGTAGTAGGGAATTATTAGCAAGATTGTAATATGTTTTACACTGGATAATAAAAGCATTGGATGGCTGCAATTTTGTGGATGTAGCCTAGATTGGGTGAACCACGTTAAATTCTTTGTGTTGTCTTATTTCTGCTATAATTTTTCTATGTGTTTTATTTCTCTATTTTATTGATCAAATCTGCATTTAACTGTTATATATCAAACCTGATATAAGAGAATCTAGAAATCATTTTTTAGAAACCCTAGCTAGGACCCATTCACCATAGGGAAAATGAGTCCTCAATGAGCTTCAAAAGGTGACTTTTGGTGAAAGGTACACATTGTTTTCCCCTTTCTAGATCTACCTTTTGATTATTGTTTCAGTGAGATTTGATTATTGTTCTTCATTTGCATATTATAGCATACATTTTGGATGAAATTAGGAAAATAGGTCCTTTGTGCTTTAACACACACCAATTTTCTATGTTTCAAATTTATTATTTGCAAAGTACTATTTCTTTCCCTTTTGTTTGAATTTCTCTTCGACTTTCATGGCATATTTATAAGTAGTACCCAATGTTTCAACATTTAGAAAGGACTTTTTATTTGAATGTATCTATGTATCCCACTCTAGTATTTCAACACTTGATGCTTCTTTGAATCTTGGATGTCAAGCTTTGTTGATAAAGCATGAAACTTATTGGTGTAATCCTACATTGTTTGTTCTTTCTTTTGTCGAAGCAGTTTCCACTCCATATATTTTTCACCATGTGTATCTTTAGGATAATACTCTTCTGTGATGAATTTCACAAAATCACCCATGTAGGTTATTCCTCTATTACAAAATCATTCCTTCTTGAGGTAAGTTTATTTTCCCACACTAGCTTCACATGAGTTTCAACATTGAGGAGAGAAAATGTTATCTTCTCAACATTGGAAAATTTATTCCCATAGAAGTACCTATCCAACTTGGTTAACCAGTCATGCATAGTGCTTGCATCAATTTTGCCTTCAAAATTTGGAATATCAAAATTCACCTACACTTTGAATGGAGTGTGGCTGCTGAATGGTTTATGGCCTACATTTGATTGATGGGTATCTTCAAGGATTTGAGAGAATTGTCTAATCATTTCTTCCCTTTGTTTTTTCAGGGATTCTTCCACCATGGTTTTGATAGGGTATGATGATTTGGTTATGACATCTTTAGTTGGTTGCATCTCAAAGGGAGGTAGATGGATGTATTATGTGTCTCTAATCCTCGCCTTCGATAACTAGATCATGTGCAATGTGACATAAAGGAGCATACCCTCTTTGATACCAATGATCTAAATCCAACGAGGAATTTGAATTACAATACTAGGTAAGCGAAAAGTTGTAAGTATTGTAGACAAATGGATAATTACATAACTCGTAAAAAAAGATTCATTTGCATCCAAAAGTCCCACTAACTTATCTAAAAATGAGTTTTATACATCAATCTAGAAATCCAATAGTCTCCATAATCTAACAAATCCAAAATGAAGAGTTTCTAGAATAAAAATAAATACACAATTAAACAAAACCTAAATTTAGGTATCCCAACTTAGCGGGTCCTAACTTGCCGCTTATTGGTCGGATTGTCGGCCTCTTTACCTTGTCAGAAAGGTCTCCAAGAGGAATAATTTCAATTCCTTAAATTAAATTCTCTATTATTTAATTAAATGGATCAAAAAAAGTTTTGAACCCAAATTCCACTCCAAAGACCTCTGAAAATGCAAATTTACTAAAACCTAGAAAACATTGAAAATTTTGAAAATTTTGATTTTTTTATTTTTGACAGTTCTGATGCCTCTGAACTACATTGGAGCATCCTTAAGCTACTTTGGATTACATTATTATGAGTTTAGCTATACTATTTGGAAATAAAATATTCTTCTTATGGTTTATTTTGAGCGTATATAGGCTACCATGAAGGTTGAGTAGGAGTGGGTGGGTGGTAAGTATATTGTAAATATTGGTAGTTTGTTGCAACCATGTTATAAGGGATGGTACGTTTAGCTTGGAATGGTTGATAAGAGGGAATATGGGATTTCTTTTTTAAATAGAGGGTAATAAGAAATATCTACATGAAATGAAGCCATGTTGAAGAAATTAAATAAACTAGAAATTCATTGAAATATTCATAAAACAAGAATAATTAGGTTTAATTTTTTAGAAAAAATTAGCACATACCAATACTTATACTTAAGCCAGTAGATTTAAACTTCAATTCACGAGGCATGTAAAGATATTTCCTCAAAGGAATAAGTTGTTGACATGCACACCAAATATCATCAATGAAAGGACAATTTTTGAGTTGTAATAGTTCAAACTATTCTATCAAGTGTGCCAAAAACTAATGTCACATGGATATGCACCCTTATTTAGTTATCAACTGATTTATTCATTGAAACATGGGAAGACCTCTCAAAGCGTGTATTTTGATAGTTGGAAGTCAACCTCCAAAGAGTGATGGTTCCCTTAGTAATTCACCTAATTTAATATATGCTACTATTTCCTGTTGA
Source organism: Sequoia sempervirens (assembly GCA_007258455.2). Taxonomy (NCBI): domain Eukaryota; kingdom Viridiplantae; phylum Streptophyta; class Pinopsida; order Cupressales; family Cupressaceae; genus Sequoia; species Sequoia sempervirens. The sequence continues at coordinate 391,618,206 of VDFB02281492.1, forward strand.
GAGAAGAGATAGGAAGTGGAATAAAATGAAATATGAATCCTAATGAATTGATGCACCAACTACTTTGAGACCTTTATTGCTACTTTTGCACACACAGTTCATAAATGATATGGCTGATTCATGTACAACTCAAAGTTTTTATATGCCCATGCATCAACATTTTGTAGGAAGGTTATAATGTTCACAATCTCATAAGGAAAATGTAGTGTTTCTTCATATCATTTTACTATTTGAATCATTTACACAACCTACAACCTGTAATAAGACACATGTTCTCTGCCTAAAGGTGTTGATAATGAAACATAATATCAAGTATTCTCACATAAATCACAAGAAATTGCATCAATCATTTTATTACATACAATAAAAATAGCTTATGAGAAGGCCAAATTACTTATATTTTATTGTTCAAAATGTGTTCTACAACAATACATTGTCTAAAATGACTAATTTTATCTTCACAAATGAAATATTACATGTTTCAATCTTCAAGACTGATTATTTAAGTTAAAATACAATATTTCAAGGCTAGATAGAACCTTTTCAAGTTACAACATATAGTATAAAAAATGCAAGAATTAACTAGAATATGGACCTAGGTGTCCCTTTTTAGTTGTTCAACAACTTCCTCACATCTAGGAACGTGCTTTGAAGAATTTATGATAGGTGTTTACATTAGTTTTGGATCAAATTTTCCTAGTTGAGTTGTCCCTAGATTTTCACCTAGGTGTGCTCCATTATGGTGGTTAATGAATATGATCCCTTAAAATGGATCCTAGATGCTTGGAGGTGTGCTTTATCTTCTCAAAATATTATCCGCCTGTTCATAGTTGTCTTTTATTTATCCAATTGTCATAAACCTTCTTTGAACTTGTTTATAAGACATGCAAGATAGAGGGTTAAAACTAACCAAATACTTATAAGGGAATAAATCTTCTAGGCTAACAATTGACACTTTTTTCATTATTAAGACCCCCTTTCACTCATGTCCTTACCAAGGGCAACCACTGCAATCTAATTTTCTCTGTCATATTCATGCCTCCTTCATTCAAATAAATGTTTTAGCATTAAAATTCCTTGATAAGTCTCTTGATAGGTCTTGTTTCATTATCCTAATATCTATTACATTATTATTCATGCCTTTTTATAGTACTTGCAGCTAGCCTATAGGCATCATAGTATGATTTATGAATATTCTATGTATTGATGATAGTGATTAATTGACAGGAACAAAATTCAAAATAGAAGAGTGCACACATAGAGGAACGTGAATTATAAACCCGGTCTTGAAATGGTTGGACAAGGACACTGATAACCTAGACCTAGAAGTGTAAATACTCATAATCATATTCCAGTCTCCTATTGGTCCCTATCTATAAGATCTCCTCCTCTGGACTCAATGTCAAAACTTTCTATCACTAATAAAATCTACTTTCCCTAATTTGTTGACTTGTAGGACTAGAATGAAGAATTATGTCTTCAATCCTCTCCAAATTCAATTTAAATCTACAAACTACATACAAGAAAGAGGGGAAAGGGTACTCCATATAGGATATTTCCTAATTCAAAACCCATTTTGGTATTTCTACATCCACAATAGCTATGATGATGTAAAAGAGAGCCTACCCTTAGTTAGGCAGAGGCTAAATAATAAACAAGTGATAAATTGATGATTGTTGCTACTTACCACTCAAATTTGCATTCCTTGATGGACTGAAGTCATTGTACTCATCACCTCCAAGGAGAATTTGAATCTTGATTTGAAGTCCTACAAGTGTTAATACTCACAAAACAAATAGACAGGAAACATAAACAAACTCACATAAAAACATGATGCTTGACTAAAATAATGTTGCTATAATGAACTATAGATTCTAATCTTACCCGCTCAATTCAAAATGATAGGATTTCTTCTCAAAGTTTTTAGGCTTTCAAATGATGAAAAATACTTGTATTTATATGCAATTCTTTAATTTCCCATAAATTAATTACCAATTGCGAACAAATGATTTTGAATTTCTAAATGTTGAAATGCCAACACTGGCATATTTGAATTAAGGCCAAAATAACTTGGATATGGGTGCTAGCACCCTAGTCTAGACCTATTTTTGGACCTTAAGTATCAATAAATAAAAATTAACTCATTATTCCAAATTCAACTTCTAATTTTATGAAGATTATTATAAAATAGGAAAATTAAAATCACAATTGGGTCCAAGCACAAAAGGGGGAGATAAACCTAGTGTGAAATGGTCAAGGGTGACAATTTATAATACTAAATTTATCCCCCTCTTTAGTGAGAGTATGAACTAATGCTCAAACTCACACTAAATTACAGATAATCCAAGAAGGGTTAATTTATCAAAACTTTGAAGAGGTGGGGTGACATCGAATTGAGGGGATGCACTAGCCCCTAGGTTGAAGATCCCATGGAAATACAATGTAAAGACAAAGGAAGACACACACCTGAGGTGCAATGTAGCATGAAAAACGCAAAGCATAAATGATGAAAATGCATGATTAACATAATGCAAAAATAAAACATAATACAAACACAATGCAAAAATAATTCAAACATGCAAAAGGGTTAAGACAATTACAGACTAGAAAACTCCACAAAATTATCACTAGGATGCATACCCAAGGCATTCATGAATCATAGGCTAAAAAAATTTTGATATTTTCTAGGAAACCCATGAACCAAAAGCATCACATGATAGTGAAGTTTGATATTTACTAGGTGATATTTGATAAAAACAACACAAGCTAGTGAAGTTTGATATTCACTAGGTGCATTCTCATGTCTATCTTACCAAGAATTATCGTCCCAATAAATTTGATAAGGCACTACAAAAATGATCAATATGCAAAAAATGCATCACAAAGCTCAATACATGTAAACAAAGTAAAGAACATAGTGGAATGCATGCCCACTCCTTAAAGTAATTGCTAACACCAATTGAGAGAAATTATGTTTATGGTAGAATAAAACAATATAAGGATGTGAAAAATTATTGAAAAACCCTATGCCAATGATATGTTCTCAACAATTATGATGCCACATAATGAGAAAAAAATAACACATAATGGATCCATACATCTGAGATCAGTATAGACCAAAGATAATATATAATATGATCATGCTCAAAATTGACAACATTCCCCAAATACTTGTGGAACTATGACCATAATGGAGGAATGATGCATGAAGATAACAAAGCTTTTAGGTCAACATAGAAGAGACCTAAATATTTCAACACTTTTTTATAATTCCCAAAAGAAAATAAAAAGACAAAAACATTCACAACATAAAGACAAATGGAGATACAGATAGATGAATGCCACAAAAGGTTTTTTTTATTTGTATCCTTTTTCTAACAAGAAAAACAATGGTCATCCAAAAAAACCTAAAAAACAAAAATACACACCAAGAAGCACGTCACAAGAGATCACATCATGTGCAAGAAAACACACAAAGACACACAAGAGGTACTACACATGTGAGTTGATCTAAAGAAATATTTTGCATCCCAATCTTTCTCATCATAAATAGAAGGAAGACAATAAGCTAAAGGGACTACAACAAGTGTTGTACAAGAAGTACTGGGTTCAATGCATGGTAGATCACTCTCCTGAGGAGGATCATCATGGTTGGCCCCATATAAATTCATTGATTTAGAAAAAATAAGAGATAATTCGTTATGGTCTTCTTTTTGTTCTTTTCTTTTATCTTCTTCTTCACTATATAAATGTATCACAATAGGATGCATATCAGTGTTATCAACATGATTTTGAGTACTATCATTTGTATGAGCCATTTTATTCTTTGCTTAGGTTGAGATAGGTAAGGTACAATTTCATGGTGTGGTGAAGGTAGTCGGGTGGATTCAAGTGATGATGAGGATGGATGGGTCGGAGGTATTTCATCAATATTGGGTTGAATGGAGAGATGATCATTAAGGTGTTACGCTCTTTAGTAAGTTGATGAGCTAAAATATGACATCTTCTTTTATGCTCTTTTTCACTTCTATTTATTTTCACATGGATTGCATCTTGCAAAGGGTTAATTGAGGTATTCCCCAACATAAGTTTCTTTTCTTCCTTTGGAGGAGTAATTGAAGGGACCACTACTGGTTGGGAGACTTGGATTTTTAGGTGTCAACCTAAAGAATTTTTTTCTTTTGGAGGCACAAAGTTAATTACACGATTATCTATAGGTCTTTTATATGATGGAAGAGGTGGAACCATAACATATCTTCCAAGTGGTCAAGGGAGCATGCTGAAGTTAGACTTAGGTTCATCCACTACTTGTGAGGTAGGAGGGACAACCATCGAAGTCACTGGTGACCGAGGAGCCTCTAGTGAGATATTATTAATGGATAACTTGGCTATACACTCAACTTTAAAACTTTGATATGACACAAATAAAAAATCCTCACAACATTTAATGGATTGGACTAGTTGAGGCTAAAAGTAATCTACTGAAAAATTTCCACAAGAGGTCAAAGGCTTAAATCCACTATGGTAAATAGTATGCATTTTTTTTACAAATGGGAATTTAAGATATTTATGAATAATTTATGGGACCACATTCATGGAGCTTTGACATGGCAGACCTAACTTCACATGAAACTAGTCTAATGTTAGAATTAAGGTAAATGAAACATCCAGTTTTTTAGGTCCAACCTTGACTGAAAGAGTTATAAAACTAATCATGAGGTGGATAGAACCATCATGAGCCTTTAAAAATTATTTCAATTGTTCCTAATTGTCTTTATGGAGTTCATGCACATATAGGAATTCTTCAATGATCACATTCACTATACACACAAGATGAATGACTAGTCCCCTTATGGGCTTATCATTAATTCTAATAGCGATATAAAGAGGATCATTAGGTATGATTATAGAAGCATAAATATGTGTAAAATCAATGTCAAGAAAAATATTAGTTTTACCCTTACGAGGTTGAACTTCAATCATGTTTGCAATATTGGATAAATCATTATCATCTTCCTCATTGTAACTATATTGAACAAATTTTGTTGAATGAATTGGTAATGGGTTTGTAAATATTTACAAGTTTTTTCTAGGTGGTGAGACCAATTCATTTCCCTTTTCTATAACACCAACCAACTAGATTTGATTAGAGTTAATGAGGTCTTACACTTGGTGCTTAAGGAACACATATTTCTATATCATGTACAGGTGTAGATGATATTGACAAAAGGCTTTTGTGTTAAATTTTGGTGATATCAGTTTAGTTGTGTCAATAGGCCTAATTGGAGGAACTTGAATCATATTCTTATTTAAAAATTACAACCTAATTGCATGGAGAGAATTGGTAATTATTAAAATTTCCTATCTCTTGGCCTAAATTCATATGGTATTGTGTTTGAAGTAGCAACTTGTGTTTCAATATTATTAGCAATTTGAGGACCATTTATCTTGATGATTTTTTTTGTTTTTATTTTTAAATGATTAATAGTTATTTTGAGGCACAACTTTGGATTGACCAATAGGATTTGATGAAGGTATACCTTCGTATTGAATAACAAATATCTAATAATCATGAGGGGTCATACACATGTGTAAAGGATGGATATTTCACCAATATTATCTTATCCCTAATATTATGTTGTAAGTTTCCTATGAGACCCTTTGAATGTTAGTGTTTAGAAGACTATACAAGATTTACGAGTAAAGTGATTGGTATTGTCAAATACATTATTTTCTCTTTAGGTCCTTTTTTATAATGAAATAAATCTATTAATGTAACTTGAGGTCCAATGTTTGGATGGAAGTGTGGGAGGAACTCACTAACGAATTATGTAAATGAGGTAATTGAGTTGTTTGGCAATTAACAAAACCAATCCAAGGCCATATCTTTCAATGATCCAAGAAATATTTTCCCTAGGATCGCATCTTCAAAAATTAAATCACTACACAAGATGATTAAATTTGACACATGATTATTGGTATTTCCTTTACTATTTTACTTTTCAAAGCAAGTTATTTTGGTATTCTATGATATACGTGTCTTTAAGATAGAAAATTCCAATGGGTTACATGTGGGGTATGTTAGAGGTTTACTAATGGTTTAATTTTTGTTTAAGTTTGAATTTGAATTTTTTTGTTGTAATTGTGTCATGTTTTACAAAAGTTAATTTATCATAGGATCGTTTGGTGACATGTTTTGAGAATTTATCGAGTATGAAAAACTAGTATGGATGAATGGTGGGATATTGTTTTGCACATTATAAGGGGTGATGAACATGGAGGTGTTATAGGTGAAGTGACAAAACTATAAGGATTTCCACTAGAAAGCCCTAATTATTGAGTTTAAACCAATGCTATATTGCATTGTTGATGTAATGACTGGAGAGGTAAATGTAGGAATATAAGGCATTATTGTAGGAGAGGAAACTTGTTTTCCTAATTGGTTTTGAGTGTTATCAAATATTGATTGTAACTATCTATCACAGTAATATTAGCCTCCACTATGTGAGTTAGGCTATGCAACACTTTATCCCTTGTGAATCATTTACCAACTTCCTAAGGTTATCTAAAAGAGGAACTTTTTCTCCAACCAAAATTTCAATGCTTAAGAATTTTTGAATTTCTTCTAAATCCTTATCCAATTGTTTCAATTTATCATTAGGGACATGAACAACAACATCCACCAAGTCCACATAAATGTTAGGTTATGACAAAGACATGGACAACGTAGGATTAGGAAGAGAATCAAAGATGGGTTGGGTAGATGTAATACCTTGAGTGAAAGAGTTATAAGACTCAAGCTCAACATCTATTATGATTGCAACATGAAAAGCCATAAGTTTGAAACTATATCTCACAGGGGTATTAGCTATGGGACACCAGGTCGTGAAGCTCATAAATTTTTTACGAGATTCAAAACACTTTACTTATCATACAATAAATGGAAAAGGGTCATCCCACAATAATGGGTTACACTTTTTGGCCAAACTTGACACTGAAATCAACATTTTCAAAAAAAACTTCACATTCTGACACCTATAGTAGGTAAACTATTAGGAATTTGAAAATGATGTAAACTAGTGATTTGTGAGATTTTTTCTGTAGATTTTAAATATATTTAAAAAAAAAAAATTGGAATTAAATTGTTTTTTTTTTTGCCTCCTTTGATAACTAGTTTTTAATAGTAAACAACATTTTTAAAAGTGATGTGTACTTCGACACGCATAAATTTTTTTCTACAAAGGATAAAATTTTGATTCTTTTTAATTTAGGTTGCTAACACTGGTATCTATTGGTTTCATTTTGTTTCATAACGTTTTGTTGATTTTTTTTTTAATTAAGTTTTGAAGTCAAAACATTTACAATTTAGACATAGGTGCACTTCAACACACATAACTTTTTTGGTATGTATTGAAATTCAATTTTATTTTTTTTGTTAGAATGAGAACACCAATACCTAGGGCGTATATATTTTTCAATTTTTTTTCTCAAATTTATTATTTTTTCACAATGATTTTTCACTAAACTTGATGTTCAGTGAAAAACCTATGTTCAGTAAAACTAAAAAATAAAATATAATATAAAAACAAAATATATTAAATTTATAGTTGTTGGAAAGCACATTTCAATCTCTACAATCATCCAACTTGGTTTATCAAGTTGACTCGATTTGCACCTCCTTCCCAAGCTTCGATAGTTGAAAAAATGCATAAATTTTGAAATGGTGGAGGGGAAGGTGAAAAAAGGGGGTTCATTAGAAGGAGGTTCATTCGAACCCCCCTTATATGGTGCAAAATTGGGTTCATTAGAAGGGAGGGGGGTTCATTAGAAGGGGGGGTTCATTAGAAGGGGGGTGGTTCATTCGAACCCCCTTCATTAGAAGGGGTAAACCATTTTAAATTTTTTGATGAGCATTTCTAATTTTTCTTCGTTCGAAAAATTGTAACCCACTATTGTGGGTTTACCCAAAACACATCATAGTAAAAACTCAAATAATTTATAAACATAGAACCTAAAATTACATAGGAATCACAAAGATAAAACTATGATCCAAAAGTTAAAAAAAAACTGACTAGACAAGGGCATTGTTGCCCTAGACTAGTGAGGTTAATTTTTGCTAACTTCAAAATCTAGAAATGTTCTATAGTTTCTAAGGATCCTACTTTACAAATGTTCAAATTAGGAAATAGGTATATTTCTATAAATGCACCCAAAAAAAAAAAATTATATGTAAAACACAATATGCATGCAATTTTAGATTTTTGAAATTATACAATGTGTTTTAAAGGTAATTTATATATAAATTAAACCTAGTTTGACAAATCTGAAAATTAAAAAAATTCCAACTTTTGAAATGTCAATAACAATGTAAATCTTCACTTTTTCAACAACATATGCATGCATAAATAATTAATTAAAACTCTTTCATATTATTTTTTAGACCTTAGCATATGACCTAATTAAGAGTAATAATTGACTAGATCTATCTTGCAACAACTGAAATCATCACTTTTTATGTTTTGGATTGATGCAAAAATTTACTTTATCAATTATTTTAATTATAATTTTTATGCATAATTCATAAATTAAAAAAAATTCAAAGTTGTATTCAGATTTTAACATGACCTAATTAAGATTGCAAAAGGTTTTAAAGTGCACAAACATTGAGTTCGCCAAAATGTGATGTGGGAAAAAAGGATCTAGGGTCTAAATCACACCTCTTCCAATATCACAAAGGAAATGAATAAATTTGATCTCAAACACCCTCTTGGCTACTAACCAAAATGGAAGAGCCAAAATTGTGGATCGAGGTTTCAATCCTTTTGGATTTTTTTGATGTGTTGATGACAGTGATTAATTGATTGTTAATTGATCTAATTTGATGATACAAAGATGAACCTAGGTTAACTATGAAAATGTAGTGAACTGTTGTGATTTCTAAAAAATACTAAAGAGAGAAAAATATAATCAAAAAAAGAGTGTAAACATGAAGGAATCTAGCATATACACTAGTAGAATTTGGAAAATAAATGACTAGGTGACTAAAAGTTTGTCACAACTAAAAATGACTAAATTCTACTCATTTTTTGCAACAGCTATAAATGAGTAAAGAAATGACTAATCTGATCATTGAATAAAACATTATCTAGTCATAGAAATAAAAATTACTATGTGGACACTTATTTTGGTATCCAATGTTCTCTTACACTTCTAGGGTTTTTCACCTAAAAGGAGAGAAATAGACCAAAATGTGTAATGTCCCTACTCAAAACTATGAAATTATGGATGAAGTATGCCTATATGAAATGTCTAAATGCAATAAATTGATAAAATAAATGACTTATTAATGTAAAACCTAAAAAATGCAAACTGTTTGAAAACACATTGTGATATGCAAAATCACATAAGAATGCAAGTAAGCAATAACATAAATGAAAATTACTGGAGAGGTGCACCTGGAAACTAAAATGTGATGTACAGAGGCTCTAGAATCCTACAAATTTTGTTGTCAAGGCCAATTGGGACACTTACGCCAAGCTAGGCGACTTAGTCCTATTTCAAAGAGATTCTATTAAAACAGGTTTCTGCCAAATGGGTATCCAGAAATGCAGAAAACACTTTTCAGGCCTAGCAGTGGGACTAATTCACCACACATGGTGACTTAGTCCATGTGGTAATCTCAAGAAATTCAAGGTAGGAATCTATAGCTATTAGTTTGTACTTCTCTTCTTGATAGGTGTCCAATTCAAAAATTGCAGAAAATGGGTTGAAAGTGGTCTCCAAGCTTCAATTAGGGCTTTGTTGACTTGAATGACTTTTATGAGTTGAAAACAACTTTTAAAACCTTTCTCTTTGACAAATATGCATACAAGACCTATAAAACACACATGCAAAGAGGGGGAAAAGGGTTAAGGGTTAGAGAATAGGGGTTTTCCTTGGTCAAACCCCAATTTAGTAATCAAACCCTATAAAATGAAATGAAATAAAGAGAGAATGATGAATGAACAACATGCAATGATACAACTCACCAAACCCTTGATGTTGAAATTTGAAGATATGCAAATGGATGCTTGATAATGCTTAGTGATGGAACCCTAAAAAAAAAATTCATGTTCCATCTCGAACCCTTGTCACATTTGGATGTAGGGTTGTTATCTAAGGGTTCAGGGTTTTATTCATTATAAATGCTTGTAACGTTCTATTTGGTAGTTGACTTCCTATTTCCCATTTCCAATCATTTTTAAAAATCTTATGTCTATCACTGTCATCAAGTGACTGGTCCCTCTCGCCTAGGTCTGAATGTCTAAATTTTATAAGGTTAAGTAAAGGGTATTTTTGGCCTTTACATCCTTTGCATTTCGTGACTAAGAAGTTTTCAAGCCCATTTTCTCATGTCATCCTAAAGGGTCCCCTTCATTAGAACAACTTAAGTGCACATGCTTAGGGTTTTCACTTAAGTCTAGTCAACTATCTTACTTTATCACTCATTGCTAATTACTTTAGAAGTGCATGTTTTGAATTGGCAATGAGCGATGAAGCCATATTTCTTTGATATCGTTCATCACAAATAGTTGTTGGAGCTCTTAAATTGAATGTGTGATGATCAATGTTCCTTGTATTGTTGAAGGATCACTTATCACTAATGGCTTTTCAACCTTCAGTATTGTAATAGCGATGAGCAATTCCCCTGACCTTATGTTTTTATTTTCATCGCGTATCGCAGATATGTTTTAAGTGCTAAGTTCCACATTAGCGATGTGCAATACACAAATGTCACTATGAAGGTCTCTCATCACTAATTGCTTTCAAACTATATGAGGAGAGTTAGTGATGAGTGATGGCCTGATGTTTCTATATTTTATTGCTCATCGTGGATTCATTCCTGGGCCTAAGTTCCAATTATTGATGAGCGATGGTATTCTCTGAAAGGTTTCTTTTGCTAATATGATAAGATCTTATGTGCGATGTCTTTTGTACCATTGATTTTCACGCAAGTGTACATGCCTAAATTTGATTTCTTTATTGCATCTCCCATCATTGATAGGAGCCAAGGTGCAACATTTGAATTAGTGATGCACGATGGAAGGATGGATGTGATCAAACAATGGGCCATAGATCCAAGGGATGAGATTTCATCGCGGGGATGTTTACATCTCTGATGAGACTGATGAAGGATGAGATGCATCCACGATAGGCGATGGCTATTGCTAAAGGAGGCAACGTCGTAAAATCCTTAGGACATCGTATAAAGGAAAGTAACCAAATGACTAGAGAACCATTGATGTGGTTTTAAAATAGGATGATCCAATGGACTAAACTTCATCGCGTCAATAATTTCAGTGTTGATTGCACCCTAAAATTTGGGGAAGATCGGCGATGAGCGATGAAGTGTATAAGTAAATATTCTCTCTAAAAAACACACTGGTCTTATGTACTTCATTGATATTAATGAAGGATCACAAATTAGTTTGGCGATACATGATAATTGTTAGATCACATATGATTAAACAAGACTAAAGAACATGGCAACATCTGAGATAGCATCACTGCTTTCTAAGAACAAGTTGCTAATGGTCAAAAAATGATGCCCATGGCCACCTTAGATGATGTTTTAATTATTTTAAGATTAATGGCCTAGATTCAAAGTTGAGTTGTTAAGTTATCAACACACTCGCACGAGGAGTTCTTGAATCATTAATTCTACATGCTCCAAATTGTCTATTTAATCCAAGTTGATTGTTCATTTTCACCATATTTCCAGTTTGTAATGAATGTAAGATGTAGTGTGAAGAAGAGAAGAGGTTGTTTGTTTTTCCCAAGTTGAATATTGGGTGTTCTTGTCTTAAGTAAGTTGGTTTTAAATTGGGCTCTCAAGTCTAGTTAGAAATTTATGTGTTGGGTTGGTTACAATTGTCTGGTTTTGTAGGTGTGTCTCCCTATAGCTTTGTCTTGAATTGTTAAATTATGCTAAATCTGGAGATGGGGAAAACTAGTGTGACAATTTAGCCTGTTAGAAGGTCTAGCCAACTCAATGTATTTGAGTGCCATCAGGATATTATTGAGTACGAAGCCTAGGATTCTCCTAAGGTTTCAAAGGGTAAAAGGAGGGCTATATGTCATAAGAAGAAATCAATTATGTAGATTACATACAACTTGAGAAACAGGACCATTCTGGGAGAAATGGTTAAGTTCAAAGGCAGGGAACTAGCTCAGCCAATGAAGAAGGCTAGGAAAAAAAGATAAAAGTCATAGGGCCTGCCTAGGTAGGCACAATTCTCCTATTGTTCTCTTTGATACTCCTTTGGATGCTGAAGGTGACACTAATTCAAGATATGGCTAACACCTTCTTTCTCTGGTGCCATATGGGAGCTCTGACGATGACATGGTGATGGTCCCTCCAATTTCATCAAGGAAAAGGAGCGATCGGGCATTCTCTGATGCCAACAACTATGAATAGGCTTACCTCCTTGTTTTTTTTTTTGATGACACCATGGTCTTTGTGTAGGAGGTATTTATTTCAACATGTTTGTGGTTTTTTTTTACTCTTCCATGTTGATGTGGAAGTCCTCTGACTGATATGATATGGAATATTTTTTATTCAACATAGGCACAGTGATAGCGACTAATGGTATCCTACACATGTGTTTTGTTTTTTGTCCTCCCCTATTCCCAAATGATTGCATGAAAATTGCCTAGGGAATTCTTCAAGGAATTAGTTGAAATTAGGTTTTTGAAATGAAATTGAAATTGTAACTCAATTGAATGCTTGTTGCTCCCCTATTTATAAAAGGGTATTTCATGGCTAATAGAAGAGAGTTCAAAAAAAAAATTGAGTCCAAGATAGGTCAAGGTGAATGTTGTGCTCTCAGAGCAAATAGAATGTAAATAGATACATTAGAAAATATATCAAAAGCTAATCTAGGGAAAAAGTTATATTGTATGAAAATCTTAAATATGGTTTTACAAAGTACATATCGACAATGAAAAGAATGTTAGTTTCAAAATATTGCTCTCCTGTGTATATTTCTTCTAGCTTATGAAAAAAGTTATTAAGTATAATTTCATTTGTCTTTTGTCATTTGTACCAAATGAATGGACCTAATTTTTTTGCTTTAGTTCAATGAATTGATTAACTATTAAAATAAGGCCATCAATTTATAGGAAAGGGATATAGGATTTGGTAAGGAAGCAATATCTTAAAACACAGTGAGTTAGATGCTACAGAGTGGCATGCTAATAGTCCATTAATTTCTGATGTTCAATCATAATTGTATTACTAATTTGCTACAAGTTATGACTCCATTATTCCCTCAAATAGGGCACTGGTTGTTTTATTAGTTTATCTCATGGTTGACCAAGCTAGCAATGAATTTGGTTGAGGATTTGAAATGGAAATGAATTTTTAAATATACTTTAAATTGCACTGTACCAACCATCAAGTATCAGCATATTCCTTGAAACAAATAGCAATTTCATAAGAGGTCTATCAAGCCTTAGATGATTTTGGTTTCTCAAGGAATACATCTGTGAGGAAATGCTCTTGATTAAGTTGAGATGTTATGAGCATAAGTAGGATTACCCTCTTGGGTCTCGCAGAGCCCAAAGAGAAGAAGTGAAATTTTGAATGCTTCACTTAAGTGTTGGCCAATCCTCAACCTTATTGATAATTGAGTTCTGAAAGATTCATAGGTAAGGATTGAGATTAAGTTTGGTTCTTAAAAAATAACCAACACTTAGAATGCTTGAGAGTGATTAACAAAATGTACTAAGGAAATTAGAAAAATAGAAGATTGTAGGAGATGAAAAATGAGGGGAAAACCCTTTATTTATACTTGATTTTATAATATTTCCCAAAAATAACACATCACAAGCTGACCTCAAGGTTAAGAGAATAAAATCCTACTAGAATTTTGAAACAATTTTGATTTTTGTACCTAGTGGGACTAAGTCGCCCCAAGTGGCGACTTGGTCCCACTAGGGAAATTTTAATGGGTGTTGGGAATTGAAGTGTATTTAATGATGTTTAATGGGAAAATTCTCAATAATACACTTAAGTAGGACTAGAAAGTGCATTAAGGGGTCATTTAAACATAAGAAAGGGTTGAATTAGTGTTGACAAGCCTAGAAAAGCGTGAGAGTTTGTTACAACTCTTTAAAACACTTTGAAATAAGACTTGGTAAGTGATAAAAAGAGGTTTTAAGTGAATTATAATGAAAGGGTCCTAGAAAAGTGTGAAAGTGGGTTACGACACTTCACAACACTTTTACAAGACATCTTAGAATTCTTAATGATTCACAAGGGTCCAAGACCTAATGTGAATGCATTGGCCACATTACAACATTAAATCTAGGAAAAATCAAGCCAAAGTCCATAAGAGAGACTCAAGTGAGCGTAAAAATTTCCAACTATACAATTTTTGGCGACGAGACTAAATAGTTAGTCATCAAATCCAAATTAGACGAAAAAATTTAAAAAACAAGTTGGCCAATTATTGGCATGATGTATTCATGCACACGATGTATTGGCACGATTATTCATGTTCATTGTAGATTCATTTGTCTCACTTGACCTTGCTTCATTTGTTCATTGTAGACCTCACTTCTCGCTTCATTCGTTTGCTTAGCATGAGTCATTTTTATTAGTTATAACAGCTACTTGCATGGGCGATAAGGATTCAGAGAGGACCTAGAGACTTCTAAAAAGGTGGGCAAGGGAAAGGAATTCAGAGTTTTCTATAATGAATTTGAATTCATCAAGGCCCTCTGTAGCAAAATCATATTTGGGGATGCCCTCTGCAACAAACTCAGAGGTAATTCAAAACCCTCATTACATTAAACACAAATTTTAAATGCTCATTACAATCTACTACTCTTAATAATGTTCTACTACTCTTAATAATATTCTTTTACAATCTTGCCACTATTCTACTTCATAATGTGTTTGAGCTAAATATAATAAAATTTGGGTGTCAGTGCCAAAATAGAATTTCCTCAAACAATTTTGATACATTTTCACTGCAAGCACAAACTATCCTTGTCCAAAGTAAACATGTCCTAGATTTACCCACACATCGAGCATCTGAGCAAAGATGTTTCCTGTAGCAGCTTCTTGTACCTATGTAAATATTTCCATTGCAATATCAAACTTATCTCTTTTAGCTAGCCCCATTTGTAGCTTGTACATTTCCTGGTCTTTGTGCCAACACTTTACAATGGTGGCCCCATTTATAGCATAAACATTTTCACTGCAAGCATAAACTATACTCATGCAAAGTAAACATGTGCTAGATTTACCCACACATCAGGCATCTAAACAAAGATGTTTCCTACAACAGCTTCTTCTACCTATGTAAAAATTTCCTTTCCAATATCAAATTGACCCCTTTCAGCTAGCACAATGGCTGCCCCATTTGCAACATAAAAATTTCTTGGTTATTGTGCCAACACTTAAGTAGTGCCTTTTATGACATTAAGATCCTCTTGAGTTATTATTATACTCTTATTTTCCAAGAGAAAAATCCCCAAGGCCCATGGGAAATGAACGATGAGCATTTGAGTAAACTTGGTTTCATTTTGAAAAGGGTACATTACATTGTACAAGATTTGTTAAACAACAAAATAATTTAATCCACCTATTTGGGATTGTAAAATAAAAATAGATGAATTAATCCATTTTCAATTATATGTTCTTTTAATCTAGAATCTAATAGAAAGATAAAGCATAATACATTGAAGGACATAGAAAATTTTTTAAAATAAAGACTAAAAATAGGTTGCCCATGAAAAACAAGAAAGAGGAAAAATGAAAAGATAATATACAGATGATTCATTTGAGGTTTTTGATAAGATCTCATTTAACTATGTCAAATGGATTTGGAAGGGATAAAGCATATTTGATTGACTAAAATTTTGAGGTAGCTTATCCATCATCATTGTATACATCATCTTCTCTTGGAATCTGTTTCTACAATGCACCAAGCCTAGACTTGATTGGGGATGCTCTTAAGGTGGATAAAAACTCATCAAATGCTTTATGTATGCTTGGAAACATGGAACTGAAAATAGATGATTGGCTTAAGCAAAAGAAAAAATTAAAGTAGCACACCAACTTCTCTTGGTTGATGAAGCAAAACAAAAATTTGATGAAGAATGAAGTATTCAAATGGAAAGGAAAATGAAAGAGGAAGAACTTCAGTAGGTGATGCAACAAGAGGAGCAATTTGAATGCATGAAGGAATTACAAAAGAGTAAGCATAAGGACAGGGATGATGACGACAATGAGGTTGGTCAGTATGAGAAGAAACAAAAGAAGGAAAAGAAGAAAAAGAAGAAGGATAAGGACCACAAGGCTTATGATTCTTCTATGGAGGAACCTGATGTTTTCATGGAAGATGAGGAAAATTATATGAGTGATAAGATACAAGATGATGCAGAAAATTCCCAAGATCTTCTTGCAGCTGGAGGTCTAGAAGACTTTGATGATGGTGACAAATTCTCTAGTTTCATTAAAAAAATAATGAAGGACATACATACTATAATTCTGAAAAATGATGAACCATTATAGAAACAAGTCAAGAGAAGATGATCCATATGATGATGATTTCTAGGCTTCCTGAGCTTTAACCAAACCTAGCTCCTATTTTCCAAGAGAAGATGATGCATACAATGACGATGGATAGGCTACCTCAAAATTTTAGTCAATCAAATATGCTTTGTCCCTTCCAAATCCATTTGACATAGTTAAAGGAGATCTTATCAAAGACCTCAAATGAATCAGTTGTATGTTATATTTTCATTTTTCCTCTTTCTTGTTTCTTATGGGCAACCTATTTTAGTTTGTTGAAACTCAAATGTCTCATCATTCATTTCTCATGGGCCTTGGGGTTTTTTTTGGAAAATAGGAGCTAGGTTTGGTTAAAGATTAGGAAGCCTAGACATCATCATCATATGGATCATCTTCTCTCAGACTCTATTTTTGCAATGATTCATCATCTTTAGAATCAGAGTATGCATGTATCCTTCATGATTTTGTTGAAACTGGAGAATTTGTATCGCATTCATCAGTGTCTTCTAGACCTATAGTTGTAAGAAGATCTTGGGAATTTTCTACATCTGTCTTGTGCCTTATCACTCATATAACTTGCCTCATCTTCCATGGAAACATCAAGTTCCTCCATATAAGAATCATAAGCCTTGTGGTCCTTATCCTTCTTCTTTTTCTTCTTTTCCTTCTTTTGTTTCTTCTCAGACTGGCCAACCTCATCATCATCATTCCCTGTCCTTACACTTACTCTTCCATAATTCCTTCACACATTCAAATTTCTCCTCTGTTGCATCACCCATTGAAGTTCTTCCTCTTGCTTTCTCCTTTCCATCTGAATCCTTTGTTCTTCATCAACTTTTCATTTTTCTTCATTAGCCAAGACAAGTTGGTGTGCTACTTTAATTGTTTCTTTTTCTTTAACCCAGTCATTTGTTTTCAGTTCCATGTTTCCAAGCACACATTAATCATTTGATGAGTTTTTATCCACCTTGAGTGCATCCCCAGTCAATTCTAGGCTTAGTTGGATCTCATTCTAAGTCTGAGCCATGGTTGCAAGATGTAGATATGCATCCATATAATCAGGAACTTGAACAATTTTGGCCTATATAAAAGATTTTCTTTTTTAGTATCATGTAGCTATTTAAACAACCTAGAAAGATTAAATAATTTTGTGACTTTATCCCATGGTAACTCAAGTGAAACACCACCTTCTTCTACTCCATGGAAGAATTCCATATCCTTAAAGTGCACAAAAAAAACTACATAATTGGAACTTGGGCTTTTATTTATGAATTCAACCCAAATGTCATTTGCTAATACCTCCATAAAAGTTTGTTGAGTCAACTCTAGTTCATCACACTCAAAATGAAGAACCCAAATGTTGTTTAACAATTCAATGGGTACTTCTTCTCTACTCTTCTTCATAATAGACTTTGTTGTCATAAGAGAATCTAAGGTTGCACTGGGTTATGTCAATATTAATAACTCACCCATCTTGATAAATGCATGGGCATCACGTGGATCTATGCGAGTTTCCTTTCTTAAAATTTCCAAAGCCTTCTTTGTTTGCCCCTGCTAAGCATATATATGGCCTACAACTTTGGTAGACATGTATGAAAAATGAGGTAGCATAGACAAGGCAATCAACTTTGGAAAAAATGTTTCAAAGAAATATGGTCTCATGGTGATGGAATGCCATGACAAGAAAATTGTTATGGATTGTCATGGCATTCCATCACCATGAGAACACATTTCTTTGAGGAATTTTTTCAACCATTTCATTGCCTCGTCTATGCTATTGCTTACTATTATGCTTTGATAGATTTTTTCCAAGCATCCATAGCTTGTTTGAAAGCACTTGTTTTAGGATTTTATCCATAGCAACAAGGCAATGAACTGTTTGATAAAAAAATTTGGTAGACAATATGTATGAAAAATTTGGTAGCATAGACAAGGCAATGAACTATTTGAAAAAATGCCTCAAAGAAATGTGGTCTCATGGAATTCCATGACAAGCAAATGCAATTGGCAGCTGCTCCTAGTTATTAGTTATGCAATGTGAAGTAATTTCATAATTGCTTAGGTTGACTTTGTAAAAACTATATTTTAATTGAAATCTTGTCATCTATCAACATCTAGTTATTAGTTATGCAATGTGAAGTAAGGCTTTGAGTTTGAAAGATGTGCAATGCAATGTAATCAACAATGCAGATGATTATGAACAAATAATTGATACCAATTCATAATATACCCCTATATTCCAACCTAAAATACATAAAAAATCCAATCATACATAGTATTATCAACAAACAATTGAGACCAGAATTTGAGCACCAGATTAAATCTTCTTGCCCATAGATTGCTTCAAATAGATATTAGAATATAACATAAGTCTCCTCATATATGTTTCTATAAATGCCTATGATGATGAAATCAAAATTTGGTCTTGGTTTCTCTTTTATAAGAGAAGCAACAAGCTTCAGACCATTACAAAATATGACATCTTTTCAAAAATCATGCCTCTACATATAAACTAGACTAAACATTGGTTTTTCTTAAAACATAAAATAGAGAAAGTAGATAACTAATGAAGTCCATAGCACTCATGACACCATAGTACGTTAATCTATGTAAGGCACCCATGATCACTAAAGATCTATTCAAGGTCCTTTCTTTGTATTAGTGTATTTGAATGTGCGGTTCTTCCATTGTGACATCCCCAAGGCATACTATTCAGCGGGAGGACCCATATACCTCTGCTCCCACTCGTACACTGTATAATCATGTGGTCATTTGTATTCTTGAATTTTCAATATATTTACAAGGTGAATCTTCCATCAGTTATCTAGTAATGCCCTTCCATCCATGATAAACTTAGAATATCCAACATCCAACGCTATTACATGATCCATGATTAAGTTGAACCTGTCAAGAATCAACTCACCATCCTTTTGTATGTGAGTGATGCACTATGGAACAATTTGGCCAAATTCACTCTTCCATTTGTTGAGGTCCTTCAAGTGGTCATCATCTTTCAATAGTTTTGGCACAAACCACTATTTCAGACTATGAAATGAATCTATTGCATATATTAGAATTCATCTATAACTATTTTGGCCATCTTCTCTATAGGTTTTAATATTGCAGTAGCCTTAGTACTCCTCTGTAATATTTTGCACAAGGTTACCAATGTGTGGTGTATGGACTGCTAGTTCTTAAGAAGAGGATCCAGTATGGGTAGATGTGTTTTCATCTGATCAATTTCCTGTGTTAGTGAGTTGCAACAATCATACACACTTTCCAACATATCCACAATTATATATATCCTATGCTCGAGGACCTTCTCTAAAACATTGCAAATTTCCTTATTCACTCCATCCTTACCCTCATTTTTGGCTTTCTTTAACTCTTCAATCTCCTGTCTAAGAATGCTCACTTGTTTAGGAGAAGCACTTTCCATATCAACTGGTGGAGCAGGAGGACACTGGTATAAAATTATTTCCTTGTTCTATGAGGGGCTTGCTCCTTTCAATTGTTCCTTCAACTTCACACTTTCCATGAACAATTTATTGACTTCATTATTTAAAAAATTTGTTCCTTTTCATACTCTCTAAATCTAGCTTCCATCTCCTTAATTGTAGCTTGAGTGAACATAGCTAAATGCATTTTCATGGTTGCAACTTCTAGAGGAGATATATCCTTTAATGTTTTCACTATAGTTGTCCCTTTCATTTCCTACACTACATCTAGTAACCTTGGTTTTTGTGTACTCTTTTGTTTTTCCTAGAATGCCAAGGTTTCAATCTTAGGGTTATACCCTATGCCACTTACCCCTTCATCTGAGTCTAATTAGCACTGGGTCCTCCTGTGTTCTCACTTGATCAAGTAAAAAAAATTTCTTTAATTCCATACCAGGGACAATAAGTATATTACTTTTGAAAACCACCTCTCTAGCCTCTTGTGGGCTGACATCAATATTATCAATCCTTAATTCATTAAAAGTTTGGGCTACTATCTGGTCATGTTGGGATTCCTCAACTCCCATCTTATTTATTTCAACCCTTGCTTCAAACTCTCTCATTTTCATCTTAACCCAAACGTCTTTAAATTCAGGGGTTTTGATAAATTCATCATCTTCCAAGAACTTGCGAGTTGCAGTTGCCCTGTCATCCTCATGCATTTCTCTTTCTCCTTGTACCTCAATATCAACTCTAGCTTCAGGCCTGTGGGCTTTAGTTTCAAGCATAGGTTGGTTCACTTCAACATCATCCTTGAAATTTCTTAACATATTAACTGCTTCTTTTGTATCTCCAACCTCACTTATTTCATAGGATACAAGTGGCTCTATCTCTTGTGTCTTTTGTTTTTTAGAAGATGGTTGTTCAGGAGGTGATCTTGGAGAAGCATGACATTCTGAAATAGTATCTAGAGTTGGTTTTGTAATTACAATACCACTTGGCCTTTTGGGACACAATTTGGCAAGTCTCCTTGTATCTTCTGTAGTCTTATATAATTCACGAAACTTATCAATTATCATATCAATCCTTTTGACAAGATTTGTTTCCTCTATGATACAACCCAAAAAATCACTATGCTTAATCTTTCTTTCTTCCTCAAGCTTTTTCATAAGTTCCCATTTTCTCCTCCTATCATATACCTTTTGAGGAGTGAAACAAATTATGATTACATCTTCTTCATAGTCAACTTGGTGAGTAACCATAGCCTTGGTAAGGATGGTGTGTCTTACAAAATTCATGTGACCCTCAAGGTCAAAAGCTCTTTTCTTTCCAGAAAAAAGAGTACCTTGATTTTAGATAATTTTGCAACTCTTCAAGTGTATCGGATCCCACTGATAGTTCCCAACATGTTGTCAAATTGGGTAGAAATTTACCCTTCCTTTGTTTACTCATGACATCCTTTTCCATCCATAGAATCTTCCACATGAACTCTAAAAAGGCTAATTGAAGGAGGAAAAACTTTGGCATTATATGTGGGGCCTTTGGGCATCCATAAATCTTGATTATTGTGGTATCTGGTAGAAAAAACTAATCACCGAAGTTATGAGTATGGCCTTGCTCAAGTTTCAAATTAAAGGTCTTAATAATTGTAGCACAAGTATGTGTAGTCTTGGTGTTTGGTGGCCAAGAACTCTCATAAATTCTATACAAAAACTCATTATAGAATATCACATAATTTGAATTCTTACATCTATTGTCCCATATATAACACCATAGTTGCACTGGAAGAAAATTCCCCTGCTTGTCAATCTGACCCAAACACATCCTTTTGCTCCATCTATCTTTATTCTAGTATAATATTAGGTGGCACAACAAAGAATATTGCATGAATGTTATGTAGGCTCTATTTTCCCTGACTGGCATAAATGCTTCATGCAATGCTTTCTCAAGATATGAGGAAAAATCATATTCAATGTTCATCTTAGGGTTTTGCATCCTCATAGCCATCATCATTAAAGTAACTGGCATTCACTCTTCTACATCTATCCCAAGTACTTGATAGAGATAAAAGTAGGTTTTCTTGAAATAGAATTGGAAATCTGAGACTTCAAATGGTTCAGTAGCAGAACGAGATATAGGAATCGCCCTATTGTTCACACCCCTTTTCATGTAAATGGAGACTTCATCACTTCTATGGGTTTTCCTCAATCTACTATATTCTTCTTTACTTCTTTGCAAATAATTTTTTGTCAGGGCTTGTTTGTTGAGGTCAAAACATTCAATGATGGATGCTTTAGTCAACAAAACTAATGGGGAACCATTTGGAAATCTCACAGACCTAGTAGCAGGATGATAAGTCTGAGCCAATACTCTGATGAACTCTACATCTATAAAAAAAATTGGGACAATTAACTTGGCCAAATCTAATGCCCATGGATTTGACATCAGAATCTTTCCCTCCCTTTTTTCATAAAAGTACCAAAATAGTTCCCACCCAAAGATAGGGATAAGGGCACCTCTACAACCATGAGCCACATCATTAAAAACATTCTTAAATCCTCTCTCAATTGATTCAGGGAGTATATCCATGATAGACTAGTATAAGACCTCTTATTAACATTAGATTCTTCATTTTTAGTTTGAGGTACTTTCTTCATGGGCGACATGATGACCTTTCTAGTTTCAGGTTCTTTCTTCTTGGGTGCATGATGTTTAACTATCTTACTTCTCCTAGTATATCTGAAATGTAGAATTCCAAATAATCTTGTACTCGTAAAACTTAATTCACAATTTAACTATCTTACTTCTCCTATACTTCTGAAATACAAAATTCCAAACAATCTTGTACTCGTAAAACTTAATTCACAAGAGTTATGTGCACTTACCTGGGTTATGATGGTTGCAAAGCTTAACCTCCTTGAACTCCCAACTCCCCGCACAATATTTTTTTGCAAATGACTGCAAAGAGAATGTAGAATTCTTGGTTTATTGGCTTTTGAGCTCAGTCATGTCAACATTAATATCAACCTTACACCAAATATTTTTCTCATAGTTTGAGTTTGAATATGCACCATTGATTTTACAAGATTGGATGGCTAATGTGATTCATGCATTTAATACCACTTTATCACCACCACTTTCTATAACTAACATGGGATAGAGGGGTATAAACCACTATACCATATGCTTCTTTGCATTTCACTGCAAGGTAGTGGGAACCTTACCTCTCTACCACAAGCTTGACTTGTCTAATTTGTGGTACTGTGGTTTACATTAACGATTACCGCAATATTGCATGCTTCGTCACATCCTTCCATGGTATAGTAGTTCATACCGCCCTACTGCATGCCTATATGATCTTCCTCATGGGATGGCAGGTTATTCCCCACTATACCACACCCTTCATTTTTCCTTCTCACGGTATGGTGGTAAACATCTTCATGTTGTTTGTTACACACTGCCAACACACCAAGGGTTCAGATTATTGTTGTGGGATCGTGGTAAGAGACTGTTAAGGGATTTGGAATGTTTTTATCTGGACATTTTTTTTCTTAAGTATATATATGATGAATTTTTGGCTTTGTATATGTCTTTTAGTGTCAGTCAAACCTAAAAAAATTATATATTCAATAAAAAATAAAAAAGGAATATAAGTTTCAAGGCTCGAGTCATGGAGCTTAAGGTTAATTGTGATGATGGAACTAGGAAAATTTTTAAGGTTCTAACACACCTCATGATGAACTAGACTATGTTTTTCCTTCATCCTACTTGTGTTATATTTTTATGAGTTCTTCTCTTGTGAATATATCCCTAAGGAAAAAAAATTTGATACCTGTAATTGTAAACATTTTCTTGGTCTTTGATAGTAAATTCTTTTTGATCTATAAATTGAATTCTATTTTAAGTTTTCATTTGCAATTATCAGCAGATTGGAAAGTTCATAGTTATCAACTTATGAACTCAATAAAGTTTTACTCATTCAAGTTGTTAATTTATACATTATTGTTTATTTCAACTTTAGGAAATGAAGACAAGGACTATAAGGCGCAAATTAGATGATAGTGATCATAATGTTCAAATTCTAGAGATAAAATATGCGTGTGCGCGTACTGAAAATGTGTCCAAGAATAATGAATATTTTTTGAGTCTTGGTTTGAAAAGGAAACTTGTAAATCCACTAAGTAGTATGCTATTTGTTTAATAGTGTTTAATAAAATTTTATAGGCAAGATTTTTATGTATATAAGATATAATATGATTTTTTTGTTATAGGCAACAAAAAGAGTGCAAAGAAAATGTGGAGAAAAAATAAAAGGAAAAAAAGATAAAGTGTTTTCATCTCATAGAAGCCAACTCTTTTGTTATTCAACAAATGCAGTTGGTAAAAATGATAGTTGTGATGATGTGCAACCTAGTATAGCACATGGTGATGTGCAACCTGATATAGCACATGGTGATGTGCAACCTGATAGAGCACATGGTGATGTGCAATGGTGTGATGATCTCTTAGGACTAATTTTAAGAGAGATTATTGAAAAACATCATGGGAAAGGAACAACGGGTCTATAGATTCTTTTGTCAACATTAAAGGATGTGTTTAATAATGTGGAATCTATAGAGACCGGTACTGATCTACCTACTCATTCCACACCTGATGTGGTCAAGGAGCATGAAGTTTCAGTTAATGGAAGTCATGAAGAGAGACCACTTGCATTTGTTGTGCCTCAAAGTGCACCTGTTGTATCTAGAACTTTTGATGGAAGTAGTGGATCAACTAGAAATACTGGTAGTGGTAATTTAATAGAAGATGTGGATGCTTTTATCAAAAGACAAAGATTGAGTCAATATTTCTAAAGATCTACTGAGAGGAATGCAAAAGAAAGAAAATTAGAAGGAAAGAATCCATTCTTGCTTGAGGCATCGAGAGATGGTGAGCCCATTGGGCCAAACGTTGCAAGGTGGGGCACCGAGTTAGGTGTAAGATGTAGCGCCCATTTGGATATTTGCAAATAAAATTTTGCAGATCAAGATCCATAAGCTATGGAAAATGTTATACAAAAAATGGAAAATGCTTTTGAGACTACTGGTGGAAAAATCTCTAGAAAATATTACAAGCAAAGGATGAGAGTTTTGATGAACAATTATAGATACATGTGCAAAAAAACAATCATGTTGGGAAAAGAGAGGTTCGACTCCAATCTATCACCCAAAGAGTGGGAGGCATTGAGAGAAAGTATGCAGTATGAAGACTATTTGGTAAAGAGTAATAGAGGCAAGAGAGCAAGAGATAATGTGAGGGTTGGATATACATTTGGCCGAGGCGGGTTGCACGCCAAAATGGACAAATTTGTAGTAAGTCTATGGATTTTTGGTTTAATTTACATCATGTTATTTATTTCTATTTTTTATTGAATTGACTATAGGTTGAAATTGAAATTGTATTTTAGGTGGAAAACAGTAATAGAGAAGCAGGTGCAAAAGATATTGTCAATTATATGGTAGCACTAGATGCTAGTAAATATAAAAGCAAGATGAAGCTGAAATCTAGTTCGTCAATAGAGATTTCATAGCCATTTGTTCAATGCTCAATAGGAGCCTATGTAGATCATTTCAACTCATATGAACAAGGGTACCAAAAGGTAATGAATTGCATATTAGGTCTCAGTCGCCAAGTTTCATAGTTGTTTGAAACTGTTAACCCTATGGTTTTTGTATGGAATGGGAATAAATCCATGGATTCAAATGAGGTAAGAGGCTCTATTGATCTCATTTCTTCTTGTTTGGAATTTCTATACAAATGCCTCTTAATATGTAGATTATTGAAATTTGAGTGTAGGAGAATCCAACCCAGTTTCTTTATTGTTGGAGTGATCCATAAAATGTTCTTTTGGATAAATCTATAGCTTGCATTTTTTACTTGACTATTGAATGCTTTGTATATTTTTTTGCGCGATGGTTAAACCACATGCAGAGCAATTTTTTCAAAGCAACATGAAAACAAAAATTGCCTTCAAGGTGTCAATAGAGCTACTGATATTGATAGTGATGAAGTGGACAAGAATGTACAACACAGTCATCTTAGTTGTTTTGAATTTGAGGTAATTAATATAATAGTTGTTAGTTATTTGTCCCAATGTTTTGTCATTCTTCATGCTTAAAATGTTCTTTTGGACAAAAATTTATCATTTTTCCATTCTTTACTTGACTTATATTAATTTTTGCATAATGATTAAACCACATGATGCAGACCAATTATATGAAAGAAGGACAAAAAGAAAAAGGCCCTATCAATAGAACTCTCCGCAAAGTTGTACAACTTAATGTCTGTGATGACGTTGATAGTGGTTATGATGATGAACTTGATGAGAATGCACATGATATTCATAGTGGTAGTCGTGCTAAACGCGAGGTGAGTGATATGAAACCACATGCAAGTAAGTACTATTCAATTAAATAATGGTTGTTTTATTATGTAAATAAGGGTAATAATTACCTATTTGATAGAAGCTAGATGTTAGAATAGTAGTGAAGTGTAATTAGCTAGTATACATAGATTATAGAATTAAGGGAGAACATATAAATTACATATGGAAGCTTAGAACTTAGTTGAAATAGAGTGTTTTATAAAAGCACATACAAAAACTGATTTGTTCCAAGACATAAGACATTAAATAAAACTGTCAAACATAATATAATGTGTGTTTTATATCTCAATATAATGTGCATTTTTTTTGTTTTTGCATACATCTATTGATAAACTCCAAGAAGGGAATAAAGTTGAGGTGTTTGATCTACATGATGGTGTTGTTTCAGGCATTGGGTAGATTCACTCACTATCTATTCTACATGGAGTCACATTGGAAGGAACAGGAGATACAAAGGTATGTATTTTACAGGTCTCAAGTAACATACCCCTTCTCCATTGATACAAAATAGATGGAGTTGTCCATCTGAAAGAGAAAATAGGGACCTTCGTACAGTGGCCACTAAAATATTTGAAAAAAATCACAGAGAGTTAGCCATATGTGTAGAAGAGAAAAAGAAGGGTTAGCATCAACAAAGTGTGTAAAGTGAAGTTGCAGACATAGAATGTAATGAGCCTAAATAAGTTGAACCCAAACAAAAACCAGAAAATCTGATTTGGGTGTACATTCTGTGAGTAGAACAGAGAATGTTCTATCTTACTGCACCTGTAATGTAAAATCCCTTGGTTATATCTTTCTCTTTTTTTTTGGGTTCCACTCATTCAAATTAGTGCATTATAGAAGAGGGGATATGTTGTTGTGTAAGTAGGAGACGTAGAGAACAGGAGTGTAGAAAAATAAGTAAATACAGATCAAATAAAGAGGTGTAGAGAAGAGGAAAAGTTGTAGAGAGTGCAACATACATGTATGTGTAGTTACAAATAAGTTGCAACATAGAATTGTCATCAAAATTTTAATATATTGTGTAACCAAAAAAAAGGCATTGTAACTCAATTTTCTCAGTCACGGCACTGAGAAACACAATTTGTAACAATACATTTTTCAAAGCAAAGACAAATTTTTGTCTTGTATCTAATGTAAGAACATGTTTTCTCAATAAAATTTTAGTTTTTTTCCTTCTTAATAGTCATTTCATTATGTACAAATGAATGATTGATTATGCTTTTCTGTGTTTTTATTTGTTTAAACCTCAATTAAAGCATTGTCTCATTTCCAGTACTTATAGGCAGAAATCAGTGACCAAAAATAATTAAATAAACTACCAATTGACTAAATATACTACCAACTGACAGAAATCAATGTTAATAAATATGACTACATATAATGATTATGCAATTAATAAACAATGTATCAATATACCTATCAATTGATAGAAATCAGTGAGCAAAATAATTAAATAAACTACTAAATTGATCAAAATGATGATTAAAATTAATGACTAAATACACTACCAATGGATGGAAATCAATGAATAAAAATGACTAAATAAGTGACCAATTAACATCAATCAATGACTAAATTAATGACAAAATATACTAGTGAATAAAAAATGACTGAATAAGTGACTAGTTTAAGACAATAAATGACTAAATTAATGACTAAATCAACTACCAAATTGATTAATTAGACGACTACATCAATGAACAAGTTGAACACTTAGACGACTAAACCAACGACCAATTTTGAGTCAACCGAACGACTCAAAATGATTTAATCATCAATTTTACCAAATTATAAATGACTGGCAATAAACTACTACTGGTCACACAACCATGTTCAGACATCTATAAGCAATTTTTAGTAGTTTCTTTAGTCACATATTGTTGTTTATGTACTAGTGATCTAAATTTGACTTAAAATGGATGGACAAGGGGTGTTGGAGCCCTATACCTAGAAGTCCATATACTTAGAATTAGATTTCAATCTCCTATTTGTTCCTATCTGTAAGATATCCTCCTATAAATCAATGTCAAAACATTGATTGTTGGTGATAGAATTTACTTTCCTTATTTTTTTCTTGTAGGACTTGAATCCTTTAATGAATAATTAATTCTTCAATCCTCTCCAAATTTTCTTCATATTTGCAAGCTACACACAAGAAAGAGGTGAAATGGTTGTTCCATAGAGGGGCTTACCAAATTCAAACCCCATTTTGGTATTTCTACCTCCACAATGGCTATGATGATGTAAAAGAGAGCTTACCCTCGATCGGGCATAGGCTAAATGATAAACAAGTGATAAATTGATGATTGTTGTAACTTACCACTCATATCTACATTCCTTGGTGGACTAAAGTCATTGTACTCGTCAACTTCAAGGAGAATTTGAATCATGATTTGAAGTCTTTCAAGTGTTAGTACTCACAAAAAATAAAAATAAAACATAAACAAACTCACATGAAAACATGAGGCTTGACTGAAATAATGCTACTATAATTCGACAAATTCTACTCTTCACTGCTCAATTGCTCAATTCAAAATGATAGGATTGGCTCTCAAAGTTGATAAGCCTTCAAATGATGAAAAATAATTGTATTTACATGTATTTCTTTAATTTCCTACAAATTAATTATCGGTAGATGACGAATGATTTTGAATTTCTAATATTAAAATGCTAACACCAACATATTTAAATTGGGGCCAAAATAGGTTAGACAGGGGCGCTAAAACCCTGGACCATACCTATCTTGGGGCCTTAAGTATTCGTAAATAACCATTAACTCATTATTTTGGATTGAAATTGTGCTAATTAAAAGCACAATTAGGTCCAAGCAAAAAAGGGAGAGCTAAACCTAGTATGAAATTGTCAAGGGTGACAATTTATGATGTTATATAAAGTAATAGAAAAGCATATAGAAAGATGAGTAAAAGGGATGATGTAAAAATATTGCAAAATCTGAAAGTGTTAGGGTTCAGGCAGATTGGAGCAATAAACAGTAACAATTATACGCAGATTAATAACCCAAAAATAACAATGAAGAATAATATAAAAGAGATCAACACAGAGATTTAACGTGGTTCACCCAATATGGGCTACATCCACAAAAACTTAGCCAGCCAATGATTTTATTATCCAGTGAAAAATAGATTACAATCGCACAAATTACACACAAGTCACAACTTACATCCCAATTGCTTATAACAAGCTTTTTTGAAGCTTCCAAAATTAGGGTCTTACAAAGTCATTTTTTCATTTGACATGTCAGTGGGAAAACCTTGATGTGTCAATGGGGAAAAACCTTGATATGTTAACTTAAAAAAAAATGGGGGTTGTACCCCCAAACCCTTGCTATCAAGGGTTACCGCCCCTGAACCCCTCCTGTTGGGGGCTACCACCCCCGAACCCCTGCTCGAGGCCTGGGAAAACCCTGAACCTCGATGAGGATACATTACGAGTGTACAATATTTGCATGACAATCACCACATACAAAAACCCTCCCACTTGGAGATTGATCAGGCTCCACACCAAACAATCTCCCACTTGGAGACTGATCCTAGATGGCACTATTGCACTTGCAAGTCCCACTAGATTATAGGTCTAGCTAGTTTCTTGTTTCCACCATTATCAGTCATGAAGGCCAATAGAAATTGATGAGGATATCATTTTCTCCCATGTAACCACCTTTTTGAACATATCTACAAGATTCTCACTTGAGTGAATTTTTTCTAGCTTCAACTACCCATCCTCCAAAACTGACCGGATGAAGTGGTATTTGAGTTGTATGTGCTTAGTTTTTGAATGCAGAGCTAAGTTTCTAGGAAGATGAATGACACTCTGGCTATCAATGTATAAAGGGCTATCTTCTTCTTATTGTACTGATTCCTCTAGAAAATGGTGTAACCAAATCATCTCCTTGTTGGCTTCTGTAGCAGCAACATACTTAACTTCAGTGGTTGAAAGTGCAACAACCTTTTGCAGTCTTGAAATCCAACTGACAATAGTCCCTCCTACAGTAAAAATATACCCTATAGTACTCCTCCTACTGTCAATATCACCCGCTAGATCAAAGTCAACATATCTTTTTAGAGAAAAATTTTTTCCTCCAAAACATAGTTTCTTTGAAGTAGTACCTCTCAAATATCAAAGAATCCATTTTACAGCATTCCAATGTTCCATTCCTAGATTGCTCATATACCTACTCACAACTCCCACTAGATGCGTAATATTTGGCCTTGAGCATACCATTGCATACATCAAGCTATCAACTGCTGATGCATATGGTATCTTAGACATTTTGTCTTCCTCCTCTTATGTCTTTCGACACAATTGCCTTAGTCAACTTAAAGTGACTAGGAAAAGGTGTACTAACTACTTTTGCATTCTGCATATTAAACCTTTTCAACACCTTCTGTACATACTCACTTTGAGACATAAATAATTTTATGTTTGTGCTATCTTGTGCGTTTCTCATACCAAAGATTTTTTTTGCTACACCCAAATCCTTCATAGCAAATGAATTTATTAATTTTTTCTTAAGTTCATTAATATGTTGCATGTTAGACCCAACAACAAGCATGTCATCAACATAAAGAAAAAGGATAATATAGCTACCATTATCCAATTTCTTAAAATAAACACATTAATCAGAATGACATATTTTGTAACCTTGTTCAGCCATAAAGCTATCAAATTTTAAATACCATTTCCAAGGTGATTGTTTCAGGCTATACAAACTCTTCTTTAACCTACACACAAATTCCTCCTTACCCTTGACCTTATATCCTTGTGGTTGTTGCGTGTATATTTCCTCTTCCATATCCCCATGGAGAAATGTTGTTTTCACATCTAGTTGTTCAAGATGCAAGCATTTTGCAGCCACAAGACTTAGAATGGTTCTAATAGAAGTCTTCTTTACAACTAGAGAAAATATTTCATCAAAATCTATACCTTTTTTCTATGCAAAACATTCTACCACAAGTCTAGCCTTATATATCTTTTATTGCCCCCATCTTCTTCCTTTTGTTAGGGTTCAGGCAGATTGGAGCAATAAACATTAACAATTATATGCAGATTAATAACCCAGAAATAACAATGAAGAATAACACAAAAGAGATCAACACAAAGATTTAACATGGTTCACCCAATATGGGCTACATCCATAGAAATTCATCCAGCCAATGATTTAATTATTTGATGCAAACAATATTGCAATCTCACGAATTACACACACCACAACTTACATCCCAGCCAGTTATAACAAGATTTTAGGAAGCTTCCAAAATTAGGGTTTTACAAAGTCATTTTTTCATTGGACATGTCAACAAGAAAACCTTGGTGTGTTAACAAGGAAATACCTTGATGTGTTAACAGAAAAAAAAATTGGGGGTTACACCCCTCAAGCCCTGCTATCAAGGGTTGTCGCCCTCAAACCCCCACTGTCAGGGGCTACCGACCCCGAACCCCTGCTCAGGGCTCGACCTAGCCCATCCCTAAACCTTGGTGAGGATATGATATGAGTGTACAGTATTTGCATAATCAGTTGCCACATACCAACATAAAGGACATCAAGCTAAAGTCCCTTCATTTGAGGATAATATCAAAAAGGTTATGAGTGCTCTCAAAGACTTAAGTTATAAGATTTCCAAAAATGAGAAGGGTTTGTTCCATGAAAAACCTAATTATCAAAAGTAAGAAAGAATGACTAAGTTGTCTAACTAACATTATAATACAAATTAGCATAGTGGTAAACTTGTTTCAAGTAACGAAAAGGAAATTCCTAACGAAGATACTCTTAAACCTCTAAGAAGAGCTTATACAAACTTTGTTGAAGACAACCCTTGGTAGATGACCCACCAATTACCTCATTATCTTAGACAATGTATGGTTGCAAAATATTTTGGAGATCATTATAATCCTTGTGATGACTGTGACAATCCTCATGATGAAAATCATGAAATTAATATGATGCCAACTAGACTGTGCTCTGAAAGTGAATAATTTCCATCTGATGAAGGATGTGTTGAAGAAGATATTCATGATAGGATATGCCAAACGTCTAAATATCATTATCCGGTATTTTTTGATAGTGAAGGACATGTCGAAGTGCATAATGTTGAGACTTCTAATTTTGATGTCAAATTAAGAAGACCTTCTAACAATGAGATCATAGCATTGATTGTTTCTTCTATTGCTCAAGTAAAGCTTAAAGTAAAGGATGGGAACACAAAAAATAAAGGAAAATGACTTAAGAGGCCTATGAATCAAATTGTGTCACCTATTATAAAGGTCGAGTATGAGAAGATGAGGAAAAAACAAGAAAAGGGAAATGCTTGGTGTACATAAAGAGTTGGTGAGGAAAACTAAGAAGAAAGGGTCTATAATCCAATCACACCAATTAATCAGACTTGTAATTTTCCTAAATATATCTTTGTGGACATGGAATGAGTTTTGTCACATATCAAGGTGTGTGTTCCTCTACTAGAAATGATGAGGATTGAATAACACAAAGAAAAGGTAGTTTACTTTATCAATGGTGCATCTATAGCCTCTGAAAATAAGAAAAAGTTCATTACCCAACCTAAAAAAGGGTAAAAAGAAATCAAATAGGATTTAAACAAAAGAAAAAATGTTAAAATACTTGAGGTATACTTGGGCACAACTTTGAAAAACTACCCTACTTGGATTGCACCCTTTTTTATGTTACTCTACAAATAAATGATAATTTAATAAAGAATTACATGATTGATTCAAGAGCTTCCACCAATATTATGTTCCTAGCAATTACAAAGGAGCTAGGAATACAAGTTATTAAAGAAAATGGAGAATTATTTGCTATGGCATATAAGGAGGTTCCAATGATGATAATTATGAATGATGCTCAATTTAAATTGGCTACCTTCCCTAATGAATATTTCATGATGAATATAATTGTAGTAGACATCCCACCTCAATATGGGATGCTACTATCAAGGAAATGGTCTACAGTTATTGGTAGAAGCATGAAATTAGACTTGTCTTATGCAATGATCCCTATCAATGGCATGAATGTGATATTGAATAGAGAAAAGAGATTCTACTTTAGTTGAAGATCTATAGTAATATGAAGAAGTGTGTTTCATTGATACTAATATAGATAACTTTAAAATTGAGGAATCTTCATTTGAGAAAGAGAAGCTTGTACCCTTAGCGCAAGAAGCAGAATAATATCTTCAAGAAAATGATTTATGGTCCATGTATTTTGATGGGGCATGTTTAAAAGGAGTAGGTTTTGGGGTGATTATTATATCACCAAACAAGAAGTCATGTAAATGCACATTCTCTTTAAAATTTGAATGTAAAAATAATGTTGCAGAGTATGAGGCATTATTTTTAGGGATTAGCATTGCCATCAAACATAATAGCAAGAAAATTAGGGTTATAGGGGACTCTGAATTAGCATCATCCCAAGTTAGAGTTAAATATGTGTCTAAACAAAAGAGATTAAAGCAGTATAAGGATGCTATCTAATATACTATAGAAATGTTTGTTGTATTTTCCATTGATTGGACAGAATGGTCTAAGAATACAATGGAAGATCTCCTTTCCAATATTGCTCTTAGACCTTATGACATTTAATTTTCTAAAATATCAAAAATTGATGTTAAAACAA
Source organism: Sequoia sempervirens (assembly GCA_007258455.2). Taxonomy (NCBI): domain Eukaryota; kingdom Viridiplantae; phylum Streptophyta; class Pinopsida; order Cupressales; family Cupressaceae; genus Sequoia; species Sequoia sempervirens. Next base: position 391,652,279 of record VDFB02281492.1, read on the forward strand.
GGCTTTCAATTATAAACAATATTTATAATTGGAAGGTATAGAATGATGATAAAGACTTGTTGAAGTTTCTACACTGTGTAGATGAACACCACAACCAAAAATTGATTTCCATGGTGTTTTTGAGGTTGTTGATGGGAAGGAGACCATTTTGTAGAATGAAATCATTTAGTTAAAAATAAACAAACTCCCAAAAGGATTGGTGGCTTTAGAGAGAATTTTTTATAATGTTGATAAATATGTTGCAAAGTCAGCCCCAACACATTAGCAAGACCTGAAAGAGATATATTTGGGAATATAAAATAAACCCAAAAAGATATACATTAGGAAAAGGCTAAACGCAAATATTAGATCTATTCTTATTTCTTTACTCAAAAAATACAAGCATGTGTTTATTTGGTCTTATGATGACCTAAAGTCACACAAAGAGGACTTATTTCAACATAAAATTCCTCTAAAATATTATGCCAAACCCTTGGTAGAAACAAAGGACAATCAACCCTAGCCCAACACCCAAATGTAGTAAGAGATGATGAAATAGAGAGATGGAGGTATAACTAAACCTGTTAGACATTCTACTTGGGTTTCTAACTTGGTGCCAGCCAAAAAGAAAAATGGAGACACTAGACTCTGTGGATTTTAGAAATCTCAATGTGTCTTCATCAAAAGATAATTACCCATTTCCAAATATGGAGGAAATGTTGCAGAAAATTATTGGTTGTGAGTTTTTATTAATGATGGATGGTTTCTCAAGATACAACCAAGTAAAAGTTAAGGAATCAGAACATAAAAAAAAATTCGTTTACTACACCATAGGGGAAATATGTATATGTAAGGATGAAATTTGACCTAACAAATGTTGGAGTAAAATTTAAGAGAACAATAGATGTTGTGTTTGCAAACCTCATCAATATAATCGTGGTGGTATATCAAGATGAATTGACTGAACTTTTTCTAAACAAGTAGAGGATCACTACATACATCTTGAAAAAAAATATTAGAGCTCTTTAATATGGCATATCACTAGACCCCAAGAACTGTGTGTTTAGGTTTACATAGGGAAAACTAGTAGCCCATATTGTGTCAAAGGAAGGAATAAGGATAGATCTTGAATGATTTTCTATAATAGAAAGGATCCCTCAGCCAAAACTTCTAAAGTTATTTAATATTTCTTTGGGCAGTTCAATTTTATTAGAATATTTTTCACGAACTTTGTTGAGATGAAAAAGTCTATATCCAAAATTCTCAAGAAAGGAGAATCCATATCTTGGGGAGAAGAGCCAACCAAGGTATTCTAGATCATTAAGGAAGCAATTAAATAGGCCCCTATATTAAAATCTCTAGATTTTTCAAAGCCTTACTAGTTGTTTAATTTTACTGCTTTTCATACCATAGATGGTGTCTTATTGCAAAAGAATGATGAAGGGTATGAACAATCTATTGCATTTTTCATTAAGTTTATCCAAGTTGCAGAATTAAAATATTACATCATCAAGAAGTGTTCTTATGCTTTAGTTAAGGCACTAAAAAAAATAGACCTTATTTAGTAGGAGCTAAAATTGTCGCTTATGTCCCTAGTGTTGTAGTTAAGGACATATTAACCCAACAAGAAGAGACAAGGAGGAGGTGCATATGGATAAATAAGATCTAGGAATTCAGCATAGATATACAAACAACCAAGCTTTTCATAGGACAAGGGTTGTCTAAGTTTATGGCTAAGACAAATATTAAAGCAAATCAAGTAAACCCGTTAGAGACAAGCACAACCTCAATAGAATGCAAGTTGCAATCATCTCACTAGTACAAAGATATTGTGCACTATCTGAAAGCATGTCATGTCTTTAAAAAATGAATGATAGTCAAAATAAGACTCTTAAATTGCACCCTATTGAAAATATGTTGTCTTGTAAGATGAGCTATACCAGAGAAATAAAGGTGGTGTATTTCTCAAGTGTGTGAATGAGAAACAAGCTACCCAAATCCTTGATGATCATAGTGAAATCTGTGGAGGACATTTTATAGTAAAAACCACTACTCACAAGATCTTGAGATCTAGTTATTGGTGGCGTACTCTATTTGTTGACACACAGAAGTTGGTAATGAAATTTGAAGCATGTCAAAAAATTTCAAGAAATTTGAAATATTTTGGAGCTTTACCTTTAAGAGCAATCTATGTAGAAGCCCCTTTTTAGTAGTGGGGTACTAAATTTATTGGATAAATCACAAAAAATCCAATGGTTTACATATATGGATTCTAGTAGGAAAAACCTATTTTACTAAATGGATTGAGGTCATACCTACTAGGAAATCTACTAGTAAGGTTGTAATGGATTTTATATTGGAAAACATCATCATCATATTTGGAGTACTAGTCAAGTTAATCACAGATAATCTAATGTATTTTAGATTTGAAGATTTACAACTTTATCTCACCAATATGGAATAAAAATTTCTTACTTATCTCCTTATCACCCTTAAGGAAATGGATAGGTAAAATAAAGCAATAATAGCTTGATAAAAATTATGAAAAGAATGATAGGAAAAAATAAGAAATCCTAGGATGCCAAACATAGATTTTCATTTTGATCTAACAAGGTGACCATAAAAAGGGCAACTAAAAATCTCCTTATGATTTCGTATATGGGTTAGAAGAAAGAAGTCCTATAAGCAAACTATTACCAATTTACAAATTTTCTACGAAAAATGATGAAAATATTTGTGATGCTATGATGTGTAGAATAAATTAGATCATGGAGTTGGATGAGTCCAAAAGGTTAGCACAAAAAATAAATATCAAACAAGAAGTCAAATATCTCTTTGACAAAAGAGTTTCAACTAGAAAGTTTGAAATAAATGATAATATGGTCCTAATATGGAATACTAGATCTCAAGATAAAGGGAAGCGTGGAAAACTTGATGCCCTTTGGGTAGGCCCATATCTTGTTGCAAACACCCATGGTGAAGATTCATACTTTCTATAGGGTTTAAATGACGAGTTTTTAGAATTGCTAGTGCATGGGCAATTCTTGAAACCCTACTTTTCTTATATTAGGTCTTTTCCATGCACACTATATCATATGTAAATTTTGTGTGGTCTTATTTCTTGTTTTTTTTCTTCTTTTTTTTTGGTTCTATCTGGTCTACCCCCACAGTTCTAGATTCTTGCATTTCTTCTCTAAAGCAATCATCTATTAATGCATTTCCAATTTTTTCTATTTGCTTGTTCTTAGCCTCAAAAGTTGCAAAATTTTATCATGCTTGTTAAAATACAAGAAAAAATTCATTAGGGTTGTAAGAAAACCCTAAACCCTAGCTAAGCTTTACACTTTATTTCTATTTTTATGTTGATGGGTTTGTTAGGTTCTTGGCATCTTCAATGGTGTTCAAGCCTCTTTTATTCATTAAGTTATCGACCTCTTTTATTCCTAGTGACAACTTATAGAAAATTCCACATGTGCAAATTAAATGTCTTAAGTTTTCCATGCATATTTCTTTTCCATGGTCCCACTCTCCTATAGGTGGAACATTTATATTTGTTTCCACACTTATAGAAAAAGGAAATAAAGTTTGTGGAATAGCATAAAGGTGACATCTATTTTATTTCTATTGGTTTCCACACTTCTATGAGATCATTATAGCATAAGGAAATGAAGGTTATAGACTAGCAAAAGGGTGACATCTATATTCTTTCTATTGGTTTATACACTTCCATGGGTGCTTAGTTACTCAAGGGAATGGGAGTTGTGGACTCATGGAAAATATGACATTTGTTAACATTCCTTTTTTTGTTCTACACGCCCATGGGTCTGTTAAATCGGGCCCAAGATTGGGTCATGAATTAGCAAAAGCATTAAATGTGGAAAATTATCTATGGATTCCATGCATCTACATGCTTGTTTCTAGGTGGATCCCATTTAAGGTTGTGGACTTGCGAAAGAGTGACACGTGGCCTTGGAACTGATGTCTTTTTCCTTTTCAAAAGTATTATTTTTTACAGGCATGTGCTAATGACCTGGAAAGGTAAAGTGACATGGAATGCCCTCATTAGTTAGAATTTTTCAAAGCACACCAACCTCCCATCAAGATTTTTCAAATTTTGTCAAGGTGATTGTGAATCGTCGATCTTGCTCCATTTCTAAAGATCAATGACTTGTATTCAAATTTGAGAAATGAGTAGTAAAATGCTTATGGTTCACACAAATGATTAATAATGATAGAAGTGACTATTTTCTTCCCGATATTTTGAAGGTTTCTCTCCATAAATATTGTAATTTGATTGATGATATGAATCATTTCAAGCTATATGAAGATTGGAGAGAAAATTTTAGGAATTTTGCAACTTCAACAAAAAACTAGGGTTTATAAAGTGATAAGAAGGTAAGTTCACCTTTTCAAAGTTTTTGTTCAAAAAAAAATAAAATTCTAGTGATTAGGGTTCTAGCAATTAATATTGTAAATAACGGAATTGTTTGAGAATATCCAAAACACCGAGCCCTAGTTCAATTCAAAAACCCTAGGTCAAACAAAATTGTCAATTTGAGTCAATCCAAAATCTAGTCTTCATCATCAAAGAGAACCCTCAATGAGGACCTAATAGTTCAACTCCCTAGATCAAAAGTTATATGTGCCTAAGGGGTTGGTATTTCAAATAGTTTAATTGATAATAGCAAAGAATGTAGAGATGTTGAAATCCCTATCACTAGATGGAGCCTATTCAGCCATTTGTACAATAAGGGAGTCTCCCAAGTCCCTATCTCCAATGTCTAGGTGTATGATCTAGGAAATTTTCTAGTGCCTAATGTATTTATGAATGTATACTTCATTATATGTGTGGTCATGAATTAAGATGAGAATGTTAGAGCAATTAGGGCTGCAAATGGTGGGGTTTTGGTGCAAGTTGATAAGGCCTCCATTTCTAAAGTCTTTAGACTTAATCTAGCTGTAAATAAGACTATGGATTTTGACCTATTCAAATAGAAATACCAATAGGACAAGAACAATTATAGAGTCCTATGGTTTCCTAGGCATAGGTTGAAGGGATTTGACAAGAAGTCTAAGAATTCCAAAAAATGAAGTTGATCCATTCAACATAGACTTATCTAAAGATTACTTCATTAAGAACTATCACTCCTTGTGTCAAGTTCATGGGGGTGATACAAAGAAAAATATTCTTGTCCCATTAATGTGCATGGCAAAAAATATTCAAAATCCCTTTGTAAATAATGAGTTTGACTTTTCCTCCTACATTGCAAATGGAATCCACAAATAGTTGGTGGAAATCAAGGTAAATAGAAAATGGAAAACTTCAGGTGGTACATTTTATTGTGTCATGTTTTCCTATATGAAGGTAGGACTAAATGGGATAAAGCCAAAAAGGTTTGGATGGATATGATAGTGGCAAGCCTCTTCATGTCCAATGTTGGACATATATGTATGAAATGCATTGTGAGAACTCCAATTATGTGGTCTTTGAGGATCATTTCATTAGAAGGGTTCTAGAATTCTTGAGTGGAGAAGAGGGGAGACTACATAAGGAAGTTTTGAATTTTCTAAGGATGAGGGAGTTCCTAAATTTGGTATATAGTACAATTAGGGAGATTGGTATCTCCCTTCATACTCAACTACAATTAGGGTATATGGTGCCCTATGGGGCCACACATTTTTCCAAAATATGTTCCAAAGAGATTGAGCTACCTAGTAATTATACGAAAGCTAAATAAATAAATAAAGTATTATTTGATGGAACAAAAGAATGTATCCCTTTTCCCTTTTGTACCATAGTATTCTCCAATTTTACTATCACTAGAGAGGGCTTGGAATTGATATATCCTATGCTCCAATCATATAGATGATCCATGAAGTTATCAAAACCTTTAATCCTGAAGGTTTTATTAATTAGATGAGGTTGAGCATAAGGAGATCTGCATTCCTACATCAAGATTTTTTTGGGGAGGATGTAGTTAGGAATTGCTTTATTGATAAGGAAGTGAATAACAAAAGAGTAAAATGGGTGTCTTTCAATAAAGGGGATGAGAAAATATCAAAGTTGGCTAGAAAGGCCCCTTTCTTTTAGGAAATACCAACATATCAGCTAGCTATTGACCCATCAATCTATGCTCATGTGTGGAAAGGAAAGGAACCCGTAGTGATTGATCCATCTCATCAAGATAATTCTCCTACAATATTTGCTTCCCAAGAGAAATGTCAAAAGAAAAGAAAGATTGATCAACCATATTTCGTTTATTATCCTTTGGGTACTAATGAATCAAAGAAATAGAGGTTATCGAATAAAATGTGATTACAAAGGAAGAAGTGAAGTTTATAATGCCTTCACCTCCAAGGGTAAATGTTGTTGGTATGCTAGATAGAAAAATGGGTATAAATGTAGGAAGCAACAGAGATGAAGTTGATGACATGAGAGCCCTATCTTGCACTCAATTCATCTCCATGATGATTTTGTTAAGTCCAATTAATTTAAGGGCTTCATATTGAGGATTAGGAGAGAATAATTTAAGGAGAAATTAAATAAGGATAAGAGAGAATTCCACCCCAAAAATTATAAGGAGGTTACTCAACAGGTGTTAAAAGAAATTGATTTTTATGTTGAGAACATCACACTTGAGCAGGGGATGAATCTGGTAAGGAAAAGTGGATTAATTTTTTGGCACGAGTAGGACATTGCATCTACTATATCCTTGGATACTATAAGGAGGAAAAATGAATAGGATTTATCTTTTGATTAATAAGCTAAGAAGGATTTGATTTTAATCCAAAGTGGGAAACCCTAGCAATTTGGGCTTTAGCCCCAAAGTGAAAGGTAGAATATTTTGAAATATCCTATTGTCCCTTGAGTGATTAAGCAATTTTTCAACATTTTATCTTTTCGACCACAATTAGAATCCTCTTAAATGATTCCAATGATTCTAATGAAACCTTTTGGTCAGTTCAAACTACTTCGATGGGTGATGATTTGAAATGATATCTTGTAACAAGCTCTATCCCAATAATAACTAAATATAAATGTGAAAAGTAAATATAATTGTAAAATGTTACATGAGTCATGTGACTGTAGTTGAGAGCCTGTGTCTTCACTTTTATATATATAGGCCTCTTGTTTCTTTGAGAAGGGTCTGGATCTAGAGTCAATCTTTTTTTGTTGTTCTTTGAAAACCAAAATAGAGAAATTGTAATTTTTTTATTATTGTAATATCGCAGAATTGCACCTAGAGGAAATTCCATATTTTTGCATTTTTTCCTAGCATTTATGACACCCTAAGGCATTAATGACAATATCCCATGTGTCAGAATTTCATGATTCTGACTCCATAAGGACAAGTGGCTGAGCAACAAAATCCTGACAATGCATTTTCAGAGAATATAGGCCTTGGACGAATGTGTGACGTGTACATGTCTACGCAGTGTGCTATCATCCTATCTATTTCCCAAGCTCAAAATGTGGAATCTGGAAAGTAACCCCTATGATGCGCATCCTAGCGGTTACATTCCAAAAGTAACAGCTCTTTGTCGCCCTTGCAAGCATAAAAATCCCTTTCTACCTCTCATTTGAAGGTTGGAAGATTGGAAGACAACACATTGGATCTCATTCAATCCTTGCTACAACTTTGAGACTTATTCACCTTTGATAGTAGTGCTCTCACAGGTGAAGCCATGCTAGACTAAGGTCCCCCCAGCAACAACAATAGCTTTCAAGCAAGCACTCAGCAGTGTGTCTATGTTCTTTGAAAAGGGCCTTAGCCCGTGGGTAATGATCTCTCTTTCTTTCTCACTTTTCTTTCATATGCATTTATCTACTCTTTTGTGGTGCGGGTTCTACTCCCCAACAGGTATTACTTTCACCACATGCTTATCATGTTGTAGGTTCTACCCCTCAAGTGGTTATTGCTTTCACCACATGCTTTGTTTACTCCTTTTGTACTCCTTTCCAACTTGGTTGTCCGTGGAGGTGGGAACACCAAAGTGGGGTCTAACTGAGGTAGGCCCCTATATAGCCACCCAACAACTTTCTCCTTGGTCCTTTGTGTGCAGGTCATGAAAAGGAGCTTGGATTGAAGATCCAAGTGTCCGAGAAAATGGTAATATTTCTCCAAGCATTGTGATATTTCCTTCAATATTTGGTTTCCTGGATAGTTAACAGTCCCATATAGATCACTCCTAAGTTAGCGAGTAGGATTTATTTCTATCCGTTCAGTTCCTGAGTTCTCTATTACTCAGGATGCCAGTGTGCCTTTCAGACGATAGTGTGCTGTGTTGGTGTCCTAGAATTGCACTAGTGTCTTCTGGCCTAGAGCTCTCTCTTCTCAGATAGGAAACCTTTAATCTAGCTCTCTCAGGATTTTTGACTATTTCCTTTGAAGTGTAACTATGTTTTGCTTCTTCATCATCTTACTTTTCTGAGGTGTATAAGGGCAGTTCGTTCCCTAGTGATCTCTCGAGAAAGGAGAGACTTGTGTGCAACTAATCCCTCTCTCACATTTTGGTGAACCTGACATGAACGTTGGAACTTTATTTACAATGTTGCACATTTATCATAATGACTTTTGTGAGGAAGATTTTGATATGTTGGAGGATGCTCTAGATGATTTCTTGGAAGCACTCCCCCCTATCCGCAAATCTCCCAAACAAGTCTCCTCTCGACAGGCTGAGGGATTAGTAAATGTGGTGGTAGTCTCAGTGGCTCCTCCAAACCCTAAGAAACATGTCATCTATGTAACCCCAGCCGACCCTTCTGTATATGGAATTTCATGTCGTAGCGATTCACTGGACATGTATTGAAGGTTCGTGAAAGTTGAGGACTCTACATCTTATAATGTTGTTGGACACACATATTCTACAAGGAGTAATAAATGAAACTTGGATCAACAACCTTCTATTCCTACTTTGCAACCAGCCTCTTTGCCACCTTCTCAACCAAACCTTCCTGCAACACCTAATCCAATGATCAAAGCACCAGGCAATTATGAACTTATCGAGCAGCTTCATGTTACTTCAGCTAAGATCTCACTTTGGGACTTGCTTCAGACTAATCTGGTTTATCAAGATATGCTTTAGGAAGCTTTACAAAAGATTCTCTTGCCTTCCTCCACTAGGCCTATAGATGTTAATGCATTTTTGGTCCATATTCGTGCAAATTCACCAAATATTGCATTCCACCCACAAGAACTCCTACCTCCAAATGTACAGAACAAGCAGAACCTTTAATGATCATAGTCAACATTAACAACATCGGTATTAGGCTTACCCTCATTGATACTGGTTCAGCTCTCAATGTTTGTGGTATGCACCTACTGCCTAAAATTAAAGTTGATTCATCTTCCTTAGTAGCTTCCTCCTTGTACATTCGTGGATTCGATAATGTTGGCCGCCAAGCTCTAGGTACGATAATACTACCCCTACAGCTAGGCCTCGTTACCTTACCTACATTGGTTTATGTGATGCTCAGCCCCTTACCTTAACACCTCCTCTTAGGGAGACCTTGGATCCCTGCTATGGGCGCAATAACCTCTACCTTACACCATTCCTTGAAGTTTGTCGCAAAAAATTAGGTAGTTACAGTCAAAGAGGACCTAGAAGGCATTTGCCTCTGTGAATTGGTAATTTTTGGTCACGCTTCAACTCTATCTACCCTCAAGAATTGTATTCCTTCCCTAACCGTTGATGCTATGGCGTGCTCTTCATTGATACCCTCTATGAAAGTTGTTCCTTGGGCAAGTGTCAAAAATGAAAAACTGCCTAAAGCAGAAGATCCTAACTCTCCCGCATCACCTTCTCAAATAAATGCTTTCCTTGGGGACGATTGGGGTTCCTTGAACTTTTATGAATTCTTCATCACAGAGTATAAGGTAGACCCCTCTTGCCTGGACCTTTCACATCCCCCTAACACAAAGGTGGATAATACTCCCATGGAGGAAGAGAAGTGTGACCCTGTTTAGGAAATTGCTCCTTCCCGTGTTGAGGAGAAAAATCCACCTCCTACAAAAGAAATTAACATTTGTAAATCTGAAAAGGGAGGTGAAAGTACCCCCATAGAGAGGTTTGACATCCATTGGTGGAATGAAGCGCTCTATGTGGATCCACTGCCCCCTGAAGTTTTGCAAACTCGCTATGGGTTTGGATATGAGCTCACTTCTCGATATGGCTATGGGAAAAAAGGCCTAAGACGCATTGAGCAAGGAATTCAAGTCCCTATCCATATCAAGCCACGATGACGCAATTTAGGACTAAGATGTTCCGTTGAGTAGTCTAAGCCAAAGCCTTGGTGAAGTGTTAATATGATTTCTATCAAACCATTAAACCTTGTTCACCCTGAGTTAATAGAGGAAATAGAGCAAGTCGAAAATATCCCTCTCGATGTTTTATCTTCAGACGAAGCACTAGAGGAGTTTTTAGGTGCCTATTCCATCTAACCTCCTTATCACCACAAAAGATGTTTCTTGTATTGCTTGCATAACCAAGTGTATTTCGAGGAATATGTCTTGAATATCGACGAGGAGGACCCTCTGTCTAACACCAGTGATGACGTTATAACACCTCATTATGAGGACCGTAATTCCCTCTTAGAAGGAGATACTGTTGAGATCTCTATGGATCCTGCATCTCCTAAAAAGGTGATCGAAATCGGGAAGTGTCTCTCTTTGGAAGAAGCACTTGAGCACTATGATATCTTACGTTCTCATCTTGACATATTTGCTTGGACATATGAGGATATGCCTGGTATTGATGAATCTGTAGTGGTTCATAATATCGTATTATGTCTTGATGACAAGTCAGTTAAGAAAAAAATCGAAAAGATCAATCCTAGAGTGGCATTAATGGTTAATACTTGTAATCAATGGAAAATTAGATTGTTAGCTTTATTAAATAATAACACCAAAATCCAATGAAATAACGAAGCACAAAGGAAATAAAATTAAAATAAAAGGAACAATGTTACCAGAAATCTTCATCTTCCATGGTTGACCTTCGTTACACCTTCTAGTTTGCAGCAAATCGAATGAGGCCCTCATATTTCAAATGAGCAACCTATGATAATGTCAAATCCCTATGCAAATGTTGAAGGATTTGATAGAATAATGCCTATGTCTATGCCTATGACTATGACAATATGCTAAATGAAATAATAATTACCAATACTAAAATGACTATAATGCCTAAATTCGAAAAGAAGTTGTCAGATCCTGAAATTATGAGCAAAATTGTCTTTTATAGAAAACACAATTTTGAGTGGACGGATGAAATTGAATTCTAAGAAAGAACTAGAACGAGAGGTCCAGATTAAATCTGAGAATCCCTAATCAGGTTTAGGGAAAAATCGTTAATCGAACGGTCAGAATAATGTCTCAGATAATCGGATCGACGGTGGAGAATAAATGAGGAAATTAATTAAAGAAATAAAGATTTTCGAAAATCAAGAAGATAATGACTCCCTGATTTATGAGATTCAAAAAATCAAGAAGATAAGATTTGGATTGAAGATCAGATTTGGAAAATCAAGAATCTGCCCGATTACTTGATTTTTGGAAGAATAATATATTTTTGAATTTAATTAATTCAAAATGATAATTTTATGTGACAAGTAAATAATCTTTTTCAAATTATTTACTAAAAAGAGTGAAATTTAATTAAATGAAATCATTTTAAATATTTTCATTTATTTAAAATGAGAGAAAAGTGAAATTAGTAATTAAATAATTAAAATTAATTATTTAATTTGGAAGATAAGACTGATTAAATAAATTAATAAATTTATTTAATTGTGACAGTTAGTGACATACCAAATAAATAAATGAAATTCATTTATTTAATAATCAGGAATATTCAATAAAGAAAGGAAATTAAATAAATTAAGAAATTTATTTAATTAAGGGAAGACTTAGACAATTAATGACATATTTAATAAATAAATATAATTTATTTATTTAATAATCATGAAGAATACAAAGACATGAATTAATTAAATAATTATGAATTATTTAATCAATAGTTGAATGTGGACCAAGGACATAATTAAATGTCTTAATTATGCTAGGACGAAAGTGGTAAAATGAAGCTTGAGGCCTAGGTCATTTTTAGGTGTCTACATTTTGCCCCTCTTTGTCATAATGTAGAATGTCGCATTATGACAAAAAAAATAAGTCAAAAATATGCCCCAGTGCAAAATAAGATGAGGAAGAATGATGAGGAGGGTTATGGTATGCCCCCTCGAGAGGACAAACAGGTTCCAAGAACATGGGTGTGCTCTCGAAATTAATGAGAAGACTAGAATATGAAGAGACAAAGAAATGTTAATGAAAAAGATATGGATGATGATATGGATGCAATGCCTATATGAGATGGGTGAGAGAAGATGACATGACTAAAGAAGATGCATGTTAGTTCCTAGACCAAATCCTTCAAAACTTTAGCATAAGACTTTAATTATTATTGCTCTTAATCATCATTGGGCGGTAAAAATGACACAAATGGACAACAAACACCATGACATGACGTAGAACAAGGTGTGCAAGGTCATCCACTTGAAAAACAGACAGTCACAGACAAGGAATGTCCTAACTCATACTAAGGGCGAAGTTGTCCCAGTCTTTTTGTCAAGACAATCCACAAGCAGAAAAAAGACGAGCAGAAATCATGAAACGTCGCTGCTCCTCTAAATCCTATTGCCAGGACATCCTTGAGGAACTAGCAACATGACTGCCTGAAAGAACAAAAGATAAAGCCATTATCATGATACGTTGTTGTTTTTCTAATTCCTTTTGTCGAGATCTCGCTGAGAAAATAGTAACATGAGTGTCAAAAGACAAAACAAAAGTCATGATACATCGCTACTTCTCTAAATCTCAATGTCAGGATCTCGCTGAAAAGCTAGTAACATGATTGTCAAAAGATAGGACAAACTTCATGATCCGTCGTTGCTTTTCTAAATCCTGGTGTCAGGATCTCGCTGAAAAGCTAGTAACATGATAAAAAGCAAAAAAACAAATGCCAAGTATTTGCCAAGTGTGTCTGGATGTCAAGTTTCAATGATGTTGAGATGAATGCTAAAGTTTGCCATATTCAAGGACACATCCTGAATAATGTCGATGTCTAGGAAGGACACATCCTAAAACACCAATGTCAAAGTTTTGTTCTTCAGAAGGACACATCTGAAAGAATGGTGATGTCGAGAGGAATGATCCTTAAGTGTCAAAAAGGATCCCTCAAAAATGTCAAATGATAGGGACAATGCCTAGGAAGAACACATCCTAAGGCATAAATGACTAAGGTTATTCTTCAGAAGGACACATCTGAAAGGTAACCAAAAATTGATAGTTTGACTAGTTGCGATAATTTGACTTGTGTTGACCACATGATGATAATATACCATGGTGATATGATTGTCATGTTGAATGAATGATTGTCGTACTTTGTTTTAGTAGTTTTCCCATTTGGAGAAATGATCTATCCTGACTAGCAAAATTTTGACATGTGTGCCAATGTAATGCCATGAACCCTAAAGGACTGACCTAGTGCAGCCTCGGGGGCTCATCGACAGATGGCCTTGCCTATGTCATGCACTCAAAGACCTCGTAGTTCGACACGACCAATGACATTGTTTTGATGACAAAAGATTGAGTCATGATTTATTTTAACACACCTAAAGGACTGACCTAATGTCTTGGGGACTCAAATGTGAGTCTTGCCTACGTAGCAAATGCGCAGAGACAACGTAGTTCGGACAGATGACAAGGACTGGTTGACTTGATTGACTTTGACAAGAGATGACACTGCGCTTGCGTGCTTCAAGCAGTCTGATGATTTGTTGTGGTTTTCTTCAGGACGTTTTATGATTTTTAGGTCTTTTTTCATGACATTTTATGATGCTTTTGGTCTTCTTTTTTTTCAAGACTTTTTGCCAATGTTTTTGTCTTTTTTCAAGACTTTTGGCCAATGTTTTTGTCTTTTTTTAGGACTTTTTTCCAATGTTTTTGTCTTTTTTAGGACTTTTTGCCAATGTTTTGTCTTTTTGGGACTTTTGCCAATGTTTTTTGTCTTTTTTAGGACTTTTTCCAATGTTTTTGTCTTTTTTTAGGACTTTTTGTCAATGTTTTTGTCTTTTTTTTCAGGACTTTTTGCCAATGTTTTTCTCTTTTGTTTTTGGATTTTGACGTTTAAGAGTATCGTGACAAATGCATATGACTGATGCCTACATATGAGAATCCAAGGACAAACATGATTGTGCCCCTAGTCAAGCTGAATACCAATTGACAGGTGATGACAACATTGTTTGATGTGGGAAGGACGCATCCCAAAACAACGTGAGGATGATGATGATAATGTGACGAAAGTATGGAGGTCTACAGCCGGGCTAGGAATGTAGTCAAGTAAAATTTTGGATAATGTGCTTGTATGGATTAGACTCATTGCATTTGGAATGACTTGGTTAGGACTAGATGGGATGATGATTATCCTTAGACCGTTTGACAAGGGAAAGCCAAGATAGGTGACAGGCATGAAAGGATAGGGGGTGGCCTTGGTAAAGGACGAGAGACATGAGACTAAGGGAATTGTCATATGAATTTCAAGGACTATGTCATATAAGGACAATAAGACTATGACAGTCAATGACATGATGTTTTGTGAATTATGTATGACCAAAGGATAGACATGTCAAGAGTTTTCCCCCAAAGCATGATTTATGTGTGCCCGTTTTATGTCAAGACCAAGATAGGTAGGAAAGTGAATGGAAATGATATAGACTTAGATGGACGTAAATGTCATGGGGAAGGCATGGGAAATGAGACGACTTTCCCCCAAGTGTAAGAGTCCACATAGATGATTTATTTTACACATGATGCCTATTTGTCAGGTTTTCATCATGGTACTTATCCAGGGTGCCTATTTGCCAAGTTTTCACCATTGGATGAAATTTTTCCCTTTACTATTTTTTTTTACTTTTTGAATTTTTTTGGGGTCACCAAGATGCCTATTTGCTAGGTTTTCATCAGGGTGACGATTTTTTGATTTTTTATTTTTTGTGTTTTTTATATTGTGGATAGCCTAGATGCTTTAAATGACCACTGCCTGTTCTAAATCCATTGACGGTGCCGATGTAGAGACTGGTGCCATGATATGCCAATAATGGCCTTGCTGAAGGAGTTGTCTTGTCAGGATCATAGCGCTTGTATACAACTGATCGATGTCATTGTGATCCTTTATGATACTAGAGTTAGCCTTATCAAAATACACACATCGCAATAGAGTGCCATGAGAGTCCTTGTGGTAAAGAGTTGCTGCCATGATGTGAGGGATTTGTGACGTGGAATTTTTGAACTTTAGACGAGATGTAGGGTTATGACGAATAATGGTAGATGTGGAAAGGTTGTTTGGACATTTGAATGAATCACTTTTTATTTTCCAAACTTGGGATGTTGGCTGACGGATTTTGGAGGGATGGTATTTGGAACCAACACCTTTAGATGCCTTGCTTGATGACCATTTTGAAGGAGGTGGACATTTGTTGTATGTGGAAGTCCTCTTGTCTTGTGGCTCCACATTGTGATTGACTTTTGTATTTGACTTGGTGTCTTTGTTTGATCCATCTTTCTTTGGGATCCATTTTAATTTCATTTGTCCACTTGTCCTTTTGTTTGATTCAATGGCCTTTGACATTTGATTTTGATCTGTTGACCTGTAAGACTTTTGTTTTTGTTGGTTCCAAAGGGAAGGTTTATTTATGATGGAATGACGGTTCATGGTGTGGGTGGAGGGGGTGTTGGCAGCAATCTTATGACAAGGATTTCTCATGGACTCCATTTTGATGTTTGTATCTAACAAAGTTGCCCCCAGTATCGAGGAGGTACCACTGACATCATTTGATTTGTTGTCTAAGGAATAACCAAGACCTTGATGTTTGTAATTTCCCTGAAGCTGTATTGGTTCAAGAATGCCTTGCTCGTGTATGCCTAGTCCTTTGCCTTGATATTGCATGCTTTGAAAGATTATGTTTGCAATGAGGTATTTATTGTTTTGAAAGAAAGATGCTAACTCATCATGATGTCTATGGACAATGTCACTTGTAATATTTTCATCTGCAAGAAAGTCTGCTCTGACAAAGATAGATGACCCTAGTTGATAAAGTGTCTTAGTTTCATTTTCATGTTGGACATATTCCTGACTGATATCTTTGGCCTGATCATGCGACATGTTAGGTTTAGATGATTCTGTTGGTGCTTCCAAGGAAATGTCGAAGCCATCATTATGTTTAGTGTCATAGAGTCCAATGATTTTAGCTATAACTTGATCATATGCAAGCATGTCCCTAGTGGAAGATTCTTTTTTTGGAGGAATATCATCTATGTGTCCCATGGAGGCAAGTGTTTCATCTTGGGAAGTGTCAATAGTCGAGGCCTTTATAGGGTCAGCAAGTGTTTGATCATGAATGGTATAAAGGTCAAGGAGTGGATCATTTTGGATTTCTTTGTCCATGGTAGGGTCTTGGTCCAAGATGGGGTTGTCATGGATTTGGATTTCTTGGTCAATGGTAAGGTCTTGGTCAAAGATGGGGTTGTCGAAAATAGGGTCATGGGATGGACTACCTTGTTCTTGACATGAGGGTGACGTTATAATGTCATGCTTTGGGCTTTCATTTTGACATGTATCCTCAAGTTTAGACAATGGGATTTGACTTTGAGCAATGACAAAATTTTCATGACTAGATGTGGCTTGTGAGGGGATGACTTGAAAATGATTAATGGATGAAGGACTAGGATAGGACATGGAGACTTGGACTGGACTAGTATGTGAAGGACTAGGATAGGACATGGGTACTTGCATTGGACTAGTATGTGAAGGACAAGGGTAGGACATGGGGACTTGGACTGGACTAGCATGTGAGGGACAAAGATAGGACATGGAGTCTTGGACTAGATATGTAATGGAGTATTGGACTAGCTTAACTGTTGAAGGACAAGGATATGACATAGAGACTTCGATTGGATTGGTGTAAGGTTGATTGAAATAGGACATGGAGACTTGGACCGGATCGATATGGTATGATGTGGGGACTTGACATGAGTTGGTAGATGGTTGATAAGGGAGGCAGACTTGGACGGGATTAATAGGTGGAGGACTAGCATATGATGTGGAGGTTTGGAATGGACTAGTTGATAGTTGGCTTCCTTTGTCAAGGTTAGGATAAGGGTGATAAGTGGACGTTTGTTGTGAATTAATGGCAGGATTTGTGTCAAGTGACTGTTGATTGTGAGGGTAGACAGATGGTGGCAAAGTATTTATGTCAAAGCCTTGTGGTAACTTAGCCCCTTCGTCCAAAAGCATGGCTAGATACCTTTGAGGGTCAGGTAAGACTGGTTTTTACAAAGGAGAATATATCAGGATTTTGCTGCAGCTTCTATGTCTTTGAAATATACTCGTCCATTTGGTCTCTTTCTATGAATGGCTCAAAAATGTTTTGTGATGAAGATGGCATGTTCATGGGAGATTGCATGTTCATGTTGTGAAATGGGTCAGAAAAATTCCAATGTTGGTTTGTGTCATAAGTGTTATTATCGATGTTGGGATTGAAATCTTGTCCAAAGTTTTCCATTTGTCGTTGTTGTCTTTGAAGCCTAGTCTCAACCGTAAAAGGAATTTTCTCAAATGAGAATGATGAGAATGACAACTAAATGCAAGGATGACACTAGCCTATGTTTTTTGGATTTTTTGGATAAAGGATGACAATGCAAGACTATGTTTTTGGATTTTTGACAATAAGGGATGCAATATGACAATGTTGTCTAAAGAAAATGACTAATGCCAAAGGACAATGAAGACTAAGATGACAAGTGATGCCACTAATTTTTTTATATTTTTGGAATAAAGGATGGCAATGCAAAATAATGATGACGTTTTCCTAAGGAAATGACTAATGCAAGATGACAAGGTTGTCAAGGCCAATATGAGGACTAAGATGATGATGTTTGACTAAGGACTTAATGTTATAAATGCCAAGTCTAGGTTCAAAATGATGACTAAGATGAACAATGCAAAGCCTAAGTTCAAAATGGGGACTGAGATTGTTTTTTTGATATTTTGTATGAAAACTCTGAGTTGTCTAAGGTCGATTGTTTGTGTCTAGATTTGTGAATTTTGTGTATATTGTTTGAAAATCTAGAAAACACTTGACAAGCATGATGTTTTGGTGTAAGCAAGCACACATGAAACAAGTACAATCCTAAAAGGCCAAGAGGCCAAGGGTTTGTATACTTGGTATAGCCCACCGATATACCCTGGATTGGTGATAAACACCTTTCCTTCTCGAGAGTAGATAGCTTAGAATTTTGGTGGCATTGGCTCCCCTCCGCGGCTCATTAACATCATTTGAGCACACCAAATTCAAATTCTTGGGTAGTGACTTCCCAAGAACTACTATCTCTACTCAAGGGGATCAGTAGTGAGTATCTTCGGGCATGATACTGTACCCTGCACTATACCAAGCAACGGCCAAAGAATGGTTGGACAATAAGACAAGAGGTTTTTAATTCGGGCATTCCATTCGTGGGGCATGATCCATGTGGTGAGAGTCCCCTTTCGGATCCATCTCGTCAAAACCACACTCGTGATTCTTGGGCTTTCCCCAAGAACCCACTTTTGTATATCAGATGGAAGTCCCACGGTGTCAGGGTGCTACCGGTCTAAGTCGTCCTGGGGTGAGTACTTTTTCCCACCAGAACAAGCCCAAGTTCTAGAGTCAGTAACCATTTCTCTTACACCCAGGATCGCACGAATGCGCAAGGGGAGAGGATACTTCGATATACCAAATCATGAGTGTGTACAACAGATAAAATGGGTCTTGTTTTCTAATCACCGAGTTTTCAATGGGTGAGAGCATAATCACCTACCATTTGTTCAAACACAATCAGACACTTGCAAACATGAAAGTTCTTTTTATGTGCCCCAAAATGAAATGTTTACTAATCTATAAAAAGACAAGCACATTGTTTTCTTATTCCATCTTTGACATTCGAACCTGTAGACAATGAATTAGTAGTCTTCTATGAAATGATCTTCAACACACGAATAGTAACCGCCACATGCTGCAAACGAAGATTAGTCACAACTATTAGAGATTTAGCTAGTCACAACAAATATGATTTTTATAAAAAAGAATTGACAATAAAATGAAAAATATAGAGAATAAAGCATGTCTAAAATCTCAAGAGGTTTCCAAAAAATTAAATAAATCAAAAAAATTTGTTGTTTTGCACTTGAAATTATTTTTTTATGAAAAATCATAAAAAAATAATAAAAAATACCAAACAGCTCTAAAAATTCTGATTTTTTTACTGGATTTGTCTGATGTCATCCAAAATCTGCAAAAAAAATTTGTGATCAAATCTGCAACCGTGGGAGAGATATAAGCCAATCTTTGTTAAACCCCATTTTCAAAAAATCTATTTTTTGAATAATAATTGCACATCCAAATTTAAACACTAAAGATTAGACCCCTATTAAAATTCAAAGAGCTTTCCAGAAATGTAAACATATCTGAAAAATTTGATTATTTGCTCCTGAAATTAATTTTTTATTAAAAACAGAAAAATAATTATAAAAAATGAAAAACAAATCCAAAAAATTTGATTTTTGGAATGAAAGTGCGTGATGTTGTCCCCAAGCTGCAAAAAAAAATTGTGAGCAAATACATAGCCGTTTGAAAGTTATGGTCAAATCTTCGGCTTTGTCCACAATGATGCCAAACCTGCAACAAAAACCAAACAAGCCCTGCAACAAGAAGAAACCAACTCCAAAAATGGTTTTTTATTTGTCCAAATATGTTGGGTTCACCAATGTAATCAATGGAAAATTAGATTGTTAGCTTTATTAAATAATAACACCAAAATCCAATGAAATAACGAAGCACAAAGGAAATAAAATGAAAATAAAAGGAACAATGTTACCAGAAATCTTCATCTTCCATGGTTGACTTTCGTTACACCTTCTAGTTTGCAGTAAATCAAATGAGGCCCTCAGATTTCAAATGAGCAACCTATGATAATGTCAAAGCCCTATGCAAATGTTGAAGGATTTGATAGAATAATGCCTATGTATATGCCTATGACTATGACAATATGCTAAATGAAATAATAATTACCAATACTAAAATGACTATAATGCCTAAATTCAAAAATGAAGTTGTCAGATCCTGAAATTATGAGCAAAATTCTTTTATAGAAAACACAATTTTGAGTGGACAGATGAAATTGAATTCTAAGAAAGACCTAGAACGAGAAGTCCAGATTAAATCTAAGAATCCCTAATCAGGGTTAGGGAAAAATCGTTAATCGAACGGTCAGAATAATGTCTCAGATAATCGGATCGACGGTGGAGAATAAATGAGGAAATTAATTAAAGAAATAAATATTTTCGAAAATCAAGAAGATAATGACTCCCTGATTTATGAGATTCAAAAAATCAAGAAGATAAGATTTGGATTGAAGATCAGATTTGGAAAATCAAGAATCTGCCCGATTACTTGATTTTTGGAAGAATAATATCTTTTTGAATTTAATTAATTCAAAATGATAATTTTATGTGACAAGTAAATAATTTTTTTCAAATTATTTACTAAAAAGAGTGAAAGTTAATTAAATGAAATCATTTTAAATATTTTCATTTATTTAAAATGAGAGAAAAGTGAAATTAGTAATTAAATAATTAAAATTAATTATTTAATTTGGAAGAAAATTTGATTAAATAAATTAATAAATTTATTTAATTGTGTGATTAGTGACATATCAAATAAATAAATGAAATTCATTTATTTAATAATCAGAATATTTAATAAAGAAAGGAAATTAAATAAATTAAATTTATTTAATTAAGGGAAGACATAGACAATTAATGATTATTTAATAAATAAATATAATTTATTTATTTAATAATCATGAAGAATACAAAGACATGAATTAATTAAACAATTATGAATTATTTAATCAATAGTTGAATGTGGACCAAGGACATAATTAAATGTCTTAATTATGCTAGGATGAAAGTGGTAAAAATGAATATTGCAGGCCTAGGTCATATTTAGGTGTCTACAAGACTAAGATAGAGAGCTACTAAAAGCAGGATTTATCTGTCCTATCAATTATTCCCCTTGGATTTTGAATATAGTTACCGTTAGTAAACCTCAAGGTCATATTTGCATATGCATTAACTTTCGAGATCTTAACAAGGCCTCTCTTAAGGATGATTTTCCGCTACCTAATATAGATATGATTGTCGACTCGACTGTAGGCCATGCATTGCTCTCTTTCATGGATGGATTCTTAGGTTACAATTAGATATGTATTAACCCGGTTGATTAGTACAAGACGGCCTTCACTACCCCATGGGGTACTTTCTGCTACGTGGTCATGCCCTTTAGGTTAAAGAATGCAAGAGCTACTTACCAATGGGTGATGACCCTAATATTTCATGATTTTATTCATAAAATTCTAGAATATTACATCGATGACATATTGGTGAAATTAGTAACTCATCAGGACCATCCTAAGAACCTTCATCTTATTTTCGAAAGACTTCGACTCTATAAGATGAGACTAAATCCCCTTAAGTGTGTCTTTGGCGTTGATGCTAAGAAGCTTCTAGGGTTCATAGTTTTTCATCACAGGATCGAAGTTGACACTAAAAAGATTGATGCTATCGTTAACATGCTTCCACTGAAGAGTATCACTTAGTTGCAAAGTCTGCAAGGTAAGATTCAGGCAATTTGTAGATTCATATCTCAATTGGCTGATCACACCCTTCCTTTCACTTGTCTACTAAAAAAGGATGTTCGCTTCATATGGGATGAGGAATGTCAAAAATCCTTTGAATCAATCAAAGCCTATTTGGCCAACCCTCCTGTATTGATGTCGGTTATGCAAGATAAACTCTTTATGCTTTATCTAGCTACGTCACCATATGCTTTAGCAGCTCTTTTAGCTCAATATGATGACACTATAAAGGAAAGAGCGTTCTACTACATTATTCGCATCCTGGTTGAATAAGAAACCCATTATTCCTCCATGGAAAGGCAATGCCTTGCTCTTGTCTTCGCTACACATAAGTTAAGGAATTATCTTCTCCATGTTGAAACACACGTCATAGTAAAAATGGATCTTTTAAGACATTTGTTTTCCAACACTGATCTGGTAGGAAGGTTAGTGAAATGGGTTATGTTTTTTTCTAAGTTTGACATAAAGTTTGTTAATTAGAAATCAATAAAGGGTCAAGAGGTTGCGGATCAATTGGAAGATGCTCCCTCATCTCACTCCATTCCTGGCTTAGATTTGTTTCCTGATGAAAACATTTTTGCAATCAATCACAACCTTGAATGGAAAAATGTATTTTGATGGTTCAAGGTGTCAAACTGGTTCCAAGGCAAGCGTGATCTTAATATCCCCCGAAGGCAAAACAATTACCTTATCCTTTTGATTATATTTTCCTTGTACCAAATAATATCGTTGAGTATGAAGCCCTCATAGCTAGCTTATGTGTCGCGATAGCACTAAAGATCAGACACCTTTGTATCCTAGGTGACTTTGAACTTGTATTAAACCAAATAACGGGAACCTATCAGGCCAAGCAAAGTAAGTTGTCTCAATACCGAGACCTTGCCTTGTCTCTGCTCAAATGGTTTTCTTCCTTCACAATAGATAATGTCCCTAGGAGAGAAAATAGACATGCTAATGCCATGGCAAGCACCGCTTCCTTGGTACCTTCCAAAGAAGATATGAAGGAATACCATTTTGTAGTCCAAGTCCTGCGAACCCCTACTATTCCTAAAGATACTATTCCTAAAGAACCTGAGACTAAATCCCCTATGTGTTCTCATGTAGACTTTGGGGAATGGTTTTCAGATATCTATAACTATCTAAAGACTAGAAACTTTCTTGATGATGAGACAAAAAATGACCACATTCGTGTGAGGAAGCTTTTGGTTTTCTATGTCATCATGTTTGAAATCCTTTATAGGAAGGCCTATAACGGCC
The DNA here is from genome assembly GCA_007258455.2 of Sequoia sempervirens. Taxonomy (NCBI): domain Eukaryota; kingdom Viridiplantae; phylum Streptophyta; class Pinopsida; order Cupressales; family Cupressaceae; genus Sequoia; species Sequoia sempervirens. The sequence goes on from VDFB02281492.1 coordinate 391,675,303, forward strand.
TGCTTCTTAGATGTCTCACTAAAGCAGAAATACCCCTTGCCCTTAAGGAAGTTCACGCAGGGTCTAGGGGTGGACATTTTGGCGGTAAATCCTTGGCACAAAGGTTGATACACATGGGATACTATTAGCAAACAATGGAACAAGATTCCTTCAACTTTTTCAAGAAGTTTCCTCAATGTAAGCAACGCAATTAACTTATTCATGTGCCTGCCCAAGAGTTACAAAACCAAACTTCTCCTTGGTCGTTCGCTAAATGGGGATTGGATATTATTGGAAAGATATCACCCCCCTCTTCCAAAGGACATGCCTTTATCATTACCACTATGGATTACTTCACGAAGTGGATCAAGGCTATCCCTCTCCAATCCGTGAATGTCGAAGCTATTTGTAGCTTCCTTATAAACAACATCATTTCTTGATTTGGATTACCCACTACGATTGTTTCTGAAAATGGCACGCCATTTAAGAACAAAGAAGTAAAGTAGTTCCTCAAGAAATTTCATATCCAAAATAAATTCTCCACACCCTACTATCCTCAATCTAACAGTCAAGCAGAAGCGTCAAATAAAACTCTTGAACTTATTCTCCGTAAAACAGTTAACAAGCATGGTAAAGACTAACACATTCAACCAACATACGCTTTATGGGCCTATCACACGAGTGTTCGTATGGCTATAGGAACAACGCCCTATAACCTCATGTATGGTGTCAAAGCTATTATGCCTTTGGAGCTAGAAATTTCATCTCTACGAGTTTCCCTTAAAGGGCTAATTGATAATGAAACCCATCAAGTTAACCATTTTCATCAGCTATAGATGCTTGATGAGCATCGTTTACGAGCCCTCGAACATCTTAAAGCTTATCACCGGTGGTTATCTAGACAATACAATCAAAGTGTGCTCCCTAGAACCTTTAAAATAAGAGATTTGGTTCTTTGTGAAAATTAGAGAAATGTAAATGAGCCACCCGACTAGAGAGGAAAATTCAGCCCTAACTGGTTAGGCCCTTACATTGTGATTTATGTATATGGCTCATGCACCTATGGGCTATCATCTATGGATGGAATGCCTTTAAAACAACATGTTAATGCTATGCATCTTCATCATTACTATGTGTAGTGTCCTATGTGTCACCTGTGTGTCACTCTCTCTGCAAGAAAGAGTAGTAGTACTACATATGTTGACATTTTTCATTAACACATTACGATAATTTTTGTGTTATGAATAACCACATGTGCATATGTGTGTATCCATTAGATCACCATTGTATTTAATTAACATACAACCATGTCTATTTAATTAAATCATATTAACATCTAATATAAACATACATCCACATGAGAGTATAACATCCATAGCATGAACATATGAGAAATAAAAACATACACATCTAGATAAACAATGTTATGAAACCAAAATCAATGTATCCATTTATGTATATATATAAGCAATGTATGTATCCAATTTCATGTACATGTATCCGGCATCTACTACAAAAAATGAGTGGCTATTGAATATATGTCTGTACAAAATGATCTACAAGTATGTATGAACATTTATGTATCTCGCTACAAAAATGATGTACACAAAAAATGATTATGATGATCCCCAGATCACTACGATGCGTGGCTCCTGGAACCCTCTGGCTCTAGTGGATACTCTAGAAGTCATGGGAGGGGTTGAACAGTGGTCATGGAGCTTGAATAGTGCGAGCGTGATGTAGACAGTGCTACCCACATCCCTTTGATCTCCCCCTGCAAGGAAGATATTTTCAACTCCGCCTATCGCAACTAGTCCCACAATTGTTGAACCTCTATCGGGCTCACAGTTGTCAACTACTCACCGAGGTCATTGAGACGGCTCTAGAGGGTGTCACGTGGCTACTTAGCAGCATCAACCCTCCTCACTATTGTGTCTCACTCAGCGAGCACTTTCTATAGCTCCTCCAATAGCTAGTCACATTACCCTCATACGCTTGTCAACTTTGTAGTCAACTAGATGATCTCTTCACCCCGCTCCTCATACACAATCCATAGGCATACAACTGACTCAAAGCTAGGGGCATGATGCCCCGTGGACACCAACTGATATGCCTCAAGGACTGACTCCTGAATTTGTATAGCGAGGGCAACCTCTGATATACACTGAGCTATGAGCCCAGTCCATCCCTATGCATCCTCTACAACCAAAAAAGGAAAAGATATCAGTATCACATGGCATAAATGGGATGTATATATCATCAAACTAAAAGTACAAAGCATAAAACAATGAAACATGTATACTTGGATCCCCCAGCTGCCATGTCGGGTCAGGGTGAGGATCGATACTCGAACCTGCATCGTTGGCCTTGATGGCCACTCCTGGTGCCGCGAGCAACATAGCCATAGTGGACGACGGTGGTGCTGAAGAGACAAGGGTCGCCAGTGGGGGATCTGATCTCCTCTATCGCCTTGGCCTCTGTGGTATTGCCTCCTCCTCCTAGGGCACCTCCTGCTCCTCCTCCTCCTCCCTGGCCTGCTCTCGGCCTCTTCTCCTATCTTGCGATGGTAGGGCTAGTAAGACCCCATGTGGACTAGGGTCTCCTCCCAGAGCACCCTCACCGAACACAAGAGTTAGTTGATGCCTCTCCCACCACTATGTGAAATCCACAACTACAACGACATTATCCACCACCTATATGGGCAGAAAATCATGGTCAAGCTCATCATCATCAGATGGAACAATATCTATGATATTGGGGCGAGGGTGGTCCCAGACCCTCGCCACGCTCTTATGGGCCCTAGTATAGGTGGGCACATTCAGTGGTATAGTCTATGGTTGGCCATGTTGACGCATGACCCGACTCTAGTAGTAGGGTACAATAATATAATCCCTACGCCCAATCAAAAAATGATCTCTCTAGAGGTTCCTCAAATACCTGTTGTCATCCACCCACCTAAAAAATTGATAGGGCCTCCATCGGACCCTATTTGCTTTGAGGGTATCAAACTGTAGCAGCCAAAACTATAGATCTTTGAATCTTCACTGGCCTTTCATGTCATAACAGTGGTCCATGGGGATCTGATAGTCATAGTTGGGTAAAATTGACCAGCCAAGTGCACATGATGTGGGCGAAGGCCCACACCTGCAAAATTTTACATGTTCTTAGGCTATGGTACTCATAGTGCACGTACTAGCCTAGCTCTTGGTAGAGGTGAGCAAGCATGGTGCCCCCCAGGCGAAGATGGTCCTATGCTCCACCATCTCTCTACTTGTATGGACGAGACCCCCATGTAGGTGTGAGCCTCGCCCGTCAATCATGATCCAAAAAGCAACGGTCACAACCATAACCTGGCGAATCAGTAGCATTGTGGTCCTCGCCTGGTCGTAACAATGCGTGTAAATGTGGCCCATGTCATCACCACCATTTTTCCTCCCCATGCAATAGCGGATGCCCTCTACTCACTCCCATGTAGATCATGTTTCATCCAGGGCCACCCATCATCCATGGATGGGTAGTCTGAGGATTTGATAGACATCCTCGAGAGTGATAGTCATCTCCCCAAATAGTAATTGGAAAGATGATGTAGTGGTGTCCCACCACTCCATTAGGGTTGTAAGCATCCGCTCATGGTATCTCATCTTTGGAATGGTAAAAATATGCCAGAGACCGACACTCTCCAAGAGTGTGACCTCTTCCGTTGATAAGCGATCCCTCTACTCAAAGACGACAACGTGTATCTAAGACAACAACGCGGAAGTGGGACGACAACGCAGTTTCAAGACGCAAGCACGCGAAAAAGATTCTTGTGTACCTTGTCGGCAAAAAAACCTTAAAAAATGCATCAAAAATCACTAAAATGAGAGTTTGTGACCTACCTGGTCCACCTCGTGACCCTTGGTGATGTCCCGACGCAATTGCTCCAACCTCGGCTCTTCATACTCTCTCCTGCTAGGCATTTTGCTAACTTTTCTCTCACAAAAATTTGCTCGTGGTGAACAATGAAAATGACCCTTCTAAGGGCCCACCTAGGTATATATAGGCCCCCCAAGGCCCATTTTTCCTAGGCTTTGTGGCTTCCCGGTTTCTCCTAAATTTTCCCCACTGAGCAGGGGAAAAACTCAGGAGAGGGCATAAGGTCGTCTCTTGATCATATTCTTCCTCTGAATCAACAACTTTTTTCTTGATCATTCCTCTCTCCATGGTAGCTTTCTTCTAATTTTTTTCGAGGCTGACCTAAAATTTGAGTTTTGTAGGATGGAAGATTCAACAATTTCACGACCGTTCAAATGTTGTTTGTCGAGCTCGAATGTTGGGGGCATCTTTAGTACCAATTAGCTTGATTGCAATAGTCGCTATGGTCTCTCATTGTTGGCATGCAAATCTATAAAATTCAAAATTTTGGGTGAAATTTTTCTTTTCTACTTTAGTGAGGCTAATTTTTTCAAAATCGAGTCCACTAAAGTGGGGGCAAAATGTAATATCACAGAATTGCACCTAGAGGAAATTCCATATTTTTTCATTTTTGTCTAGCATTTATAACACCCTAAGGCATTAATGACAAAATCCCATCAATCAAAATTTCACAATTTTGTCTCCATAAGGACAAGTGGTTGAGCAACAGAAGTCTGACAACACATTTTTTGAGAATATAGGCCTTAGACGAATGCGCCACGCGCAGACATCTACACAACGTGCTATTGTCTTATTTGTTTCTCGAGCTCAAAACATGGAATCTGGAAAGATAACCCCTCTAACACACATCCTAGCGGTTACATTCTGAAAGTAATGGCTCTTTGTCGCCCTTCCAAGCATAAAAATTCCTTTCTACCTCTCATTTGAAGGTTGGAAGATTGGAAGACAACACACTAGCTCTCATTTAGTTCTTTCTACAACTTTGAGACTTATTCTACTTTGATAGTAGTGCTCTCACAGGTGAAGCCATGCCGGACTGAGGTCCCCCCAACAATAGGAGCAGCCCTCAAGCAAGCACTCAGCAGTGTATTTACGTGCTCCAGAGAGGGCCTTAACATGTGGGTAACACTCTCTCTTTCTTTCTCACTTTCCTTTCATACACATTTATCTACTCTTTCATGGTGTGGGTTCTACTCCCGAGCAGGTATTGCTTTCACCACATGCTTATCGTGGTGCGAATTCTACCCCTCGAGTGGGTATTGCTTTCACCACATGCTTTGTTTACTCCTTTTGCACTCATTTCCAATTTGGTTGTCAGTGGAAGTGGGAACACCAAAGCGAGGCCTAACTGAGGCAGGCCCCTATACAGCCACCCAACAATTTTCTCCTTGGTCTTTTGTGCGCAGATCACAAAAAGGAGCTTAGAGTGAAGATCTGAGTGTCCAAGAAAAGGGTAAGCTTTCTCCAAGCATTGTGATATTTCCTTCAATATTTGGTTTCCTGGTTAGTTAACAGTCTCGTATAGATCACTCCTAAGTTAGCGAGTAGGATTTCTTTATGTTCGTTAAGTTCCTAAGTTCTCTATTGTTCAAGACGCCAGTGCGTCTTTCAGATGATAGCATGCCGCGCTAGCATCCTAGAACTGCGCTAGCGTCTTCTATCTGAGAGCTCTCTCTTCTGGGACAGGAAACCTTTAATCTGGCTCTTTCAAGATTTCTGACTATTTCCTTTGAAGTATAACTGTGTTTTGCTTCTTCATCATCTTACTGTTCTGAGGTGTATAAGGGAAGTTCGTTCCCTAGTGATCTCTCAAAAAAGGAGAGACCCATGTGCAGCGAATCCCTCTTATATCAAAAATATAATAGTATACAACTCAATATATGGCTCAAATTGAATACATGTCATATTGTTGATGAATCCTATAATTTAATATAGTATTTTTTCAATCAATATAATCAAAGATTGTGAATATTTCTATTACATAATTGTCATAACAAACATTTAACTAATAGCTTTTGTTCAAGTGATAGATTAAACATGCTTCCAATTAAATGTTAAGAATATTGCTATTATATTAAGGATTCATAAGTACAACAATATTGTGACAAAGTAGTAGGTATTATTATTGTAAGGAAATAATATCTTAATACCATTGAATATGTGTTAAAGCTATTATTAGTAAAAGTTTCTTATTTTATTGACTTTGTGTATGGATAAGGCACTAGTTTAGGTTACTCTTTGTTCAACCCTAGTAAGAAACAATTCTAAATTTGAAAATAATATCTTCATTCAACACTAATCTCAAAAATTCTCAAAGGATTTGAATGATAATAAGCTATATCTATCAAATCCTCATTAAATTGTATGAATTTTTTTTATCTATTGTTACATCATATGTGTCTTCCAGCATCTTAAGATGATGTTTAGAAGGTAAACCCACCTAGGTTTCACAAAGCCTAAAGAGTAGAGATAATTTATTTAAATTCTTTGTTAATTTGATCATAGAATTGAAAGTCTTGAGCATTAGAAAAAGCTTATCTATAGAGACAATCATATAATCAGTTGGAAAAATTCCAACACAAGAAAGGCACTAGAAATGACCTTTCCACCTTAGGCCTCAATTTTTTCTTAGAATTTTATGTTTCAAACCTTGGGTTGGACTAGAAAATGGAATGAATATGATAGGATAATTTTTAGGATTGTAGCACTTGAAGTAAGCTTTATAAAAACTACAATTTCATATATATTTAATTTAATTATTATATTTATTTTATATTTATAATGAACATAGGTTTTTTAGTGACCATCAAGGTCTCTATTCCACACACAAAAAAATAGTAAAATATATTATAAAAAATATCTATGCACTAGGTATTTGTTGGCAAGTGTTTTAGCACTACATAACACAAGTGTCATATCTCTCTTGAAAGGTAACTTCAGAAAATTTCAAAAAGTAATCCAAAGGTCTCTAATGTCAGGTCTTGACAATGTATAAACAACTCAAGTTTGATGTGTTTTGTTGGTAACACACAAAGGGCATTTGTGGTTTTGCAAAGCTAGAATCTCATAGGTCTGTATAGGAAGTTTCAAAAGTCCAGAGGTTGGTACATTGTAACTGCAAATTTAGGACAATAATTTGAAACTTACTCTAATCGTCAAATATGACAACATGGTGATGTTGGAATCCTAAAACAAGTCATATTTTCAAAGAAACGTCAAAAGATTAAGGGTTGAAAAGTTATTCTAGGGTTGAAGAGTTATTCTAATTTTGAAACTAAGAATAGCAATAACAATGGCAAGCATTAAGTTAGATAGACTCCTTATACTATATTTTGCTTAACCAAGAAGGTTCCACAGTGTCACAAAACCAATGTAATCTCCTCAGGTTGTCTTCAAATTTTTAGACTATGACGTTAATACCTTAAGCATGAACACACAGTTGAACTAAAGTGCATTAAAATCATGAGATTAGACTAGCTTTACATAGTAATTTATCATCAATAAACCACCAAAAGCATGAGATGGAAGTGCTTCAAATACCTCAACACATAGTTACCATTAAAACTGTACATTAACTAATAAGCCAGAAATAAAATTAAATTGTAAATGAAATGAAGAGACTGAACCATGCATACATTGAGAGCATACACAAGGACAACACCCAACTTCAATGTCTTCCTTTATATTGCTTCAAGATGTATTTTTACAACTCGTCTCTCTCTTTCAAATGAAAGGATGCCCCCATTTATAGTTTTTCAAAACCCAAATCAATGGCCAAGATTTATTTACATTTTAGGGCCCAAATTCACTTTATCTTAGGGTTTACACGATATCCAATGCAAGTACAATATTTCTTAATATAAAATTGGTTCACATGTGAACCTAGAAAAGTGGACAATATTCTTTAGCATATTTTATATTAAAGAAATATCAAAAGAGCCTGGTGTGGACTTCGAGGTAGCTATTTTTCCTTTTAGCTTGTCTTATCTTTTAGCTTATTTTGTCTTATAGCTTACTTTGTCTTCTAGTTGGAAATTATAAATATTTATCTTCTATTAAATTATTCCCAACTTCTTTCTCTATAATAGTGTAGACACTGAAAAATGTCATGAACGATATCATACACTTGAAACAGGTTTACTAACCTCATTTCCTCCTAAAACCCATCCTCTTTTCGCTTAATTAATTAAGTTAGCCTAGCTATTTAATTAATTGCATTGTTTGCATCTATTAACCTAATTCATCAAATTGGGTTAATTCACCCCCTTTCACGCTAACACTTCATCTCATTAAATTAAATTAAATCAAAATATTTAATTTAATCTCCTAAGTCATCTTATTTAATTAAATAACCCTACGTTATTTAATTAAATATCATTCCATGCCTCCCCCATTCATTAAATCATTTAATTTAATGAATATCACCTATAATTTCTCCAAATCCCCTAATTGCATGATTAAACCTTGTTTAATTAGCAATTAAACTAATTTTCCTCTAAAAGGGGAATATTCCTTATCCCCTTTTTTGCACAATTAAGAATTTATTTTAATTTGCAAAATTCCTTTTATCCTCACCCAAATGAATATTCCAAGGAATATTATTATTCCTCCATCATTTGAAAAAGGGATATTTTCAGTTAGCTTCTAATACAAGCTTTAACCTTTAACCTTTTGAACAAGTCACCTCTGACCTATGTGAGCAGGTCAAAAGTGTGTTTGTTTGAAGCAAATGTAAGCCCTTGATTAAATCCCATCATGCATTATCATTCGTTGATGAGAATCCATGAACCATACCTCTCATCTCCTTCATCCTTGACTGTTGATTGACCTTTTTTTTATCTCACCCCTCTATTTCTCATTTGCTCTCTTATAAATAGAACACTATTTGTAGACAAATAGATCCACCTTTCAATTGCAAAGTCATGTTGAATTCACTTGCATCCACACTCTCAATTTACTCACTTTTAGCTTGTTTTATTTTATTTTAAGTTGCATAATAGCTTAAAGCATCCATTAATGGCTTCCATGCATCCATCTTAGTTTGTATATCAATTAGGGTTTCCATATTTTAGCTTAGAATTATCTTAGATTAGCCTAGAAATTGCATAATTAGTTCATTTTTAGCATAAAATCATGTTAACTTAGCTTGCATCATGTTTAATTTAGTTTACACTAGGTTTTCATCCATTTTATCACAATAGTTTCAACGATTCTCTTCAATAGAATCGATTGAAACAAACTCACTAATCATGATATTGGGAAAGGGTCATTGTTCCACATCAACATGACACCAATTTCAAAACAAAATAAGTTTCAAATGGGTTAGAGTAGGAATTTAACTGTTTTCATAGTTGGTAACTTTCAGTTTGTATAAATTCTTAGTTTAACTTTCAATTTGAATGATCTTGTTTGGTAGATTGAGATTTAGTGGATAGATTTTGCTTCGATTCATCATGGATCAAGTGTAATCAACCCACCCTGAAAATCCTTGTCCCACATTCAGGTGCTAGAAGGAGGGCAAACTGTTAATTTAACCAATTTTTAGCTCGAATTTTGTTTTGTGCTTGTTTTGCAGGATACAATGACGCCCAAATCACAAACAACAATGCTCTTTGAAGAGCATAGCCATATAGTGACGCTGCTACAATTTGAAATACCAACACCGATTAAATGCACTACCGTTGATTTAATATAGAGGTATCAAAAACATCAAATGATGCCCCAAGTTCAAAAAGTGGTGCCCCCAAATTTCAAATCGTGACACTACTATGTCCAGCGACACCGGATCAAATCCCGACGCTATCGTGCTCTTTGTTTTTGCTACAAAGTGAAGCCCATTTTCATTAGAGCAATGCTATCATGTTCAGCAACACCCAACCAGGGTAAGAAATTTTACGATCATTTTTTCAACATGTGCTTTAATTTCCTTAATTTATCTAATCATTGATGCATCTCTGACTGTGTTATGGTTGCTAGACTAGCAAAGTTTTGTAGGTTGAAAGACATGGAGCTCAAGTGAAGAAATCCTTTTCTTATCATAAAATTATGTGATTGTAGCAAGCGTTTGATGCTTTGGGGCAATTATAACCCAACTTTTATGCTTTCTAATTTCTGCTTTAAGACACACACTAAATTTCCATTGGCTTTAAAAAGAACACTCAAATAAGATTAAAATTGAACATTCATCAGATCATTGTTTTTTGGGTTTAAAATTAAACAAGGCAACTTCATATTTCATTTGGTGCTTAAAACAAACTCATCACTGCTTTGAGGAGTTAAAATTTACAACTGTTTGTCAATTTTTTTGTAATAAATACAATGTTGTTAGTGGATGCATATGTAATTCTCTCATGCCATTTGGCGATGTTGAGAAACATAAGCATTCTTTAACACTTTGCAAAATCACCTACACCTTTCAATTTTGATTAAAACTAGACCTCCTTGCGAGTGTGAGAAAAAGGCATAGCCTATGTTCTCTCTTTGTTCATACGAATAAAGACGATCGAACTACGGATGTACTTCCTCACTATTGTTTACCTTTGAAGGCCTACCTCCTCACTTCGAAAGAAGGGAACAACTCTTTATCGCATTTTGAACTTGTATTTTTTTAAATGGAATGGATTTTCATTGTTGCATGGTTTCAGTTTTACTTCAACTTCAATATGGTAGAATAAATCGATAAACTGTCATGATCAACCATTGGCTATTAGCTTTCCAAGACAAGCTCATTATCTTTTCAGAAAAGGGGTTCGCCAATTTAAAAATATTTGGAACTTTAATAATTTTGATTGGGTCCCTTAGATGAGTATTAAGGAATAGTTGGGTCTGAGAAATAAGTACAAGAATTTCTTGTTTTTTCTTCAATCATTAATTCCTATTGATCTTTCTATGAAACTTTGCACTCCTATGATGTGTAATTTTTTTAAAGATTGGAAATCGTTGTCCTATAGTCATTTTAATCATTTTCCTCTAAAGAAGGTCTATTTAGCTATCCTTCCTAGCTAGCCTCTTACTCCTCACCTAAATCAAAAAAAGAAATGCAAATTCAGTTCTAAATTTTGGTCCAAAATGAGTGCTCAAATTTGGAGATCTAAAGCTGATTTTGATACTCGACTGTTGGCTTAGAAAATTCTACATTACAAGATTCATGTTGGGGATAGGTTGAAATGTATAATGGTTGAACTAGCCAAGTGCCATTTTTGCCAATATGATGAAAATATGAAAAATATATTTTGGGATTACATACATGCCGGGAAACAATGGTTTGTTCTATTTAGAGACTTCCTTGTGATCTATAATCATGATTTAAACTAGAAGGAAGCTCTTTTGGGTTTTGGTATGCAAAATAAAGTGATTGTTGATTCTATTAGATAAGTTATTTTAAAGCATATATTGAAGAATAGATTTGTTGTCATTTTTTCTAACAATTTTCATTAGGTAACTGGAACTCTAAGGCTTTACTTTGACATATTTATTAAGGTGGTTTTATTGTTTTTGCAGCTCCAAGTTTTGTGTAAGAAGAATGCTAAAGTCACAGATCAATTTCAACAAGTTAAGGAAATTTTTTTGAAGTTTTAACTCCACGACAAGCTCGACCAATGTAATATTGTCTTGTAGCTCATTTAATTTTCATTTGACAGTCTCTTATGTTGTGTTTTTTCTAATTGTTTAGTCCTTTCAACTTTATGCTTAGTAGTTGCAATGTTGTTTTGCAGCTCTTGTATTATTTTTCTAGCTACCTATTGGTAGCTTCATTTTTGTAATATTTTGATTCAATAAAAAAATTACAATAATAAATTGATTTTGTACATTTTCAACAAACATCTTTCATCATTGACTTGAGAGCCAAGTACACTTATCCTCTTACATTTAATTTTTGAGAATAACATTTCAATTATCAATTCTAAATTGAGTTTCCATTTATTTGGCACCTCAATTATCAAATCTGAATTGAACTTTAATTTACTCAAATTAATTGTCTTTTTCATTTGTTCCATGTATTGCATTGGCCTAAATTAATCCAAATAAAACTATTTCTTTGTTTATATTTTTTTGAGATGATTTAATAATATGTTTTACTTGTTTGGAGTTTTTTTGTTGGATTAAGAATTAGAAAGTTATAGCATAAATTACATTGAGTTACAACATACATAATAACAACAACAAAGAATATGTTGAGGTACATCAATTTGTGTTTTTTATATATATAGTAGAGCATTATTAAAAAGAATAATAGAAATTGTATCTTTTAGCATAAACTGTGTGATAGTAGTGAGAAGAAAACTAAAGAATCCATATCCAACAAGGTCCAACCAACAAGCATCAATCTTTGGAAATGAAATCCACAACATGCTTAAAGCAAAGGTCACCAAGAGCAAGCATTCACGAGTCTCCAATTTGAGCAAACATGTTGCCAAATTGGACTACTTGCATGTTATATTTTGTCTCAAAATCACTGAGATGTGTTTGAAGAGCATCCAAAGTCTTTTTGAGGTTGGAATTAGCCTGGATAGTAGAATGAAACACATAGCTCTGCAAAGAGAGGTTTGCACAAATAATGATTGATTCGACTTGCAAGGAGTGAAAGGTGTGAGAGAGAGCCACCAAACATCGAAATCTCCAAATGTGTTTAATCTTGAGTGATATGTATGAAGATTTGAGTAATACAATTGTGAGATGAGAGACCAAGAAGAGTAGTTCTCCAAGACCAAGAATGGGGAAAAAGAACCCAGAAGTAGGAGAAAAAGAAGTTCCAAATCTTTTGAGCATGGGGACAAAACCAAAAAGCATGTTTGATAGTCTCTTTTTTGGAGAAAAATAGACAAGCTAGAGAAGGAGAAATAAAGGAGATTCGATCACCAATAGGGACTTTAATGTGAAGAATTTTTCAAGCAGTCAACTGAGATTGTGATTCACTTTAGACTTCCACTTGTTCCTCCTTGATCTACTAAGTTTGCAGTGCCATTTATGGTTAAGCCAACAAGATAAGGGGATAGATGGGAGAAGTTGTTTATAAATAGGTTTGAGAGGAAAATTTCAAAAGTTTTGATTATTGGGCCATTTCCAATTGTTAAGGAAATTATTATGACATGGTGTGGACAGGAGTTGCAACAACTCAAGTTTAATTAATTGCTTGATTTTTTGGATTGGAGTCTTATAAGATGGGGGAAGTCTAAACTAAGATTTAAGTTGCTACCATGTTTTCCAGTTGAACTTCAAAGGGTCTCATAAATCCCAAAAAAGTTGAATGCCTTTTTTAAAGAGATGTCTACTCTTGAGTTTTTTTATAATGGCCAAAGGACTATTGTCTTGTTGGACCAAATAGCTCCACGAGATGGAAGAAAAAGAGAAACTCAAACCATGACTCAAGTTTTGATCATACCAAGTTAATTTTTTGGATGTCATTTTCCACACTTTCCAATGGAGTTAAAGGGGGCAGAGCCATGCATTTTAAAGTAAGGTGCACAAAGAATTTTATCTTTCCAACTAACCAAGTCCCAACCAACAATGGTTGTTTGAATGCGATGGAACACAAGGTATTTCCAAGGAGCATATCCATCCAAAGCTCTCACAATCCTTTTTTTATAAGACAAATGCCCTGAGTATAAGGGTCTATAATGCCCAATCCTCCTTTCTCTTTTGGTTGGATGCAGTGAGTCCACAAATTAAAAAGCAAACCTTTTTTATTAGCCCATTTAGCCTAAAGAAAGTTTCTAATAAGTTGAGTCAGTTGGTTATAACAAGTTCTAGAGGGCAACCAGCAAGAAGAGATGTATACATGGTTGGCCAAAAGAATTTTTTTTGCAAGTTAGATTCTACAAGCCATTGAGAGGAATTTATTTGTCCAATTCAAAAGTTTTTTTAATTTTATGTAAGAACCAAGATTGCATCTCTTTTAGTGAGTAATGCGAAAGGGGATTTTGAGGTATCTCGTGATAACTCCATGCTTCACTTCATGCCATTCACTAGGGATCCAAGGTGGTTGAAGGTTGGGGAAGGTCATTATAAATTCAGTTTTGTGCATTGTCAGTTTGGATCCTAAAATAGTATAGAACAATTCCAATATGTCCAAAGTATTAGTCACTTCCTCCTCAAAATTTTGTATGAACAACATGCTATCATCTGCAAAATGTGAGTTGAGAGTAGTAGTGTTGCCAGGAAATGGAATGCCTTGAATAAGCCTATTCAAGTTAGCATGCTAAAAAAGATAGCGAAGAGCATCAACAAAGACATAAAGGAAGGGAGCAAGGGGACAACCCTAGCGAATGGATTTTTGTAAAGAGGGTGAAGGAGAAAGACTACCATTAACAACCACTCTAACATTTGTATCCCTAAAAAGCATGCTGATTTGATCACATAATTTAGTGCCAAAACCAAGCCATTTTAACATTTTAAGGATGAAAGGCCAATGAATTTGATTATAGGCTTTATCAAAGTTAGTCTTTATAATTGGAGAGTCTTGAGCCAATTGTTGAGCCCATTCAACAATTTTCTAGGCAAGGATCAAATTGCCTAAAATAAAACTTCCACCTAAAATCGAGTTTGCTCGAGATGCACTATAATTCGGGAGATGTGTTTAATTCTTTGAGCCAACACTTTAGCTATTATTTTGTATGATGTGTTGAGGAGGGTAATTGGCCACCACCCATTAACAATATCTTCCTCTTTGCCTTTGGGAATGAGTTTAATCAACTCCTCATTAATCACCTTTTCTAAGGCTCCAGTTTCAATTCCCTCAAGGTAAACATAATATAAATCCTCTCGAATGTGAGGCCAAAGAGCTCTATAAAATTCAACTAGAAGCCCATCTATACCAAGGCTTTTTTCTAACACAATACATTGATGAGCAACATCAATTTCATCTATGGAGAGGACATGGTCAAGGAACTTAATATATTCAAGGTCTATTTTCTTGGGAATATAGCTAGCAAGACTATCCTCAAGGATGGGACGAAGGGAGTCATTAGTTGAATCGTCGGTAAAAAGGTTTTTGAAGTGCTCATAGAATGTATTCATAATATCAGAATGACTGTTTTGTAGGGAACCATCAAAAGATTTGATTGCAGAGATGTGCTTCATATTGTGCTTGTGATTAAGATATTGAAAGAAGAATTTGGAACCAAGATCACCATCTTTCATCCATTGAAGTCGAGCACGAATTTGAGCCCCCTTCCCTTTATATGCAATTATTTTTTGAAGCATGTTTTCAGCATTAGTGGCATAAACAGTTACAAAGAGCTATTGCAAGGGTCATAAGCCAAATGTGATCTCCCATATTCAAGATGTCCTTTAAGAGATTTTCCAAACCTACAACATTTTGTTGCAGCTCTTTGCCCATAGTCATGAAGGAACATTGTACATTTAGCAATAGTTTTCTCCCACCAACTAATCCAACTGCCTTCTTATGGTCTTGGCTCTAAATTCCAAATGGCAATGAGACCATCAATACAATCATGATTTTGGAGATGAGTAACATTTAGCTTGAAGGGAAGGTTGTCGAAAGGGGGTGTGGAGTTCGAGAGCGATAGAGTGATGAAGATGGGGAAGTGGTCAAAGAGAGTGGTTGAAAGGCCTAAGGAAACAAAACAACCATCAAACGAAGGGAGAATAGGGCAATTAGGAGAAATATAAAATCTGTCCAGACGACTCATTTTTCTTGAGTTTCCTTCTCTACAGTTATTCCTTGTGAAGCAATGAGGCATATGAAGGCTAAATTTACCCAAGAGGGGGTCATTCAATATAAGAGAATTTTGGGCCAACATCCAAGCTTGAAGCTCAAATTGGGACAAGTGGGAAGGACTACCCCAACCACGGTTAGAAGGATGTTAAACCATGTTAAAGTCCCCTCCCAAGACCCATTCAGCATTGGGAAGACTAGATGTGAAGCCACTCCCAAATTAAGGTTCACTCAACAGGCGAATTAGGAGCATAAATCGAGTAAAACCCCACCAACATGTCATTGATGAGAGTAGTAGCCTAAACACAGTGGTTGTTAGGATTGGATCCATCGGCCACAATATGCTTAGCTAACCATGGGGCAAGGCCCAAAACAACACCATCACTATCGTCAAAATGGTTAGTATTGTGAAATCTCGCATTATGCCATATGGAAGCAAAGGGTGGCCTTGAGCCAAATGGAACCCACTTTACTTCTTATAGCATTAGGACGTCAATTTGATTAGTCTAGATGAACTTTTTGACCTGAAATTTACAAGCAGGGAGGGTCAATCCCCGCACATTTTATGATTGTATTTTGCACTTCATTGGGAGGAGTTTGGGAGGGTTTCCTCACCAAACTTAAGCACATTAAACTAGTTTAAATTTCTACAATTTTGGGCAAATGTATTGGGATTTTGTTCAAGGTTGTCCATAAGGGAGTCTTCACCAAGTGGCACGTGGGAAGGCAAATGGGGTTGAATTAAAGTATGGATGTTATCTTGGGATTGCGAGGTTGCTTCGGGTGCAAAAATTTTCCCATTATGAGGAGTCTCCTTCTTCCTCTTTAAGGCCCTAGATTGTGATCCTGAAACAACCTCTTTAAAAGAATTGTTTTCAAGATGGTAGGGTGTTTTGAGCGAAGAGGAGGATGACAGGGGAGGAGTTTGTTTATTGGGCACATGGGGAGAGGTAAGCAATAGAGGCGAAGAGGTTTGAAAGGAAGAAGGCTTAAGAGGATCACCATCAGAAGGTGGGACGAAAATTTGGGAGTTATTTGGGGAAGATTTTGGCTTATGAAAGGAATATTTGCAGATGAGGTGACCTTCCCTTCTGCAATAGAAGCATATGCATTGGGCTTATTGAGGTAATTAATGTGTTGAGCAAATTCAAAGCCTGGACCTACAAGCTTGATGGAGTCGAGGAGAGGGGATGAGAGCATAAGCTTGCCCATTTATTCGAGTGTTGTTTGGACCTCAAAACTTTACCAAGTTGGACTACAATATTTGGAAAAAAAGAACAAAATACTAAGTCGAGGAAGGAAAACTCCACCCACATGGGGCATCTAGATTTAGTGATGCCTTCCGAGTGAAAGTCAGTATCCCAAGCTTGTACATAGTAAGTTTGACCACAGATAACCTAAGATCCATAGTGAAGCACCATACAAGCATGGTCAGCGTAGAAAACGTGCATGCTACATAACCCCCACCAAATCCCCTAAAGGATTCAATTACCTAACCCTTGAGTTCCCAATTATTGTAGGCCCATTTAAAAAAAAAACTTGTTCTGTCTAAATACCACGGAGAAAAAACAGGATAATGGTTTTTTCTCTACATTTTGAAATGACATCAATTATTTCATGGAAAATTGAAAAGAAATCGATTTACCTTCCTTCTGATTCCATTAGTTGTTGTTGGGTGGTGTGCTGATGGGAAATGCGGAGATGGAGACTGGTGGGGTTTTATTTCCTGTGTAAGCTCCTGCAGACCTGGCTTCAACAGAATCCATGGCGGTCCTAGATTCTAGCGTGGGGTCCATCAAAACTTCTCTATTGGTTTCATCTGTCTCAGACCCGCCACGTTCTCTTGCTTTATTTTTCATGTTTTTGGATTTGGTTTTGAGTACAGAGTGGGCTCCAGGGAACGTTGACTGGGTGGGCTCGGGGTCTAGCGAGTTTTCCCGCTTATGGCGTCCTCAAAAATACTTCATAGGGCTTCACGGGCATTCGCAGAAAGGGCTTCCCCTTCGTACGCAGAAAACTCTCCAATTGTTTGGAGTTAATAAGAGACGATATTTCCACGATCTACAAAGAGTGTTTGAGAGTATTGCTTATGTAACATCAACTTCTTTTCAGATCAGATTCCGTAATTTATGATGAAGAAAAATATCTGCCTGTCTGTACTCGAGACAATTTTCCACAAGTAATCAACCGTGTCCCGACAGCTGCTGTAAGGGGATGTTGCATTCGATGGAGCCGAGCTCGCGGAGCTTGCGCTAGTGCTAAGTCAGGTGCTCTTGGTTCAAGGGTACAAGCAGGGATCTACCAAGCCGAGTCTGACCAGGGGCTCATTCCGAGTGTTGGTGTGGCCGAATGTTGAGACAGGTTGTTATTAATGGGGGGCCTGCAGAGGCAGAGCTCAGGGTGTAGGATCTGGTCCAAGATCGATCCGAGGCGAAATCGAGGTGGCGGATCTTACAAGTGGTAAGTCGTCACGGGCTGCTACAGGGTGCAGTGGGGTGTATCCAGGATGCACGAAGTCAGTCACACAGGGTGTGCAAGGGAGCTGGCTGTTTGGATCAGAAAGGCAGAATGTGGGGGATCGGGTGAATTCTCGGTGTCATCCTACGGTATGCTGGGATTCGAACAAATAGCTTATATAGTGAGGGTATGTCATTCATATGTGCTTGACATAGTGTGTTGGGGCAGTGTTCGGAGGGAACACGCACCGGGAGTCCGAGGTGGAATGTGAGCTTGTCGTGCAATGGGCGAGCTACTCGGGTCTCTTCCCTTGCGAGGGGTGAAGAAGATGTAACCCCGACACCAGGCTCTTGGGGGCGAGCTGGTGTGCTGCATGGTTTTTAGGGTGACGAAGTGTCGCCCCGCCATGGGCAAAAGCAGAGTGGTTCATGGGTGAGCTCGGAGTCCCGCCACCTGGTGAAATGCAGGTAGCCAGGTTTAGCACGGGTCGGCTCTAATGCATGATGCTGAGAGAGTTGAGTGCTAGTGCTCGTCACGCAATGGATGAGGAAAGTGTGTGGACGAGTCCCAACCCAGTGAAGCGGATGTAGCTGGGGACTCAGCATGGGTCGATTCCAAGGCATGTCGCCGAGGGAGTCAGATGCTGGACTCATCCAGGATGAGGAGCAGGGGACGTATGAGCGGATCAGGGATCCAAGGTGGGAGTTGGGTTGCCCAGGTTGTCGGAATAGATAAGGAGGACAGGGTCCAAGGAAGAGCTCGATGAGGAGTCAGATCCGGCTGGGTAACGATGGGAGCTAAGTCAGAGGTGTGCTGGGCACACCACCCTCAAGTGATTGGAACGTTGGTTGCAGCTGTGTCGAGGAAGGTAGCCAGGGGATCTCAGGGGTTGCTTAGGCAGAGTCAATGAGACAGAGCCGAGTTGACATGGAGTCAGCGTGCAATGGAGATGAGTTGGTGAGTCCGGATCGGGGTGCTATGGGAACCAAATGGAGAGCTCATATAGGAGTGAGTCATTGTGCTGGGATGCAATGTGGTATCTGGGTGTAGTGCAGTGTGAGGGGTGGCTTAGGAGTTGAGGTGTGTTCCAGGAGCAGATGAGGATGCAGTGAAGAGCTGGGCTTGGAGGTATGCATGAGTTGGTCAGGAGTACTCAGGGAGTGCGAGTATTAAGCGGTTAGCGGGGGTCACCAACGGGCATGTGTACATAGGGTGTGGAAGCCAGTCCAAGGGGAGCTCGGGGCCTAGAGCAGGGTTGAGCTAGATCAAGGTGGGCGAGTTAGTAGTCAGAGTCATATGGGAGGCGGAGATGATGAAGACTCGGGTTACCCACAAGAGTCTATACATTGGGGTGCAGCATAGTCCAAAGAAGTGGACGGAGTGGATGTCGAAGGCAAGAGCTGGGATAGGTGAGCCGGAGGCAGAGGAGCGTTGAAGCGCCAAGGGCGTGGAGCTGGGGGTAGGTGAGCCGAGCTAGGCGAGGCGAGCTGAGTAGGGGTCGCTCTCAAGGAAGCCCAAAGTAGGGGCAGTATTTGGAGATCATCCGAGGAGACAGTTTGGGTTGAATCGGAGCTTGGGAGTGAGGAGGTGTTGAAGGGGTGGTATGGGACACTCTAGAGCCAAGGCTTGGGTGAAGAGCCGCATATGTTACCATTCCGCGGTGCATGTGCAAAGTCGGGCTCTGAAAGAGGAGCTCGCAGGGGTTGGAGTAGGCATAGTCTGTGGATCAGAAAGGGCTTGACCGAAGAGGGAGTCACAAGTATGATTTGGCAGTGCCGCATGGGGGTTGGTTTTCTTGGTGTTAGAAATGTAAAAAGTTGACCTAGCTCGCCAGCCCCGTGACAGCTGCCATGGGAAACAAAGAAATGTCTACTCAGTTAGACAGTGAGCACAACTATAATTGAAACGTACTATTCTGATTTATAGTGACCAGAGTCGGTGCCTTCACATGTCCACTCTTTCTTGTGATGACTATTGAAATGGGCAGACAAATTCATGTGATGAGCATTGAATTGGACAGGACAATACCTTTCTGATGTACCCACCTATTCATATCTGTTCAATTTTTTTTGGCAGATGCTCTGACGTTCCATTCATTGTACCCTACACAAATACTGAACCTTAGGTTTTCTTCAAAGTTGAGCAGGACAGTTCCATCAATTTTCACCACACTTACAGCTCCACAAATATCGTATGATATGACACTGCTCTGTTTATCGTATTGTACACTGCAAAGTTCTGATGGCTTGTAATGCACTTCAGTGTGGACTATCCTTCCATCCATTCTTTTTAAGTTACTTTTACTGTGAAAAACGTTGTGTAATCTTCCCAGTAGATGTCGTTATAGCTGTTGTACACTTGTTATTTGTATTCATCTTTTATTGCTTATTCCAATATTGGTCTGTTCAAAATATTCGCCATCTCCATTGTGAGGCTTTCTTTTTCCATTCTTCTAGGTATAGTGCTTTTTGCTTTCTGGTTCTTTGCATTTTCGAAAGAAGCCTTGGTCCATTCTCTCTTGAATATTTACGTATTTTTGTATTTATATGAGCCATCTCTTTTTTGACCATTCATTAATATTTTATACATTTCTTGTATCTCTCTTTGATTATTTAAGGGTTTATAGTTTTTCGGTGCTTTCTCGTAAAGACACCAAAAGTCATTTTGTTTCCTTTCCATTTCATATGACAATTTCTTTTTATTTCATAGAAATTTTGGTTCGTTAATATATAGAGATTTGATTCTTATTGTCTCTTGACTTATTCTAACATGTAGACATATGATTTCCAAAGTTCATATTGTTATTGTTAAGAAAAAATTTGGATTTGACTGTGAGTTTTTTCCCCTCAACGTTTCAGATCAAACTGCAAGACAAACACAAAATTTGAAAGTCAAAACAAATAAGAAACCACAAAATTGTTAGCAGACTGGGTAGGATAAAAAAGGAGGGGGTTGGGGTAGAAAGGGCACAAAAAAACAAGACTAAACAAAAAGAACAATAAGACCACAAAATTTGAAAGTCAAAACAAATAAGAAACCAAACCAAATTCTAAAACCATACATCAAACATAAAAATACATAGAAATTACTAAAAAATACAAAAAAATAGTATCAAAATAGTTTATAGAATTTAGCATTACGAATTAAAGAAAAAATAGCAAGCAAATTATTTAAGAGAATTAAAAGAACCAAGCTAAAAAACTATAAAAAATTTAGATGCAATAATTAGATTGAAAAAAAAAATTACTTACAAGTACAAATTAAAAACATACAAAGATTTAACAATATAATAGTTTTAGAATTTAGCATTTTAAATTACTAATAATTTGTGAAAGCCAATTTATAAAGAATTTAAAAGACAAAGCTAAAAAACTATATAAATTTACTTAGATTCAGAAATTTAATTAAAAGATTCTAACATATTCCACTAACCCTTCTTGAAACATTGAGATCATTCATCACTTCACTAGTCTTTCTTTTTTTTTGCATGCTTATAATAGATTCTTGGAACATTGAGATCATTTACTTCACTATTTTTTTTTCATACTTAGAATAGATTTCGGACATCAAAATTATAGTATTATTATTTTATTATAATAGAATAATGATAGATTTTTAGAATTAGTTTATTTTTATTCATTACATTTTTATCTTAGTTTTACACATATTGAGGTTAAATAGACAAATATCACATAGTTCTTAGACCTAGTTTCATTTGGACTAAGTGTATACATTTTTTCTTTTATCTTGACTATTTGGAGAGGTTAGAAAACCAAAATAAAGGCCTAACCACTTTGACAATTTCCAATGCATTTAGCCACTTTCCCCTATCTCAAATGTAGGTTGAATGATGACTTCATTAATTTATCTTCTCTAGATTCAAATTATATTATGATAGTCTCACTTTTTTATCATTATCTATAATTTTAATCATTTCATTTTATTTAGGATGCAACATTTTATATTACTTTGTTATATAGGTTTATTATCTATGCATTCTTATTATTCTTCTACTTCTGTGGTTTCTAGTCCAAATCTCACAAGTATTGTTGGTTTTATCTCTATTTCCTATTAAATACAACATTGTGACTATAGGACCATAACACACTTGCACATATGTCTACACATCTATAATAACATTTTGATCCCCAATTTCATCTAGAATACATTACCATCGCTATTTTTTATATTTTCTTCTATACCATTATATATTCTCGTTTATTCTCCTTATGCAATAAAAATTTGTAACGTCTTGATACAAATTTGTGTATCATTTTCTATTTCTATAAAATTCTTATATTTGTATATTATGTGTTTATTTAGATTAATTTAACTTCACACATTTCATTAGTTTAATTAAGACATCAAATTGATTACTAAAATTTAATCTACCTTAGGATTAGAGTAGATTAAATTTTATATTACTTCCCTAAAAGTTAGTGGATTTGACTATGAATTGACTAGCCTTCGTATTTGTCTAAAATTTTTAACCCTTGGCTTCAATAGAACAATATAAGTGATGATCAAAGTGTTATATATTTTCAAATACTCAAAACCCCAAGTTGCAACATAAATACATTGTGAGTTCCTTTATCTTCTCATTATTTCACTATATAGGCCTTTCTTACTAAACCTCTTTGAGTTCATTGAAATTCCCTATTGCATACATCAGTTCTAGTTATTCCTTTGGTTGAGTCCAATTAGATTATTGCACTGGCATTCAATATAAAATAACTTGTCTGAAGTGACTATCCCTTTTGGAATAGTATTGATTTTCAATTTTAGCACTTCTTCATCAAATTATATGTTATCTCTAATATCTTCACTAATGATTTGAGATTTGAAAAAAATAACTTACTGATAATATATATAGCATTACTATCATCATTGAAGATATAAATGTTCTAAATTATCTAGGACTAAGGTTTTGGAAACAAGCTCTATCAAGAATTTATTTTATTTTGAATGTGTGATAGACTCCAATATACTAGCTATGATAACCAATGTACCCATTGTACCAATATTGTTTCATGGCATGATCTTAATGTTAAAAGCCTCAAATTCCTTAACCAAATTCCATAAAGGATTGTCATAGTAGGATAATAGTTCGTCATCACATTTATATTGAATTCATATATGGTTAACAATCACCACTAAATTTGTTGGGAAAATGTGTCTCAACCTTGCAATTACATAAGGTATTGTTGATGTTTTGTCGATGCCCCCCCTCCCCCACAAGGGGTCTAGGGGCAGTATGCCTTGACGGGGGTAGTGCCCCCAAAAAAGAAATTTTATTTATATTTTATTATTGTAAATTTGGACTATTCATCATTAGGTCCCAAATCTAACGATTGATATTTTGTTAGCTTTACTTGCCCTAGAAGGCAACCCTATTTTATGAGGGCATTGTATTACGGTTGTGTATTATGATGTATTCTGAGAGTCTAATAGTAGTCGTGTTGCCTTTGGATGTTTGGTTGGTGATACTCTTGTGAGAAGCTTGCTCTGCAAGCATATTATAATCTTGTGATTTTTGAATAATATATTGAGTGGCTTTTGGAGTGTGGGATTTTTCTCTTGAAAGGGTTTTCCCCATGTAAATCATTGTGTTTTGGTATGCATGATATTTATGTTTATTTTTATGTAAGTTATTGTAACTGTTAAAGGTCTGTAAACTTTTGTATTATTCTCCTCTCAAGATTTGTGTACGAAGTTGTTCCACTACCTTAACTTCCTTACAAAATTAATAAATACCTATAAATTCTTAGGTCCCTTTTTATTACAAGGAGGAGCTTGTGAATTAATGATTCATACTGGGTTGTAAAGAGTTCGAGTAAATTTATCTTCTATGTAATCAAGTATGAATTTCCATTAGGATTCACTAGCTCTACTCTAGCACCATATCCTTCCTTGGACTTAGAGCCATCAAATCTTAGTGTTCACATATGCTCCTTAATTGATTTTCGTTTCAACTTTGGAATTTGATCTAACTTTCTAGTCTTCTCCTTGATTGATTTGAACACATGTCATAAATTTACAGATGTATAGGTTTTCTCAATAGGGAATGTGGAAAGCTTTCCATTCAATAAACCATATAAAATAAATTGTAAGAAATAACATCAAGAGTCACATGAAATTTTATTTTGAAGTTATTTTATTTCATTACGATTGAGTTGTAACTTGACTTGCATATTAATGAAATCTCTCCTTCTTTGAATATTTTTCATCATATTCAACACCTTTCTCAGATGATTTTGTAAGTACTAATTAAATTTATTCAACAATAGTCTAACCAACACTTGATCTCAAATGTTTGAATATAAAAATTGAACATCTATGATGATAAAAATATCTTAAAAAATTCAAGGAACATTCTCATACTCATCCCATATCTTCTCAACTCCCCACAAGATGCCTTATTACAATGAGTCAGCTAATTGATGCTACATTCAATCTAGAATCAATGGACGGTACATCTTATACCACTTGATAGAATTTCATTTTTAAAGCATTGATTAAATTGACCTCCCCTCACTCATTATAGAATCATGGGAGCCACTCAATAAAAAAATTCATATCATAAAAAATTCTTTTGGCTAAGATATAACCTTTTCATAACTTCCCAACCACCCAACCAACTCAATTTTTGCCACTTTTCATAAGTGGGTAATTAAAGTGGGTTCCCAACTCTATTAAAGGGGTTTTATGGGATAAAAGACCCTTAACCCATAAACCTACCACCTAGGGAAATTTTTAAACAAATGAAACCACATAAAGACTTCATAAAACATTAAATATGTAGTCAAATTAAAAAGGTGACTCAAGGGACTAATAAAACAAACTGTCACATACACACAACCCCTACCGCACAAAACAAGGTTAAATCATACGTCATTGACAAAAGGAAAAATTCACAAGAATAACATAAAGGAAGTAGCTATGTGACCCCTTTATCAACATTGACCAATTTTCACCTATTTTACTCAACATAAAAAAAGTGTCAATATTACTCATGATTAATAATAATTGAAGAAAATGACATATGAAAAAATAGCATTCCAAGAATAATAATCATCTAGAGAATTAAATCCACTAATCTTTATAAGTAACATATAATTTAACACTCCCTACTTGCATAATTCTTTTAGAGTCAAGCAATAATTGATCATACTATTTATTATCAAAATGACACCACCTATTAAAATGTACCCCACTTGAAGAAAAAATGTGTGAGGGCAATGATGGAGTGAAAAAATACAACGGCGCTGGCAAAGTTGGAGTGGGAATTGCAACCTCTGGCAAGGCTGCTGGTGCAGATAGGAAGGCGAAGAAAGATGATACCAAGAGGGGCTATGGTCGTGAATCTTCCTGAGTGGTCATGGCAAGCTTGGGGTGGCAGCAATACTCTTTGCACTTGGACATAGATCTACCCTCCCCTCTTGTGCCCCTCCTTCCCTTAGTTTCCTTGGGTGGGAATTCAGATTCTATGCCTACAACTAGGGCGATTGTATCTTTGAAGGTTCGCAAAAATAGTGCCAACCCTTTCCATGAATGTAACACATACTATTTGGAGCAGATTTAGAGTTTGAGCACTTCTCCTCCTCCTTCCAAACCACCTGATCCACCTTCGTCTGCCCATGCAGAGACTCATTCTCATGGAAAATCATTTTCTCTGTTGGGGCTGTGGAAGTTGTCTTCGCAGATGAACCTATGGATTTCCACATATTTTATGAATGTATAAATTCCATTTCAGATGATGTTGGAAGCCACACTCTACTTATCAAGATATTGCAGAAACGACCATCTCTCGAAGAAGTGATGGATTGGGCTCTATCGGCTTGGAGCAATTTGTCACCTCCTACGATCCAACCCTTGGATTTTGGATTCTTTTTTATTTTCTTATCTTCTACTATGGATTGCAATTTTATCTTATAGAATGGTCCCTAGTTTTTTAGGAATTTTGGCTTGTTCATCACATCTTGGACTCCCTTCTTTGATCTTGCTACAACTAAAATCATAGAGATTTCGCTTTGGATCAGGCTTTATAACCTTCCTTTGGTTATGTGAGATCTTGATCTCATTGGCCTCTTGATCAATCAAGTGGGGTCTTTTGTCAAGGTTAATCCGGATTTGGGGGATTCTTCGCACAGGTTTACTAGGGTCTTTTCCTTGGTGGATATTTCTAAACCTCTCCTTGGCTCGCTTCAGATACATTCTTCTTATGGAACCTAGCTACAATTATTAAATTTTGAAAGGCTTCCCTTCAGATGTTTTCGCTACAATAATTTGGGGCACAATATTAGGGATTGCACTGCTCCAAGAGTGCTTGGAACTAGAGGTTTCAGTCTTAAGAAATTGATTAAAAATCTAGGGTCTCTGGATGCTGATTTTATATGGCGCAATCATGGCAAGTTTTTGGCGCCTCTTGTTTCTGGGTCTGACATAGTGGTGCCCTCAAAGCCATCCTCAATGCAACTTGTGAGGACTATTGATACTCTCGTCCTAAATAATGATCTTGTTCCTCCAACTACGGTGGTTGAGGATGACTTTGAGTCAAATGGCACTTTTTCTTTCATGGAGAATTTGGATGATTTCAACCCAAAATATTTTGATCAAGACTTTGTGGTAGCTCATCGAACAAATCTTGGACTTTCTCAGACAATGAGCAGCAAATAAAAACCTAACTATGGAGGGTCGAAGAGGAGAAAAGGTAGAAAGTCTGATGCAGAAAAAATTTGAATTGAAGAAAAGGAAGTTGTTGAGGAGGGCTCTCAATGGACCATGGAGGCTCTCCTTTCCCAAAAAAATGATAAATCTTAGTTTGGAATTAGCTATACATCTTTTACTTTTTTTTTTTCAGTTGGGTTTGTCTCCTTTGGTGGATTCATTTTCCTAGTCTACTCTTGGTTATTCCTTTTCATCTTCTTCTCTAAGTGTTATCGAGAAATTCTTTATAGGTTAAAATGACAGTCCAATTGAGCTGCTTATTATTTTGCACCCCTTTCTTCAAGGGCATGCCTTTTGTTCATATTTAGCTTATTTTTATATAGGTGTGGCCCCTTAGCTACCTCTTACATTGATCAAAAAAATGACACCACTTGTATCAATAGTCTATTTAACTTATTACAAATACTACTACAAGTAAATATTGAATATCAATCATTATCTTTATATTCACACATATTCACACCCATAATATATAATCACCTAAGATAGTAGAATCCACTTAATATACATAATGATAATACCAATAACTAAACATCTTGATCATTGCATATTTACGTAGACAAGAAATGGAACTCATCTGGCTATCACAAGAAATCACAACAACCACTAGTTAGCTAGGATAATAAAGGATATGAATATCTTTGTTGTATAGGAACAACCATCACTCATGTGTAACATAAGTTTGCATATTGTTTAAATGTTTTTAGATGGTTTGTTTTGAGCAAGGTAGATTTAATGCATCTAACAATATCAAAGTATAATGAAATTTAGTAACAATAAATCCAACGAAACTATAGAATTGTTTATTATTTATTGAATCCAAATTATTACAAGTTCATGAGACATACCAAGTTTATTTGTGTAAAAAATAGAAAATACAACACTGGTTGTGATTTCTATAGCAAAACGTCTTCCTAGATCAAACCATGAAGTGTGTGCATGATGCCTTCCAAAACCTTGATGCGGCTATGAATTTGATAGAGTTGCACTTATTTGTACTGCAATTTCTTGTCTAAACCTAACAACTTCCCTTTGTCTACAATCTACAATGTGATGGCTATAATCACTCAATGATTTGGGGTTTTTGTCCCAATCATCTCAGGGCTAGGGGTTTCGTCTAGGAGAATTTCTTCTTCTTAGCTCAATAAAGAGAATGAAAAATCCAATGAATTATTAATGCTTCCCACAATCAAATCGAATCCTTTTATCCTTTCGTCAATGACAATGCATATCCTCACCAAAAAATCTATCAATTCAGTTGAAGAGGTCTTATTCCATTTTAATAAATTGTCCATTTTGCAATAATGAAGATAGACATTTTAATTTATTGACCACCATGTTAAGTAGCCTAGTAAATAAGAAGTCGTCACTTAAAGTGGCCCCGCTGTTAATCATAATGAATAATTAAATATAATTTAGCTAGAACATTAGCTTTTTGGGCTCAAATTTAATTATTCTCATTATTCCCTTATTGTTTATTTTATTTCTAACCTTCAGGAATAGAGAAGGCTAGAAAATTCCTTCATGAATATTCATCAGGCGCAAAGGGACATTACAATTCTCCCTTCCTGGGATTGTTGGTCCTCTAGCAATCATAAATTAGGATGTTGTAGAATCTCTTCCCCTTCTAATGTTGCATCCTCAACTAGTAAATAATCTTTCCATTTAATTAGGTATTCCCAAATCACATTTTTTCTCAGCTTCCTCTCTCTCTCCAATCAACAATGCCTTCAGGAACTAACACCAAATTTTCTTCTTCATCAAATGGAGGAAGCTCTAGAGATGTCACAACCTGTTGGCCCAATGCCTTCTTGAGGCAAGAGACATGGAAGACATTGTGGATTTTACTACCCTCAGGAAGCTCCAATTCGTATGCAACTTCGCCAATTCTCTTCACTATCCTATAGGGCCCATAAAAATGGGGCTTAAGTTTTTTTGCACCACTTTTCTTCAATGAGGATTGTTGGTATGGCTATAGGGGCAAGAAAACTAAGTCCCCAACCTCAAATGACCTTTCAACTTGGTGTGAGTCTGCATACATCTTCTGTTGAGTATACGCATGTTGGGAATTGTCCTTCAATTCCTTGAGAATATCCTGATGGTTTTGCATTGTCTCCTTGGCCTGAGGAACCCTGCTATCATCAAAGGCCAAATCTACAAATGATAAGGCATCATACCCATATAAGCCCCTAAAGGGGTTCATGCCAATCGACATGTGGTAGGAGGTATTGTAACAATACTCCCCTAAATACAACCACTTGATCCAAGCACGATATTGCCCCAAAAAATAATTCTATAGATAGCTCTCAATCCATTTATTTACTATCTCTATCTGACCATCAATTTGAGGATGGTAGCTCGTGCTCGGTGTAAACTCTATACCTATCAATCGAAACAACTCCTGCCAAAAACATACTTAGAAATCTATTGTCATGATCATTGACAATCATTTTGGGGAGTCCATGCAACCTCAACACCTCTCTGAAGAATAATTATGCTACCTGAAGTGTGATGTAATCAATAGATATAGCAAAGAAATGGGAATATTTTGTCAATCTATCCACAACTACATATATGTAATCTCTCCCCTAAACACATGGAAGTACTATGATAAAGTCCATGGATATTCCTTCCCACTTTTGTTCAAGTATCGGCAATGGCTATAGAAGACCTATAAGGAATGTGTGTTCTAACTTGTTTTGTTGATAAGCCAGGCACTCTCTAACATGTTGCAACACATCATCCTTCAATCCCTTCTAGGTGAACCTCTCATCAATCTGACGATAAGTTTTGAAGAAACCTGGATGTCTTGTCAAAGGTGTATCATGCATAGCCCTCAAAATCTTATCCTTTAACTTCGATCTTGGTACAAGATAAATTATGTTCTTATAATAAATGATTTCATCAACTGCTGAATATTTATCATCTTGTATTTAGCCATTAATCAAATCACAGGAAAAAGTGTTTTTGGTGTGTTCAGCCACTAATTGAGATTTCCAATCAGTTGAAATCTCAGTGAGAGAGAAAAGTGTTGGTTTTCTAGAAAGAGCATCGACAACAATATTATTCTTTCCCTTAATATATTCCACATGAATCCATACACCTGAATCTTGTTCACCCACTTTTTCTACCACTCATTCAAGTCCTTCTATTCCAGAAAATATTTGAGACTATTGAGATCAGTCCTGACCACACATTTAGTCCCCACTAAGTACTTCTTAAACTTTGCTAGTATATCATTATCATAAGTGGAGTACAACCTCTTAGTGTCCCTCAGCTTTCTTCTCTCATATGCAATCAAATGTTGATTCTACATTAGAACTGCACCAACTCCCTGACCCCATGCATCGCACTCCAAGACAAATGGTTGTGTAAAATCTGGCAATGCTAATACTAGACATGAGCTCATGAGCTCCTTGATCTTGTCAAATGTTACCTATGCCTCTTCATACCAAATAAATGCACCTTTCTTAGTAATTTATGCCAAAGATGACACCAACTATGAGAGACCTCTCACAAATCTCTTGTAGTAAGAGAACAAACCCAAAAATCCTCTCAACTCTGATATGTTCTTCAATGGCAACTAATCCAAAATCACCTATATTTTCTCTTGGTGTACCTTCACACCATCATCCCCACTCACATATCCAAGATAGAGTATCCCATTCATCCTAAACTCACATTTAGAAGCCTTTGTGTAAAGCGATTGATCCTCCATGATACTCAACACTATATCTAAATGATGCAGGTGATCATCCCATGTCTTGATATATATAAAAATATTGTCGAAGAAAACCAAAACAATTTTCTGTAACTACTCACAAAATGTGTGATTCATGCAAGACTAGAATGTGGTTGGTGCATTTCTGACTCCAAATGGTATGACCAGGAATTCAAATGTTCATAGTGACAATGGAAGAGAATTTTATGAATATCTTCCTTCTGAACCTATATTTGATAATAACCCGAGCGAAGATCAATCTTGGAAAATAACACAACCCTGTGTAACTCATCAAGCAGCTCGTCAATCCTAGGAATATGATATTTGTTCTTTATCATCTTCTTATTTAGGGCCCTATAGTCTATGCACATGCACATAGTCCCATCCTTCTTCTTCACCAGAACATTCAACAAGGCAAAACAACTACAATTGGGCCGAATGTGTCCCATTCTTAGAAGCTCCTTGATTGTCTTCTTAATCTACTTATTAAAATGGCACAACTATCGATAAGGTGTAGTTATAACTAGTTTAGCCCCTTCCTTAAGCTCAATGACATGCTTGAACCCATGATCGGGTGGTCAACCTGGAGGAATGTCTCCAAAAATTACACCATGCTTATCCAACATTGTCTAGATGTC
Source organism: Sequoia sempervirens (assembly GCA_007258455.2). Taxonomy (NCBI): domain Eukaryota; kingdom Viridiplantae; phylum Streptophyta; class Pinopsida; order Cupressales; family Cupressaceae; genus Sequoia; species Sequoia sempervirens. Next base: position 391,706,417 of record VDFB02281492.1, read on the forward strand.
AACATGGTAGTGTGGCTTGCTATCAGAGGTAGGATTGGTAGAAACAAAGCACTGTTCTACCCAATCCACCTCTCCATGTCTAAATAAATCCTCCATCCTCTTGGTTGACACTACTCAAGGACCACTATCAAGTATAGCCTTCAAAACAATCTTTTTATCATCAACCATAAATTCTAACTCCCTTCTGTGAAATTCCTAAATGTACCTTCCACTTGTGACTACAACCACTGCAAACCCAACACTACATCAATATTACCAAAACCCAGTACATAAAAGTTATCAGTTAAGATCTAATCTCCAATCTGAATGCTAAGTTGGGAAACCATCCTAGTGCAACTCAACTAAAACCCATATGCTACAGTCACATTGAATCCCAAGAACTCCTCAACCTATAGCCCACACTTCATTACTAGACCCTCATCGATGAAGTTGTGTGTAGCTCCACTATCCACCAAGCAAACCATGAATTGTCCCTTAAGGACACCTCTCAAATGGAATGGATGAAGTCCCTGAGGGACTCCAGATAATGAGGCTATGGTGCTCTAGGGAGCCTCCTTAACTACAAAATCATCGAACTCTAGTTGTGGAGGTGGCTCCTCTTGGCCATTATCATCTCTAGCACTAGTCTCATGACCATCCCACTCCTCATCATTTAAGATGACCTTGATGAAATGAACCTTGCCTTTCCTAAGGCAATGGTGGCTAGGCTCCCACAGATCCTTGTAGGTGAAGCATAACTTTTTCTAGCGCGGTTCATTTCTGGATTCTTGTTCAAGTTTTGGTGGGGTACTCTTTTGCTGATCAAAACTTTTGTTTTGATGAAAATCAATTGAAAGTCTTTCTTTGAGGCTAGAAGGGTGGTGTAGTCTCCAAATCAAGGGCTAGGAGAATGGTATGGTGTACTATACTAGGCTTATGATCCTTCACTAAACCCTTCAATCTATCACTCAAACCCTCAACAAACAACATAGTGACTCGCCTCTTAGTCATATCAGGAACGATGAATACTATTTCTTGGAACTCATTGATATAGGCCTCAACATGTCCAACCTACTTTAGCTGAGCCAAATCCTTGTAATAGACCTCAACATCCTTCTGATAAAAATGTGCTATCAGTTTAGTAACAAATTCCTCATATGAATGTATCAAGGAATGATCCTGTGATACCAACCCATGGTGCCACCAATCATATGCTACACCCTCCAGATACATTGTAGCAAATCATATAGCCTTATCCTCCTCCATATGTTTCAAGGATAGAAATGTGTCAATTTTATGCACACATGATCTAGCACTTATCTTCCCGCTTCCATCAAAGGTCAGTAAAGGAACCTTATTCAATGCTTCCTTATATTCCTTGGGTTGAGTTCATTGACTGGTTTGTCTTTTGAATCCCCTATCCTACCTTTCCAATCTAAATCTGGCTTTATATTTCCACAAGTTCATAAATTGATTCAGATTAATTAGTTGTCTCACCTTAGGTGGAAGAGCTCTGTATTCATCATAGGCCACCATAACATCATCAGTGACGTGTGTCTCTTCCTCTAGCTCCATAATTGCTTCTTCTTTAATTTGACTTGGCACAAATGTAGGACGAAGAGGTCGATCAGACCTTGTTCTTGCTATTCTAATAGCATTATAAGTTGCTCTACCTTGATGTACATGTCCAACATCGCTTCTACTATGATCACTACTTGATCTCAATCTTGCATGATCCACTCTAATTTGACCCATAGTTGTGATCATACGATCATGGAATTGTTGTAGCATTTGTTGTTGCTGCTAGAAAAAGGTGGTCAAGAAATTATCAAGTTGATTATTCAAATTTTACCTCTTCTTTAACCCATCTCTACTTCAGCTGGGATAATACCAACTCCTTCATGTTGTATTGACCTACTTCTGGTGAAATGCCTATGTGATCCTATCTCTTTAGAGTGCATAGAATCAAATCGATTGGCATGAAATAACCCACTTTCACTAACTAACCAAAAAGCAATATGCAATCATCTAGGTATACACCAAACTGACATGCAACATGGGAACCCCAACATGATGGCAAGATTACCAACTCTGATACCACTAAAATATCCTTAGCTCAAATTCATTGCATAATACTTAAATGTTTGCATATTGTTTAAATGTTTTCAAATGGTTTGTTTTGAGCAAGGAAAATTTAATGCATGTAACAATATCGATGTATAATGAAATTTCTATTAACAATAAATCTAACGAAACTGTAGAATTTTTTATTATTTATTGAATCTAGATTATTACAATTTCATGAGACATACTAAGTTTATTTGTGCAAAATACATAAAATACTATACTGACTGAGATTTCTATAGAAAAATGCCTTCCTAGATCAAACCACGAAGTGAATGCATGACGCCTTCCAAAACTTTGATGTAGTTGTGAATTCGACAAAGTTGTGCTTATTTGTACTATGATTTCTTGTCTAAACCTGACGGCTTCCCTCTATCTGCAATCTGCAATACATGATGGTTGTAATCATTCAATGATTTGGGGTTTCTGTCCCAATCATCTCAGGGCCAGGGGTTTCATCTTGAAGAAGTTCTTCTTAGCTCGATAGAGAGAATGAAAAATCCAATGAATTATGAATGCTTCCCACAATCAAATTGAAGCCTTTTATCGTTTCATCGATGCCAATGCATATCCTCACCAAAAAAGCTATCAATTTTTTTGAAGAGGTCTTATTTCATTTTAATAAATCATCTATTTTGCAATAATGAAGACAGACGTTTTAATTTATTAACCACCATGTTAAGTTGCCTCACAAATAAGAAATCGTCACTTAAAGTGGCCCCACTTTTAATCATAATGAATAATTAAATATATTTAAGCTAGAATATTAACTTTTTGGCCTCAAATTTGATTATTCTCATTATTCCCTTATGTTCATTTTATTTCTAACCTCTAGTAATAGAGAAGGATATAAAATCCCTTCATGAATATTCATGAAGTGGAAAGGGACATTACAAGGATCAACAAGGCCACAAGAGACAAGGTCGTATAATGGAGAGGAAACCCCCTTGGAAAACCCATGGACCATTCTTAAGTACCTTTTCTTTTTCATCAAGTGATTCAAATTTGAGGATAATGAATCCCTTGGCACAAGGGTGGATATTGACTTCATCCTTCATTTTTTCTTTCCAATATGTAGCAATCTAGGCATGGAGATCACACAAGTTTGGCCACATTTTTCACAAATCTATAAATGAGTGTGTGATCTTGCAGGAAATCTTCTTTGTCATGGATGGAACCTTGAATAAAAAAAATTGGGATGTATGCAGAAAGGTGGAAGGAGAGGGAGCTTCACACCAAGCCATGCCAACCTTCTCTAGATTTGATGCATCAACATGTTGGCAATACTTGTGTGGACAAGGTCAAAGACCTCGACACGGGCCTTATTTTCCTTACTGCACCAATCCCGTGATCATTCAAAGCACCTGTGATATTTGGACAATCATCGTGGGTGAGGGTTAAAATTCACCCAAAATATGATTCAAAAACCTTGGTGTCACCTTGCAGAGCCTCCATGAAATTTATCTGGCTAGAATGCATTATCGAATCCTTACGCTAAGGGGCATTTTCAACATAGTCATTGTTGTCAAAGGAGTCTTCACCCCTACCATGGAGAGAATGGAGTTTCCAATTTCAGGAGTAGAATGCTTCATTGTGCTAAAAATAAAGATTGAGGACAAGCAATCTCAATTGTTGATACAGTAGAGAGCAACCCCATGAGGTTTGAACTTTGGTAGTTGGCACTACAGGAAAGAAGCCCCACCATTTCACCATAGGTATCCCCCATTTATATACATATTTATTTATATAATTATATTTTATTTATATACATTCATATTTCATATATGTGTGTGTGTTTATATATATTATATTTTTTATATATACATACATACTTTATCTATATATTATTTGAGTATCACATTATTTTATTTAGATATAATTTGTATATATTTTTATTTAAATATGTATACTTTTTTTTTTGGTCGGCAATAGGATTTGTATTGCTTTATTAAAAGTAAGTTACATCATTTTCTTCACATTTTTGCTGCCATCCAAAAAACCCTATTGCTAACAAAGTTCATGTAAAAAGCATCTTAACATGTAGAAACTCTAGAAAATTACCCTACCCAACTGAAATAGTTACACATCTACCATACTTGACTCACATACATCACTTAAATACATGCATTTTTTACTAGACTTCAAAAAATACTCCTCGAACCGGCAACTAGGATTAACCCCCAAAAAACTAAAAGCTATTTTAAAAGTCTTCTTCACTGTAAAAAACTAACATAAACTAAACTTAACTTGCTCTACCCTTTGCAGTACCCCGTTTCTTTTTTCCTTTCACCTTTTGACGCCTCACGTTCTTTTTTTTTTCCTCCACCAGCCTCATTCTTCCTTAGCATGTTCAATGATGGCTTCTACCTTCATCAACTCTATGAAGAGCTTCAGGGCTTGCCATCCTAAACGCGCCTCCTCCCTATAATGCTTCTTCAAAGCATCTTTCGAACTGCGAATGAAGGGAACCCAACTAGCTATTTCTGCCATTTCAACACTTTTGAATCCCTCTTGAATGTCTAAGCCCATGCCAGGAACAACCCATTCCAATAAAGACTCCAATCCATCCAAGAAGTCTTCATGCACTATCACTTTCATCACTTCTCTAATTGTGTTTACCTATTCACCTAGGTCTAGACCCCATGCAACAATCAACAAATAAACATCCATGTTAGTCCTGTATCTGTGTCTCAAGTTCCCAAAGGACTTGCCAATTATAATCCTCATGCTTTGCACAAGCCTCCCATCTGTAAAAAGAAACATTCCCATCAACTGTTGATTAGAGTCTTCACCATGAAAAGGATTCAACTACCTCTTCAAACAAAGTGTAAAACCAACCTCCATTGAATTCACCTGCAACACCGCCGCCGCCGCCAACTCGCACTCCTACTGCCTTCTTCTTACACCTAACACAAATGATTTCACCAAATTTTGAGGGTTGCTAAGGATTAAATCCTTAACTCCACATATCTCAAGCTTTAATGTCCTTCGTACTAGTTGTGCCACTACTTCTATCCACATTACTTCACCAGTCACTTCGGTCAACTACTATATACCCAATCTCTCCCCTAATTAAAGCATTGTCCTCACCACCTTTTCTTTTTTTTTTTAAATTTAATCTTTTAAATTTGCACTCCTCAGATCCTCAACTTTTAATTTCCCGACCATTCTAAATTTTGTTTCCCACTTCGATAAGATGTCCGCCTTTGAATTACCAACTCTCCTAATGTGGCTTACATTAAAATCTTCATAAGAATTTAATTCTTTCAATAGTATTTTGAATGTGTCATGCTCCTATTTCCCCTTTCATTATGGCTTGCACTATTATGAGTGAATGCCCTTCCAAATGCAATCTTGTAGCTCCCAACTTCTTGCCCAGTCTGACAGGAAACAATGTTGTCATTGCTTCTACTATGTTATTTGTTCCCTCCCTTAGCTTCTTTGCTCCAAGAGCAATCACATTCCCTTCCCAATCTCTAATTAAGAATCTTGCTCCTAATGGTCCTGGATTCCCTTTTGAAGCTCCATCAAAGTTCACTTTCCACCACCACTCCCTTGGCTTTTCCCATTCCACCATCATGGCCACCTTTTCAATTGGTTTAACCCAACAAGGCCCCTTAATGGGCTAAATATATATACTTTTATTTACATACATATATTTAATATTTCATTTATACTTATTTTATTTTTATTTACATATTTTATTCACACACATACATGCATTATTAGTCTCCTTAGATGTTTTTCTCAATTGTGGAAGCCACCATCTCATCATTATGGTTTCTAATTATGTAAGAAACTTTAGAGATCCCTAGGTCATCTCTAGTTGCACTATCAAAATTCAACTTGAGTCATCCCTCATTAAGAGGGATCCATATCACATCCACTTTGGGATTATGAATTAGATGATCTCTAGCTTTCCCATAAATAAAAGATTTTATTTTTTTTAAAAAATTATTTATATAATTGTAATATATATATATAATCTATTTATTTGTATAAATATATTTTATTGATTTATATATTATTTATTTATTTATATACTATTTATTTATTTATTTATTACAAATTATATATGTACTTTATTTATATAAAATTATATATTTGGTTATTTTATTTATGTTATTTAGTTATTATATATTTTATTTATTTGTATAATTATATTTTATTTATTTATATAATTATATATGAATGTGTATGTATGTACCTATATATGTATTTTATTTATACATTTTTTATTTATTCATATAATTATATATTGTATTTTTATTTCAAAACTTTGAAATATATATATATATATATATAATTTTTTATTTTGTATTTAGGAAAATTGCTACCGAAGAGGGTGGCACTCTTGAATTCATTAAAAAGCCATATTTACATATCTTTCAGCATGCCTTGTCAAGGCAAGTTTAAAATTTTATTATATCTTTTTCTTTGAAGATCTTAGTGTCATATATAACTTTGGTCCAAAAGGAGCGGATTTCTTCCACTTCACTTATGTCCACTCCTGCTTTATCTTGGAGCCAAAACTCCCTTTCAATTTCTTATCTCCTTCACTACCTGAATATATAAAGGAAGCAACAAAGTTCTCAAGTATATTCGATTGCAGGGTTGGATTCTTCAATTAAAACATGTCAGCCTTTGAAGTACCTGCAACTAAACAGTTTTCTTTCTTTGTCTCAGAATGTGAATTTTGTGGAGTGGGAGGAGAGGGTGCGAGATTTAACATCATGAATTGCTTGAGAGAAATCCAAATCTGATTTCACAGTTGACAAGAAATAACATACTAGAGTGATTCAGCCCCAATCCACCATGTGGGTTGATTGTTTGAATTTTTGTCCTACTCATGAAACTGCTTCTTTCTACATTGGGAGCTAATATGATCAGCTGAAAAACATTTGCTACATTTGAATGCAATTTTTTCATAATCCACAAGTTGTCTTCAGCACCTTTTGCCAACCTTTAAAGATATCTCTTTAGGGAGACCTTTGGATAAATCCATTTCAACACAGAAATGAGTACAAGTGGAACATTCATAATTGATTGTTTCTTTTGATATGTTGTGGTATTTTCCCAAGCCATTGCTAATAGATTTCAAGCAATCAATTTCCCAAAATTGTAAGGGGAGATAAGGGAGACGTACCCAAAAAAATGCAGTGGAGAAGGTCTATGATCATGGATCAAAAGTAGGGAACCAAGGCTTAATGCATAAGAAGTCTTCACGATAGAATCAAGGACTAGCATTGAGAACCAACTCTTTGTCTCCCTCAAACTCAAATTCAAGGATAAAAAAACCCTTGGCACAAGGGTAGATGTTGATTTCCTCTTCCATGAACTCTTTCCAATTTTCTCAAATCCAAGAGTAAAGATCGGGAAAATTTGGTCAGGTCTTCATAAATCTACAAATGAATGCATGATTCTGAAGGTACTTCTCTATTGCACCCACGAAGCAGTCCAGACTAATTTTTGGAACCAACGTCAAATGGCAAATAGTGAAAGGGGGTGAAATATTGACAGAAATGTGGAGTGGAGAAGAAGATGTAGGAGAGTCATTTGGATTGATTGAAGGCGCACACCCCTTATTAAAATCTACATGCCTGATGGCCCTTGTAAAATTTAACGAACCATCAACCAACTATTGTGAGGCCTAGTCTATAGAAAAGCACAAATTAGGGCATGAACCCCTAGCACCTGTTGAGACAGTAGAGACATCACGATAGGTAATCAAGGTCCCTGTCTTGCCTAATCGTGTGCCCCCAGAAGGCACAGATCCCTCCTGCACCATGGGCAACCCACATTCCCTAATATCAACTAAAGCCCGAGTGGGACAAAATGCAACAGAGGAAGCATAGAGAACCCAAATCTCAATCATATATATAATATTTTAATATCACTTTCCATACAATAATTTTTTATCCCTTCTTTTATTATTTCATTTTTCAACAATTAAAGAAACTCCTTTTTGTGCTTATTTGACTATAGTGTAAGAACTACTCATTGGATACTTTTTTTTGTAAATTACAAGTTTTGATGGAGTACTCATACCGAAGAGAATGTAAGAATAATTATTATATCCTTTTTCAAAAACAATATCCCTTTATGTGTGTTTGTGTATTTATTTTTCATGATAGTTAAAATAACCATATATTTATTTATTTTGAAGATGATGATAATGTATTTATGGTTCTTGGTTTCCAAGTGCTTTTAAGAAAATTTGAATAAAAGAGGAAGTAGTGTGTTGTAGGTGTGTTCTAGCATACAAAGTGGTGTTCTGGTTTTTCTATGCACTTCTTCTGTGTTAAAGATTTACTTGTGTGGTTTAGATATGTTGATCAAAGGTGTTCTTAGATGTTATATCCAAAAAAATTTGGTCTAGATCATTGTGCAAAAGAAGTTGTGTTCACCAATGTGTGAACTATGTATTGTAGTGGTGTTTGGGAGAAATAGTTTTGCTCCACATTTCTCTGAAGTTTGTTTTTTGGTCTTGCAGTTTTGTAAGTGTGCTAATAAGGTTCATATCTACCTTCAGTCAAATTTTTTCATGGTTTGGTGCTTCGCAAGTTAATTTCTTGAGTTGTAGTGTGTGGAAGATTATATGGGTGAATAGGTTGAGATTGTTCTTTGGGAAAAATTTGTTGCGAAGGAATTTGTTGAATTTTAGGGTGTTTATGGAAAATTCTAGATTGCATTCAAGTGAAGTGTATGGTCCATGAGTCATCTTTGGATCAAGGGAAGCATGTACTTAAATGTTTGATGGTGTTTACACAAGCTTGGCCAACCTTGGGTGTTTACACTAATTATGGATCTGCTTCAGTGATTGTGGAAGTGTGGCATGGTGTGTATGTATGATTTGGGTTCAAGTTAAGATGTGGTGTGGTCCACTTTCATTCCTTTCCACCATGAGAATGCTTAGTGTCGACCTAATTTGAATTTGCACAGTTGAGGTGCATAGCCGACCTAGGAGAATGTTTTCAAGGTTGAAGAAGGTATAAATAAGTGTTGTGTTGATGGAGGATTGTGTGTAGAAGTGGGTGATGTGAATTTTAGAGTTGAGAAGTGTAAATTTGTGAATCCTACTATGAGCTTCAATCAGTTAGACTACTGGAAGCAGTGAATAGAAGGTGTCTACAATCTTCAAGAAGGTTGTGAATGTGTTGGTGATGTTGTGATGGAATTTTCTATTGCATTGAAATGGATTTATCACTGTAACATTCCTCTTTTCTTATTTTCTATATTATAGCAGTGAGCCTATTGTATGTGGTGTTGCTATTACTTTATATTGTGAGCTAATCCTCACCATGGTTTCTCCCTCCTTGGGTTTTCCACATAAATCTAGTGTTCTATTGTGCATAGTGTTGATGTATTTCAATTTTTGTTATTTGCTTTCATGCTAAATCATTCTAACAGTTTAAAGGTTATCAATATGATGTGGATTTGAATGTTAATGAGGGTTTGATGTTTTAATGTAAAACTAATTCACCCCCCCTCTCATTTTTCTTGTGCATTCAACAAAGATGTGATCCTTTGTGTTGTGGGTTCTCAATTTCCCAACATAGCATTAGCTTTACCCTAACGAAAAATGATAAGACTCTAATATAATATAAATTCTTGATTAAAAATTCTTGATGATTGATTTGTCAATTTCTAGAATGATTTGATGAATGGATAGTGTGTACAGATTTTTTGTATTCAAAATGAAAGGAAATATACTAAAATACACAAAACAAAATGAACACTCAATTAAGGGCTTGGATGAAGCTCAAACCTATAAATAAACTCATGAAAATGAAGTCCCAATTGAGCTTGATGGTGAGATTGCCCCTTTGATTGGATGCTTTGTGTGCTCTATGTTGATTTTGACAACATAACACCTTATTTTTGCTTGATTTTGTCACAAAATGATGGATTTGCAAGAGTTGGATATGGAGGTATGAGAGCTTGAATGCATAAGTTGGTTCAATGCAAAAATTACTAAGCATTTTAGCCATTAGCAAGAGGGGAGGATAATGAACAATCAAGATTGGAAGATTGAGAGAGGTCAAGGATTGGGATGCCTTGAGAAATCTCAACCCACAAGGTGATGACACTTGTCATCTCATGGGGAAATGATATGGTGAGGTGGATGGTGATGTGGAGGTACTTGAAAGTACCCAAGGAATGGGTAAGATCTCCTCGTGAAGGAGTTTCTTGTCCACTTGTCCCAAATCTTGAGGAGAGGGGACAAAAGGGAATTTAAAATTCCCTTATAATCCTCATAGGGATGAGAAAATAAATTTGATATTCCTTGGGGGATGAGAGAGGAATTATAAATTCCTCAAATGGTCTTGGGCCAATAAAATGGAATTTAAAATTCCATAGGGGGTATGTGGGTGACTTCTCTAAAAAGGAGAAAGTCATAAATGAGAGTTGACCAAGTTGGGGTATGCCATAAATGGCATTATGAGTAGATTTAGTTTAATCTTTGGATTTTGAAGGTGATTAAGCTAATAGAGAAAAATTAAGGGTCACTTGCATATTATGGAGGATGTGACACCTCCTAATCAAGTATTAGGAGTGTGCACATCTTTAATCAATGATTATGCAAGTTAATTGGGATTAGTAATGGGTTATGGAGGATGTGACTATGCGAGAGAAAATGGGGGGAGGGAATTAAATATTTAAATTTAATTCCTTAATGGTTCATGACTAAATTAAATAAATTAATCTATTTATTTAATTTAGAGAAGGGGAGTAAATGTGGTAAAGTATTTAATTAAATAATTAAATAGCTTAGGGGACTTTAGGGATGGTCAATATTAATTAAATAATAATATTATTATTTAATTAATGTGGATAAGAGGATGAAATAAACAAAATAGAGCATAAATTTGACCAGGTGGAAATGGTCAAATTTAGGTGTCTACATTTTGCCCCTCTTTGAAATATCCTTAAAATAAAAATGTTTTGAAGAGAAGTAAAATATAGCTGACTTGATAGAAGAAAATAGGTGATGAGATGCCCTAGCATGGATAGAATTTCATGCCTCGTTGTCAAATCTACAATCATATCAATGTTCGGTAAAGAGAAATCATCTTTTAGGCATGCTTTGTTTAGGTCTCTAAAATATGTGCATGTGTGGATGCCCCAAGTGGTTTTAGTAATTGGAACCAAGTTTGATATCTATTCAGCATAATCAATTGGTCGGATGAAGTCCACATCTAACATCTTTTGAAGTTTTGCTTTGACTAGTAATGTTATATGTGAGTGCACCTTATGTAGCTTTTGTTTCACAGGTTTTTCCCCCGATGTAGCTGTTAGATGATGTAATACCAAATTAGGATCCAATGCAGGCATTTCTGCATAGGACCACGTGAATTTTATTTGTCTATTCTTGAAAAATGCCATGAAATTGATCATTTCTTCCTCTGATAAAGAAGCTGCAAAGTATGTTATCCTAACACTGTTTGTAGTATTGGTATCTACCTCCTTAGATTTCTCAATAAGAACTAGAGATCTCTCTTGCTCCATAGGGATATTTTCAAATTTTCCATCCTTGGGTGCCTCAAAAAGTCTTTTACCCTCGGATATATGTCCTTTAATTTTACTATTCTTTAGTTTGAAAGTGTCGCATGGCAGTTTTCACTAGGGGACCTGTTTATACATTTTATGTTTTTATGACTGAAAGGTTTGGCATCCTCCCCACAGTATGCCATTGTGTCCAATTCTTGATGAGTCCAACTCTATGATCCCCTAATGGTATACCATCTCAAGGTCCCATAAACTCAGGTATAGCTTCGTTGTTCTAGAATATATCTAAAACAAAATGATTGTAAAGCATGAAACATGAGCATGAAATAAATGAATTACAATCAAACAAGATCAAAGAAATGAAGCAAGAAAGGTAAATTGATTCAAATATGAAATCATTGAAACACAATACAATTTTACCCTACGTGTAGCTCCATTGCTCTCCTCTATTTTACCTTGGGAGAAATGGTATGATAGTCTTTACTCTCAAATTTGTATTTAGCACAATAAGCATTGAAAACACCTACAAAATATGAGTAGACTTTTCTTGTGTAATCTAAGATGAAAAATGAAGGAGAGGATGGTTGTATTTATAGATATTCGATGACACCAATCAATGATCAAGATTAGATTAGAGATTGAAAAGATTAATTGTTGAGAATTGATGAGAGGAATTGTTTGATAATTAACTGGTTGCATGCTTTCAGATAACTGATTGCATTATTTGATTAAGATAATAAATTGAAGCATCAACTAAGAGTTGTGGTTAATTAACTAAATTGATTGATTAGAAGACTCAAAGTGAGTGGGAGTGAAGTGGAATTGATTGACGAGTAGACTAAATAGATTGATTAGTGAACTACAAGTAAGTCTTAGTTAATAGGTGAGGTGGAATTTGCACGAGATTTTTAATAATTAAATAAATTCAATTATTATTTGTTTATTTATTTTAGACTGCAGGAATCGGTTGGGTATTTGTCCCCCTATAAAGGGAAGTGCGCCTGGTAAAAATTTTCATGTGATCGATGGCACTAGCAAGACACACCCTCTAGTACCACGGGTTTGGAGGGAGACTAGACCTCGTGACCTCTTGCCTGCAACAAGATGCTTTAGCCAATCGAGCTAGTCCCCCTGCCCCAAATTCAATTATTATTTGAATGTGCAAGATTGGATTCAATAAATAAAATAAATGGTTTTATTTATTTTAAATAATGTTTGAGAAACAAATTAAATAATTAAAAATAATTATTTAATTCAAGAAGTGAGAATTAATTAAATAATAAACTATTTAACTCAAGGAGATGTGAAATAGATAAGGAATTTGCATGAGTATTTAATAATTAAATAAAATTATTATTTATATGCACGAGATTGAATTTAACAAGAGATGCATTTGCATCAGGTTCTACCAATTGTGGGGTGTGCTTGGTTTTTTTAAACATTTAGTTAATAAAAGTAGCTAGGGGTGTAATGTGATTGTTTGTTGTTGTATATGTTATTATTGTAGTTGATTAATGTGATTGTTTGTTGTTTTAGTTGATTATTGTTATATATATATATATATATATATATATATATATATATTCTACCAATTGTATGTGCTTGGTTTTTTAAACATTTAGTTAATAAAAGTAGCTAGGGGTGTAATGTGATTGTTTGTTGTTGTATATGTTATTATTATAGTTGATTAATGTTGCAAAAAAAAAATCAATGATACAAATATATATTATTGTAATAACTCCATATATATATATATATATATATATATATATATATATATATATATATATATATATATATATTTCTTCTTATCCTTTTCATAATGTGATGCTTATGTAATTTTTGCCTTGCTAAATTATATTATTATATGTATGTTTTTAAAAATCTCTACCTTAATATTTAATGGAGATGGGTGGATTTTATTGAAATATTAATTGTAGATAGATAAATTTTACTCTATATTTATTATACATAGATAAATTTTACTGTGATATTTAATACACACTGATAAACAAATATAAAATATGGTGAGTGTCCTCACATTTATTTAATAGGCTTTGAAAATACTACCAATTATTAAATGATATATGGAAAGTACTACCTCTAAGTCAATAAAGTAATTTTATTATGATGTATGTAATAGTGCTCATGTCATTGAAGTCATTAAAAGGTTTGAAATTTGATTTAATGAATTTAATGCATTACATTGCAAATAATTTAGAAAAAAAAAAATCTTGATTTTTACACTGACTTTCACAAAATGAACCAATAGAAAGAAAGATAAAGGATATTTTAATAATTTTAAAAATAGACAATTAAATATAGACTATATTGAATTCTTGGTCAAGTTTTTAATTCTAGATGTTCATTGGTTGGACTATCACTATTAGTTGAAAAATTGCATGCAATGGATGCATCTACCTTTTTTTTTTGTATTGAATCAAGCAAAGAATGTTACATAGAAGAGGCAACTAGAGGCTACCAAGAAAAATAATTTACAAGGCCATAACTAGCAGCCGAGAGAAAGTTGCTATATAACCAGTTCAAAACACACATCTAGACATCACAAAACAAAAAACAACAATGGATAGCTACAAAAACTTAGTATTCTACCTTGGTAGAATTAATAAATAAAATAAATGATTTTATTTATTTTGGAAGAAGATAATGTTGAGGAATTAAATTAAATTAATTGAATAATTAAAATAATTATTTAATTTATGAAGTAGAAAAAGCACTCCAATGCTAGAATCACCTTGTGACCACTTGAAACCTATCACAACTTCTTTCATCCCCAAATCCATCACTATAATACCAAGGGGGAAGTAAAAATTTCCCCAAGAAAATAAAAAATTATATTTCTTCATCACTTTAAGTAGGTAGTTTATTTAATTATTATTTTTATGTAGACACTCCAAATTTACCACTAACCCTCATCTTACAAATTTCTCATTATTTAATTAAAAATTTAATTATTCCCATGTCACTTTATCATATTCTGGTAATTAATTAAATAAGTCATTATATAGCTAATTACCCTTTGCCATTAATTTGCACTTCTTCCCTAATGGTTAATTAATGAAGTCAATCAAATTAATTAACTTTACTCTCCAAATCGTCCAACTAAATCAATTAATTAATTAATTTAGACTAATTAATCCATATTATCATTCCCTCTAATATTTAAATCCACACCATCTTCAATTCTTGTCCTCTTTAACCCTAGTAATTAAATCCATTGCAAGGATTAAAATTTAAACTTGGCATCATCTACCCTATGTCCCCTCTCCTACCATGCTCACACATGTGTGGGCATGCCACGTTATCCAACTCCTTGTTCACACATGTGGGCATGCTTTCTTAAAAGGATATTTGACTTCCTACTCACACCACTTCTTGATCAAACATGTGTGAGCATGCAATCTTGTAAGCTTGAAATTCTCTCAAACCTCTACATCACCCCTTGACCTTTTAGCTTATCTCCACTCCTTTGTTCACAAGTGTGTGAGAATATCTCCCACACATGTTATCTTTCTCACATTTATAAGCATGCCTAGCTATTATACCATATATGACAATTGTCTCCATCTTGTGACACCTATCACAAGGCTAACCCTTCAATCCATTTCTTCATCTTCCCCAAATCCTAGCCCTCCATTAATCATGGCATCTTGGCCCTTGATTTTTCTCATGAAAAATATATAAATTGGAGGCCTCTCATATCATTTGATCAGATATCCACACATTATTCTTATACTATCCATTTTTCTAATCATCTCTTCTTATCTTATCATTATGATGTCTATTTGATCAGCCAACTTCACATTGTCATCATGTCATCTTCTTAACCAAACATCTCATCCCAAAATCATTTTATTAGTTCACTAAGCAACCACATTCACACCACTAATACATCATACAAAGAGCACATGAAGTGAAGTATTGGGTGCACTCTACTTCAACTCAATCATAGGGGCAAAAAAAGGTATAAGGGTGTGTTTATTGCATTTGAATCTTGTGTTTGCATCTTTATTTTTTCCTTGTCTTCGATTTAAAATAATCTTCTCGTTTTGTTTGACCTTGCACTTTTTTAAAATGTTTTATTTATTAGTGTTTTCTTAAATGATATATAAGTTTTAAATTTTTATTTAAATCAGAAATTATAGTTTAGTCAAACATTCTTAATATAATATTAAATACATTATATTCAAATATTTTTAATATACAATTATATTATGAGATTGTATATTTAGATTAAGTATGTTATATATTTGATATTTATATACTTATTACTTAATTATATTTATTTTGTATATAAAATTCATTTATAATTATTATTATCTAAAATTTTATATAATGAAAATTACTAAATATATTTTTTTAAATAATACTTATAGTATAAAATCATATATTTATATTGAAAATAATTAAGTATATACAATATACATTATTAAACATAAAAATAATATAATATATATAGTTTATATATTTTTGAAATTATATTCTTTAAATTAACTTATAAGAATTTTTACAACTTAACTAATCTTCCATGGGTTGAGAAGGGGAGAGAAAGAGGGGGAGAGAGAGGGAGAGAAGAGAGATGAAGTGAGAGAGATAAAGCATGAGAGAGGGATAGACAAGGAGATAAAGGAGAAAAGGGAGGAAGAAAAGAGAGGGAGGGAGACAAAAAGAGATGTATAAGAATACAAAGAGAATCGAAGAAAGTAAGAGAGAGAAAGAACGAGGGAAAATAGAGAGGTAGAGAGAAAATGTAATGCCCCGCCAAGCAACCCCAAAGGATACTAATACATCTAACATTTATGGCACCAATTTCTTTTTTTTAAAGTACTATCATACATCATAATAATCATATATCACATGAAATGAAACTAAACATGAACTACATATAACAAATCCCTCGAGTTTACATGACTGCATTACTTTTCACAACAACATCATTACATCAAAAGAAAGGTAAGTATACACCAGTAACTATAAGATAACATGAACATGGACAATTCATTAATCAAGGATTACAATATTACAATGCCGCTTCCCAACATGAATGGGGAAGATACAATAAAATGGAATGATACATTTGAAATGGAGGAGTACAAAGCTACAATATTGGATTCAACTCTGGTTCAACTCAGAAGTCACTGCAAGGTACAATGTTCGCACTTCTCGATCTACGATTGGGGACCCAATGGGGTGCATAGCATGTTCCACCCAACCACGTGGACCCGAAGGCCCACCCCCCGTGCTAAGAGATGACAAGAAGGAACCACAACTAAACCATCATACAAAACAAGGATACAAGACTTCACAACAAGATCCGCAATAAAATAAGACAATCTCCAGCACAAGATATAACCAACACAAGATGTGCCCAACATAAGGAATAACCAATAAAGCATCAACATACAAATGCCAACATGTGCTTTCAAAGGCCCAAGAATAACATAGAGGGAAACGAAGCATACTTGGTTGTTAAAGGAAGAGTGTCATCGCAATGTTGTATGGATTACCCTGGCGAATCTTCCTAGGCCCCAGCCCCCAACTTGGGTTACCCTGGTGACCTCTTACGAAACCCGGCCCCACATGCAATCCAATGCGGAATCGATTATCTTTCATAAAGACAAGATAACGATCTTGCCATTCTAGGCCTTCTCAACTCATCTCAAGCCCATACAAGCACTTGAGCCATGAGTGAGGCATTCACTTATATCTTGTTAATGTGTGATTCTATCCAAAACCCCTAATTAAATATTAACATTTTCACTTGATTAATAAACTTCCAATGAGTTACCCTGGGACCTCTTTCAGGTCCCGGCCCCCATTGAAAGCCACTCCCCCTATAAGCAACAAAACTCAAAAGACACTATTAGGGTAAGCCCCCATGCACAACATATAAAGCCACATGATAAATCACATTAAGCAAGGCATACACCATCCTACACAAAATCTTCATAACGAAACTATTTTCAAGTGTAAGGCTAAACCCATAACATCAAATAGATCATATGAGCAATAGTTCACAAAGAACCAAAAGTGAAGGTCAATAATAAAGCAACACCTTTCTTCCCCTTTCTCTGGAAGACTGATAAATCACTAAAACAAGGGTTTCCCAACAAGGTGGCAACAAAACTTGATCTACAAATCAACATCAAACTCAAAGCCAAAAACAACCTCCATAAATAAATTCATCATAAACTCCAAAATTACACACAAAATTCACCACAAGAATACACTCAAACATTCCAAATTTTCCAATTTACCAACATGATATGTCATGCAACAACTATTCCAATAATTTGTCATCTATTAAGTAACTACAAGAGAATCAATTCTCATAACAAAATTACTTTCAAATTCATCCTTGAAAATAGATACTTTTGAAACCTATCTAAGCACAATGATAAGATCAATAAGAATCATCAAACAATACATCCACGTAAGACCTTATTTTCTCAACATCATGTTACTTATCCACTCATTCAAATGTATAGTTCAAAACAACCAAACAATCAATTAATTCTAGTTGTTACGACTATAGTAATCCATGAAGTGATGCATATCCATTAGCTATTAAGAATGCCAAGTAGAAACACCAAATAAGTCATTAATACTTGACGCAAATCTAAAGCTAGAACATATATTCTAACACATAAACACTATCTTTTTAAAAAAAAGATACAAATATACACTCAAATTCCTAAATCTCTTTTACTTAATTTACTATCAATCCAACTATACAATCATTAAGGAAGTTACAGTATACTTCATGGTTCACCTTTATCTTTAGAAACCTAACTCCTCCTCAAACTTACATATATATATATATATATATATATATATATAACATCGTTTCCACCCTTTTAATGTTCACCAACTTAGGCACTAAATTCTCTTATCTGGGTCTTATACCACAATACTCCATGATTAACCATAGCAACAATTATTCAAAAAAATACTAATTGCATAACGATGTTACAATAAACTAAGAACCTGAATCAACTTTTAGTAATTGATACATAAGATAACCTAGTCCATCTATTATAAGGTAGTTCAACCTATACCATGAGAACATTCCTTCTTCCTATCTAAGTTTTGATTATATTACAAATGACTTCTAGTTTTCCACAAAGAATCTTATTCTTAAATAATACAGTTACTTAATTGTCTCCATAATTAGGAGTCTACTTTATTTCCATATATTAAATTGAATTAGAATAAATATTCTCATTCACTATTGTATATATAGGCATCATTATATAAATATATATATAAACATCGCATTACATATTTATAAGAGCATATTTGTAACATATAACTCGATATCCAATACTCCTCATCAAGCAACATACCATAGTAGCTATTATGGGAGAGATCAAGAGTTTACAAAACGCTACATAACAATAACTCCTCTACATAAGCATCGTCAGTTGACAAATCAATGCACAAGGTTATGAGATCGAAAAGAATATTCAATAGATCTTCTAGGAATAGAGAATTAGAAGGTGACTCCATTAAGCCTAAATAATACATAGCGCAGAGTCTATTCAACATTGGAGAGAAGTTGGGGTTTAATGAAATTGAATTCTCATACAGAAGATTCGGCTTATTGCTGACAGGCCAAAGTAAAAGTTTAATACTTCTTTGAAGTGTTTGATCCTAAGTTTTAACTATTCGTAGCATTTTCTAGAAGAGCATCTAAAATGCAAGAAGGGGTAAGCGATTTCCATGAGAAGGCCTAAGACCGAATTTTAACATAAGAGAGCTCCCTATTAAGTTCAAGTGCTGCGGCTGAGAATGGTTGACAATGACATCAGAGAGATTATTTAAACCTATAAACTTCCTAATATGTACAAGTTCCACAACAGAGACAGGTTGATAATGAAAATAGAGAGATCATTTAAACCTTTAAACTTCCTATTATGTTCAAGTGCCGCAGCTTAGACAGGTTGACAATGAAACCAACGAGATTATTTAATTTACTACACCTTTGCAGTTTAAAAGTTGCAGTTGTGATAGGTTACCAAAGGTTTCAGGGAGGCTACTTAATTATGTACACTGCCTCAACTCTAAACGTTGTACAGTGACAGGTTGTCAAGTATATTAGAAAATGAATATTGGAATTTGGAAATATTGCCATCTTCTTGCATCATTGTCAAGTCCCAAATGTTATCCCCAAGACTGAAGGGAAGGAGAAAGGTGAGGTGCAAATACATGACTTAAGAGTAGGAGAAATAATGTACAACTTTTCTTTTTTGAACTAGACGCATTTCTGTTTGGTGGCGAGCAACGCGCACAGATTTGAAGTTTGGGAGTTAAACTTCACCATGATCAAAGGTAAGCTCTCTATTATGTTAGTACATTGACAATATTTATTTTCAAGTGTTGCAACTACGATAGATTGTCAAATTGATTTAAGAATCTCCATCTCCTGGATCTTAATAATGGGAATGTAATACAAAGTATTGTTGCGATAAAGTCACATAAACATAGATCTCTTGAAATGACAGGGTCTGAACGGTCAAAAAAAGATCACCACAAGCGACTCAAGGGAATCTTCAGTTTCCTAAAACCAGGCAATCTACAATTTACTCCTCAAGGCCGACATACAAAGCATTTAACCGAGCCACCCCTGTAAGATAGACATGGCGCCATCTATAAGCACGACATAGAATGATACACAACCCCCAGAGTGATATAATTTGGTCTACGGAGTTACAATGCCAGATTGAGACCTCAAGATAAACTAACAACAACAGATAAATACACTAGCAATATTCAGATCTTCAAAATTTAACAAAGGGAAAAGAATACGTATTCCCATAATGGTTAAGTAACTAGTACGGTAGCCTGCTAGATAAAATCTGGTCCACCTCAAATGGCGATGAAGTTGTATACCATAATACTTACATGCAGTAAAATGGAATCATTCCAAGGATAAGAGTTAACTTAAGAGGAATTCTTTAGTTATGTGAGTAAAGCAGGAACGAAACTTCAATAGATTTTGTCAAATATTCGCAACAGAGCACAGATCAAGTTTCAGAAGCAAGATTAACGATAACCCACAGAATATACACCCTATTTTTACAGAGTTAATTCGGAGGATTCATTTAGAAGTTTCTTTCTAATACTTTATTTCTAGCATGTGTAGATCAAGATGAAATTTTGAGGACAGAGAAACCTGATTAGTCGAGTTGATTGATGCAGAGGTCCTCTTTCCAAACCTGCCGCTCCCCCCTTCAGCCAACTGTGCCCCCCCCCCATTTTTTGTACCGAATCTCTTCCCTCTTTTTTTTTAATCAAGCCGTCGTTACATGCCTAAGAAAATGCACAAGGCGGCATTATGAATACATTTTCATGCGCCTATTTTAGAGGAGTTACCCATCAAGATTCTCATGCATGTCCAATACACTTTGCCTTTTCTCATGCAAAACGGTTACAAAACCGTTTCAACCTTATCTCCCTTTAGATCTTTCCAAATCCACCGACATATTAGCACATTTCATTATAACATATTTACCATATTATTTATTTCTTACTATTTTAAATTATAACCTCTCACTAGATTTTATTTTATATTATTATTATGCCATAACCATGTTTATTAACTACTATACCTATATCAACTAACAACTTTATTGAGATGCAATGATCAATCAAAACACAAATCAAACTAACCAAATCAACTTAGCAATCATACCATACAACACCCAACTTCACAGCGAGACAAAAAGTAACACAAGACAACACCGATGGAGGGACACTACAGAAAAAGGAGAGAGAGAGAGAGAGAGAGAGAGAGAGAGAGAGAGAGAGAGAGAGAGAGAGATAGGAAAGGGATAGAGGGAATGAAAAAGAGTTAGAGAGAGAAGTGGAGGTGGCAAACAAAGGGAAAACGAAGAATGAAAGAAAGATATGTACAGAGAGAAGAATAGAAAGAAGAGAGTAAGAGAGAGAATGATATATATATAGAGAGAGAAAGAATGAGAGAAATATATATAGAGATAAAAATGTGTGTGAGAGAGAGATAGCGACATATATTGAAAGACTAATAAAAGGGAATATAGAGAAGAGAAAGAAATAAGAAATATAAAAGGAAAAAATGATAGAAAAAAGAAACACTAACTTTTGATTAATTATTTTTACACATATTCATGTAGATTTATGCTCAAATAACACCCCATTTTTGTAAAGACTTGATAATCTACCTTCAAAATTTCTTCCACATACTCATCACATACAAAAATACAATTACTAACTATATATTTAATTATCCAAAATAATCCATGTAAAAATATTTTATTCAAATTATGGTATCAATAATTTCATCAAACTTAACGTATACGCAATTGCCAGACACTTAGCGGTTGGTCCTTACAAGGAATTGCGAAAATCAAAGTTAAGAATAATACCTAACCTACACCAGACGGCTCTACGAAAGTCTAGCGGAGACATTGAAGAACACACGTCTGACATGTACATTTTGTTTCCTCTGCGTTTTTTCCATGTGAATGTCATAATCACCATGTACCCAAAGCCTGCAAAATGTAACAAGTCGCTTGTGACGGTAACACGGTAAACTTAATCATCTTTATGACCACTAGCCTACCTAACAAACTTATGACTAAAACTAACAGCTCCAAATCCATTTAAAATGTACGTTAGCCAGAAAGTAGCTCTAACACAAGAAGAACTTGGACAACGACTATTTTTTAATTTTTGTATTGAAATAAAGTAGAGTAAAATAAATTAATAATAAGTAATAGGGTCACACGAGAGTAAATTAAGGGAGAGGATTCGGTATCTCAGCATGTTTCAATAGTTGTGATAGTATTTGTTTATATAATGTTCAATAATTTTATCAACATTGGACCAATAGTTGTGATTTTAAAGTTGTTAGTGTTGATGATGACTACCTATAGTTAAACAAAATGAATTCCTTTGATCTAAAAAGTAACCAATCATGTGATTCCACATCAGCGCTCAATAAAACATGCTCTGAATGCACAAGTATTGGTCTCACTTTTTTTTTTGGGCCTTTTTGGACACCTTGACAAAAAGCATGTTGATGTGGCATCATATTTGATGATGTGGCCCTGAAACCTTAGTTAAGTAGTGGACTTGCCGAGTAAGTTGTTGTAAAAAATTGGGAGTGATTTGAAATTTCCACGTAGGATAATTAGAAGCGCGAAGTTAGGGTGCACAACTACTGGGTCTTCTCCCCTATAGATTTCATATCAAGATCAAAAAAGTATGAGCCAAGTATTTACTGGTACTCTTATTTAAAGTAGGTTCAAGGATTATGTTTATAGAAAACTATATGTATGTTAATATGTTAGAGAGTATGTGTTTGTGCATGGATGTGTTGCAAATTCTAGTTGCATGTGATTCGATTAAACAATTAATAATAAGTGCTAAATAATGGAATGAAATAAATTTAGATAAATCTAGATTTTTTCCTTAAAGAAATTAGGGGAGAGGGACCCATAGTAGGGCACCCTAACTTTGGAGGTCCACGTGGAGTGCCAAGTGGATCAAAAAACCAAAAAATCTACCCACCACATCACCCTGCCACTATTGCATCTACTACTTTTATTTTTTAAAACTTTGAGCACCCCGCTACTTGCCACGCATCGATTCATCCACAGTGTTCCTTATAGGCCCATTGTGGCCTCTGCCCGATAGTGGAGCCCATTTGCCTCCTTGGTCAACGCAAAAATCTACATGTGTTTGGTGTAGGGGCACCTAGCTCCATCATGTAAATAGGGGTCTAAAGGTGGTTTTGTTTAATGTTGAGTCATTTTTGGGTGTAATAAGGTCTATTAAGACCATTTCCAAGGATTTTAGCTAATTAGAGTCTTATGGGGTCCATTTTGCAAAAGTTGTCAATTCTTGCAAATATTGTCATATTGCAAAAATGCAAAAATGGGAAGTTGAAAGGTTAAAAAGTGAAAAGGATGTTAGGAGTCAGTTGTCTTCGATTGGGGAAGTTTTGGTGTGTTTAAAAGGCATTTGTGAATGTTGATTGAAGGTTGGAGTTTGTAATTTTGAATTTGAATATCAAAAACTATACTTTTCCTATGTTTTTCCTTACATTTTGTTGCTATAGAGGTTTGCACAGCCCTGTACAGGTTGCTAATGATCTGAGTTGGATTGAAATAGATGCAAGGGTGAATCTTCTTTCATTTCCAATTCATTTTGTCTGATTTCATTTAGGTTTGTGAGAGTTAGAGCATTTTTCCTATTGACAACTAGGAAATCCTGAATTTGAGGGTTTGATTGAGTAAAATGGAATTGTAAGTCATTCCACCTAGTGAAAAATGTTCTAACTTGGTGGAATGGCATATTTAGGTGTAGGTTTTGTGTTTATGTATTTTTCAGGAGCAGGGTGATGCCCTAGTTGATTTCATTCATATTTTAAGTAAAGAATGGTGGCTAAGAGTTGGAGTTTGATGAAGAAGCATTGATAAAGTGTGAGAGTCAATTTTGAAAGCATGTGTAGGCCCTAAATGAAGTGTATGAGGTGTTTGTGAAGAGGTTTGAGGCTAGGAGTATATAGATTTAATAAACGCTTTTGTGAACAAGCCTAAATAGGCCAAAGTAGGGGTTTTGAAGTTTGGTGACTTTATGGGTTTTCTAGTTGATAACAAAATCATTAATTTAGACCTTATGTGATCTAGTTCAAGTTAGGGAACAAAGATTTGTGATTGGGAGAAGGTTTACCTTGTAGTTGTTTTGCAAAAGAGGCCTAATTGAGCCTAATATCAGCGTAGCAGTCAATTTTAGGAGGTGATGGAATGAAACAAGTCTATGCAAAAACTTGATATGTCAAAGTAGAGTATAATGGGTGTCAGGAATGGTAAAGATTTTGTGGGTTTGAGGCCTTCTCTAAAAGATATGCTCAAATCTCACTATTTGATGACCTACAAGCAAAATTGAAGAAATTGAGAAGAAGACACCAAGTTAAGGTTTCTAAGGTTGAAAGTTGGTTCAAAGCTAATTGAATTGTGATTGTTTTGAAGATCTCCACCCTGCTCTGCATCAAATTGGTATCAGAGCATAGATTTTGATCATTTGAAGGAAAGGGGTTGAAGTTTGAAGAAGGAAAATTGCAATTTGAGAGGACAAGATGCCTCCAAAGGGAAGTGCAGACATTGTTAGGGAAATCAAGTTGATGAAAGAGTGCCAAGAATCTCTTTTAGCCAGACTTGCAGCATTGGAAACAAAACAAAGAAGAGGTAAGGCCACTATAGATGAGAGTGACCAAGAGGAAGAGGGTGAGAGTAAAAACCCTAAAGGAGTCCAAGGTGATGAAGATGAATTGGACCTTGATGAAAGAAGGATGGTGAAGATGCTAAATGTTGTTAAGGGAGATTCTTCTGATGTGAAAATAGATTTTCCAATGTATGGTGGAAAGTTAGATGTTGAAGAAGTGTCAGAGTGGATTGATGCAATGGACAATTACTTTGAATACAAGGAGGTAGCAGAAGAACAGAAGGTAAAGTTTGCTAAAACCAAATTGAAAGGCCTTGCCCTAACATGGTGGAACTATGTGCAGGAGGAGAGAGTGAAAAAGGGAAAAGCAAAAATAATTTCATGGGATAGAATGGTGCTAAAGATTAAGAGCCAATTCTTGTTAGGTGACCATGCAATACAAAATTTTAGGAAGTTGCAAAACCTCAAGCAGAAAGAAATGGATGTCATGGCTTACATTGAGGAGTTTCACAAGTTGAGTATTAGAGCAGGTCATGTTGAGGATGAAACTAAAATGATAGCAAGGTATATGAATGGTTTAAGGTTCAATATCCAAGATGAAATGAGTATGGCCACTCCTAGAACAATTGAAGAATGCTTTCAGTTGGTTGCTAGGGTAGAGGAGAAGTTAAAAAGAAGGCAAGAGAGACAAGGAAGAGGTAGAGGAAACAATGATGGGGGAAGAGGTTCAAGTTCTACTCCAAGGTAGTCCTATGAGAACCAAGAAGATGCAAGTAAAAGCCAAGAGCAAGTTCTTGATCAGAGAGGTGGATTTAGAGGCAGTGGATCAGGTCTTAGAGGTAGATTTGGTGGACAAGGTAGAGGTTCAAATACCTTCTCTAGAAGATGTTATCATTGCAATCAATTTGGACATCAAGCATGGAAGTATCCAGAGAAATAACCTACTACATTTCAAGGTGGTGAAAGAAGAACACAGTTGGTGCAAGAGGAAGATTGTGAAAGTGTTAACTCTCCAATGCAATATTCTGCTCCAGAAGTTGGAGAATCATTAATGGTTAGAAGAACACTTATACAAGCATCAAAGGAGGAGCCACAACAAAGAAGAACACTTTTCTAGACCACTTGCAAGTGCATGGGAAAGGTATGTAAAGTTGTAATATATTCTAGAAGCACATATAACATGGTGTCTATTGAAATGGTTGACAAACTTAAGTTAGAAAAGATACCACATGTTACTCCCTATAAAATTTCTTAGTTGAATGAGAGTCAATTTGTTTTGGTTAATGAGCAAGCTTGGGTTGAGTTCAATATAGGTGGCTACAAAGATAAGATTCTATGTGATGTGTTGCCTATGGATGTGTACCATTTGCTGCTAGGGAGACCATGGCAGTTTGATAGAAATGCCTTGTATGATGGTAGGAACAACACAGTTTATGACATACAAAAGGATGAAATCTCTTATACATTGACTCCATTGATAGAAGATGATAAGGGACAACCTAAGGCAACCAATGTGATAATGTTAGGCAGAAAGGAATTCATCAAAGTAGAAGGAAAAAAGGAAGACAAGAACCTTGTAGCCATTTCAAAGCATGGGAATGTTGAGACAATAGGTATGAAGCATGATTTGCCTTTGGAAGAAAATGATATTGACTTAATGACAAAAATCTAACATTGAGAAGGTCAAGGATGAATTGATTATAGATGTTCAAGATTGTTGTAAGGAGCATATTGCTACAAAGGTAAAGGAGGTATTGCATTCATTGTTTGCACAAGAAGATGTTGATCATTCTTTTATGTCAGAAGTTAGTGTAGACACCTAAAAATGACCTAGGCCTACAAGCTTCATTTTTACCACTTTCGTCCTAGCATAATTATGACATTTAATTATGTCCTTGGTCCACATTCAACTATTGATTAAATAATTTGTAATTATTTAATTAATTCATGTCCTTTAATTCTTCATGATTATTAAATAAATAAATTCTATTTATTTATTAAATACATCATTAATTGTCTAAGTCTTCCTCTAATTAAATAAATTTCTAAATTTGTTTAATTATCTTTATTCATTAATTCTTCCTGATTATTAAATAAATGAATTACATTTATTTATTGAATATGTCACTAATTGTTATAATTAAATGAATTAATTAATTTATTTAATTATCAGTCTTATCTACTAAATTAAATAATTAAATTTAATTATTTAATTACCAAAATTGATATTCCTCTCATTTTAAATAAATGAAATTATTTAAAATATCATCACAACCTTAACTGTTGGTTCATTTTAGTAAATAATTTAAAAATTGATTATTTATTATTTCACAAAATCATTATTTTTAATTAATTTAATTCAAAATGGTAACTTTCCTCCAAAAATCAATTAATCAGGCAGATTCTTGATTTTTCCAAATCTGATCTTCAGTCCAGTCTTTATCTTCTTCATTTTCGAATTAATTATCTCATTTATTCTCCATCATTCGATTAATGACTTTTCCCTGACCCTGATTAGGGATTATCATATTTAATTTGGGCCTCTGATTTTAGGTCTCTGTCAGAAGTCAATCTCATCCATCCATTCAAAATGGCATTTTCTATAAAATGCCATTTTCCTCTCATTTTTCAATTACACAGACACATTACATACTTATGCATTGACATACTTAGATTTATTCATAGCAATTGCAGCATTTATTGTCTTTATTTTACTAAGTCTTAGCATGTTTAGGCATAGACATTGTTCAAATCCTTTAAAGCTTGGTGTAGGACTTAGACTTGTATTTCCAGATTGCTCGCACGTCAAATCTAAGGGCAACACATCAGCTAGCAAGCTAGAAGGTGTTACAAAAGTGAATCATGGAGGTATCGATGATTAACAGGTATAATCATTCTTTATTTTAGCTTTCATTGTATTTTGTAATCGTTTTGGGTTTTATTGTCTTCATTGATTTGCTAATCTTGAATCTAACCTACGAGGAACCCTCAGTTACATTGGTGAACCCGACTCTGTTTTTTGTTTTCTGTTATTTTTTCGTACGATTTTGTGTTTTCTGTCAATTTTGCAGGTACAGGTATAGAGTGACACAGTCATTTTTTTTAAATTGTGACGCATCTGATGTGTCGCGACGCATTCGCAGACCCCAACATCGCAATCACTTTGTCGCAACACAATAGAAGTTTGGAAGGCCGCATTTGTAATCTTGCGCCGCATTCGACACATAGAGCGATGCATTCACTCTGTCATGAAGAATTTAACTGGTAACGTTTTCTGTTCATTTGCACTCGGGTTTTTGTTGTTTTCTCTATCCTTTTTATTCTGTTTATTTTCTGCATTCTACCTAGCATAGGTTTTGTGTTACTAATCAGGATTCGCAGCATTTGGTGGTTACTTTTCGAGGGTCGAAGGAAAACATTCAAACTACTAACGTGTGGTCTTGCAGGTTTGAACGTTGAAGACTAAACATCAAAACAATGTGCCTGTGTTTTTCTTAGTATAATACACATTTCCTTTTGGTGCAATTAAAACGAACTTGTGTTTTTACTATATCTAAGTGTGTTTGCAAAATGGTAGGTGAGTATGCTCTCACCTTATGAAAACTCAGTGATCAGAAAACCAAACCTGTTTTTATCTATTTTTACCCTCACGATTTGGTATATCGAAGTATCCTCTCCCCTTGTGCTCTCGGGTGATCTTGGGTGTAAGAGAAATGGTTACCAACTCTAGAAATTGGGCTTTCCTGGGGATTTCATCACCCCAACACGACTCAAACCGGCAATGAAGCTAAAGCCAAGCTACCCCCAACCGGTATATAAATGTGAATCTTAAGGGAAAACCTAAGATTACGAGTGCGGATGTGTCATACGGACAGAGTAGTACTCCCATAAACCCTGTTGAGCTTAACCTCTTTAGGCTGGAGTGCTAGCTAATTGGTGATTAATCTCTTGCCCCATGTATGGCCACTCAAACGGGGGTCCTGAACTAAACACCTTTGTGTAGTAATCCAAAAGCCTTCTATTTGCTAGCGCAACACCGATCGGTGTGAAGGCATCCACACTTTTGCAGTTTGTAGTAGAGGTGATCAATCTGCCATGGGAGTTTCATGGGGGTTGGAAGCTTGGTTGGCCTGAGAAGAGAGTGCACTATAAGGGGGAGCCCGTACAGCCAAGCTTCTGAATTCACATGCTACAGATATGCGGTTGGGGAAACCCACATGGAATCTAGCGGATATTGTCCTGGCCTAACCTAGGATTGTACTTGTCTTATGTGTGCTTGATTACATTCAAAACACTGTGCTTGTCAAGTGCTTTCTGGATTCACCACATTTACAATTCTGAACAAAATATTCACCATTAAACAAGTCAAATTTTCCATAAAAATGACAAGAAACTCAATTTTTACAAACTGTGTCGCATATGTCAAACCGCATTCGAGTTTTTGAGCCGCAATCACTCTGTTAAACCACATTCGATATTTCAAACACCGCATCTATATGCGTCACGACGCATCTAAAACTTACAGAGTTGCATCTAACAAACTAAGTCAAAATTTGTCAGTCCCCGAGCTGCATTCGCTCAAACTGAGCCTCATTCGCATGTCACAAGTAAAATGTCATACAAAGTCAAATCTAAAGTCTACACCTTGTCAATCATTTGTCAAACATGGTTTCCAAGGAGATTCTGTCATAAACCAATTTTGAAATTGCTCAAATTTTTGACCATTAGTTTGCATTCTTGACCATAGGTTGCATCCTTCATTTTTATTCATTGCATAGATTAGGCATTAGTTCGTCCCTAGGTTTCAAATCTTGCATACTTTGGATTAGGAAAATCTCAGCACAATTTTCAACGTCATTGCTTTCGAAACTAGGTTCTCTTGGACTAAGTTATCAATCCCTTTTTCAGTCATTGTCCCTTTTGTGAGATTTTCCAACTCAATAGTCTAGTTAGGAAAACTCACTAGTCATTTAGACCTTCTCATCTTGTCATTTTCAACAAAGTCCTTTAGTAACCAAAATCGAAAACAAAGATCGAGCTTAGAAGTTCTTAGGTATCCTTGTCTTAAAATTGCATTATAAGTCTAGACATTGCATATTCTATTCCCAAAAATCCAAAAATATTATTCATCCTAGTCATCATTTCGAACTTAGACCTTGCATAGTGTCATCCTTGCATTTAGTTGTCATTCTCATTTGAGAAATCTCATTTTATGGTGTAAACTAGACTCCAAAAATAGCAACGACAAATGGAAAATTTTTGACAAGACCCCACTTCCACTGTTAATAATCCCACATACGACCCAAATTGGACTTTCGACGATCCATTTGGCAATACAAACAATCAACCTCTCACAACAACACCATCCTCATCAAACAGTCCATTTGAACCATTCTTTCGTAAGGATGAATACAGTCAAATACTTGAGGAAAACCTAGAGGTAGCGGCACAAGATCCAGAGGCCTCTCAATTCGTTGAACAAATGGTCCTATACGACAGAGACAGATACTTAGCCATACTCTTGAGTCAAGGAGCTAAGTTACCACAAGGATTTGACATTAACACATTAAGACCAACATCTCCCGACCCTAATGTCCATAATGCACATAACATGTCAAATAGTGGTCAACCTCCAAACACTACGAGCAATACTTTCTTTGACACTACAACAACAGTGCATGCTACCTCCAACATCCCAAACACCTCCAACTCAATAAACGCAACATCCATTGGAGGATCACAATCAACCACAATGCCCACAACATCCACGATATTGTCACAATTGACTGGAACCACCTATGGCTCCTTGACAACGTGGGAAAGTTATTCAAACCCTCTCTATACCACAATAGTAAATGCAATGGGGGCATCACCAAGTCACAACAATCCCCCCTTGACAGCTACATCTACTACCATGAGCACACCTTCGACATATCCTCTCATTGGTATTTCACAAAATCCTTGGGGAGGAGGCCAAAGACGTATCCTTATCCAAGCACAACAACAAAATGTTAACACGACAACACAATCACATGTCATTGCCTCCCAAGGTACAAATACAAACATTCCCCTTGTGCAAACACAACAATTGGCACAAGGTGGCCAAATAACACAACCCATGGCATCACTAGCACACCACAATGTTTATGGTCACCATATTCCACAAATAACGACATAAATGGCTGGGGGACACATCCCAACCTACTCGTCTCACGTTCATACTCACCAACATACACCTAATCCAATTTTTCAACACCAACAACACGCCAATCCAAACACATCACATATGTCACAACAATCCATACCGCCACAATACACCAATATTCATGAACAACAAATAGGGACCTATGGTGTACCAAGCAATCCAACGTACGGGACCACAAATGACCCTATTATGGATGCCTTCCAAACAAGATTGATGGGTTTAGAGAAAACTATCCAAAACATATACATATCAGGCAAGAAATTAGAAATATCATATGACCTAAACGTATACCCATTCGACATGAGCTTATACATGCCTCCATTTCCTCTGGGATATGTGTCACCCAATTTCACAAAATATAGTGGCAAGACAAACCCCATTGAACATGTTCGCAAATTTGCAACTAATTGTATGGACATCGCTTATGAACAAACATACTTGATGAGACTTTTCTCTAAAAGTCTGGTGGGTCCTGCCCTTGAATGGTTTTCCAATCAAAAGTATATCCAAACATGGGATGAGCTTAAACAAAAATTCATAAAAAATTATACGCGTACAACATCAACATGGATACCTCTATCACTAGCTTGTGCAATCTCACACAGGAGGATGCGGGTGATACATTCATCCCATTCTTCCAAAAGTGGAGAAGCCTAGCTAGTCGGTGTCACATTGACATACCCGAAAGGGAAAAGGTCAACATGTTTGTGCAAACACTTCTGGGACCCCTAAAATATGCATTGCAAGTACACTATTGCACAAACTTCACGGACTTAGTTGAAAAAGGGGTCCAGATTGAGAAATCCCTTATCGCAAAGGGAGAACTAAGGTACGGTCCCAAAAACACAAATGCTAATCCACCCGCTGACAAAAACAAATATTGGGTTAAAAATAAACATGTTACAAATGACGGTGTTGTTGACGCTAAGACTGCAAACATTGTGGGTCCTGTACTGGCCCTAAAAGGGGTTCAATAGCAAAAAAAACCAACAATGACATTGACACCCCCTACCAATGTCCCTTCAAGCAACCAGAGCAGTCAAAATAACCAGGGGCAATATCGTCAGATGAGACAATTTCCTCGGGGTCACACATACACTTCTTTGGGTGAACCCATTGAAAAAGTCCTTAAGAAATTTCTCAAGATTGGGGTCATCACACTTCAGGAACCAAAACCATATGACCCAGGACAATTCAAACCAGCATGGTGGAACAATAATGCATTTTGTGAGTACCATCGAGAAAAAGGACATACGACCTCTAATTGTCGACAATTGAAAAACCTAGTACAAGATCTTATCGAAAGTCGTATAATTGAAGTAGGTGGATCTCAATTCACCTCCAATTCAGATCATACTATCCATAAGAATCCACTGTAGGACCATGGTTCCCATAATGCTTCCACCTCAAGTCCACAGAATCAAGCTAACTTCGCCTAAGCCAAGTATGATTATTCTGGTG
This sequence comes from Sequoia sempervirens, assembly GCA_007258455.2. Taxonomy (NCBI): domain Eukaryota; kingdom Viridiplantae; phylum Streptophyta; class Pinopsida; order Cupressales; family Cupressaceae; genus Sequoia; species Sequoia sempervirens. The sequence goes on from VDFB02281492.1 coordinate 391,738,926, forward strand.
GACCTATTATAAATAATGTTTGAATTGATGATGAATACATCAATACCATTACAGTCAAGAGAGCACCTCAATGTAATGCTACAACTCAAAGTGGCAAGGTCACCATAGCCGGTCCACCTCCCGCCAGACAACCCAAAATCACCATACCTAGCCCATCTACTAAATAGTCAAAACCTGTCTCGACCACAAAACAGTGGCAACCCAAAAGTCAGTTCAACCTTATCGATCAACTAGGCAAGACTCTCACACAAATCTCTATACTTGAGCTGCTTCGTATCACTCCCGTGCACAAAGATATATTGGATAAAACCTTACAAGAGTCGGCAGTCCCCAAGGACATTGATGTCAATCAGTTTGGGACCATGGTGGGATACCTCACCATGCCTCACCACGTCACCTTCTCAGATCAAGACTACTCATCACCCAAAACCAACCATAATGATGCATTGCGCATAGAAACTTTTGTCCACAAGCACAAAGTTAGATAGGTTTTAGTAGATGGTGGAGCAGGATTGAACATATGTTCCCTCAAACTAGTTAAGGCTCTAGGGTTCTCTGATGCATGCGTAGACCCGACAAAGAGTATAGTGATCAAAGCATACGATGATGAGGAACGCTCTTCACGTGGCATTATCTCTCTCCCTATCAGAGTGGGACCAATCATTGTGGACACAACCTGCCAGGTCCTGGATTTGGAATTACCATAAAACATCTTGCTTGGCCGACCATGGATTCATGCTTAAAAAGTTGTCCTGTCCATAGATCACCAATGCCTAAAGTTTCCATTTGACGGCACAGAAATAACCATATATGGAGACCCCTACCCTTTCCAATATTGTACCAACCTAAGGGGTATTTCTGAAAACCGAGTGCCTATTAACCGAGAAGCACCTAGCTCCTCGTCTTCTAAATACATTGATTCGTCCACACTCACATCATCTTCCACATCCGCTCCATCCACATCTTCCACCACACCACCACCTTCCGCAAACCCTAGGGTTGAATCCACTATCAAGATCCAGGACCTCGGCTATGGAGAGTTCAAACTGCACACATCATACAGCATAACAACAATACCCAAGTCTCCAAAGGTCTATGGTCGGCCATGTTTTAGAATGGAACCCAAGGAAATTTTCAAAGTTCCACCAAAAATAGTTTTCATCAAATGGGGAGACATGAGTAATGAGGACCTTGCTGATATCACAGGATGGATCTATAAGGATGCTGTCACACTACCCCCATTACCAGTTAAGATATATGGAAAGGGATATGACATGATGAAAGCTAAGGGCTACGATGGTACTAGCAGCCTAGGCAAAAATAAAGTTGGACGAAGAGAGCCCATAGAACCTTTCCAAATACCAAAATATCTTGGACTAGGGTTTGGATCGCCCAATAACAATGATCGATGTACCATTGGACTTTCAAGTGAGCGAGTACATGCTTTGAAAAGTTTCAAGACCACTAAAGAAACCCTCACAGAAACTGACTCCCAAGAGTGGAAATTTGGCTCAAAATGATCCTTAAGTGACCGTTGCCTTGATGACTTGTTTGTCGAAGCAGGGGAACTGACCTCTGAACAAATATTTTTGCAAACATTTAAAATTAAATAGACACCAAATAGTCAAAGTCCCATTACCACTCCCCAGGACATACAAGACCCACCATCTGAATCCCTTCACTCCAATCCATCTGAAGTACTAGACGACACTGACAACCAAGACTCTAAGGGCTTCACCCCTTATTTTGACAACGAATATGACACTAGTGAAGGGGAATATTGGATAGAGTTTGATGTCAAGTTGGAAAATGATAATCTCATCTACAATATCACTGAATCCGTCTGCATGCTTTCTACATCCTCCCCTCAATTCACCAATACTGATGATGGCATTTCCTTAGTTTATCCTTAGCTAGTCGATTGGGACCAACAAGGCTCGCCAGTCCTGGACACATTTTAGAATGATGAGGCAATTGCAGAGTTTATGGGATTATGTGAGGGCATACCCAGTGGTGATCACAAGGCAGGATTTTCCATTGACCTAGATTGCATGGCATACTTCGACGAAACCGCTTCATCCTCCAGTCACAAAATCAAAAATAAAAATAAAATAAAAAATGAAATGTCTTTAGGTGAAAACCGAAAGGCACCTTCTGATAAAATAGTAAAAAAAAAGGACGTATCTGTGGGTGAAAACCTCTCTGAGGTGCCCAAAGATGGAAGACTGGACTTTCTTCCTGTACAAAAAGAGAAATCAGCTATGCTTATTGAAGACACCATAGAGGATAATATATCAACTGCAGAAGATCCCAAAATGGTCCTCTTTGTTGCATCATTGACTAAAGAAGAGAGGCCAAAATTTCATAAATTCTTTGCAGAACGTAAAATCAACTTCGCATGGTCTTATGCTGACATGCTAGGATTAGACCCAGAACTAGTTCTACACCATCTGCCACTATTGCCTAATGCCAAACTAGTCAAACAGAAGTTACGCAAAATGCACCCTCAAGTCACTCTATTGGTCTAGGCTGAGTTGAAGAAACTTCTAGATGCTAGATTCATACGATCCATTGACTATGCTGAATGGATATCCACCCTGGTGCTAGTAACAAAGTCAAATGGGTTGATCCGTGTTTGTACGGATTTTAGAGACCTAAATAAAGCATGCCCAAAAGATGACTTTCCTCTACCGAATATTGATATTATAGTTGACCTCATAGCAAGATATGAGATGTTGTCCCTCATGGATGGTTTCTCCGGCTATAATCAAATATGCATTGCCCCGGAAGACCAGCACAAAATGACATTTACTTGCCCATGGGGAACATACTGTTGGAATGTCATGCCATTCGGTCTCAAAAATGCAAGCGCCACATATCAAAGGGCTATGACCACAATCTTCCATGACATGATGCATAAAATAATGGAAGATTATGTAGATGACCTATTGGCCAAATCAGTAACAAGGAAAGATCATCTCAAGGTCTTAGACACAATCTTCAAGAGACTGGAATAATACAAAGTCTGGCTAAATCCTAAGAAATGTGTCTTCAGTGTCACATTGGGTAAAATCTTGGGATACATAGTTCCCAGAAGAGGCATTGAGGTTGATCCAATGAAAGTCAAAGTCATCATAGACATGCCTCTTCCTAGAGGAATCAGTGAACTCAGAACTCTACAAGGCAGGGTACAATCTATTCAGCGCTTCATAGCCCAATTGGCTGACAAGTGTCACCCATTCCAATATCTGTTGTGCAAGGGTATCCCCTTTGTGTGGACAGATAAATGTCAAGAGGCCTTTCAACAAATCAAAGATTACCTACTGTCAACACCAGTCCTCATGTCTCCCATTCATGGAAAGCCATTGATCCTATACATCTCGACAACTAATTCAGCTCTAGGGGCATTATCGGCACAAAACGACCAAGAAGAAAAAGAAAGAGCTATATATTACATCAGTTAGAAATTGGTCAGGTATGAACTGAACTACACACCAATTGAACAAGCTTGCCTAGTCATGGTCTTTGTAGCACAGAAGTTAAGACATTATATGTTAAGCCATCAGACGCAACTAGTAGCAAAGATCGACCCCCTCAAATATTTGCTAAGTTGGGAAACATTAACAGGACGTCTGGAAAAATGGTTCATGATTCTAAGTGAATATGGCATTCAATATGTAGAAAGAAAGGCAATAAAAAGACAGGTCATTGCAGACCAATTGGCAGATGCACCTTTACAAAGTGATCACCCATTAGTGGTAGATTTTCCAGATGAGTCGATATTCCATACGGAACCTAAGGCACCTTGGCGACTCTACTTTGACGGATCAGACACAAATCATGACTCAGAGGCAGGAATTTTGTTCATCACCCCTCAAGGAGACTCCATTCCTAAGTCCTTCTACATTGCCTTCCCATGCATAAACAATGTGGTAGAATACGAGGCATTAGTTACAGGACTAAGAATGGAAATAAAATGGAAAATCAGAGCACTACATGTCTATGAGGATTCTCAGCTCGTCATCAACCAGGTTAATGACGACTATGACACAAAATATGAGAAGTTGATGCCCTACAAACAAATGGTTGACAATTTCCACACATACTTTCATATGGTAACTTTTGAACAAGTTTTGAAGCACAGAACAAAGTGGCAGATGCCATGGCTACAATAGGCTCTCTCCTTGACATACCAAGCAACCTGCCTCAACTAGAGTTCCTAATAGAGCAATTGTTGGTCCCTGCCTATGACATTCCAGAGTCAGAAATGGTTTGTGAACTTGTTGATCCTGACTCTCCCTGGTACCAGGATATCTATGACTACCTTAAGTCTCAAACCCTTCCACCAAACCTATCCAATAACCAAAGGAAGTCCTTTATCTGAAAATCCGCAAGGTATGCCATTGTCAGTGACACCCTTTACTATCGTAGCTTTGACGACACCCTCCTTAGATGTCTCAACACCAACGAAGCACGTACAACCTTACACGAAGTACATGATGGTATATGTGGATCTCATTTGAGTGGTCCTACTCTAGCCAAGAAAGTAACGAGACTTGGGTACTATTGGCCAACCGTTGAAAAGGATGCAATAGAATATGTCAGGGCTTGTCTCAAATGCCAGATACATAGTGATTTGATCCATGTTCCAGCACAGGAACTTCAGCTGATCACCTCTCCTTGGCCCTTCGCTCAATGGGGACTTGACCTCGTGGGTAAGATCCATCCGACCTCGTCCAATGGCCACAAATTCATCATCACCACCACTGAGTATTTTACGAAGTGGATCGAAGCTATCCCTTTGACATACATAACCAACAAGCAAGTATCCAAGTTCATTCTTAACTACATCATTTGCTGGTATGGCCTTCCGCAATCCATCATCACTGACAATGGACGTCCGTTTAAAAACCAAGACGTTCATGAGTTATATGAGCGATTTCACATCCAACACCATTTTTCATCTCTATATTACCCAAAAGGAAACGATCAAACTAAGGCGTCAAATAAAACCATTGTTAAAATCCTCAAAAAGACTGTCAATGACACTGGTCGTGATTGGCATATACAATTCAACCCTGCTCTGTGGGCTTACCACACTAACATTCGTACACCTATAGGAGCCACTCCATTTGCCCTGGTCTTTGGAGCAGAGGCCATCTTGCTAGAAGAAAGAAGACAAAATTCCTTGAACCATCTACAAGAAAATCAGAACCGTCTTTGTCGCAATTACAACAAGAAGGTTATGGTTAGGAAATTTGACATTGGCGACTTAGTCCTCATGCAGAACCCTAAGAACCAGGCTGACAGAGAAAAGCTGGGAAAGTTTGAACCAAACTGGTTGGGTCCTTACATCATCACATCGTCTTTTGGTTCTAGAGCCTATCAACTAGCAACTCCATATGGGGAACAACTGACAGAGCCTATCAATAGTTTACATCTCCGAAGGTTCTACGCATAGCATCAGGAGATTGAGCTGAAAACCATAAAATACAAAAAGAAAAAAAATTGAAAAATGATAAAAAATTTGTTGCCTTGATGAAAACCTGGCAAACAGGCATCATATAAACACCAAACAAATAAGAAAAATGACAAAAATAGTAAAGATAAAAATTTTGTCCAATAGTGAAAACTTGGCAAATAGGTGCTTTGGACAAGTATCATAGTGAAAACCTGGCAAACAGGCGCCATGCGTAATCAATCATTACTCTGCCATCTACTATCACTTTGTCTGTTGTGGTCTAGGATGAAATACATTTTTTGTCACCACCACATTGTACCCTTCCTTTCATGGTTGATAAACAGTTGACATCACGTCCTGATGACTGTCCATCTGGTACACCTGTAGTATCCCTTCCATGTCCCTTAAAGTTGGCTAAGTCTTGGACCTGACTGGGGGGGAAATTTGTATCATGTAACTGCAGTGGATGTCACACATGGTTTCGACAATTGGAAAAAAGTCCTAAAAAGACAAAAACATGGCAAAAAAGTCCTTAAAAAAAGACAAAAACATGGCAAAAAAGTCCTAAAAAAGACAAAAACATGGCAAAAAGTCCTTAAAAGACAAAAAACATGGCAAAAAAGTCTTGAGGAAAGGCCTAAAAATTGAAAAAGTCCTTAAAAAAGACCAAAAACATGGTAAAAAAGTCTTGAAGAAAGACATAAAAATTAAAAAATGTCTTGAAGAAAACCACAACAAAATGTCAAACACAAGGTCATTTATTGTCAAAGTCGGCTGTGTCAATCAATCAATCTTTGTCATTTGTATGAACTACGTTGTCTCTGTGCATTTGCTACGTAGGCAAAACTCATTTTTTGAGTCCCCGAGACATTAGGTCAGTCCTTTTAGGTTTGTCAAAATAAAATCATGGCACAATCTTTGGTCATCAATACAAAGTCATTGGTCGTGTCGAACTACGAGGTCTCTGAGGGCATAACATAGGCAAGGCCATCTGTCGATGAGCCCCCGAGGCCGCACTAGATCAGTCCATTAGGGTTCATTACATCACACTGGCACACACATCAAAAGGTCTTCAAGACAAAGCAAATCATTCCCAAACAAGTAAAACTCATAAGGAAAATTATGGCAATCATTTATTTCAATATGACAATTTCATCAGCATGTCAATCATATCATCGTGACAATATCGACACATAGTCAAGCAAAAGTCAAACTTGGTCAAAACAAGTCAAATCATCATGGCTTGTCAAACTGTCAACTCTTGGTTATCTTTCAGATGTGTCCTTTTGAAAGATACCCTCCGTCATTCATGCCTTAGGATGTGTCCTTCCTAGGCATCGTCGTTGTCATTCGACATTTTGAGGAATCCTCTTGACATCAATATTCTTTAGATGTGTCCTTTTGAAGAACAATCTCTCTTATTCATGCCTTAGGATGTGTCCTTCCTAGGCATTTTCATTTGTCATCCAAAATTTTTGAGGAACCCCTTTTGACATTTAGGGATAAATCCTCTTGACATCAACATTATTTAGGATATGTCCTTCCTGAATTCGGCAATTTTTGACATTTGTCATCTGAACATCATCAAGACTTTAAACACCTTGGCATCTCGACATTATCAAACATGACATCTTGACATCAAAACAAGGGATATCCAGACACACTTGGTAAACATTTGACACTTGTCTTTTGGCTTTTGATCATGTTATTAGTTTTTGAGCGAGATCCCAATTACAGGATTTAGAGAAGCAGCGACGTATCATGACGATTGACATGCATGATTACTAGTTTCTTAGCGAGGTCCTGATTCTGGGATTTAGAAAAACAACGACGTATCATGATAAGGGCTCTATTTTATAGTTTGACAATCATGTTGCTAGTTTCTCAGGGATGTCCTCGAAATAGGATTTAGAGAAGCAACGACATTTCATGAAGTGTCTTTGTCTTTTTCTGCTTGTGGTTGATTATGAAAAAAAGACTAGGGCAATCATGCTCTTAGTATGAGTCACGATCATCCTTGTTTGTGAATGCTTGTCTTACGTGATGGTATGACCTTGCACACCTTGAACTATATCATATCATGGTGTTTGTTGGCCATTACAACAGTTTTCCCAATGACGATTAAGAGCAATAAATACTAAAGTCCTATGGTAAAGTTTTGAAGGATTTGGTCTAGGAATTAACATGCATCTCCTCCGGTCTAGTCATCTTCTCTCATCGGTCTGGTCATCTTCTCTCATCAGTCTGGTCATCTTCTCTCGTCTATCTCAAGATGATATCCTATGACATACAAAAACATGAGTGCATACATGATCATATAAACATTGCATTAGGTCCATACATACATTATCCATAGCATTAAATCATATACATAATCATAAACATGGCATTAACATAATCATCAACATGACATCCATTTAATAAATACATTAGGCACATCATTATCATCATCATCACATGTAAATAAGCATTGCATCATCATGGCATCATAATCATAAGTACGCATCACATCACATATATCATAATGCATAAATCAAAGAATATCACATAGCACACATGTAGGTTGCATCAAAACTACATCATCATATAATATCATCTCAAAAATGTACAATGTCACAGGATAGATTCAACAGATATCCCAAAACTGGAGCTCGTAGGCTCAATAATATATACATAATGTGTCATAATAACAAGCATGCCCCTAGGGTAGACTCTCATCATCCCCTCGTGGCGAAGAGTGTGGCAGTTGGAGCTATGTGACTGGTACTTAAATGATGGGTAGACCAGTAGCAACCTCTGCCTGTGCCACCAATGGAACTAACAATGACAGCGTCATCTCCACGGTAATGGATACTTGTGACGTCGATGCTGCCTGACTCTGAGAAGTAGATGGATCTACCACTGGTGGCTGCCTCTGTATGGACCTCTGCACTGAACCAATAGACCCGTGACTATGGCTAGAGTGGTGGCTCGAGGCGTGTCTGCGTGAGTGGTGGGACATGTGCCCTGATGAATGCCCTGTCGAGGTAGACCCTCCTTCACTCATGTGGCTCCTACTACTGCTCCCACTCCCTGATCGGTATCCAATGCATGTCCTCATCTGTGACCGCGACAAGGTAGGATCTCATCACTCGGGAGGCACGACCTACTCATATAGAGTCCTCTACTTACCCAACCTCATGCTCACCCTGGCTAGCTCACGAGCCATATCCCCTGAAGGCCCTGTGCATAATGTAGAAAACTCAACACACCACTCAGCTGAGTCCTACTGGCGGATCACTACCTAATCCCGCTCTACCCAGGCCACCTCTAGCGCTAACTGTAGTGATCAGACCTATGCAACACTCTCATCTAGTCTCCTCTGAAGATCTTCCACTCTCCGGTCTATCATGGCATCATGAGGCAACGTTGAATTGGAAGGTGTCTCCTCCTCGCCATCCATCATTCATCATCTCAGGAGTCTCTCGGCCTCATCCATAGCATCATCATCATCATCATCATCATCCTCTCCCACATCCTCTCCGCCGACTCCCTCATCTCGAGGTTGCTCCTCCTCCTGTCTGGCCTCCGCCACCTTCGCATCCCCCTCCCATCTCTCCTCCTCCGCCACATCCTCCTCTCGTCTCTCCTCCTCCACCGCACCCTCCTCCTATCTCTCCACCTCCACCTCCGCCTCGGCCACATCCTCCTCCCACCTCGGTTGCTCCTCCCCCCTCTCTCTCTCCCTCCTCGACCACCTCGGGGATAGCATCTAATGCTACCCTTGCCACACATGGGCACACCCTCTGGCCCTGTCTCTGACCATCTCTCCTCTGGCGGCCATCTCCCCCATCATCCCCATCATCTTCATCATCTCTGTCATCTCCACCCTGGCCTCCATCTCTGCCTCCATGCCTGCCTCTGTCCTGACATCCATCTCTCCCCATGCCTCTGTCCCTACCTCTGTCTCTCCCCCAGCCTTTGCCCCTATCATGGTCCCTGCCTCCTCGCCTGACCCTGGGCACATGTGGTATCATTGACCATCTGTCCATAGGTGTTGGCCCATCAGGATCGGTCAATGGCACTAGCCTATGTGCCTGCCACCATAGGTCATAGTCTGTTGTGGTCCTAGGATCGACTATCCCACCCCTCCATCCCCACGGCTGGGCTCCTATCCCATCGATCTGCTACTTTGCAAATGCTAATGGAATGGTCGGCCCCCAACCATACTCTCTAGAAGAGCGCAGATACTCCGTTGTCCCCGCAGGTACACCCTATTTCTCTCCAAACTGTCTAAGAACACGATGTGGAAGATACATCTCTATAATCAGTGAACTCTACACTGTCCTCCCAATCAAATATCGGTACTATCTGCACAGGTTGAGATGGTCTACCTCATTGTCCCACTGCTGACAATCTCTGTATGGCCTCCAGATAAAAGACACCATCATGTCAATCCTATGACACCACCAACCGGTCTCACCCATCCACGTATGTTGTAGCACACCGGCATAGTAGTATGCATAAGGCATCCCCTCCGCCAACTGTGGTCTCTCAATTGGAGGGTGAAATATAGCAATATGCTCCCAGGCCCAAATCATCATCAATGTGGTACCACACGAGATACTCTCTGCCCTCCTGTAAGCAACATCGTGCAACTGATGGTAGAGTGTACCCAGTAAACAAGGACCCCAAGCATACACTATCCTATCTCGTCTCATCCCAACCAAAACGTCTCCCCAACCAATAGGGAATCCATGTCCGCGATGGTCAGGAATCAATATCCCGCCAATAAGAGTTGCTAGGAATGCATCAAAGCGACCATAGTGCTCTGCCATGAACTCCCATCAGATCTCGTAGCCCTGGATGCCAAGTCCAGCACCCTCATCACAATAATATGCCATGAAAGTTTTCTCATGATGGCGAGGCTCATAGACGATCCACTCTCCTCAGATTGGCACCTGTAAAATGCTGTAGACATCATCGAGTGTAATAGTAGCCTCTCCCATCGGCAGGTGAAAAGAACAGGTCTTAGAATGCCAACGCTCACATAATGCAGTAAGTAGTCCCCTATTTTCCCGAATGGTAGGCATATAGGCGACATAGAACAATCCCAGTCGCATCAGTCATCGCCACTCCCGCGGAGTCAGCTGATCCGCAAATCAGAAGGTCGTCAGTCTGCTCTTGCGTGTATAAATCGGGGCAAGCTGCCTCTGCATAAAGCCAAATAATGTGTCAGTACCTTCTAGACAACTAGCTATACAATCAGAAGCATTTGAAATTGGAAAAGTATCAAAATCAGCCCTAGTCACAAATAAAGTCAATTGTGTCGCTCTGTGGCAATTGTGTCATGAAACATCGAATGCGTCATTTTGTACTTCAAATGCGTCGCAATATTACAATTGCATCGTTTGGTTGCTCAAATGTGTCGCATAAGAACACTTGCATCTCAATATATGACGATTACGTCATTCAAGTCAAATGCGTCGCTTCAACATTCGATTGCATCACAAAATGTTGATTATGGTAGTCTAAATGGCGATTGCAACTCATAAAGGTGAATGCATTGCAATTTTTGGCAAATGCGGTGCAAAACCTCACCTACCCTTAATTGACCGTTGCATTTGCATCGCGACACATCGAATGCGTCAAACGTGAAAGCAAAAGCAGTTTATGTGAACGCATATGCATCACGGCACATTCGTTGTTCCTCCTGGAAACCTAATTTTGGCATGCAAAACGAAAAAATTACAAAGTGGGATAGGGGTACATACCGCTAGCTCTAAGCCCTTTGGTTGCCTGAAAGTCTGCACGATCTCGCCATAATGCTCTGTCACTAGAATCACCATCCTCACTATTGTCCTTTTCGCTCTGAGTTCTCGAAATTCACAAAGTGAATAGTAAGAATGAATTGACTTTTACCCCTTTGTCAACCTATTTATAAAGTTAAAATGAGATTTGTCAACTAGGTTAGCACTGGAGGCTCATTTGACCAACTTTGACCACCCTGTTGGCTACCTTGAACGTGTCAGAATCCAAAACCGACAGTGCCATTATTTTTCTAGTCATCAAATTGACTTATCGGGACCCTTTACAAATTTTTCTACCGCCGACCCAAAATTTGAAAACTTTCCTGAGGGGGCATTGATACTCTATACCTTCACTGGGGCATGGCTTTGACTTATTTTCTTTGTCACAATGCGACAAGCGACATTATGACAAAGAGGGGCAAAATGTAGACACCTAAAAATGACCTAGGCCTGCAAGCTTCATTTTTACACTTTCGTCCTAGCATAATTATGACATTTAATTATGTCCTTGGTCCACATTCGACTATTGATTAAATAATTCGTAATTACTTAATTAATTCATGTCCTTTAATTTTTCATGATTATTAAATAAATAAATTCTATTTATTTATTAAATACATCATTAATTGTCTAAGTCTTCCTCTAATTAAATAAATTTCTAAATTTGTTTAATTATCTTTATTCATTAATTCTTCCTGATTATTAAATAAATGAATTACATTTATTTATTTAATATGTCACTAACTGTCATAATTAAATGAATTAATTAATTTATTTAATTATCAGTCTTATCTGCTAAATTAAATAATTAAATTTAATTATTTAATTACCAAAATTGATAGTCCTCTCATTTTAAATAAATGAAATTATTTAAAATATCATCACAACCTTAACTGTCGGTTCATTTTAGTAAATAATCTGAAAATTGATTATTTATTATTTCGCAAAATCATTATTTTGAATTAATTTAATTCAAAATGGTAACTTTCCTCCAAAAATCAATTAATTGGGCAGATTCTTGATTTTTCCAAATTTGATCTTCAGTTCAGTCTTTATCTTCTTTATTTTCAAATTAATTATCTCATTTATTCTCCACTGCCGATTCGATCTTCTTAGATGGCATCTACATCATTCGATTAATGACTTTTTCCTAACCCTGATTAGGGATTATCAGATTTAATCTGAGCCTCTGATTTTAGGTCTCCATCAAAAGTCAATCTCATTCGTCCATTCAAAATGGCATTTTCTATAAAATGCCATTTTCCTCTCATTTTTTCGATTACACAGACACATTACATACTTATGCACTAACATACTTAGATTTATTCATAGCAATTGTAGCATTTATTGTCTTTATTTTATTAAGTCTTAGCATGTTTAGGCATAGGCATTGTCAATCATAGTCATAGGCATAGACATTGTTCAAATCCTTCAAAGCTTGGTGTAGGACTTAGACTTGTATTTCCAGATTGCTCGCACGTCAAATCTGAGGGCAACACATCAGCTAGCAAGCTAGAAGGTGTTACAAAAGTGAATCATGGAGGTATCGGCGATTAACAGGTATAATCATTCTTTATTTTAGCTTTCATTATATTTTGTAATTGTTTTGGGTTTTATTGTCTTCATTGATTTGCTAATCTTGAATCTAACCTATGAGGAACCATCAGTTACAGTTAGTTTGCATGATGAAGCAACAATTGTAGGTGAACCACAACAAGTGGAAGAGATGAAAGGTGAAGGAGAAGAGATCAAAGGTGAGTTACAAGAGGAGAAGAGCAAATTCAAACATATACCAAAGAAGCAAAGTAAGGGAGTTCATTACAAGCGTGGAAGAGGGTTGGTAGTAGGTAAAGGAGCAGGTTTAACACCAGTTTCAAGTGAAAGTTAGAGCATGAATCATCTACCAAACAAACTTCTACAATTGAAGAATAACTTGAGTTCCAAAGAGTTTAACAAGATAAAGGATGATGCATGTTTTCAATTTTCAACTCATTGGAAAGGATCTCCTGAGGCAATAAGCACTTGGAGGTTAGAGTATGGTGTGATCAAGCATGATTTTGTGTTGTAGCATGGTCTTCAAGGGACATGAGTCTTTTTTTTGTCCAAGTGTATGGTTGTTGGGAATAGGATGCCATTTAATTGCATTCTAATCATATTTCATGTATCTCCTAATTCCTTGGAATGTGTTTCACAATACTAGAATTAGGAAGGGATTAATTTGGAATGAAATAAATATTTTATTTGACAATTGTAGTTATTACTAAGTGTTAGGAGCATGTGGGGACGCCTTGGGATATCTCCTACAAAATAGGAGCACATGGGTGCACACATGGGAGGTGGGGGTCCACCTTAGTTCGGTTAACTAGTTGGTGAATTTAGTGCAGTTCAAAAATGCATCTAAGGTTCCTACAAAATAGGGAATTTGATTTATGCATGTTGAGATCCTAGAAAATAGGGATTGAGGTTCAGTTCAGTTCAGTTCAGTTTAGTTCAGTTCAATTCAGTTTAGTTCAGTTTAGTTTAGTTTAGTTCAGTTCAGTTCAGTTTCAGTTGTCTTCAGTTGCATGTTAGTTAATCTCAGTTGACTTGAGTTGCATGGACAGATAACAGGTGGCTACATTCAGTTAACAAATGGAGGATCATTCATGCATGTTGGTTTGCATGAATGGGTGACAAATATGTTTCAGTTAACAAATATTAATTTGGGCTCACTTTGGGCGCCCAAGTTGGGATCTTCGAGTTACAACTAATGCATGGAGAAGATATTTCTAATGCTCAATTAAGCGGGACCTATTTTGGACACCTTCTTGGAGGATGAGCATGTTTGAGATATTGTTTATAACTATGAGGTTAACTTTTCAGTGTTGGGTGCCAACTTTGAGGGAGACTCTTGTTTGACTTTTTCTTGCATGTGTGAACTCAACTTGGTACCTCTAGGTGTGGATTTTCTCAAGAGGTTTTGTGATTATATATTCGATAACTCTTATGAGTTTGTAAGTAAGAATAATTTTCTATTATTGCAACAATTGTGTGAGAGAGTTGTGTGGGAAAATATTACAGGTTGTGAAGAAGAAAGGTTGAAGAATAAGGAAGCATATCAAGGAGAATTGAATTAGTGTTATTGTAACTTAAAGAAATGTTAAATAATACAAGCAAGATCAAATTTTGGTGGAGTTTTTTCCCAAAAGGGTTTCTCCACGTACATGCAGTGTTCTTTCTATTATGTTTTATATTTCTTCTATCAATCTTTTGTCTACTTTCTACAACTTTAAAATTGATCTAATTCAAGATTAATCATTCACAAGGATTTGTGATAGAGAATACTAAAATTGAATCAACATTTACATAGGATTTATATATTTTAAGCTACTTTTTACTACATAATTTACCTTCATTTTTAATAATGGTGTAGGGGCACCTAGCTCCATCATTTAAATAGGCGTATAAAGGTCGTCTTGTTTAATTTTGAGTCATTTTTGGGTGTAATAAGGTCTATTGAGACCATTTCTAAGGTTTTTATGTGATTAAAGTCTTATGGGGTCCATTTTGAAAAAGTTGTCAATTCTTGCACATATTGTCATGTTGCAAAAATACAAAAATGGGAAGTTGAAAGGTCAAAAAGTGAAAAGGATGTTAGGAGTCATTTTTTTTGGTTGGGAAAGTTTTGGTGTGTTTAAAAGGCATTTTTGAATGTTGATCAAAGGTTGGAGTTTGTAATTTTGAATTTGAATATCAAAACCTATACTTTTCCTATGTTTTTCCTTACATTTTGCTGCTACAGAGGTTTGTACAGCCCCGTACAAGTTTCTAATGATTTGAGTTGGATTGGAATAGATGCAGGGGTGAATCTTCTTTCATTTCCAATTGATTTTTTCTAATTTCATTTAGGTTTGTGATTCTTAGAGCATTTTTTTTGTTGACAACTAGGAAACCCTGAATTTGAGGGTTTGATTGAGTAAAATGGAATTGTAAGCCATTCCACCTAGTGAAAAATATTCTAACTTGGTGGAATGGAATATCTAGGTGTAGGTTTTGAGTTTTTCAGGAGCAAGGGAGGCAAATCGTTAAAGTTTGAGTGATGACCTAGTTGATTTCATTCATGTTTTAGGCAAAGAATGGTGGCTAAGAGTTGGAGTTTGATGAAGAAAATTTGATAAAGTGTTAGAGTAAGCTTTGAAATCATGTGTAGGCCCTAAATTAAGTGTTTGAAGTGTTTGTGAAGAGTTTTGAGGCTAGGAGTATATAGATTCAATAAACCCTCTTGTGAACAAGCTTAAATAGGCCAAAGTAGGGGTTTTGAAGTTTGGTGAGTTTATGGGTTTTCTAGTTGATGAAAAAAATAAGGATTTAGACTTTATGTGATTTGGTTCAAGTCAAGGAATAGAGATTTGTGATTAGGAGAAGGTTTACCTTGTAGTTGCTTTGTAAAAGAGGCCTAATTGAGCCTAATACTAGCATAGCAGTCAATTTTAGGAGGTGATGGACTGAAACAAGTCTATGCACAAACTTGATATGTCAAAGTAGAGCATAATGGGTATCAGGAATGGTAAAGCTTTTTTGGGTTTGAGGAATTCTCTAAAATATATTATCAAATTTCATTGTTTGATGACCTACAAGCAAAATTAAAGAAATTGAGAAGATGACACCAAGTTAGGGTTTCTAAGGTTTAAATTTGGTTCAAAGTTGATTGAATTGTGATTTTTTTTAAGATCTCCACCTTTCTCTACATCAATGTTGGATCATATAGATGTGTGGCTTTCAACCACTTCACCACCCCAAATGACTAGTTGAGAGCATTAATCACTCGTCACCTCCTTCGTTACCTCCACTGAGCAAATTTCCTTACACGAACCCCTCTGTATTTACCCAGCTTGAAAAGTGTGTAAATAAGAAATCAAGGTTCATTCAATGCTCCAAATTCTCACATATCCCACTCATTGTCATTCCTTTTGTTTGCATTTATTCTGGAGTGTTTGTTTGGTTACACACCCATACTGGTTCGACTCTCCATGATTCATTGTTTGGCTCTGCATGCTTCATTGTTTAACTATGCACTCTTGAAATTTCCCTTTCTCTTCAAGTGAGGTTTTAAACCTCACTCAACCTATACCATTGTCTTTCATTTTGATGTATTCTACCATGCACTTATATCATTTTGTTATTTGTTTCCAAACTTTCATTGTGAAAATTTCTCTTTGAAAAATATTGATACTACAAAATATGGGGAGGGTTTCAGTGGTTTTCATTTTTTCTATAGTCATTCATGCACTTGTAATCTTCTACATTCTTCATTGCATGACGTTTTACTCTACATTTTGCTTTTAATATTTGCTTCCTACTATGAAATATGAAAAGGGTTCCATTGTTTTGACATCAAATATGATAAGGGTTTAACTGGTTTTTCATTTTTCTTTTAAATTGTTATAATGGAATGTGAAAAGGGTTTGGCTGGTTTTCTACCATGCACTTCTATTCGTGTGTTCGTCATTGCACAAAATTTAACTCTAAAATTTGCTTTTAATATTTGTCTGTTATTCTGAAATATGAAAATGGTTTCACTGGTTTTCCTTTCAAAGATATTCTGCCATGCACTTGTATTAATGTGTTCTTCGTTGCACAATAATTCACACTGTAAATTCCTTTATATATTTGGTTGTTACTATGAAATATAGAAAGGGTTTGATTGTTTCTCATTTTGAGGGTTTTCTACCATGCACTTCTATTCGTGTGTTCATCATTGCACAAACTTTAACTCTACAATTTTCTTTTAATATTTGTTTGTTATTCTGAAATATGAAAATGGTTTCACTAGTTTTCATTTTGAAGATATTTTTCCATGCACTTGTATTAATGTGTTCTTCGTGGCACAATAATTCACAATGTAAATTCCTTTTTATATTTGATTGTTACTACGAAATATAGAAAAGATTTGATTGTTTCTCATTTTGAGGGTTTTCTGCCTTGCAGTTCTATTCATGTGTTTGTTATTGCACAAACTTTCACTCTACAATTTTCTTTTAATATTTGTTTGTTATTCTAAAATATGAAAATTGTTTCACTGGTTTTCATTTCATAGATATTTCGCCATGCAATTGTATTATTTTGTTCGTCATTGCACAATAGTTCATTTTGCAATTTGTTTTTTTATATTTGATGTTACTATGAAATATAGGTGATATAGAGAGAAGTAGAGACATAGAGAAGGAGAGGAATGTGGGAGAGAGAGGGGGAGGGAGGAAGGGAGAGGTAAATAAGGAAAGTTGAGATAGAGAGAAGTAGAGAGGGAAGAAGAGAGTGAGAGAAAGATGAGAGAGAGAGAGAGAGAGAGAATGGTGAGATAAAGAGAAGTAGAGAGGGAATAAGAGAGTGAGAGAAAGAGGGGGGAGGGACAAAGAGAGAGATGTGGGGAGGGAGAGAGGGAGGGAGAGGAGAGATGGGGAGAATTAGAGATGGAAGGAGAGAGTGAGAGAGAAAGAGGTGGAGGGAGGAAGAGGTGGAGAGAGAGAGAAGGAAGTAGAGAGGGATAGGTGAGATAGAGATAAGTAGAGAGAGATAGAGAGACACAAAGAGAGATAGATAGAGAGGGAAGAGGGAGAGAGGGATGGAGAGGTAAATAAGGATAGGTAAGATAGAGATAAGTAGAGAGAGGAGGAAGGGTGGGAGAGAGAGAGGAGAGGGAGGGAGAGGTAAAGAGGAATAGGTGAGATAGAGAGAAGTAGATAGAGGGTGATCCCACAAAACTGGTTTACAATTCCATTGAGGAAGAAAAATTACATAAAATACCCCCATGAAGAAAATTTTGGGTTTTGGGGGGTTCGCAGGAAGGGGGGTTCGCTCTAACCCAAAAGGGGTTTACTCGAACCCCCCTTTGAGCGAACTCTATTCAATGATGGGACACACTTTTTGCACATTTTCCATAATGGAAACAAAGGAATTTTTTGAAAAATGGGGGGGTTTGCTCAAACCCCCCTTCGCTCGAAGGGGGGTTCGAGCAAACCCCCAGCCCCTCTTACACTAAAATTTTGCAAAAAAAATCCCTTTGAAGCGCAAGTTGAGGATGAAAATCGAGGAGACTTCACAGACCCAACTGGATGATGGTAGTCCTTGGAATGAGCTATCCATCGAATATAATTTTAATATGTTTTGGTTTTATTATATATATATTTTAATTTAATTAAACATAGGTTTTTCACCGAAAATCAAGCTCTCTATTCTGCACATGTGGAAAAATAGTAGATTATCAAATTAAAATTTTAAAAAATATGTTCGAGCTAAGTATTGATGTCCTTGATCCAATTAAAAAAAGTTGAATTTTGATACATACAAAAAAAATTATGTTGTATACGGTTTGCCAATGTTTGAATTGTAATTGGTTTGACTTTGAAATTTGATTAAGGAAAAAATAGTCAATAAAACACTATGAAACCAAATAAACTTGTTAGATATCGTAGTTACAAATCAAAATTTGAAAAAAATAGAATTTTATCCTTCATAGAAAAAAAGTTATGTTGTATACAATGAGCATCACTCCTTAAAAATGGTGTTTACTGATAAAAACTAGTTTACGAAGGAGATAGAAAAATAAATGCAATCCGATTCAAAAAGAATTAAAAATGTATATTTAGAATCTACAGACAAAATGTCACAAATCACTAGTTCACATCATCTTCAAATTCCTCATGGTTTAGCAGTTATAGGTGCCCAAAAGTGAAGATTTAGTTAAAAAAATTTAGTTCAATGTCTAGTTTGGCCAAAAATTGTAAACCAATATTGTGGGATCACCCTAGAGAGAGGAGGGAGTGACAAAGAGTGGGAGAGAGAATGATGGGATAGAGAGAGAGAGAGAGTGGCAGGGAGTGATGGAGGGAGAGGTAGGTAGAGATAGGGAGAGTGGAGATAGAGATAAGTGGAGAGGGATGGAGATGTATGAATGGAGAGAGAGGGGTGAAACAAAGAAAAATTGAGAGGGAGGG
Organism: Sequoia sempervirens; assembly: GCA_007258455.2. NCBI lineage: Eukaryota > Viridiplantae > Streptophyta > Pinopsida > Cupressales > Cupressaceae > Sequoia > Sequoia sempervirens. The sequence goes on from VDFB02281492.1 coordinate 391,758,149, forward strand.
AAGAAGAGAGAGAGATAGACAAATGAGCAGACAAATAGATAGACAAATACAAAGATAGAGAGGGGGTGGGAGAGGTAGGAAGGGAGAGAGAGAAGTGAGATAGAGAGAAGTAGAGAGGGAATGAGGGAGGGAGCGAGAGGGAGGGATATTAGAGAGGTGAGATAGAATTAGAGAGGGAAGAAGAGAGTGAAAGAGAGAGAAAGGAAAAAGAGGTAGATAAAGTAATAGAGATAGGGAGAGAGAAAGAAATATGATGGGAGCCTACTAATTATTAAAGTTTGACTTGTTTATTATTAAAATTTGAGTGAGTTTTAAAAATTATAAGATCTTCCAAAAACCTAGAATCCGCATTATAACTCCTGGAGATTTAAAATAATTCTCAAGCATCTTGAAACTATATACATGAAATATAATTTGAAGTATATGAAAGTTAATGTCCATATATAAATTTCACTTATTAAATGCTTATTCCATGTATATATTTTCACTGGAAAAGAAAGAGAGAGAAATTTTGAAAGAAAAACATAATGTGAGTGCATTATAACATGCTCATATTAAGTTTTTCTTTGAAAATTTTCAAGCCTTTGACTTGGATTTTCTTTGGGCTTCCAACCCAAAGGTTTTGAGTGAATTTTCAACACCCAAAAATGTTTTTTGCAAATAGTAAAAAATGATAATCTCAAGTATGCTCTCCATCAAGTTTGCACATGTTTTAATGTCAAGTCAAAAAAATACCAAGATAATGTTAAGCTCTCTCTAATCTATCTAACCATGCAATTTTTTTCATGTTTGGAGTATGTTAAGGGTTTCATCTTTAATTTCTTTTGTTAGTGTCTCAATTTTTTGTCAAAAACCAATATTTTTATGTTTTAACCATTCGTCAAAATTTAAAATAAATTACATTTTTAAAAAATAGACTTGGGTGCTGCCACAATAGCGTGTCTCATTTTTGGGGCATCTTGATTTTTGTCTGAAATCACTTATTTTTACAAAGACTAATGATTTAATCCTTGAGAAGTTACATTTAAAGGGTTTTAATTGAAGAGAGTTAGATAAGACCCCCTTAGATCAAACCCCCTTGTATAGAACCCCTCTAGTATTAAATTATACCCACAATGGAGTCTCCTTCACACCTATCAAAATGTTGACAAAAAAGAAACTTTTTCTTTACCTTTTGAGGGATTAAATAAAGTCATTTAGAAATTATATTTTTCAAGATCTTAGTCCTCAAAACAGTCTTTCCAACAAGTATAGTTTTGATATGTTTTCATTTTATCATGTATTTAATTTTCAATTTTTATTGAACATAGGTTTCTCATTGAACATCAAGTTCTTCATTCTATAGAGGTGAAAAAATAGTAAACCATTGTAAAAAAAATCAAAAAATACCTTTTCCCTAGGTATTTATGTCCTTGTTTTACCAAAAATAAAAAGGATTTCGATATATACACAAGTTATGTTTGATGACATACACCTATGTCCAAATTATATTTACAATGACTTCAAAAATTAATTAAAAACATATGTAACAAAAAATTATGAAAAAGTATCCTTGCCCTAGATATTGATGTAAAGAATCTATATTTTAAAAATTAGAATTTTATCCTTTCTAAAAGAAAAAGTTATATTTGATGACATAAATATTACTTTTTGAAAATGTTGTTTACTATTTAAAACTAATTATTAGAGGAGATATTCAAAGATTCAAGATTTATTTCAGAAAAATTTAAAATATATATATTTAGAAATCTACACACAAATTGCCACAAATCACTAATTCACATCATCTTCAAATTCTTAATGGTTTAGCTATTATAGGTCTCGGAAGGTGAAGATACAGTAAAAAATGTTGATATTGTAAACATCTAAATTTGACCACTTCCATATGGTCAAAGTCATCTCCTTAATCATCCCTTTGCTCATTTAATTCGTCCTCTTTGCCAGTATTAATTAAATCACTCATTTAATTAATATTTTGTGTCCACCATAAGGTTTCCAAAGTATTTAATTTAATAAATGTTTTCCCCCCTCTTTCATCTCTAAATTAAATAAATATACCGCTTTATTTAATTTAGTCATATTATCTCTTGGAATTTTTAATTCCTCACTCTTTCTCTCTCATTGTCACATCCTCCAACTTTTGCAAGTTGATCTCTAATCCCTCTTAACAATCTAACTCTCTTTCTTAATCATAATTAATTTATGATTAAGATGTGCACACCCCTAATCATCATTAGGGTCTCATCCTCCATAATTTCCCACTTGCCTCTAATTTTTCATTAATTTATCTAATCAAGTACTTGCACAACCTTAACCACCTAATTAGGTCAACCTGATCCCCATATCATTTATGGAATGTGTCATAAGTCAACTTCATTAAAAAATTTCTCCTTTTGAAGAAGGCACTCCATTTCCAATTCCCCAATGCATTCCTTGAAATTTAAAATTATTTTTCTCATCCCCATGTGGATATTTGAGGAATTTTTAATTCCTCGCATTTCCTCTCACCCACATGGGGATAAGGACCTCTTTTATGAGGAGATCTTGTCCAATCCCAATGTACTATGTAGTACCTCCATGTCATGTACCCTATTTCCACCTCATGTACACATCATCTCTTACAAGCCACTTCACATGCCACATGTCAAGATGTGAGGGCTTGTGAGTTATCAACTCACCTTAGCCCTACATCTTGATCTTGGTGTCTCAATCCCAACCATCCATTTCCGTAGAGAATTCCAAAATCTCTATAAATCCCCCTATTTTCTTTCATTTTAGGGAGATCATTCATGCTCGCCAAACTCTTAGCAAAAAATTTCCTTGAGCTATACTTAGCCAAATTTTCATACTTGCATCCATTTTCACTCATATTTCCATCCTCATCTCATCTCATAGCTTGCATCTTTTGCCATCCAAGGAGCATATAAACATCAAAGATCGAAGGGCCAACTAAAGGGACGACTCAACAAGGTGAAATCTTTCATTTGCTTAGTTAAGTTAATCATTAGGCCAATTTTGAGGTGTAGGGTGTTTTTTAGTTGTTATTTGCACTCCTTTTGTTTGCTGCTCTTTTTCTAACACTTATTTTTACCCTATCACATTTCTAGCATGCCCGGTGGGACCCACAAATGGGTCTCTTTCTTTCACATTTGCTATTTTTTTGACTTTTTCCAAGTGAAGGTTGCAGAAGGGCGGACCCGACCATCCAGGGGTGGACTTGACCTCTATACAAGCAGACTTGACCTCTGCATAGACGGACCTGACCTTCAGGGGCGGTCCCGACCTTGCCTAGGGGCGGACCTGCCCTTTGCAGACTCTTGAAAATATTTTTTGCAAGTTTTTCACAGAGGGGCAGACCTGACCTGTAGACAGGCGAACTTTCCCTCTGGTCAAGTGAACTTTCCCTCTGGACATGCGAACTTTCCCTCTGGACAGACGAACTTTCCCTCCAGATAGGTGGACCTGCCCTTTAGATAGGCGAATTTGCCCTCTAGACAAGCAGATTTTCCCTAAATAGTTTTTTTTTAGAAAGTGAAATTTCATCTTTTTAGCACTTTCCTAGTTATTTTTTAAGTGTTTAGGCACATAGTGTAACTAGGGGTGTCAATTAACCTTTGTTTGCGCTACTTGTTGGTAAGCTATTTGATGTATCCAATCCCCTTGCGCCATTTGGTGATCCTGGGTGATGAGAAATCGTAGCTTACCAAGTCATTTGAGTCATCCTCTTTTAATTTTTTTAGCGGGACCTGCTTGGGGATTTCATCACCCCAAGGGATGATTCCAACCACGCGTACCGGCAGGGTATATAAAGGAGGAAGAGCGAAAGTTGTACCTCAATCCAATCATGTTGTAATTGGCGAAGCGTTGGGATGATGTGAAGAGTTGTTCTAAGCCTTTAGTATCTCGCTAAGGTTCCCGACTCACACTTGTAACGGGTTGGTGTTCATGGTTTGAGTGTCATGTACCGGGTGTATATCGAGGACTCCCTAGCAACCATGTTCATCCAAGAATAGAAGACTTTGTCGGTCATACCCTCTCTACTAGACTTAGGTTTGTGTTGTCTGAATTGTCTTCTTTGTGTGAAACCAGTGATTGTCTGATTAATTGACTCAGTTGTATCCTTTTCATTGATGCTTGTTGTGTTTTGAGTCATTTGCCTTAGTTGTGCTTTCAAAAGTCAAGTTTAAACCTGTCCAGGGGTGAACCTGACCTCTAAACAGGAAAACCTGACCCACCCAGGGGTAAACTTGACCTTGAACTAGCCTTCTCTAGCCTCTTTCAGCCAATTTTGACCAACTTTAGCTCCATAGGCGAACTTGCCCTCTAGTCAGGCGAACTTGCCCTCTGGACAAGTGAACTTGCCCTCTGCACATGCAAACTTTCCCTCTAGACAGGCGAACTTGACCTCTAGACAGGTGAACTTGACCTCCAAGGGCGGACCTGACCCTTGACCGATCAACTTTTTCATCCGTTTCATCATTCAGGACCCTTGTTTCACTATTTCGATCACTTGTCTCCCCATTTCAAACATCTGAGAGTCCATTCGCCATCCTAAACGTTCATCCCCTTAGTTTGAGCATCCATTCGCCCATTCAAAGTCCTCATTTACCCATTTTGAACCCACGTTTTGGTCATTGTTTGCCCATTTTAGATCACCGATATTTCATTAAACCTCGTTAAAGCAATTATCATTATTGACCTAGGTGTTCATTTCTAATCGTTATCTATCACAACCAACTTAGGATTGTCATTCGTCCTAGGTCGGTCATCCTTGTCAGCCCAATCAATCCACTTCTATCTCAAGTTGAATTTGGTGTCGTTATCATACATCCACCCTTTAGTCGGTTAATCAACACCTAGTGTTACCAAGGATCACTCTTGAACTTGGTCTCAGATTCTAGTCATTATCATTCATCTTAATCGATCATCAATCCAAATCAAATCATCATATCATCCAATCTAGGTTGGCCAATCATCTACCAATCAATCCAATCCAATCTCATCAAACAAATCCATTTCGGTCGAATCAATCATCCAAATCAAGCCCATTGAGCCATATCCTCATTGGCTAATCCATTGAGTCAATCCTTTCATCATCATCTTAGCATCTTAATCCGTCCTATCATCTTGCATGCCCGTTCAGACTCAGTCACAGACAAGGAAAATGGCCCAACAACAAGCCCAAAATCCCCAACCAAACATCCCTCAAGATCCCAACAACCTAGTTAATGTCTCGCAAGATCCCACTAACGGAACGAATATCCCTCGATATCCCCATAACGATACATCATCACAATCCAATATTGACGGTAAAAACACATCACCCCCCGAGGATGAAAACATGGTCATTCAGCATGAACTTACATTTGAGGAACACTTTAGTAACCCTATCAATGTGCAAATGACAAATCGCCTTCTCGAAAAACATGGAGACAAAATCTTGGCCCACTTAATTGAAAAAGGTGTCAAGCTGCCATCAGGTATCGACCTATCCAAGTATAGTGGTTCCACACCTAACATACCCCAAGGTTCACACGATGCACCAAGTAGTTCATACATCCCCAATGTTCCTCCCGTAGAAGGTTGGCATCAACCTGAATTTGGCCACGTCGTTCTATATCTCGTTAGCAATCCCCTACATCCTACAATCTCAATCATAGGGGCTCCTCAAACAACTAATCCCAATGATCCTTTTGCCTTTGGCATGCCACAAAACGTTCCACAACCGCCGCCACTAATGCTAACAGCACCACCCCTTTCAAATCCACCTCTTGTCAGCACTGGGGGTAGCACGTTTACTGCGTTACCTCCTCCTTCTGGGGCCATAAACCTACCATCGCCTTCATATGCATCTCCACATCCTCCCCAATCTAACTTACTGCCTCCGTTATTGCCACAAGGTACATCCCAACCAAATGTTCCATTTGGTACCCAACAACCTCCTGTGCAAAACACCCCTGTGTTATCTCAGTCGCCCCAACAGCAACAACCGCCATATAACCCTTCGTTCTCTTCACAACAACCACCACACCAATCGCAAAGCAATCTGCCCCGACCTCCCACTCAAACCATATCCCCATTCCTCACATCCATTCTACGTCTGTGAGCTCAAACATAATACAACATCCCATCTCGACCCACACAACATCTCACATCACATCAACAACCACCCCAGCATTATTATTACCATAACCAATAGTAGTCCTAGCAATAACCACCTTATGTGGCTCTCAGCAGTCACAATAGTACCTTCAATACCAGCAAGCCAATCGGCAACATCACATCCAAGCTCCTCAGTAGCCTACCTCACATTTTTATCAAACAAAGCCGTACTATACCTCGCAACAACAACCCCCATATCAACAAAATCCCTTGGCATACCAGCAAGGGATGTCATCATCTCACTACCAAAATCTAGACCTCAACATTCCAACACTCTCTCAACAAGATCCTTTATCGTCCTATCATCCATATCCATCCAACCCACCTTTGGCCCTTACACCACTGGTCAATTCAGCTCTGTTGGAAATGAAAGCCGATCTGAAAGATCTTCAGGCTGGGACTAGCAAACAATCATTCAAATTCAAGGACATATGTCCATACCCATTCGATCCCTCCATCTCGTTGATCCCCTCCCCTAAACATTTTGAAATACCAAAATTCGACAAATACAAGGGGAAAAAAGATCCTAAGGCCCACTTGCAAGAGTTCTACTCCCAGTGTCAAGAAGTTATGCACAATGACAATTATCTCTTGCGCTTGTTCCCATGTAGCCTGACAGGAAATGCCCTGGAATGGTTCATGGGTCTAGAACGAGGGTCCATAAAATCTTTTGCGGACTTGTCAGAAAAATTTGTTTCCTACTTCTCCTTCAACTTGGAGGAAACTGACACCTTAGATCTCCTCAAAGAGAAACAACATGAGGGGGAAACCTTTGCTATCTACCTTCAATGGTTGCATGCACTAGCAAGCCAAATGAAAACCCCTCTAAAAGAGAAGGACATGGTCACCCTCTTCGTGGAGAACTCTCATCCTAACATGGCTCATAATTTTAGGTTACACTGTGTCACCACTTTTATGGAGATAGTGGAAAAGGGACCCATCCTTGAACATGCCCTTGTTGCCAAAGGGCACATCAAGATACACAACCATGACAAAGAAAGGAAATTCGGTGACAAGCCACATTTTTGGAACAAGAACAAGAACATAGTGAATGATGGCATCACCGATACTAAACATGTTCAGGTGGCTAATACATCCTAGAGACAACAACCATATGTACCTAATGCCATATTCGTACCATAGGGGGCATCTCATCCTCCTCAACAAACAAACTAGAACAGTCAGGGGAACACTAAACACCAGTATGCTCAATTAGGAGAACCCTTGAGTGTCATCTTCAATAAGTTGTTACAGGTCAACTATCTGATCACGTACCTTGTCAGCAAACCACTTGACAAATCCAAACCTAAACCTACATGGTTTAGGGAAAATGAATATTGTAAGCTCCATAAAATCAAAGGACACACTCTGAATAAATGCCAAGGTCTCAAAAACTATGTCCAAGATCTTATCGATCGAGGAGACATCAAAGTCGACACCAGTCAAGTTTCATCGTCTAATGCTCAGTTGCAGATATACCAAAACGCCTTCCTGAACCATAATCAAAGCACAAGCACTTCCAGCAACAATCCCCAAAACAACAACACAAATAATATAACCTATAACAATGTACCCCTCAATTATGATGGCATTTTCCATTACATTGAGCAGGTAGAACCCCGTGTGTCTATGATACATGTTAAATCCAAAGATCCTCAATGTGTTGTTACTATAGACATCTAAATTTAATCACTCTCATATGATTAAATTTACTCCCTTTTCGTCTATCATATTAAATATTAATTTATTAAATTAATATTGCACCTTTTGTCTCATATCTGTAAAGTATTTAATTTAATAATTAAATGCTTTATCTTTCACCTTCTTCCTCTCTAAATTAAATAAATACACAAATTTATTTAATTTAGTCATTTTTTTACCCCTTTTGATTTAAAATCAATTTAAAATTCTTCATTCTCTCTCTCCTTGTCACATCCTCCTACATTTTCCACTTGCCTCTAATCTTCCATTAATTATTCTAATCCAATATTTGCACAACCTTAACCAAGGTCATTAGCCATGTTTGGCACCGCCTTTTTAGTCAACCTTTGCATTTATCTCTTTTTGGCATTGACCCTCTTTCCCATGTGAATTTTTAATTCACATTTATTTATCCTAGATTCTATGTGAATTTTTAATTCACATTCAATCTTCCAAGGCTTCTAGAACCTTGGACTTGTCACATCATCCACATGTGACCAAGTCCCACCTTTTTGGAGCTGACCTTTTATCTTTTAGACTCTCCTAAGAATGTGAATTTTTAATTCACATTTATATCCCCAACCACCTCTCTTTTTCCCATGGAGATTTTTGAGGAATTCCAAAATTCCTCAAATGTCCCTTTCATTCTCACTTGGGGACAAGGAATCCCTTTTTGAGGAAATCTTCTCACTCCCCAAGGTACTTGGAAGGTACTTGTCCTTCCTCCATCTCATGTACCTTTTTGACACCTCATTTACACCTCATCTCCTCTTAGCCACTTCACCATCCACATGTTAAGATGTGAAGGCTTGTGGGTTCTCAACCCACCATAGCCCTTCATCTTGACCTTGTTGGATGCATCTCAACCATTGAATTTTCTAGATAATTCAAATTCTCCTATAAATACCCCCTCTTCAAGGGCATTTTCAACACTTTCACTTTGACCAACCTTATGCTGTCAATTTGCATTTGCTATCATTTAATCATCCACTTTAATCATTTTGCATAAGTTAATCTTGCATTTAGTCACTCAAGAAGCCATCTAAGGAGCACACAAAGTCATCTAAATCAAGGGCCAATCAAGGAGTCTTCAACAGCAAGGAAGGTATAATCATTTGCATCTCGTTTCATCTATTTTCCTTCTTGTTTTATCACTCTTTAGGCTAATCTTGAAGTGTCCTTAGTGTTTTATCATTCGCATTTTTAGTTATTTTGCACATTAGAATAGGGTAAAATTTCAAGGTACACATTTCTGGCACGCCCGGTGGTACCCACAAATGGGTTCTTGCATTTAACCTTCATTTTTGTTAAGAATTTTGAAGGAAAAGGTCGTAGAAAGGCGGAAGCGCCCTCTGTTTTGCCGTAGAAAGGCGGAAGCGCCCTCTGCTTTACCGCAGAAAGGCGGAAGCGCCCTCTGCTTTACTGCAGAAAGGTGGAAGTGCCCTCTTGTCCACTGCAGAAAGGTGAAAGCGCCCTATATCTGACAATTTCATTTTCTTCTAACAGTTTGCTGCAGTTAGGTTTATATTTAGAAGATTTTTTCTAACACTTTCTTGCAGTGGACCGTACAACTTTCCTTTTTTAAAATCTGATAAAGTTTCCTGCAGAGGGGCGGATACGCCCTTTCATTTTGAAAGGCTCTTTTCCTCTAACCTTTTGTTGTAGAAAGGCGGAAACGCCCCTGTTTTTGCTGCAGAAAGGCGGAAGCGCCCCTGTTTTGCTGTAGAAAGGCAGAAGTGCCCCTATTTTTGCTGCAAAAAGGTGGAAGCACCCCCATTTTGCTACAGAAAGGCAGAAGCACCCCTATTTTTGCTGCAGAAAGACAGAAGCGTCCCTGTTTCACTGCAGAAAGGCAAAAGCGCCCCAAAACAGCACAATTTGGAAGGTAAAACAGTCATTTTAGCGTTGTTTTTGCTCTCATTTTTAGCTATTTTTTAGTAATAACCCTCTAACATTATTTTGGCAAGGATATTGGTGTTTTTTGCTAACGTTCAGCAACATATTATGGCGTAATTGACCAAGAATGAAGGAGAAGATAGGTAACGTTTACTTGCAGGGCCATCTATTTGATCAAATTTTTGAAAAACTATCCTTGTTTTTTGCACATAGTCTAATTAGGGGGAAGTAACCTTTATTGCTTGCTATGCTTGTCTACTATTGTGTCACCCAAGGGGGCATTAATTTGTTTTCACTTTCCCTTTGCACTTCGTGTGAGCCTAGGGAGTAGTTGGAAGCAGTTAGTGTCTTCTTTTTAGTGGGACTTGCTTGGGGATTTCATCACCCCAAGGGACGATTCCAACCATGCGTACCGGCGGGGTATATAAAGGGGGGATAACAAAAGTTGTACCCCAATCCAGTCACGTCGTAATTGGCGGAGCATCAAAGCTAGGGTGATATCTAGATAGATGTGAAGAGTTGGTCCAAGCCTTTTAGTATCTCGTTGGTGTTCCTGACTCACGCTTGTGATGGGCTGGTGTTCATGGTTGTGCCTCACGTACCGAGAGTATATCGAGGACTCCCTAGAAGCCTTGTGCATCCTAGATTAAGACCTTGCTTGGCCATACCCTTAACATTAATCATAGGATTATACTTGCTTGAAGTGTTTTCTTGTAAAAAAAAAAAAAACCCGTGAAATCTTTGATACTTTCGCCTTACTTTATCATTTTGAGTCCTTGCCATAGCCATTACCATCAAAACCAAGCTCTGTTTTACTGCAGAATGGCGGAAGCGCCCCTATTTTTGCTGCAGAAAGGCGGAAGCGCCCCTGTTTTTGCTACAGAAAGGCGAAAGTGCCCTATGTTTTGCTGCAGAATGGTGGAAGCGCCCATGTTTTACTGTAGAAAGGAAAAAGTGCCCCCTGTTTTGCTGCAGAAAGGCGGAAGCACCCCTGATTTACTCCAGAAAGCTATCAACGCCCCTAATTTTTGCTACAGAGGGGCGGATTTGCCCTCCTAAACACTTGAAATCGCCCCATTTGGATCCGTTTAGCCTTTAAACCATCATTTAATCATTCCCAACCATTATATCATCATCCTAAGCCTCTGTTTTGTCACTCTAAGCCTCCCAAAACCTCCATTTGATCAGTTTAAACCTCTATCTTATCATTCCAAATCTTTGTTTAACCATTCCAAATCCCTGTTCGTTCTCCACAATCACTCTCAATCCACCTATTCATTTTTAATTTCCCCATAACCCATTCAAAAGTCCATACCCTCACCTAGCGAACATCATAATTTTACCATTTACATCACCAAACACCACCCATAACCAAAACGCCTTAACCTTGTATTACAAAGTGGTTACCCAAATTGACCATAGCACTTGAATTTGATTATTAGTCTTTAACTTCGACCCAAATCAATTTGCTTCCATCTTGAGGTGAATTCAGTGTCGTAAGTTATCATCCTCGGCCCAATCAATCAATTCCTATCTTAAGGTGGATTCGGTGCCGTGATCATCCTCTTAATCAATTAAAGCTCTTGGTCACTAAGGGTAACTTCCTTTGATTAAACTCAAGGTCTCTCTCACATATTTCATCATTCAATCATACCCATCCAATCATCCAAATCTATCAAAATCAATCATTCGATAAAATTACCCAATCAACCAAATCACATCCGTTCAACCAATGCTATCTTATTGATCTTAATAATCCAATCCAATTCAATCAAAAATCCAATCTGGCCAATCAAAAATCTGATCCCCTCAAAATCCAATCCAATCCAATATATTCAAACAAAATCTGATCAAAATCTAAATCCCATCAAAATCACATCTCATCCAACTACAATCAAGTCATTTGTCAAAAACATCTTGGTAATTCACTCATAGCACATTTGCATGCCCGTTCAGACCAGATCACAGGCAAAGAAAATGGCCGACCAACAAGCCCAGAATGCCCAATCAAACAACCCTCAAGATCCCAACAATACAATGAACATCTCATCAGATCCTAACAATGGTACTAATATCCTTCATGATCCTCAAAATGGTACTTCATCGCACTCCAACACCGAAAATCAGAACAACTCACCACATGGTGAAGAGAGTATGGCTAATCAACTTGAACTCACATTTGAGGAACATTTTAGTAATCCTGCCAATGTGCAAATGACTGACCGTCTGCTGGAAAAACATGGGGAATAAATTTTGGCCCACTTAATTGAGAAGGGTGTCAAACCCCTCTCGGGTTTTGACTTGTCCAAATATAGGAGTCCCCAATCTAACATACTCCAAGGTCCACAAAATGTAATAGAAGGTTCGTACTTCCCCAATGTTCCTCCAGTTGAGGGTTGGCATCAACCTGAATTTGGCAATGTTGTTCTTTATCATGTTAACCATCCCCCACATGCTTCAACATCAGTCATGGGAGGTCCTCAAGTGCCTAATCCCATTAATCCTTTTGCATATGGTATGCCACAAAATGTTCCACAATCCGCACCATTAACGCTAATAGCACCCCCTCTTTCAAATCAACCTACGATCAACACTGGGGGCACCCCCCTTACCACATCGCTTCCATCTCCTGGGACCACAAATCTACCATCTCAACAACTTCATCAATCCAACATTTTGCCTCAATTACCTCCACAAGGCACACCCCAGCCGAACATTTTAGGTAGTACCCAACAACCCCCTTTACAAAACGCTTCTACACTACCTCAGCCATCTCATCAACAGCCACCTATACATAGTGCTTTGGTCTCTTCACAACAACCACCCTATCAAACACAAGGCAATCCATCTCAACCTATTGCTCAGACCATATCCCCCTTTCTCACATCCATTTTGTGTCCACAAGCTCAACCACAACACAATATCCCATCTCGGCCCATACAACATTTGACATCACAACAACAACCTCCCCAACACTACTACTATCATAATTAGCAACAATTTTACCAACAACCGCTTTATGCGACCTCCCAACAATCATAACAATACCTTCAACACCAACAAACCAATACACAACATCCCATCCAAGCTCCTCAACAACCTACCCCACACTTTTATCAAACAAATCCGTACTATATTCCACAACAACAGCCCCCATATCAACAAAATCCCCCATCTTACCAACAAGGCATGTCATCATCCAACCACCCAAATCCATATTTCAACAATCTAACACCCTCTCAGCAGGATCCTTTATCATCCTATCATCAATATCCCCCCAACCCGCCACCGTCCAACTCGGATCTGTTGGAAATCAAAGTAGCATTGAAAGACCTTCAAGCAGGGACGGGTAAACAATCATTCAAATTTGAAGACATATGCCCATATCTATTCGATCCCTCCATCTCATTAATCTTGTTTCCTAAACATTTTGAGATACCAAAGTTTGACAAATACAGGGGAAACAAAGACCCTAAGGCTCACTTGCAGGAGTTTTACTCCCAGTGTCAAGAAGTTATGTACAATGACAACTCTCTTTTACACCTGTTCCCATGAAGCCTGACAAGCCATGCCCTGGATTGGTTCATGACTCTCAAAAAAGGGTCCATAAAAACTTTTGTAGACCTGTCAGAAAAATTTGTATCCTACTTCTCTTTCGATTTGGAAAAGGACACAGACACCTTAGATCTCCTCAAAGAGAAACAACGTGAGGGGGAAACCTTTACTAGCTACCTACAATGGTGGCGTGCATTAGCAAGCCGAATGAAGACCCCTCTGAAAGAAAAAGACATGGTCACTCTTTTCATGGAAAACTCTCATCCTGATATGGCCCATAATTTTAGGTTACATTGTGTCACCACCTTCACAGAGATAGTAGAAAGGGGACCCATCCTTGAACGTGCCCTTATTGCCAAAGGACACATCAAAATACATAGTCATGATAAAGAGAGGTCATTTGGTGATAAAACATGATTCTGGAACAAGAAAAAGAATGCAGTAAATGATGGCGTGACAGATACTAAACACGTCCAAGTGGCTAATGCATCCCAAAAACAACAACCATCTATACCTACTGCCATATCTGTACCACATGGGGCACCTCGTCCTCCTCAACAGTCAAACCAGAACAATCAGGGGAACACCAAACGTCAATATACTCAATTAGGAGAACCTTTGAGTGTTGTTTTTAATAAGTTGCTACAAATCAACTACCCCATCACATACCCTGTCACCAAGCCATTCGATGAGTCCAAACCTAAGCCCGCATGGTTTAAGGAAAATGAATATTGTGAGTTCCATAAAATCAAAGGACACTCTTTAAACAAGTGTCAGGGTCTGAAAAACTATGTCCAAGATCTCATTGATCGAGGTGATATCAAGGTTGACCCTAGTCAAGCTTCGTCGTCCAATGCTCAATTACAAGAAGGATTAAGATTAGATAATAAAAGATGGAGGATATAACATGTGAGGAATTAAATAAATGTCATATTTTATTAATTCATTTGATGAAAGGAGGATTAAAGAGCTAAGGTATTATTGATTAAATACCTTAGGGATTTGGCAAAATTAAAGATATTAATTAAATAATAGCAGTATTACTTAATTAACGAAAATAAGACGAAAGGGGATGAATTTGGATAAATTAAGTGTCCAAATTTAGATGTCTACAATATCAAAATGCCTTTCCAAATCATAATCAAGGCCTAAGCACATCTAACAGTAATCCCCAAGGAAACAACACAAATAATGTGAGCTACAAGAATGTGCCCTTCAATTACGAGGGTGTTATTCATTACATTGAACAAGTGGAACCCCATGTATCCATGATACATGTTAAAGCCAAGGACCCTCAATGTACTGTTACTACATGACGAGCCCGCATCACTGTCCCCGCAGCCTTTGCACCCGCCCAATCAACTCCTGTAAGCTCTCAGTACAACATCCTTGATCACTTAAGAAAGACCCCTACTCATATATCCATTTTGGATTTGCTTAAGTCTTCCTTGTGCATCAAGAAATCCTCAACAGAGCCCTACAAGAAACCCATGTACCTAATGACATCGACCCCACGCAATTCCAAGCTTTGGTGGGACACCTAGCTTTATCTCATCAACTGTACTTCAGCCAAAATGATATGCCAAACATCGATGTCAATCATAATCGCCCCTTACATATTGAAGTCATGGTTGCTCGTCATAAAATAAAAAGAGTCTTGGTAGATAATGGCTCTGCCCTCAACTTGTGTACTCTAAAATTCATAAAACAGGTGGGGTATACTCAAGTGGATTTAAGTAATCAGATCATCACAATCAAAGCCTATGATAATGCAGAAAGGAATTTAGAAGGGATTATCAATCTTCCTATCCAAGTGGGACCTGTGGTTTAGTACATTAATTGTCATGTCCTTGATCTGGACTTACCATATAATCTCCTCCTTGGTCATCCATGGCTCCATGCTATGCAAGCCATCCCCTCCACATACCATCAGTGCCTAAAATTCCCAGTCAACGGACAGGAAGTCACCATCTATGTTGATCCCCAACCATTTGAATATTGCCGCGCTCTAGAAGCATCATTTCCCCATTTACATTATTGTCCTGGGGTTGAAATGGGGGCATCCCAGTCATCTGCTAATCTACCCTTTATCGCGATAACCCCTCCATCCTCCACCACTGATCCTACAGTCACCAAAGTCTAGATCATTGACAAAGGGTGTGGTGAATACGAAATGTGTACGGCTCTCAATGTAGCAACCATGCCACCGTCACCACACGAGTATGGTCAACCTTCACATGCTACATAAGAGGAAGACAAGACTATCACCTTCAGTGGTAAAAATATCCCTACTACCACTTTCAGATCCCCAAGTGTCAAGGTAGATGCACTAGAAGAGGACATAAGCCAATGGGTTTACCAAGAACCCCAGCCGGACCCTTCTCTAAAGGAATATTTTCAGGAAGCATATCCGTGGTCAGCTAAGTTTGCAGAAAAATATAACTACCAAGGCAGGGGCCTAGGTAAAGAAGAACAAGGGCGGTTGCAACCTATTGATACACCAAAGTTACCAAAGAACATAAGCATCGGCTACGATAAAAGCCAGAAAATCCCTACAACATTGTCTAATACCTCCAATAGTGTCGACGTGGACAACGGCTCATTGGAAGATATACCCGAGGAGGAATCTGTCATACATGCGTACAATGACGTCGATCACACCGACTTATCATCCATGTTCGAATGTCTATCCGTCTGCACCATTATCCTATCCATTTGTCACCCTGAGCTCATTGATTGGGACCTACATAATAGCACACCTGTCAGTATGTCTACGGATACATATGTCAACCTTATGAGATTGGGGGAGGATGAACACTCCAGTTGCAAAAATAAGAATAAGAAAAGTAAAAAGCGGTCATCTAGTGAAAACCTCCCTGAGGCGCTTCCTGACCTTGAAAAAGTAAAAATAAAGGACGCAACTGATGGCGAAAACCTCGAAGAGGTGCTGGAAGATGGAGATGTTCATCTTCCCCTTGTGGGAACTCAGTTATCTGCCCGATCATCTATTCTAATTGAAGAAACTTAAGAAGTTAATTTGGGTACTACTGAAAATCCTAGAGTCACCTATGTGGCTAAGTCACTCTCAAAAAAAGAGTATCCAGTCATCGTGCAGCTTCTCCAAGAAGGAATCATTAACTTTGCTTGGTCATACTTAGACATGCCAGGCTTAGACCCCGCCTTAGTGGTTCATCACTTAGACGTTCGCCCAGACGCCAAGCCTGTCAAACAAAAGCTCTGTAAGATGCATCCATAGGCCGCATTATTAGTCAAAAAAGAATTGGAAAAGTTACTAGAGGTAGGTTTTATTAGACCAATTGACTATTCTGAGTGGATCTCCAATATAGTACCAGTTGCCAAACCAAATGGAGACATTCAGGTCTGCACAGACTTCAGGGATCTTAACAAGGCTTTCCCAAAAGATGACTTCCCTCTACCTAACATTGACATGTTGGTCGACCTCATAGCAGGACACGAGATGCTCTCCCTTATGGATGGCTTCTCTGGTTATAATCAGATTTGAATCGCACCTGAAGACCAACATAAGACTGCCTTCACAACACCTTGGGGTATTTTTTGTTACAATGTTATGCCCTTTGGTCTCAAGAATGCAGGGGCAACATATCAGAGGGAAATGACAGTCATCTTCCATGACCTCATCCATATTATCATGGAGGATTATGTTGATGACTTGCTAGGAAAATCAAAAACATGAGCAGAACATCCTACTGTCCTAAAGTAGATCTTTGAATGATTAGAACATTAGCAGTTGCGGCTAAATCCAAAAAAGTGCATCTTTGGGGTTACATCAGGAAAATTGTTGGGTTTTATAGTCTCCCGAAGGTTTATTGAAGTTGATCCAGCTAAGGTAAAAGCTATTATGGACATGCCACCTCCATGCAATCTGAAGCAATTAAGAAGCCTCTAGAGGAAGATGCAGTCCATTCATCGGTTCATAGCCCAGCTAGCAGATAAGTGTCAGCCATTCACTCATCTTCTGAAGAAAGATTCCACCTTCTGATGGAACCAACAGTGTCAGATAGGTTTCGATAAAATTAAGGAATATTTATCTCATCCACCAATCTTGATGCCACCTATTCCAGGAAAACCCCTCCTGCTTTACATCTCTGCTACTTTAGTCGCACTAGGGGCATTACTGGAACAACATGATGAGTCATTCAAAGAAAGGGCAATCTACTACATCAGTCGAACATTGGTCGGCTATGAGTTAAACTACTCCCCCATGGAAAAATCCTGCCTTGCGCTAGTCTTCAGCACACAGAAACTCTGTCATTACATGCTCAGCCATCCAGTCAAATTAATCGCTAAAATTGATCCCTTGAAATATTTGTTATCTAGAACCACTCTAATTGGCCGCATAGCCAAATGGGTCATGCTCCTAAGCAAATTTGACATATAATACGTGGAACGAAAAGCCATAAAAGGACAAGTGATAGCTGATCAATTGACTGAGGCACTATTAGTAGATGCCTACCCGCTAGACACTGAATTTCCAAACGAAGAAATCTACACACTAACAGAAGCACCAGCTTGGACACTATATTTTGATGGCTCATACACTCATAATGGATCTGGAGCAGGAATTTTATTAGTTACCCCTCAAGGTGACTACATCCCAAAATCATTCAGGATAGCATTCCCGTGTACCAACAATATGGCATAATACAAAGCTCTCCTCACCGGCCTCAGAATTGCAAAGCAGTGGCACATAACTCATTTGAAAGTCTTTGGTGATTCTTTGCTAGTCATTAAACAAGTTAATGATGAATTCCTCATGAAAGATGATAAATTGTTACCCTATAAGCGTATGGAGGATGATTTCAAGAAATATTTCACTTTCATACAGTTTGACCAGATCCCTCAGGTATAGAATAAAGCGGCAGACGCAATGGCCACTATTGGTTCCCTGATTGACATGCCTAAAGACCGAACAAAATGTGAATTTCTTGTTGAACAGCTTTTAATCCCTGCATATGATGTTCCTGAGACTGATATGGTGTGTGATATTGTAGGTCCCGCCTCCCCCTAGTATCAAGACATATACACTTATCTCCGTGATAATATCATACCCCCAGAACTTACACACAATCAACGCAAATCCTTTATCCATCGCTCTTCCCGATACATCATTGTCGGTGATATGCTTTATCATCGCGAGTATGATGAAATCCTCCTTAGATGTCTGAATGAGGCTGAGGCTCGCGCGACATTAACGGAAGTACATGGTGGTGTTTGTGGAGCTCACTCAAATGGTATGGCTTTGGCCAAAAGGATCTTACAAGCTGGATATTATTGGCCTACATTGGAACATGATGCTTGTGAATTTGTGAAGAAGTGCCTTCCATGCCAACAACATGCAGATTTGATCCATGCCCCAGCACAAGATCTCTAGCCCCTTCTAGCACCGTGGCCCTTTTCTCAATGGGGTTTCGACTTGATTGGAAAGATTTACCCACCATCATCCGATGACTATACATTCATAATTACTGCCACTGAATACTTCACTAAGTGGGTGGAAGCAATGCCACTCTCACAAATCACCGATGTCCAAATTTCAAAATTTATCCTTTACCATATTCTCTGCAATATGGTATCCCATCCACCATCCTCTCTGATAACGAAAAACCTTTCAAAAACCAAACCATGAAACACTTCTGTGACACCTTCATATCTAGCACCATTGGTCAACGCCTTATTACCCCCAGGGCAATGGTCAGGCAGAAGCAACCAACAAGACCCTTATCCGCATCCTCAAAAAGGTTGTCAATAACATTGGACGAGATTGGCACCTCCATATTCATCCTACCCTCTGGGCATATCGTACATCCATCTGCACTCCTACAGGCGCCACCCCTATTCTTTAGTATATGGTGCTGAAGTCATCTTGCCAATTAAAGTTGAGCTCCCATCACTAAGGATTTCTCTGAAGAATCTTATCAGTGAAGAAGATGCTCGTGTTGCACGACTTGCACAGCTGGAATTACTGGATGAACGGAGAATAAAAGCCTATGATCACCTGCAAGCATACCAATATCGCCTCAAACGTAATTACAATAAAAAGGTCCGTCCTAGACAATTCCAAGTTGGTGAGCTTGTTCTCAAAGAAAACCAACGCACTCAACCGGATCATGATAAAAAGAGAAAATGTGAGGCAAACTAGTTAGGGCCTTATATCATAGCTGCTAAATATGGATTTGGGGCCTACAGATTGACTACTCTTGAAGGAGATCCCCTTGATGAACCCATCAATATCATCCATCTGAAGAAGTTCTATGCCTAAGTCCGCTTGGTAACCCCACCTAAATCTGAAAAAATAAAAATCAAAAAATCAAAAAAGTAATAAAAACATCCAAAAAATATTACAGAAAAATAAATCTGTCCTATGGTGAAAACTACCTCTTGGTGGCGCCTTGGATAAGTATGGATGGTGAAAACCTGGTAATAGGCATCATCCGTAGAGGGCTTAATCATTATCTACCTGACATCCTAGTTATTTTATGTTTTCATCCGCACTATCGTCCTCACCCATCTCAGCCTAGGCCGCTTGGTATTTATTGATTGAGCATTGAACGACCCATCTTGCCTATCCCTCATCCTAAGCATTTTTATATCCCACTTTGAGCTTATGTCTTTCATTCCCTTTGTCGGTCGGTCTGTGTCATCATGTAGGATCATCCATCGTGTTGGTCTCCATCTAAATATCATCCTTCCGCATCACTTTCATCCTTCGTCGAACTACGTTGCCCCTGTGCTTTCACATAGGCAAGGTTGATCATTCAATCTGCCCCCGGGGTATTTTTGGATCAACTTGTTTTGGTCCTCCATCACTTTTCCTTCACCAGTCCCTTTCTGCTTTTATCCATGGTTGTTCCTCTGTCCAACTACGTTGCCCCTGTGCTTTCACGTAGGCAAGGTTGGTCATTTGATCCTCCCCTAGGGCATTGTTTGTCGTGTTTTGTGTCCTCCATCATCAGTCATCATTGTCTTCTTTCCGCTTTATCCATGGTATTTTTCCATGAACTACGAGGGCTCTGCGCTTTCACGTAGGCAAGGCTAATCTCTGATCAGCCCCCGAGCCCCTAGGTCTTTAGGTTGTGTCTTGTCTCCCTTGTGTCATGCCATCAAGCTATGCCCTTATCTAGCTGGTTCTTAACAAACAAGATCCACTTGTATCAACAAATCCAATCAGTTTTGAATATCCTACATCATATTGATCTTTTCGCTTAGTATCCCTCATAGGTCTCAACAGGATGCATCCTTCCTAACAGACCTCACCAATCCCATCTATTCCCTTGATCCTATGGCAAAGGACATTCGAAATTGATTGCGATATTTTGATGCTTTTGGTTTTGTTTATCATTTGAGCTCCCCATCATCACTTGTCAAGGCCGCTATAATCCATCATATTATGGCATGTTTTGATTGGTCCACATGGGGGCATCTCTTGATCTTTTGTTTGTTTGTGTCTTCTTGGTTGTCCCACATAGTACCCACCAAGATCCTCGGGGTCTTGTGTTATGTTGGGGCATCCTTTTGTGCTTGTGGTTATCTCAATACCTGGCCCGACCAAGGTCTTTCTTTGTGACTTTGGGGTGTTGAGATAGCCTTCTTGTCTGTTGTGTTTGTTTCATGCATTAGACAATAATCTACCTTGTTCTTCCATACCTTGGTGTATCGTGTCTTATGCTATAGCAAAAATCAGTGCTCCGAAGATGGCAAATTGTATTAGGATTGCATTTCATAATCATGACCATTTCATTACATTCATCCTATGATTTTGGTTGTGCAAATATTTCTCCTCCATCCCCTATTCTTCTTAGGATACTAAAAGGTTTTGACAGGTGCACACTCACACCATGTCTGCATGCATCTTCCACTATCACCTAGGACCCTGCTGACACTTATCATGAAATAATTACATTTTAGATCCACACATTTGCACACTATCTTAGGTTCATCCATAATATTGCCACCTGCAATGTCAAGTGTTAGGTCCACCATCAATACTGTCATAATACATCCATTACATCCTGCATCACACATATTAGTCGCACATGCACATAACCATCATAAGCATATAAAACATAAATATTTGTCATGTCATCATAAGAATATCCACATCTACCTTACACATATACATCATACAACATAGGTATTCATCATACATGAGAACAAAAATCACCATACATTACATCCTACATCACACACATTAGTTGGCATGCATAAAGCCCCTCAAAAACCATCATACATAAATATATATATAAAAACATCCATACATGTAACATCTACAAAAGTTATCATATGACCATCCACATATGCATCACACACATAAAAAACATGAGGTCAATAAGAGCTATCATATATATAAATATACCACAAGTCCACAGTATATCTCATAGTCAAGACTAACATATAATAATGCTGTCGATGTCATCACAATCTGTGACCATCGTATACAAAACTCATCCAATCAAAACACTAGTACAAGGTCCTGCAAATATCCACTGCACTTTTGCACTATCCATCTACCCTGCACCTGTCAAAAACATAATATCCTGTCATCTACCAAATGAACTCCCCACATCTGATCTCTATGGAGAATCGGGTACTGCTCCTCTGCCTGGTGAAACCCCTAGTGAATCACTGTAACCTCGGGTCCGTGTCTCCAATGACTGAAACGGCGTTAGCCTCTGAGGTGTCTGCCGGGTGTAATGTAAGGTCCACTGTGCAGGATAAGGAACCACTTGATATTATGCAGCCATCCAAAATTCTACCTCTCTCATGCTCTCCTCTCGCTCTGCAACTTGAACTCGAGCGGAATTCCACTCTTGACGATACCTGTCTCAGTCCCTGGTAATGACTCTCCTCTCCTACTCCCATGCCTCCTGAGCCAACCGGCTCTGTGCTAGCTCTACCTATAATCAACCCCTCATCTCCTCTGCAGCCGCTGCCTATGCCACCGTCGCATCTCTCTCTCTCTCCACAACTCGTATATCTTCTCCTGGCATCCCACCCTCACCCTGACCTGCCGGTGCATGAGCCATCGTGGCATCCTTCTCTGCCTGTAGAGTCTGTATCCATACCTTTGCTGCATCTCTCCCTCTGAGCTGCCTGTGCCTGAGTCACTGTTGCATCCCTATCCCTCTGAAGAGTCTGTGCTCTCAGCTCCACTAAATCCCGCTCTCTTCGGAGAGCTGATACCTCTGCTACCGCCTCCTCTCTCCTCTACAGTAACTGTATCTCCACCTATACCAATGCTCTCTCACTCTGAATGTTCACCTGTGTCGCATCCCTCTCCACC
>VDFB02281492.1:391782758-391818249 GCA_007258455.2 Sequoia sempervirens
TTGTATTCTTCTTTCCTTGCCCCCCCCGTTGGGTTGGCTCCGCCCACTGACAGGGCAGCTCTGCCCTCTGTCCTGGCGCTCCCGCCCCGAGTGGATCTGCTCGCTGTCAGGGCAGTTCCGCCCTAGGCGACACCACCCACCGTCTGGGAGGCTCCGCCCTAGGCAGTTCTGCCTCGGGCGGCACCGCCCTCCATCTGGGCAACTCTGCCCCAGGCGAATCGGCCGGGGCGGCACTGCCCTCGGCCGGGGCATCTCCGCCCTCGGCCGAGGCACCTCTGTCGTGCCTAGGGCGGCTCTGCCCTAGGCCGTGGCGGTAGCGCCCTAGGTGGAGGCGGCTACGCCCCGCCTTGTTTCTCCTTCCCCCCCCTTTTTTCACTATTTTTTGCCTTTTTTTAAACAATCTAATCCCGACCTAGTTTTTTTAATTTTGCTACTTAACAAAACCCATGTTTTCAACTTTCCAAAATTTATCCAACAACATGTGAAAAATGCGTAAATTAAAGTAACGGGTTTTGTTCCCACTCACATGTTGTCCGCCCGTGTGCCCGCTGTATAATCCGTGCACCTCATCTGCCCGGTGCATAATCTCTGTGTCATTATCTGTCAGCATCGTTTCTCCTCGATCGCTTTCTCTTCTCTACTCTCTTCCTCTCAACTGCTATAGTGAAAATGACTATGGTCATTTTTAAAATTACCTTTTTAACCCCCTTCTTCCTAAAAGGTATTTTTTACCTTTTATTTATCTTTTTCTTCCTCCAACTAATCCCTAACTTTACGAGGCTGCCATTTGCAAACCGTGTGTCAGATCACCTCCGTTCAAAAACTAAAATTGCTTGATTTTTCAAGCTCTATCCAATGGTGTCCTTCTTTTTTCCTATTGAGACGTCGTCTGGGGACCCCCTTTTTACTCCCCCAACCGCCCTCTCGAGGGGGCATACCCTACTACTATTCCTCCATTTCTTCGGTATAGTCATTGGGGCATCATCAACCTTTTCCATACTAAGGGCATCACCATCCATCATTTCCTCCCTCATTTTCATTTTATTGTTCTTCGAAACACTGTTATTCTAACAATATTTCGAAGAGGGGCAAAATGTAGACATCTAAATTTAATCTCTCATATAAATTAAATTTACTCCCTTTTTGTCTATCATATTAAATATTAATTTATTAAATTAATATTGCACCTTTTGTCTCATATCTGTAAAGTATTTAATTTAATAATTAAATACTTTATCTTTCACCTTCTTCCTCTCTAAATTAAATAAATACACAAATTTATTTAATTTAGTCATTTTTTTACCCCTTTTGATTTAAAATCAATTTAAAATTCTTCATTCTCTCTCTCCTTGTCATATCCTCCTACATTTGCCACTTGCCTCTAATCTTCCATTAATTATTCTAATCCACTATTTGCACAACCTTAACCAAGGTCATTAGCCATGTTTGGCACCACCTTTTTAGTCAACCTTTGCATTTATCTCTTTTTGGCATTGACCCTCTTTCCCATGTGAATTTTTAATTCACATTTATTTATCCTAAATTCTATGTGAATTTTTAATTCACATTCAATCTTCCAAGGCTTCTAGAACCTTGGACTTGTCACATCATCCACATGTGACCAAGTCCCACCTTTTTGGAGCTCACCTTTTATCCTTTAGACTCTCCTAAGAATGTGAATTTTTAATTCATATTTATATCCCCAACCACCTCTCCTTTTCCCATGGAGATTTTTGAGGAATTCCAAAATTCCTCAAATGTCCCTTTCATTCTCACTTGGGGACAAGGAATCCCTTTTTGAGGAAATCTTCTTACTCCCCAAGGTACTTGGAAGGTACTTGTCTTTCTTCCACCTCATGTACCTTTTTGACACCTCACTTACACTTCATCTCCTCTTAGCCACTTCACCATCCACATGTCAAGATGTGAGGGCTTGTGGGTTCTCAACCCACCATAGCCCTTCATCTTGACCTTGTTGGATGCATCTCAACCATTGAATTCTCTAGAGAATTCAAATTCTCCTATAAATACCCCCTCCTCAAGGGCATTTTCAACACTTTCACTTTGAGCAACCTTATGCTGCCAATTTGCATTTGCTATCATTTAATCATCCACTTTAATCATTTTGCATAAGTTAATCTTGCATTTAGTCACTCAAGAAGCCATCTAAGGAGTACACAAAGTCATCTAAATCAAGGGCCAACTAAGGAGTCTTCAAGAGCAAGGAAGGTATAATCATTTGCATCTCGTTTTATCTATTTTCCTTCTTATTTTATCACTCTTTAGGCTAATCTTGAAGTGTCCTTAGTGTTTTATCATTCGCATTTTTAGTTATTTTGCACATTAGAATAGGGTAAAATTCCAAGGTACATAGTTACTACACGACGTTCCCGCATTACTATCCCAACAGCCCCCACATCCACTCAGTCAACTCATGTAAACTCTCAATACAACATTCTTGATCACTTAGGAAAGACCCCCACTCATATCTCCATCTTGGATTTGCTTAAGTCTTCCCCCGTACACCAAGAAATCCTCAATAGAGCCTTACAGGAAACCCATGTACCTAATAACATTGATCCCACATGATTCCAAGCCCTAGTAGGACATCTGGCTTTGTCTTACCAGCTACACTTCAACCAGAATGATATGCCAAATATTGATGCCAACCATAATTGTCCCTTGCATATTAAAGTATTGGTTTCCCATCAT
Source organism: Sequoia sempervirens (assembly GCA_007258455.2). Lineage (NCBI taxonomy): Eukaryota > Viridiplantae > Streptophyta > Pinopsida > Cupressales > Cupressaceae > Sequoia > Sequoia sempervirens. The sequence goes on from VDFB02281492.1 coordinate 391,785,471, forward strand.
AAAATAAAAATGGTCTTGGTAGATAATGGCTTTGCCCTCAATCTATGTACTCTAAAATTTATAAAATAGGTGGGGTATACTCAAGCAGATTTAAGTAATCAAATCATCACGATCAAGGCTTATGATAATGCAGAAAGAAATTCAGAGGGAATTATCAGTCTTCTTATCTAGGTTGGATTTGTAGTTCAATACACTACTTGTCATTTCCTTGATCTAGACTTACCATATAACCTCCTCCTCGACCGCCCGTGGCTCCATGCCATGCAAGCTGTCCCCTCCACGTACCATCAATGCCTAAAATTTCTGGTTAATGGACAAGAGATCACCATTTATGTTGACCTCCAACCATTTGAATATTGTCGTGCTTTAGAAGCATCATTTCCCCATTTACATTATTGTCCTAGGGTTGAAATGGGGGTATCTCAGTCATCATCCACTAATCCACCCTCCACCACGACAACCACTCCATCTTCCATCACCAATCCTACAGTCACAAAAGTCCAAATCATTGATAAGGAGTGTGGTGAATACAAAATGCATATTGCTCTTAATATGGCAACCATGCCACAGTCACCACATGAGTATGTTCAACCTTCACATGCTACTCCAAAGGAAGACAAGACTATCACCTTTAGTGCAAAAAACATCCCTACTACCACTTTCAGGTCCCCTAGTATCAAGATAGATGCACCAGAAAAGGATATAAGTCAATGGGTATACTGAGAAGAACCCCAACCAGATCCTCCTCTAAACGAATACTTTCAGGAAGCATATCCTTGGTCAGCTAAGTTTGCAAAGAAGTATAACTACCAAGGCAGGGGCCTAGCTAAAGAAGAACAGGGGCAGTTGCAACCTATTGATACATCAAAGCTGCCAAAGAACATAGGCATCAGATACAATAAAAAGCAGAAAGGCCCTGCAACATCATCTAATACTTCCAATAGTGTTTTTGTGGATGATGGCTCATTGGAAGACATACTCGAGGAGGAATCCATCATATGTGCATATGATGACATCGATCACACCGACCTATCATCCATGTTTGAATGCCTATCTGTATGTACCATTAGCCTATCCCTTCGTCATCCTAAGCTTATTGATTGGGACCTACGTGACATCACACCTATCAATATGTGTGTGAATACATATGTCAACCTCATGGGATTGGGGGAGGATGAACACTCTAGTCACAAAAATAAGAACAAGAAAAATAAAAAAACGGTCAGCTAGTGAAAACCTCCCCAAGGCACTTCTTGACCTTGAAAAAGTAAAAATAAACGACACATCCAATAGTGAAAACCTTGAAGAGGCACTGGAGGATGGAGATGTTCATCTTCCCCTTGTGGGAACTCAGTTATCTACTCGATCATCTATCCTAATTGAAGAAACTCAAGAAGTTAATATGGGTACTATTGAAAAACCTAAGATCACATATGTAGCCAAGTCACTCTCAGAGCAAGAGTATCTAGTCATCATGCAACTACTCCAAGAGGGTATCATTAACTTTGCTTGGTCATATTCAAACATGCTACGCTTAGACCCCACTTAGTGGTTCATCATCTAGACGTTTGCCCTGATGCCAAGCCTGTCAAACAGAAGCTCTGCAAGATGCATCCACAGGTAGCATTATTAGTCAAGAAGGAACTAGAGAAATTACTAGATGCAGGTTTTATCAAACCAATTGACTACTCTGATTGGATCTCCAATATAGTACCAGTTGTCAAACCAAATGGAGACATTCGGATCTGCATAGACTTCAGGGATCTTAACAAGGCCTGCCCAAAGGATGACTTCCCTCTACCTAATATTGACATGTTGGTCGACCTCACTGTAGTACATGAGATGTTATCCATTATGGATGGTTTATCTGGTTATAATCAGATCCAAATTGCACCTAAGGACCAACACAAGACCACTTTCACAACACCTTGGAGTACTTTTTTGTTACAACGTTATGCCCTTTGGTCTCAAAAATACGGGGGTGACATATCAAAGGGAAATGACGGTCATCTTCCATGACCTCATCCATATCATCATGGAGGATTATGTCAATGACTTGTTAGGGAAATCCATAACTCGAGCGGAACATCGTACCGTCCTAAAAAAGATCTTTGAATGGTTAGAACATTACAAGTTACAATTAAATCCAAAAAAGTGTGTCTTCGGTGTTACATCAGGAAAATTATTGGGTTTCATAGTCTCTCTAAGGGGTATTGAGGTTGATCCCGCCAAGGTAAAAGCTATTCTGGACATGCCACCCTTGCGCAATCTGAAGCAATTAAGAAGTCTTCAAGGGAAGATGCAATCCATCCATCAGTTCATAGCCCAACTTGCAGATAAGTGTCAGCCATTCACCCATCTTCTGAAGAAAGACTCCACCTTCCAATGGAACCAATAGTGTTAGACAGGTTTTGATAAGATCAAAGAATAATTAGCTCATCCACCGATCTTGATGCCACCTATTCCAGAGAAACCCCTCCTACTTTATATCTCTGCCACTTCAGTCGCGCTAGGGGCATTGTTGGAACAACATGATGAGTCATCTAAAGAGAGAGCAATCTACTACATCAGTCAGACACTGGTCGGCTATGAATTAAACTACTCTCCCATGGAAAAATATTGCCTCGCAGTAGTCTTCAGCACACAGAAACTCTGACATTACATGCTCAACCATTCGGTCAAGTTAATAGCAAAGATCAATCCACTGAAGTATATGTTATCCAAAACCACTCTAACTAGCCGCATGGCTAAGTGGGTCATGCTCCTAAGTGAATTTTACATAGAGTATGTGGAGCAAAAAGCAATAAAGGGACAAGTCATAGCTGATCAGTTGGTTGAGGCGCCACTAGTAGATGCTTACCCTCTGGTCATTGAATTTCCAGATGAAGAAGTTTACACAGTTACAGAAGTACTAGCTTGGACACTGTATTTTGATGGCTCATATACTCATAATGGATCAGGTGCAATAATTCTATTAGTTACCCCTCAAGGTGACTACACTCCAAAGTAATTTAGAATAGCATTCCCATGTACCAACAACATGGTAGAGTACGAACCCCTCCTCACCGACCTCTGAATTGCAAAGCAATGGAACATAACTCATTTGAAAGTCTTTGGTGATTCATTGTTAGTCATCAAGAAAGTTAATGATGAATTCCTAACAAAAGATGATAAGTTGTTGCCCTATAAACGCATGGTGGATGATTTCAAGAAATATTTCACCTTCATACAATTTGACCAAATTCCTAAGGTACAAAACAAAGCAACTGATGCAATGGCCACTATTGGATCCCTAATCGACATGCCTAAAGATCGAATAAAATGTGAGTTCCTTGTGGAACAACTTCTAATACCAATGTATGATATCCCTGAGACTGACATGGTGTGCAAAATTATGGGTCCCACTTCCCCATGGTACCAAGACATATACGTCTATCTGCATGATAATATTCTCCCTCTAGATCTTACACACAATCAACGCAAATCCTTCAATCATCACTCTTCCTAATACATTATCATCGGTGATATGCTTTATCATCGCAGGTACGATGGAATCCTCCTTAGATGTTTGAATGAGACTGAAGACCATACTGCACTAATGGAAGTACATAGTGGTGTTTGTGGGGCTCATTCAAATGGTATGGATTTGGCCAAAAGGATACTCCGAGTAGGATATTATTGGCCTACATTAGAACATGATGCTTGTGAATTCGTGAAGAAATGCCTTCCTTTCCAACAACATGCAAATTTGATTCATGCTCCAGCACAGGACCTTCAACCCCTCCTAGCACAGTGGCCCTTCTCTCAATGGGGTTTTGACTTGATTGGAAAGATTTACCCACCATCTTTTGATGACCATATATTCATAATTACTGCTACTGAGTATTTCACCAAGTGGGTGGAAGCCATGCCACTCTCACATATCATCGGTATTCAATTTTTAAAATTCATCCTTTACCATATTCTCTGCAGATATGGTATTCCATCCACTATCCTCTCTGATAATGGAAGACCTTTTAAAAACTAGGTCATAAAACATCTCTGTGACACCTTTCATATCCAACATCATTGGTCAATGCCTTATTACCCCCAGGGTTATGGTTAGGCAAAAGCAACCAACAAGACCCTTATCCACATCCTCAAAAAGGTGGTCAATAACACTGGTCGAGATTGACACCTCCATATTCATCTTGCACTCTAGGCATATCGCACATCCATCTGCACCCCTACAGGCGCCACCCCCTATTCTTTAGTGTATGGCGCCAAAGCCATCTTTCCAATCAAAGTTAAGCTCCCATCACTGAGGATTTCTCTAAAGAACCTTATCAGCGAGGAGGATGCTAGTGTTACACGGCTTGCACAATTGGAGTTACTTGATGAAAGAAGAATCAAAGCCTATGATCATCTGCAAGCATACCAAAATCGCCTCAAGCGTAACTACAATAAGAAGGTTTGTCCTCGACAGTTCCAGGTTGGTGATCTTATCCTTAAAGAGAACCAGCGCACCTAGCAGGACCGTGATAAAAAGGGAAAATTTGAGGCAAATTGGTTGGGTCCTTACATCATAAGCGCTAAATATGGCTCTGGGGCATATAGACTTCCTACCCTTGAAGGAGAGCCTCTTGAAGAACCTATCAATATCATGCATCTAAAGAGGTTCTACACCTAAGTCCGCTTGGTAACCCCACCTATCAAAAAAAAAATCAAAATAAAAAAAATAAAAATAAAAAATAAAAAAAATACAAAAATACAAAAAAAATCAAAAGAATCAAAATATCAGAAAAATCAAAAAGATCAAAAAATAGTAAAGAGAAATAAATTTGTCCTATGGTGAAAACCACCTTTTGGTGGCACCTTGGATAAGTACGGGTGGTGAAAATCTAGTAATAGGTGTCATCCGTAGAGGGCTTAATCATTATCTACTTGACATCCTAGTTATTTTATGCTTTCATCTGCACTATCATCCTCACCCATCCCATCCTTGGCCGCTTGGTATATTTTGATTCAAGAGCATTGAATGATCCATCTTGGATATCCCTCATCCTGAGCTTTTTAGTATCTTGCTCTGAGCTTATGTCGTTTGTTTGATCGTCAGTCATTTTGTGTCTTCATATAGCCCCCCATCATGTCGGTCTCCATCTAGACCTCATCATGTCACGTCCATAGTCGAACTATGTTGCCCCTGCGTTGTCACATAGGCAAGGCTAATCATTTGATCTTCCCTCAAGGTATTCTAACCATCCCATGTTGGTCATCCATCATCTGCCTTCATCGTCCTCTTTTCGCTTTATCCATGGTCTTTTCATGAACTATGAGGGCTCTGCACTTTCACGTAGGAAAAGCTAATCTCTGATCAGCCCCCAAGCCCCTAGGTCTGTAGGGTGTGTCAGTTCGTGTCCTTGTCTAGCTCGTTCTTCACAAGCAAAATTTTGTAGTGTCAAGACATCCGGCTAATGGAAAACATGTTGCATCAATTGGGTCATTCTAGTTTAGTATCCATCATCGGTCTCAATAGGATGCATCCTTCCTAACAGACCACTTCAATCCCATCCATCCCCTTGATCCTATGGCAAAGGACGTTTGAAATTGATTGCAATCTTTTGATATTTTTGGACTCTGTTTATTATTTGAGCTCCCTATCAGCACTTGTCATGGTCGCCTTAATCCATCATATCATGGTGTGCTTTGATTCGTCAACATAGGGACGTATGTTGATCTTTTTTTGTTGTTGTCTTCTCGATTGTCCCACATAGTACCCGCCAAGATCCCTGAGGTCTTGTGTTACACAAGGGGCATCCTTGTGTGTTTGTGGTTATCCCAATACCTAGACCGACCAAGGTCATAATGACCTTGGGGTGTTGGAATAGCCTTTTTGTTTGTTGTATTTGTTTCATGCATTGGATGCCAACTCGCCTTGGTCTTACATATCAAGGTATTCAGTATCTTATGCTATAAAAAAATCAATGCTCTGAATATGGAAAATTACGTTCTTAATTACATTACATTTCATTTCACTACATACACTCTCCATTTAGCCTTCTTCATGACCTAGGACTTGTGATTTAGGTTGTGCAAGGTCTTGACTCTTTTCCCTCTTGATCTTCCTCTCAGGATACTAATGGTTTTTTTTTATAGGTGCAATATCACACCCACAATACACCTATCACCTATCCACACTCCCATGTAGGTCCTTGCTGACACTTAGGTTTGCATTATAGGAACTCATCTTTCATTCATATTTCATGTTACATTATAGGTTCAATATATTTCATAATTCATAGGCTGATTAGATTAAACATCATAGTTTCATTTAATCCATACACGTCCATATTAACATTTACATCATACATGCATTATCACCTGCCAAAACATATTGTTAGCTACATCCTAAATATTCATATCATCTTGCATTATCAACATTAATATATGTATAATCATACATTCTTATAAACATGTGCATACATAAACCAAATCATACATTCCCATAAACATGTGCATACATAAACATGAAGTATCATAAACATGTGCATAAATAAATCAAATCATACATCCGCATAAACATGTAGTATCATAAACATGTGCATAAATAAATTAGATCATGCATCCACATAAGTATGAAATATCATATACATGTGCATACATAAACTGAATCATCCATCATAAAAAACATAATGCATAGTGTCAATAAGGACTATCCCATATCATAATCAAAATAATACAATGTACATCTCATCAAAAAGTCTCCAGCATAATCTACCACATATCCATCATATATCATCAAATAAGGTACAAAATCTAGGGATGTAGAGCACCTCTGATCTCTGCCGATAAGTACTAAACACTCCATCTTGTGTCTGTAAAAAAAAAACTGGTATCCTATCCTCTGCTCTCTAGCTGCACTATTGTGAGCTACCCACGTTTGATCTTTGAGGAGAGTCCGACACTAGCCCTCTATGCATCGGATTCCCCTGATACTCATGAGTGGGAGTCCCCTGATACTCACGGGTGGGAGTCCCCTAGTAACCACCGAGAGGAGAAGGAGTCCACCGATAGTCACTATATCCTCTGGTATGGTTCCTAATGATTGGGACAGTGCTAGCATCTGAGGTACCTGTCTGATGTAGCGGGTAGTGCGCTGCCCTGGATCTGGAACAACATGCTCATACGCACACTTCCAGTAACTCGCCTCCTGCATATAATCATCTCGCTACATAGCCTGATGCCTAACGACATTCCGCTTAATTATATACCTATCCCAATCTCCGCTAATAGCTCTTTGCTCCTGTACCACTATCAACTGTTGTACCTGCTCTGTAGCCCTATCTCTCTCAGCCTCTGCAGCTTATAATTGTGCACGTAACCCCTGTACCTCTACCTCTGGCTCACCCCCCTCACCATGCGCTGCCTGTAGCTGAGCCTGTGTTGTGTCCCACTCCCTCTACAATGTCTGCATCCGTATCTCTGTGACATCTCTCTCCCTATGTGCGGCCTGTGCCCGAGCCTCCGCTGCATCCCTGTCCCTCTGAAGTGCCTGAAGTCTCAACTCGGCAGCATCTCACTCTCGCCAAATCCCTGACACTTGTGACAGTGTTGCATCCCTCTCCCTCCAAAGAGACTGAACCTTTATCTCTGCCACCTGCCTCTCACTCTTGGACACCTAAACACATGCTTGTAGCACATCCCTCTCTGCCTCTATGACCTGGACCTGTGCCTATGCCATATCTCTCTTTGTCTGCAACATGCGTATCTCTCTCCTCATCTCCTCCTCTCTCTATTACATCAATCCTATATCCCCAATTATCTTCTCTAAATAGTCCACTTTGTCTCTGAGCTTGGCCTGCTCCCAGTGTAGATCTGCTCTCTCTCTGTAACCGGTCTAGTTGTCCCTATAGACCCTCTATATCTCTGATAGTCCTCACCCCAATCTCTAATGGCTTCTGCCCTATCTCTCCTCCAACAGCCTGTCGTATCGCTGCCTCTGCCACCAAACGATCTCTCTCCCATCTCACTGCATCTCCCTCCTCATGCTCCCTAGCCACCTCCACTCACAACCTATCTATCTCTGCTCATAGGTCAACCGCCTCATCTCTCTCTCTCAACAATCTTTGCTTCACATCTGACACCAATGTGGCAAAGACTGAGTAATCTCTCTCACCTTGGGTGAATCATGCATGTAGCTCACTTAGCTCTGCATCTAATCTAACCTATTCTGCCTCTATCTGCCATAATCATTGCTTGTTGAGGCGCAGTCTCTCCAGAGTCTCTCTCAACATCACTGCGGGATCCTCTCCTCTAGGTGGTTTTGTCGACAGTGGTGCGATGTCATGCACATCAGAATCAATGTCCATCTCCTGCGGCTCATACCCCTCTCTCTTTGCCGACACCTCCATCTCATCCACATCAATCACCGAGGGGGCTCCCCCTCTCCCTGTCATCCTCTCCTGCTCTCCACTAGCCTCGGCCTCCTCCTCCTGTCTCTGTCACTGCTACCCTCCTGTGGCCATGTCTGCCTCCTTTCTCTCCCACGCTCCGTTAGCCTCAGTCTCCCCTTCTCTCTTCTGCTGTGGACCTCCTAGGGATGCACGTGCCTCCTGAATCCTCTCTCTAGACCTCCGACCCCCTATCCTGTTGTTTCACAACCCTAGCCTCATCCTTTCCCTCCTTTGCTCCATCTCCTCCTCGGGCTCTACATCGTCGTCTCCTCCTCCTAGTTGCCCTCACTGGCTCCTTAATTGCTCCAACCGCCTCTTGTCCCTCCCCCAATTTGTCCTCCTCTCTCTTGACCTCCTCTTTGTCACCCTTGGGGTACTGGTCCGTCCGCCCTTAGCTGTCTCTCATCCTCTAATCTGAACCCTAGTTCTCCCTCAATTGACACTACTGGTGTGATTCATGGAGGTGGATGTCGCCTGAACCACTGCCGATATTGATCCATCATCCCTACATCTCTCTGCCCCTCCCGCCTACCTGGGTATGGCATAAATTGTAGTGCCTCTGGCTCCTCCTACACTGCATCCAAATCCAACTCAGCCCCCCATGGTTGCTCTCATGTCAACTGCCGGAACATCACCCACCCCGCGGGAATATCCTACCTCACTCTAAATTGTCGCGTCACCCGATTAGGTCTGTGTAGCTCCACTACAAGTGGACCTCTCCTAATAATATAATATTAGGTAAAAAAGTAACCACTATGTGCCTCTTCATCATCCCTCCAACCCTTGAAATGCCGCAACATATACAGACGCCATACTATCATCTCTGCTTGCACATCATCCAGTCGCCTCCGCCATACATCCACATCTCTAACATCCTGATACCGCATATCACTCCCACTTTTTCCCCCCATCCCTAGGCCACAACCTCTTTGTCATCCTGCTCTCCTGCTCTCCACACAATTGACCTAGTCACCCTAATGTGCTCCCAAGCCCAGACCTGTAGCAGTGTGACATGTGTCACACTCAACACCCTTCGATAACATACCTGATGCATATCCCGGTACAACTGTGCCAACATACAGGTCCCCCACGCAAACTGACCCTCTCGACCCTCGATGATATGACGAATCACCTCAACAAACCTGAGAGACAAGAATCGACTACTCCGATCTGGCGCTAGTATCCCACTAATCAACCCTACTAGGTACAACGACAATGTCGGTACCTGACAAAACAAGCATCTGTCCACATCCAGCTACCGTCGCTAAATCGGTAGCTCCTCACTACTAAATACAACCTACACAGACATGTACAGTGCCTCGCCCACTACCCAACACTCACTAACTACAAGCCTGCTATGGGGAGCCTCATAATCCGCCAAACATCCTCTAGAGTCACTATCATCTCCCTAGTCGGTAGATGAAACGTTGATGTTGCCGAGTCTTAGTGCTCTATCAAGGCTGTTAGCATGGTCCTGTGGGCCTTAATCATCAGATACGATAGCATATGAACTAGTCTTGCCTCTGCTAGTCTCCATAACATAAACACTATGTCAGTTTCCCCTAGCGTCATTTTGCCCCCCTTTTTTTACTTCTTCCCACCCCAGGATTTCCTTTCTCCATCCCATCGCTTTGCCCCCTCTTCCCCTGCCTTTGTATTTTCAGTCGTCCCAACTTCTTTCCTTAGCTTGGGGTGGACCTGCCCTACGTCCTGGGCGGCCTCACCCTGGTCCCTGGGTGGACCCGTCTGGCTCCATGGGTGGCCCACCTTGGTGCTTGGGCGGACGCACCCGGGCCCGCGGGTGGGCCTCCACCCAGCTTGGGCAGATGCGCCCAAGCATATCTGCTCAGGCGCGGGTGGTCCTGAAAATCCGCCACCCCACAAGCATAAACCCCCCCAACGTTTTTTTCCTTCTAAACCCATTTTTCATTCAGGCAAGTTGAGTTTCAAACTAACATGACGTAGCATGACACACTCAACGAAGAATAGTCATCTCTTGTCTGCCCGATGGATGATGTCGGTATCGTACCTCGGCATTGTGTCCCTTCCCTCTCGCCCTCTCCTTTTCTCCCTCTCTTCCTCACTTGATAGTTATCCAAATGAGGAGAGGTAATTCTTAGAATTACCTTTTATAGTTTTTCCCCCCCTTTTTACCTTTTAAAATAAAAATATTTTTTTCCTTTTATTTAACCTTTTTCCCCCTCAACTAATTCACTCCACCCCCTATCTTCCCGGGACTTCCATTTGCACATTGTATGCCCATTTTCCTCCATTCAAGCACCAATCTTCTTGATTTTTCGTGCTCTTTCCAATGACATATACCGCTTCATACTTTCGAGAAGTTGTCTGGGGCCCCTTTTTCCTTCCCCGTCCGCCTTCTCGAGGGGGCATACCCTACCATTCCCTCCCAATATTTCGTCATAAGCCTTTTCTTGTGAAACCGGGGCATCCCCTTTATTTATCCCCTATTCGGGTAGCTCACACAATTCTTCCATGTTGGGGCATCTCTTTTCCAGTCGCTTCTTCGATAGAGTCGTCTATATTTTATTTTTTTCGAAACCCTATTATCCTAATAGTGTTTCGAAGAGGGGCAAAATGTAGAAATCTAAATTTGAACACTTCCATATGGCCAAAATTGTCTCTTTAATCATCCCTTTGCTCATTTAATTCATCCTCTTTGCCGGTATTAATTAAATCACTCGTTTAATTAATATTTCGTGCCCACCATAAGGTTTCCAAAGTATTTAATTTAATAAATGTTTTTTCCCCTCTTTCCTCTCTAAATTAAATAAATATACCACTTTATTTAATTTAGTCATATTATCTCTTGAAATTTTTAATTCCTCACTTTCTCTCTCATTGTCACATCCTTCAAATTTTGCAAGTTGATTTCTAATCCCTCTTAACAATCTAACCCTCTTTCTTAATCATAATTAATTTATGATTAAGATGTGCACACCCCTAATCATCATTAGGGTCCCATCCTCCATAATCTCCCACTTGCCTCTAATATGTCATTAATTTATCTAATCAAGTACTTGCACAACCTTAATCACCTAATTAGGTCAACCTAATACCCATATCATTTATGGAATGTGTCTTAAGTCAACTTCATTAAAAACTTTCTCCTTTTGAAGAAGACACTCCATTCCCCATGTGAATTTTTAATTCACATTTAATCCCCCAATGCATTCCTTGGAATTTAATTTATTTTTTCTCATCCCCATGTGGATATTTGAGGAATTTTTAATTCCTCACATGTCCTCTCACCCACATTTGGACAATGACCTCTTTTATGAGATCTTGTCCAATCCCAAGGTACTATGTAGTACCTCCATGTCATGTACCCTATTTCCACCTCATGTACACATAATCTCTTACAGGCCACTTCACATGCCACATGTCAAGATGTGAGGGCTTGTGAGTTCTCAACTCACCTTAGCCCTACATCTTGATCTTGGTGGCTCAATGCCAACCATCCATTTCCCTAGAGAATTCCCAAATCTCTATAAATCCCGCCTATTTTCTCTCATTTTAGGGAGATCATTCATGCTCGCCAAACTCTTACAAAATTTTTCCTTGAGCCATACTTAGCCAAATTTTCATACTTGCATCCATTTTCACTCATATTTCCATCCTCATCTCATCTCATAGCTTGCATATTTTTCCATCCAAGGAGCATATAAACATCAAAGATCAAAGGGCCAACCAAAGGGACGACTCAACAAGGTGAAATCTTTCATTTTGCTTAGTTAAGTTAATTATTAGGCCAATCTTGAGGTGTAGGGTGTTTTTTAGTTGTTATTTGCACTCCTTTTGTTTGCTGCTATTTTTCTAACACTTATTTTCACCCTATCACATAAATAAATGTCCATTTTTTCCAAAAAGTTAGACATAGTATTGTGGTTTCACCCACTTCATTCTACACATTAAAAAAATGATTTTCAATCAGTTTTCAAAAAATTTAGGGGGAGCGCGCTCAATTTTTTGTTTTTCAAGATGTATCCACTTTGAAAATTAGTAAAAAAATCATATATTCATTAAATAATTAGCAAAAAAAATGGGCATAAGCTACATTGTGTTAGCTAATTTCTCACTAATTAAATTTTTGAAATACAAAAAAGAAGTTAACATTTTAGGGGGACCACACTAGACGTTATGTTATGTTTTTTTTTAAAAAAAAGGCCACTTTGTGTGGACCCCTTTTCTAAACCACTTAATCTCTACCATTTTGAAAAAAAAAGTATTAGTTTAGAAAGTAGATTCATAACACTACAACTTGTTTTTGTTGCATCTTCAAATTTTGAGTGCAACTATCTTCAATTTCTCATCCAAAGTTAGTCTTTCCTAATTTTAAGAAAAGGTGGCCAAGTTTAAGACCCCTTTTTGGTCCCCCATATTTTTGCACTTACCCAAATGCAACATACATATTCAACAATATATTGGTAACCATGTCAAATAAGGATAATCATAGATGTATATGTAAGTATCTAATGACTCAAACACCAAATCGCCATAGATTCAATTTTCCATCAACTCACAAAAAAACCATAGTCATAGGAACCCATAAATAACTCAAATGTAAATAGTAGAAAATTAATCACATAAAAACATCTCCAAACCTAATCCATCACGTATAACTCTAAACAAACTTTCCATCAACTATAAGAAATCCAAAATATGACTCCATATGCACAAGTTATGACCACTCCAAGTCTGAAAAGAACATCTGACTTCTAGCTAGAATTTTTTAATCAAAACAATAAAATTTGGAAAAACAACTAATACCATAGTGTAGTTCTCAAAAATAACTTTCCAACGACTATAAGAAGTCTAAAATCTAACACTTGAGGTGAAAGTTATTCCCCTTGGAAAATGTTTTCTAATTATGCTTGGTGGTTGACCCGTGGTGGCCCAATAATGGTTGGGTGGCGACCTACCGATGACTAGACAATGACATCACTTGTTGGGAAGCAAACTCATAATCATCTTTCAACCAAGTTAAATTTTTTACAGACTTGAATTTTTTTTTTTTATATGAGGGAGCTAAGTTGTAGGTACCCCACAACTGGGGGTTCTAGACGAAGGGCTAAGCCCCACTAGTTGGGAGCCAACCATCGACCTATTGGCTATCAGTGCTAACAAGACACCATCTAGCCTATCAATACTAATAGGTGTACAGACTGACATGGGTTATAGTGGGTCTACAACTACTAATTTGAATGCATGATCCCTCGCCTTGGACCTATGAGATGGTAGTTTGGATCGACCACTAGTTTTTGAATTGCTTCTTGGTAAACTTCAAGGATTGGATTTTCCACCATCCTCATTTTAGATCTAGTAAAATAGTTCGAATAGATATGGGGGTTTTATATGTGGTTGGTTCATTGGAAAAAAAATAGCCTTCTCTCATTCGATCCATGAAAATAACACTTTCTTTGATTTGGATGCCCATGTCTAACTCTACCCTTGATTTTGGTGATTTGGATATCTATTTGGAAAATATTGGGGCCTCTGACTTTGATTCACATGATACATGAGTCTTGGATAGGTCACCTACTACCTCTTGAGATTGATAATTTCATTTGAAACATTTTGCAATAAATGCTTTGTTTATCCATCTTTGGGGATGCTTGTGGTATAGGTGCATGGTCAAAAGGGTAAACATGCATGGAAGGAGTAGCTTTTTGTGTATTTGGTAGGGAGTGATTTGGCTTCGAAATTTATTCTTGCACTAGTAGTGAGAATTTAAGAAATATGGGCATAGATGGCCTAGAGGGAAATCTCCAAGCATCAATCAAATTGTTCTCCACCCTTACTACCAATTCATAGGTTGCAGGTAGATTCTATGCCCTAATGGATTGAATCATCACAACTATATCTAAAAAATGCTTTTCCTAGATTATTGATATTCAAAATTTTATTTTCATGAACCTCTATTTAATGAAAAGAAAAGGGTCCATGATTATGTACAACTTCAATCTCATTTACAAATTGTAAACTTTTGTATAAATGAACTAAGGCTTCTAATTACCAAGCCATTGAACCATGATTAAAGAATATAATAAAATCTACATATAGACATAGTAGTGAGAGACTGTGTATATATATATTTATATTTCTTTACACAAAGTACAAAAGGCCAACTTGGCTTAATTAACTAAACATGAAAACAAATCTCTTGCCTTGAAGGCTTGAGTATCAAAAAGATTGGTATTTTTCTCCCCTTTGTTGAACCCCTTATTCTCAACATTACTTAGATACTTATACTACCTTCTTTTTAAGAAAGATCGTCAAAATTTTAATACATTGGGAGATTGCATGCACTAAGAATCCATATGACAAAATTAAGATGAGTCCTCATTTTATTATATATCATATATCATATGATGGGTCCACTTGCCTTTTACTTTGTTTATCTGCCACTAACGACACAATTAAAAAAATGCAATTATGGCAATATTTTTAAGAAGTGTTGAGATGTCACATGTTCATTTTTAGTAATATATCTTTCTAAGAATTTTTCTCTTTCATGGGCTCTAACATTAGTTGGTGTGTTCATTTTTTACCAATAGAATAATATAAATAGATGTGAGATTAATATTCTTGGAATGGTGCACATATTGATGATTATGGGGAAGATCAACAATTTTACTTCCTTGAGACTTCAACTTGTACTTCCTACCTTTCATAAAAATGGGGATTTGCTTTATCCATCACGTCATCTTTGGTGAATGGCATAGCTAAAATAATGTGTCAATTTGGCAATGTCTCTAAGGAGCAGCAAAGTGACATGTATTGAATAAATTAAAGATATCAAGTTTCCACAATCCATCAAGTAGTGCAGTAAAAATTTTTGGATTTGATTGTGTTTTAGTTTTTCACATCAACGTTTCGAATCATACTACCTGATCCATCATTAGGATGAAAGAGAGCTAGAGGAAAGAAATGGATTGTTGTAGACCAAAGCAAGCTAAAAAGAGAGAGGGGATACAAGGAAGGAGGCACACGGTTCGAGGTTAAGGGTAGATTAAAAAATAGAAAAGAAAAGGAGTAAAGGAGAAAATAAATAAGGAAAATGAATCCTAGATAGCACCTTGAAGAGGGAATGAAGAATGAAAGGAATTAAAACAAAGAAAGTTATAAAGGAAGCAAGATAAAGAAATAGAGAGTAAAAGAAAACTAGAATTTGAATAATCAGAAAGGTTCAGATTAAGATGAAACAACAAGAACAGGGAAGCAACAACAATGAAGAGAACCCAAAAATAAATCGAGAAAAGAACCAATTTAAGACGAATAAAAAGAGCCCAAAAAATTAAAAATTAAAAGAAAAAGAGAGGAAAATAATATATAATGACTAAAAGAGAATTATATAAAGAAATTTATTATAATAAAAATTAAAAATTAATATTATAAATATTATATAATGTTTATTAATGTATTGAATAGTGCATGTTATCTTTGCCTTTTCCTTTGTGTCCAGGGAAAAAATATACCAATAACATCAGGCCCACTAGTTTGGCTAACTCACCAAGTTCCATCCAATAGCGTGTAGTAGTTTCAAGTTGTCAAACTAACCACCTTGAAAATGTGTGCCAATTGTTTGATCTTTTAGGTGTGATTAATGGCTGCACTATGTTGAAATCTTTCTTTATGATTTTTTCTATTGTTAGGCCCCCTCAAACCAATGTATCAATCTCCCACCAATGGCACATCAAAAAACAAGTGGCAAGATGACAAAATATTTTTTTGAGTTGGTCGTTAATCTATGAAATAATCAATAAAGTGGACCTATTGTTGGTGTCATGGACAAAACAAAATTTGCAAAGCTACTAATTTTGTTTTACAACTTGTTGAAATACACTACAAAACATATACAATTAATGAATTCTTAAAATGAAGGGGACTAAACGAATCAATTAGAAGAAAAGGAAGAGAAAAGGAATTATTAGTTAATATCACCCTAAAAGGGTTAAAAAGATTGAAGCTCTACAATTACATTACACATCTCCAATGCATGAAGATCCATCACACTCCCACATCCCTTGGAGGTTCATCACATTACATACCTACATTGCACAATGATTTATTGTATTTGCCACATTGCATGATCATATTGTATCATCTCATTATTGCATTGTGCAAAGCATTTTCATATCACTTTACATGTACAAGATGAAGTTTGCATCCCTTCTTTCATTGTTTCATTTTTCATACACAAGTAAAACAACTTCTTGTTTGTGCTTATTTTGATTATGAGGTAGGAAATACTAATACATAGTTTTCATTGTAAATTGCAAGTTTCAATGGAGTATTCATACTAAGGAGAATGTAGGAAGAATTAGGGGAGAGGACCCAGTAGTTGAGCAGCCTAACTTCATGCTTCTAATTATCCTACGTGGAAATTTCAAATCACTCCCAATTTTTTATAGCAGCTTACTTGGCAAGTCCCCTGCTTATAACTAAGGTTTCAGGGCCACATCATCAAATATGATGCCACATCAGCATGCTTTTTGTCAAGGTGTCCAAAAAGGCCTAAAAAAAAGGTGAGACAAATACTTGTGCATTCACAACATGTTTATCGAGCGTTGATGTGGAATCACGTGATTGGTTGCTCTTTAGATTAAAGGAATATATTTTGTTTAATTATGTGTAGTCATCGTCAATACTAACAACTTTAAAGTCACAACTATTGGTCCAATACTGATAAAATTATTGGGTATTATATAAACAAATACCATCACAACTATTGAAACTCTCCCCTATTATATCCTTTTTCAAAGACAATATGTTTTTATGAGTTTCTAGGTATTTACTGGACATGCTAGTTGGACATGCTCTAAATACATGCTCATGTTAAATTCACACACACTAAAATAAGAATAAATGTAATGGTGAAATTAACATACTATATTTCCCATTTAATTTTATGTCCATCTTAATTCAATAATGAACATACTTTTATGTTTGACTTATAAAAGACTTGATTCTACCATCTTTATTTAACCCATTAATACTAATTCTCATATATTCATTATCACCTATTGATCATTGTTGCATCATCATCATTTCCATCTACTTCATAGATTAGATAGATAGTATTGTTTAAGTTTCTCTTCTACCTACCTGTTTGTAGGTAGCTATTATTCTTTGTATTTTGCTTTACTCAATAAGACCTTAACAATAACCGTCCAGAAAAGTCTGCTGTCCACCTTCAAATTTACAGTAAAATATCCATCATTTCTTGGAAGTACCTAAACATGCATTGCCCAGGACTTTCCTCCCGACACTTCCAAGAAAGCGCTACAACCAAATCTTTGAATATATACCAACCTAACCCCCAAAAGACGTCTCTTTCACTGTAGATGACCAACTAATACGGCAATCTTTTTCATCTTTTTATGACAGGCGAACGAATCACATTATTTGCGCATTCGGTGCGTGCACGACTCACATTATTTATGCCCACCTTCGGTGGAATCATCATCTCTTTGGAATCTTGTGCAAGATGTCCCTTTATTCATTGCGTGGAATCATCATCTCTTTGGAATCGTTCAGTGCCCTGTCCCTTTCGTGGAATTTACACCGTTGGACCATTATCAAACATACAAATTCTGAACAACGTGCCTCTTGTTAGATGCCCATTTTTAATTGATGCGTGAATTTCAATGTACGAAAAAGTCGAAAGCGGAGACATCGAAGAGCCCACGTCTGACGGCTACATTTGCCTCTTCCATGTGAATGCCATTATCGCCGTCTGAAGCCTGCCAAATGCTGTAAGTGACATTTGACCCGGTAGTCCGTGACTGGCTATGACCTCTTAAAGGCGAAGACCTCGTCGAACCGTAGATCCAAACTAACGGCTCGGACTCAAACGTATGATAGCCGGTCAGAGTCTCGGACGCAACAAGAAAATTACAGGGCGACTGATTCTTTTTTCCAGTGCCTTTCATTTTCACTCTAGTCAAGAGGTTTTAAAGTACTAAATTTAATTTTCGAAAAGACATTTACCGAGAAAATTATGCTTAAATAGTTTAAATTTAGTGCTAGCTTTCTTTTTCACCGTAAGCTTTATTAAAAGAATGGACTTTTTCTTTTTTCAAAATCATGTGGGGTTGAATTGAATATTGGTTTTGATCGATGATCTTGAATTTTATTTAATGTTTTTTTTTTGGGGTTGGTGAGATGAGTTGAGATGAGGTCAGATTAAATTTGATAAACGATTTTGTTTATCAAATATATATTTTTTAATAATTCTTTATTCAATAATGTTTTCGAAATTTTAAAATATATATTATAGATTAAGTATATATAAATTATTATTGTTTTGTTAGAAATAGATATATATATTAATTAATTATAATTGTTTTGTTATATATATATATATATATATAATAATGTTTTCAAAATTTCAAAATATATATTATAGATTAAGTATATATAAATTATTATTGTTTTGTTAAAAATAGATATATATATTAATTAATTATAATTGTTTTGTTATATATATATATATATAATTTTTTATAATTTTTAATGGTTTACATAAAATTATTTCTTATATAATATTTTTTTTAAAAAATTGATTGTATTTTATAATAATTTTTTTAAATATGATTATATGGTATTAAAGTTAGACCTTGCATGGGAAGGAGTGGTTATGTCAAATTTAAATTGTTTTTACAATTTGTCCATATTAGAAATACAAGTCTAAGGGGATACCTCTTCAACTAAGAGAAAAAACTAATAATATAATTTTGGATATCATATGATTTTTTAAATTATTTGATGTTAGCTAAGGGAATACCTCTTCAACTAAGAGAAAAAAACTAATTCAATATAATTTTGGATATCATATGATTTTTTAAATTATTTGATGTTAGCTCATTTTTTATTTAAAAAAAAAATAGTATAATATTAAACATTTGAGATTTTATTATTGATTATGTAATAAAAAATAATGTTTTTAAATGATATTAAGGAGGTTATTTATAAAAACTCTCACTCTTAGGTTGATTGAAATACAATATATCAATAAAAGTGGTACTAAAGCTATAATAAAATAATTAATTTAAGGAGAAAAGCCTAAAAAAGTCACCAAAAACACATAAAACTTACAAGAAACCAAAGAAGAGGCAAGAAAAACTTTAATGCACACAACATTAGAATAGGCTTTTAAATTCAAAATTTGTAACACCTTAACAATCCACCCCACAAAAAGAGGAGCCACTACTAGGAATAAAAGCAACGCACTCCACCAAAAGAGAAGCCACTTTTCTACCACTTACATGAGATCAAGATAAACGACATGAGTATCCTTGAGTTGATGAAATATTGCAAGAAACTTATGGATAAAAATCCAAAGAATGTATGAAGATTGTGACTCTAATACCAATTTTTTGGGATTAAAACCCAAAACTATAGGCAAAGACTACAACTACAAACCAATTTAATGGATAAAAATCCAAACAACACACAAACATAGATTGTTGCTCATAAAAACACAAAACAACACAAAATAAGGAGACCATTGGAGGAGAAAAACACCATACAGAAAAATATAGAATGTTTGTTTTCTATTTAACTCAAATAAATTTACAAAACTCTCATAATCATATTACAAGCTATTTACAATTAAAATTTCTACAACTATCTGGAGTTGCCTATACTAGTGATTTTCTACAACTATTTGGAGTTGCTACATGATTGCTCTTTCTGGAGTTGCACTTTTTTTTTCACAAACTTTGTTATTGTTGCAACATTCTCTTCTCTACACACACTTTCTGCTCTACACTATCTACTACTACATACAATCTTATATGCACTATCTGAGCTACTGCATACAAACTTCTCTACACTCTAATAATACCAAAAAATTATTCTTTTGTCTATTATTGTCTTTGCCAAAAAATTCCCTCATTTTCAAATTTACTTACTAGATTTACTTCACTAGCCAACAAAATAACTACTATTGCAAGCATCAGAGGGAAGAAAGAGATTGAGATCCCAAAAATGTTTTTGATGGGGTTTTGTGTCTAATGAGCTCAAGAGATAGATAAATTCCAACAAAAACTCTTTACACCAAACCTTGATATCACCCAAGGTAGCCAGCTGATTCAATCTACCATGAGTAATAATGAAGAACCATGAGTATCTTCCTACTCCAAGCTAGGAGACAACTTTTGAGAGAGTGAAGCAATAAATATAATTCCTCTTGGTCTTGTCTCACATCATTTCTTCTAATTTCTTCAAGAAATTCTCATCGATGGGGGTTCTACTACAACTAAACATGTTCTTACTCAAGCCATCTTTGGTGCATCTCAACAATTGAGAATCCACAAGATTGTCAATTGTTGTAGCCAATCAAATTTTGTTTCCTACTGGATAACACAATAACAACTACATAATGTTAAAACCTATAATTCTATTTAAATTTAGATTACATGCAATATACATGAAGGCACAAAGATTTTAATTTACAAAACAATATCACTCCTTCAACAACTATCTGCAAGAGAGCATGCGTAAACTTCACACATTTTGAAAAATCAACTACAAGAATACAAAAATTTACCAGCAAAAAGCACCTACAACACACACCAAATTCAATGAAATTCATTTTCTAGACAACAAAGTACTATTTTCCCCTTTCCATACATTCTTTTTTCACATTTGCTTCATTCTTTTTCTTGCTCAAATATTCATTGGTAATCTGGGTGTGGCTTTTCCTTTCCAACTCTAGTCAAACTTCAAAATCCACTTTTTTCCTCTTGGGTGTGGGTTTTCCTTTTCCTGGAAAGATCCTTCAATTCCCATTCAAAATTTGCTTTCCCACTTCTCAATCCACTCTCTCTACTCCTTCAATGCCTACCTTTCAGTTTTCCTCAACAAGGCATTTTCAAATTATTGAAATGGAGTTACAAAATACATTAAATGCCCACTCATAGGCTTGGGCATGGAACTTTGCCTTTTTGGAAAGTCAACATAAACATACAAAATTAAAACTATTACCAAAACAAAACAAAACACAAGAAAACAAAATAAACATCTTTTTGGGTGTGCATAATTGTCCATGCACTTGGATGCTTTTGCATCAAACAACCCGAGTAAGAAAGAATGTTTCATGAGTGAAGGCTCATAAACATTCATCTGGATTTGTGTTTCCAAACCCATATTGCCCCTTCCATCTTCCTTCCTTTCCATATGGTCAAATTTACTCCTAGTTTTCTTTTCTTGGTATCTTCCTAGTTGTTCTCAAATTCATCACTTTATCAATTTTCCTTTTCTTCTTTTATGGTAGTTGTTGCACCCTTCGTGTTGTGTCATGGGAATCTAAAACACTTCCACTTTCCCCACTTTTTCCTTTCGAAAACCTCTCCTTTCGTTGATGAGCTCAAATCAGGTCTTCCTCCTTAAACTCTTGTCTTCTCCTTCTTAAATCAACATGCTCTTTGTGCCTCTTGGTGTGTGTTTGTAACTTCTCTTTCATAAAATTAAATTTCTTAAGGTCATCCAACAAATTCTCTTTCTTTGACCTTCATAAAATATCTCTAACATGTTCAAATGATCCAAAATTTCATCTAAAACAATTGTAAACTTACCAAGGAGTGGTTTTGGTGCTTCATCCTTCACCATACCTTTGATCTCCATGTGTATTTCCCACTCTTCTTTCGTTGTCCCAACTTATTTTGAATGCGAAACCAAGGCATAACACATCTCTTCCATTTGTATCTCTTTTAGAAAGTGTTTTCTCATAATTACACATACTCTAGTATCGCTGCCCACTTCCTTTTATTTTTCTTTCATTGGTGTCATAACATATTTTTTTACATCTTTAGTTATTGAGTAAGTGTTTATTTCACCATCATGTATGACCTTCCAGTCATACTTCCACGATCTACCCAAAAGAATATGACAAGCATCCATAGGCACTGCATCACACATAATCTCGTCTCTATAATTGCCAATTTGAAAAATTACCTTTTGCAACCATGTGACCTTGTAGGGGTTTGGATGTTTTATTTTCTCCAAACTTAGTTTCTCCACCATTTCTTGAAATACCAAATTATCTAAGCTACCACTATCCACAATCATGGTGCAACACTATCCCTTTTCTTTGTAAATGGTTATAAATAAACTCCTCCTTTGTACGGTTCTCATTGCTCCTTTTCTGGCTTTAGGAACACTCTCCTTAACATAAGAGCTTCTCCATCCTTTGGGTCTACTAATTCATTTTCTTCTTCAACCTCTATGGTAAATGTTCTCCTAGTCCCACTCTTCCCATCCTCTTATTTCACTTGAGATCATTCAAATGCCCTGTGCCCAACCTCTCCATAATTGAAACAAACTCCTAAAAATCCTCTTCCTCTTCCATAATCTCCCCTTCCTCTTGAAGTTTCTCCTCTTCCTCTAAAGGGATCTCCTCTTCCCCTCACATTTGAGCCATAATTTGGTTAAGACCAACTTGCCTCTCCTTCCTTTATTGCTTGTCCTCTTCTGCTATTTGCTTGTTCTCCACCTCTTAAAGTTTCTCCTCTACCTTTGGAATTACTTTATTGCCTTCTTGACAACTTTTCCTTTGCCTTGAGAGCATATTGATAAGCTTCCTCCACCATTCTTATCATAACCATACTAATTTCATCTTGGATAGCAATATGCAACCCATTCACATACCTTACAACCTGTTCTTCACCATATTCAACATGTCCAACACGAATGCCCAATTTGTAGAATTCTTTCATGTACTCCATGACATTCAAATCTCTCTGTTTAAGATTTTGAAGTTTCTTAAACAAACTAATGTGATAGTCTACATGCAAGAATTTAGCCTTCAACTTTGTAACCATCTTCTCCCATGATTTAATCTTTCTTTTTATTTCCTCTATCTTTCAATTTGCACTTGATCCCACCATAGAGAATCATGTCTCTTTAACCTTGTACAAGCATACTTCACCTTCTTTTGATCATCAATGGTTTCTAAATCAAAGTATTTCTCCATCTCTACAATCCAATCAATGAGCTCTTCTGGGTTCAAACTTCCACTGTACTTGGTGGATCGATTCTTGGTTTGCTTCCTAGTTTGGACAATGCTTGCAAGAACCTCTCCTCTTGAGCATCTCTTCTTTCTATTCTTGCAACTTTTGCAACTTCTTCCTCTTCTTCACTAACATCCTCTATATGAATTTGTCTCCATTGTGAGGTTTCTATGGCCTCCAGATGTGTTGTTATTCCTCTCAACATTTCCATAGCAGCTACATTGTCTTTTCCTCGTGGTGCTCTCCCTCTCCCACATCCTTTGTATGCCATGACTTTTTTGCTTCTTCCTCAACGCGCTCTGATACCAAATGGTGCAATTCAACAATTGAGAATCCATAAGATTGTTAATTGTTGCAACCAATTGAATTTTGATTCCTATTGGATAACACAATAACAACCACATAATAATAAAATCTGAAATTTGATTTAAATTTAAATTGTTTGCAACATACATGAAGGAACAAAGATTCCAAATTTACAAAATAATATCAATTAAAAAGAAAGATATATTTTATTGAAAATAATATGAAAAATGGTATAAACTCATTATCCATTTTGAACTCTTATCTTTAAAAGTTAAAAGTAAAAGTAAATAGACAACACTTTGACATAATTTTTTGTGGGACCTTCACTCTAAATGATAAGAAACTAACAAGCATTTGTAATCTAATGTGCTTGTAAAAGGTACATATTCAATCAAAGAGCTTGGAGGCATTCTATAAAATTTGTAGAGCATGTGCATTGTATAATATTTCTAACAACAAAATTTACACAATTTTAACCTCCCTTTAATAAAAAATTATTAAAAAAAACCCCACTTTGAAATGTTCTTGCGTGAAAATTATAATATTTTATTAAAAGTTAAATTAGAACACATTTTTATGGTGTGATTCGAACACAGGACCTAATGGTTTTGACATAATTAGACTAGCCATTACACCAAACGATTTGGATGGCATAGAATATTGAAATGGCTTATATTACCAAACGTATAATACTCTTAAGGCACCTTCCATGTAGAACTACTGATCAGGAAGCTTTCAGACAGTAGAAGGAAAATAACGCTCTCTTCAGAAAAGGTTTTAGATCAAGAACTAAAATTTTGCAGCGGCGAAAGTATCATGCAGATGATCATCAAGAGTTCGTCCGACAGACTCGATGCCGTCCTGAGACCCCTAGTTCCAGCTATTGGCGAACTTTTTGTATTTGATAAACAACTGCCCAAAGACCAGCAAAATCCCATCTTTGAGCAGTTCTACGAAATTCTCATTAGAGGTGTGGATTTGGTTAAAAGATGTGAGAATATCAGCCCTTTTAACCTGCTTCTTCATTATAGGTATGCCTCGCAGATCCTTAAGCTGGAGGAGGAGATCAACTGCTTTATGGCGTCGATGCCTGCCCACATACTGCTTGATGCCAGAAGGCTTATGGCAGACGTTAAAAGAATTTACCCATTAGACGCTGCGGAATTAAACAGGGGCATGAATGAGTCCATCCTCAAACAAGCTTCATTGCTTACAAATGACCCCTGCCAGAATTCCACGATGCTTCAAGAAATGGCGTCACTTGACTTGTTTGATTGTGATCAGATGGTGGACGATTCCACAAACTTTCACAATGATATTGCCACTGGGAAATCTCAATTTTGTGTGGGGTTGGAAAAATGTATTAGGGATTTGAAAGGACTTTTGTTCCAGAGCGAGTTGTCGGTCGTTGGTGTGCATTGTATGGGGGGTGGTGGGAAAACAACTCTCGCGTTGAATCTCTGCAATGATCCTCAAATCAAAGGTGAAATGGTGTTTCCCTGAATTTTTTGTTTTTAAAGTTAGCTTTACCAGAGAGAAGGCCACCCTGTTTCAAGTTTTTATGTCTTCGTAATTGTCAAGATTAAGGGGGCTGTTCCTCTGTATATGAGGTATTCTCTCTTATTTGTTGTGTCCTGTTTTTGGGTGCACTGTCCCATGGATATCATATAAATTCAATCATTTATCTGCTCCAGAGTTGTTTTTTGGTTGCATATATCGACTGAACTGGATTTGTTCGGAATTCATGCAGGCTTGAATATTTTAGTCTAAGTTGTCTCGTAAATTATAATTTAACTTCTAAAACATTTTCGTTTCTTCACGCTTATCAGGTTATTTCCAAAACGTGTTTTTCATCACTGTTTCACAGTCCCCAAATCTGAAAGGGATTTTTGAGACGATGTGGGAGAAGATTGTTGGAAGGGACGCACCCGAGTTTCAGAATGTGGAAGATGCACGTAGACAGCTCGAGCAACAGCTTCTGAAGCAATCTAGGTCAACTCTGGTGATATTGGATGATGTCTGGTCCAGAGCAAATGCGGAAAGATTACTATTTGAAAGGCCAGGATACAAGACTCTTATAACAACGCGAAATAGTTTCGCCATCCCCAGAAGCTCTTCTACTTCACTCTATCAATTGCCATTGCTGGACCAGGAAGATGCTCTGTGCCTTTTCTGTTTTTGGGCTTTCGGACAGACATCCATTCCAAGTGATGCAGATGCAATTCTAGTTAAACAGGTATAGTTTATTTTGAACTGTTGCAGGTTTTCTGAGTTCATGAATTGAGGAAAAATGCCTTTTACATGTCTTTTGACTTTGCTGTACAAATTATTGTCGGAATTGCTCTTGTTGTTATTGCTTCCAAAAATAAAATTACAATGAATATATTAAATGCTTAATTGGGCTTTTAGTCGCAGAACTTGCAGTTGGTGTAAGGGATGGGCACTCATTGGAAGGGATGATGTTCCTACCCTGAAATTCATAAACAAATAGCGCAGTGCAAAGTATTTGTAACAATGCCTGATTATCTTCTTGATTCAAAATTTTTGTTGCAGTCCTGTTTGGATCCCAATAATTGGATGCAAAGTTTTTATTTGAAGTTATCATTTCTTCATTTATACCTTTGTCGGAACATATTACGGTGCCCCTTAGAAGCCACATTCACTAGGCAATGCATATACAAAAAGATGTAAAAGATTTTCTTCATCACCATCTCTATCTCTCTTCTTCTATATGTTTCTCCCCTATCTCTATCTCGTTACCTATCCCCGCAGCTCTCTCTTCCTCCTCTATCTTTCCCACTACATCTCTCTATTTCTCCCTCTTTCTATCCCTCCCTATCACACCCTCTTTCTATATCTGCTTACTTTGCTTCTATCCCCCCCTCCTCTCTCTCTCCATCTCTATCTATTTACATCTCTCTCCCTATCTCACTCTCTCTCATTCACACACACACATGCACTCCATGTTTCTCCATACCTCTCTCTATCTCTATATATCTCTCTCTCACACTCCTTGTTTCTTCCTCCCCATCTCTATCTCTCTCTTCACTCTGCCCCTCCTCTCCCTCCCCCCCCTCTCTCCCCTTCTTTCTCTATTACTTGTCTCTATCTCTCTATCTCTACCTCTCTCCCTTTCTCTTACCATATATCTCTATCTTTCTCTTACCATATATCTATATCTCCCTCTTTCTCTCTCCCTTTATCTCCCCTATTTCACTCTCCCTCTCTCCATCTCTACTGGTCTATATCTACTCTTTATTTTTCTCTCTATTTATGTTTCCCTCCCCTCTTTCTATATATTCTTATATCTCCTATCTCTCTATTAGTATATCTCCTTATATCTCTCTCTCTCTCTATCACCATATATCACTATCTATATCTCTCTCCATCTCTCTCCATCTCTCTTCCTCTATATCTCTATATCCATCTCCTTCTTCCTTTATATATCTCCATCTCTTTCTCTCAATCTCCCTATCTCTCTCTATCTTTATCTATCCCTCTAGGTTTATCCCCCCCTCTCTCTCTATATATATATATTTATTTCCCTCTTCCTCTCTTGATCTATCATCTCTATAACTTCCTCTCTCCCCCTCTATCTCTAGACATGCCTCCCTCCCTCTCTCTATCCATCCATCTCTCTTCCTCTCCCTCTTCTTGGACCTCTATATCTATATATCATAGTTGTTGGGAGATGCATCTCCCTCCCTTTGAGATGCGTCTTAGAGATCGGTACTGTCTCCGGAGACGTCTCCAGGAGGTTGGAGACTTCTGCCGAAGTTTCCCGAGTATCTTGCCATCTCCTGTTGCAGAAAGTGACATCTGCTAAAATACCTAAAAAAACTTTAGAGTTTAAACATTTGAAACTTTAAAAATTAAAGCATAATGTATTTGACACATCTAAGAGTGATTAAATTATTTTTTTGAAAGTTCAATGTCATCATATTTTCAGATTTTCTATAAATTATTAATTTTTTATTTATATTAAAAAAAATGGTGTCTCCAAGTAACCCTGTCTCCTATTTAAAAAAAAAGCAGTATTGGTACTGGTACCAGTATCCCGTACCAGTACCAGTCTCGCGACAACTATGCTATATATATTTGCCTCGCTATCTCTATCTCTCCGTATTTTTTCTTCCATCTCTCCCTCTATCTCTATCATATTATTTCTCCATCTCTCTCTACCCTTATAGCTCTCCCTCTCTACCTCTTTCTATGTATCACTTCTTATCTCTATCTTTATCTTTATATCTCTCCCTCTCTATATATTTATCTCTTCCATCTTTGTCTATCCCTTTCCTCTCTCTTTTTATATTTTGCTCTCTTCCATATCCATCTCCTTGTTCTCCTTCTCCTTCTCCATCCCCATCTCCATTTCTATCTTCCTCTATATCTTTATCTCCATTTCTATCTTCCTCTATATCTCTATCTCCTTAACATCCCCCCCCCTCTCTCTCTCCTTTCTATCCCTATCTTTCCCTCTCTTTTGTTCTCTCCCTATTGCAAACATAATATGATCCTATTGGTGGTTAGGTTTGATTTTCTTCTTGATTCAAAGGTTTTGATTTAATCATGTTTGGATTCCTATAAGTGGATATGCATAGTTGATTTGAAGCTATCACTTCTCCATTGAGACCTTTGTCGCATAGACATCATTTGCTAAATTGCCAACCAATTGACCTCATGTACTACACAAATGTATGCAAAAAAGACCAAAATTTTCCTTAATTGACCTTGCACACCTCTTTGGTGTACCCATTGCACAATAAGGTGTGATTGCTAGTTTATTTATGTTTACACATGAGATATTTTTTGTATTTCATATTTTTAACATACCTAGTGAGTTTTAGTGCCATTTACTCGTAGAGTTTTTGGCAAGTACTAGCCAAGAAAGTGCTTACCAATTGACCTCATGTACTACACAAATGTATGCTAAAAATAGGCCAAAATTTTCCTTAATTGATCGTCCACACCTCTTCGGTGTACCCATTGCATAATAAGGTGCGATTGCTATTTTATTTATGTTTACACATGAGGTTTTTTCATGTTTTGTATTTTTAACGTATTTGGTGAGTTTTAGCGCCATTTACTTGCCGAGTTCTTGGCAAGTACTCGCCAAAAAATCAGCGAGTAAAATGGCACTAAAATTTGCCATCGGTTTTACTAGGTGAGTACTCATTGACTCGGTGAGTTTTCTGCGAGTATGCCATCTATGCTTTTTTATTATCATCACAACTAGGAAGATTTGTAAATTCAAAAACATTGTTATCTACAACCTTACACTCTTTATCGTTAGTTTTATCATTGATATCAAAGGATCCATCAAATGAATAACACAAATCATTTGTATCACATGAGACATTACATAGCATAGGTTTAAACCTTAAGCACACATTTTCCTTTAGGTATACTTCAAGTAACTGATCTAACTAATTATTTTGTTTTTTCAAGTTTGATATTTCATTCTTTTGAGATTTGAGAACTATATTCCTTTGTAAGGATTTTAGATTGTATATTAAACCACTTCAACTTTTTTTTTCAGTTCTTTATTTATCTTTTAACTTTCACCAATTCTTCCAAAATATCTTTTTCACACATTAAATTTTCATTTTCCTTCTTCATTCTTTTACCAATAATTTCTATTGGAACAAATGATTTTTTCTTTAAATTCTTTACTTTCTTTTTTGAAAAATAAAAATAAAATGCTACCTTCAAAAATTATCACCCTCTTACTTCCTTTATGACACCATTAATTGTTTTTCAAAAGAACATGGGACATTTGTTTGAAATTTAAAGAGATACACCCAAAATATTTAAAAAAATGACTTCGATAACTAACATACCTAACTACAACAAGAATGATAGCGAAAGGTTAACAGTCTCAATGGCAAAAAAAAACCTTTCCATGTGACTGCAGGTACATATATCTCTTATGTTGACAACAATTGATATAAATCAGAAGTATGGCAATGATTGAATTCACAAGCTTGTCTCCTGTACAACGAGAATTGCCCTCACATCCTTACTCCTTAAAAGACAAAGCTAACAATATAATCTGCACATTGCACACACAAGTTAGATGGAATCACACTTGCTCCACTAATATATGACAATAGATACAAGTTGTGCTCTTCTTTTGGGTTTCGGCTTGACTGATAAATAATGGTGCCAAACATGTTGGAATACACTTCAAACTCTCACAATAAATATCCACATTACAACTTTTAATCTATCTTAGAGAGGTTCAAATTTTGTCAAATATTTTTAATGGGATTATGTAAATGCCTTTCAAGCTCTTGAAAAATAATCAACACCATAAATTGCTTGGTTATTTTAGGACTTTCATATCCTGTTTTCATGAGAGTGGTTTGTAACTACCATTCTTCCTCTCACAATTTATTCTGCAACAATTATGCTCTAATACCAATTGGTGAAATTGGAGAGCTTGAATAGATTTACACAATTGTTAAACTTACACATCAAAGGATCATTAAAATAGATAACATATGTAGATAGATGTCCCTCTTGTAAGAAACGTGACATGACAAATGTTTTGAAGTATGATTAAATATAATTTATATTTTTTATATTTTTGGACCCCTCATTAAAAAATTAACAATCGTTCTTGCATCTCTGAAGCTCTGTGCCTTGATCTGTAAAAGAGCTGATCAAGATCGAACCATGTGAAAGTAACAATGAAGAGCTCATCAGATCAAACTGATATGCAGGGATTCTATCTCCTGACTTTGGCCATAACTTCTTGCTTTGAACAACTCCTTTGCTGCATGGCCAGCTCACTGTAGACTGCAGATCTGAATTCTAGTTCGATCAATTTTAGTGATGGCATTTAAAATCAGCATTCAACCAACCTCCAAGAATGTGCAAACTTGGATCTCTGTGCCTAGAAGTCACATATAGTGAAGAACGAGAAGTAAACTGGAGTAAATGGTGAACAAGAAGTCTAGGGCTTAAAGAACGTAATTTTATATCACTCAGAAATCAGTTCATATTCAAACGCTATGGCTTAAATTGTATTTGTAATTTTGTTGTTCCTTAAAACCTACAGGTTCCCATGGCCATTATTTAAAATTTACATATGATGAATGACAGGTGCAAGCAGAATGTAATGGCTTGCCACTTGCTTTAAAGGTGATTGGAAGCTCTCTGCATGGGGAACCTCGTGTGGTTTGGGAGAGTGCAAAGAACAAACTTTCCAAGGGGGAACCAATATCAGATTATCACAAAGATGGGCTACTTAGATGTTTAGAGACCAGTATTAGTTTCTTGGATGACATAGCAAGGGAATGTTTCTTAGACTTGGGGGCATTTCCCGAGGACAAAAAAATCTGTGCTAATGCACTATTGCAGATTTGGATTCATGTTCGGAAGCTGGAGTGGCAGGATGCCATTGCCATCTTATTTGAGCTTGCAAGGAGAAATCTGTTGAATTTGACCAGCAATCCTGGGTAATTACTAATTGCCAATCCTTAAATGTATTGAATTTCTTGTTATTAATTATTAAATATTGGCCTGACATGATTGTTTCAATTGTCAGGAGTAAAGCAGAACTCTCTTATGAAAATGCCTCCGAGCTTTACTTTTCCCAGCACGATGTAATGCGAGATTTGGCCATATATTTGGGAAGCCAAGACTTTATAGTCAACAGGAAGAGATTACTTATGCCTAGGAAGGAGAATACTTTGCCAGGGAAATGGGAGTTGCTTAAAGAGAGACAATTTGATGCTCAAATTGTCTCCATTCACACCGGTTGGTTATATGATGTCTTATTATCAATTTTTTTATTAAAGAAATACTATCCATATATACATTTTCTTTTGAGAGACAAAGATGCTTCTAGATCAAATTGTGTAGTATGTTTAAACACCGATGTATTGGGTCTACCCCTTGGATCCATCATCAGGGAAAAAAGTTAAAGCCAATGTTTGGCAAAGGTTTTAGAAATTTAAAACTTATAAATTGAAGTATAATGATATAGAAAGAGTAAAAGGAGTAACATGTGGCCTCTTCACAAGGTAAGAAAGAGTAAAGAGAGTTTGAAGGTAAGAAAAGGGGTAGAAATGAGAGAAGTTTTTCAAAAGAAAAAGAAGAAAAAAGAAGAAAAAAGAAAAGAGAAGAATGTCTTGAAAGAAAAGACAAGAAAAGGAAAGAAAAAAAGAGAACGTCTTAAAAAAATCCGAATAAAGAAAAAGAAAAAAAAGAGAAAAAGGAAAAAAAAATTGAGAAAGAAAGTAGATCCAATCTTTGGGCAATTGTTATTACCTCTCCATTTTTTAATAGATCTAGGCCCGTGCAAAGGTGTGCTGTAACTTTCTAACGTCTAGAAGACCTGAACCATTGGGGGAGTGCACCATGTGCCATGAGCAGAGTTACACTGGATGGGAATATGCAAACCACATTGCCTTGGGCTTCCTCCTGACCGGGTCTCTCCCACAATACAAGCTGCTTTTAGCTACTTCCTACTGAACCAAGGGGTTACTTTGTGTCTCTGTGTGGCAAGGCATTTGGACATATGCTGAATGGAATTAGGCTATTGTGATGAAAACACTAACTTTCTGGATCACTTGTGTTTATCCTTCTTTCATGCTTACACATGTATATAAAACGTCACTGGTCACATCTTAAACTTGTTTGCTTGTCAAGTATAGGTGTACCGTGTTCTTATTTTACATTTTTGCATCTCTCTAATTTGATTTTTATATGATGACTTAAACTAGGCAATAAGTATTCATGGTATATATAGAACGCGTTCTAATTGGATTCCATTTCTGAATTAATCATACAGGCCCTATGGATGAAAGCCAGTGGCATGAGATGATTTTTCCCAAGACTGAGGCCTTGGTGTTAATCTTTACTGCAAGTGAATACTATCTTCCCCCATTTGTGAAATCCATGAAGAATCTGAAATATCTCATGATATTCAATTACAGTTCAAAGAGGGCAGCATTGAAAGGTCTAGATGCCTTATCTTTGCTCACTCAACTCAAGAGT
>VDFB02281492.1:391818349-392321308 GCA_007258455.2 Sequoia sempervirens
GTCTTTCCTAATTTTAAGAAAAGGTGGCCAAGTTTAAGACCCCTTTTTGGTCCCCCATATTTTTGCACTTACCCAAATGCAACATACATATTCAACAATATATTGGTAACCATGTCAAATAAGGATAATCATAGATGTATATGTAAGTATCTAATGACTCAAACACCAAATCGCCATAGATTCAATTTTCCATCAACTCACAAAAAAACCATAGTCATAGGAACCCATAAATAACTCAAATGTAAATAGTAGAAAATTAATCACATAAAAACATCTCCAAACCTAATCCATTGCGTATAACTCTAAACAAACTTTCCATCAACTATAAGAAATCCAAAATATGACTCCATATGCACAAGTTATGACCACTCCAAGTCTGAAAAGAACATCTAACTTCTAGCTAGAATTTTTTAATCAAAACAATAAAATTTGGAAAAACAACTAATACCATAGTGTAGTTCTCAAAAATAACTTTCCAACGACTATAAGAAGTCTAAAATCTAACACTTGAGGTGAAAGTTATTCCCCTTGGAAAATGTTTTCTAATTATGCTTGGTGGTTGACCCGTGGTGGCCCAATAATGGTTGGGTGGTGACCTACCGATGACTAGACAATGACATCACTTGTTGGGAAGCAAACTCGAAATCATCTTTCAACCAAGTTAATTTTTTTATAGACTTGAAAATTTTGATTTTTTTATATGAGGGAGCTAAGTTGTAGGTACCCCACAACTTGGGGCTCTAGACCAAGGGCTAAGCCCCACTAGTTGGGAGCCAACCATCGACCTATTGGCTATCAGTGCTAACAAGACACCATCTAGCCTATCAATACTAATAGGTGTACAGACTGACATGGGTTATAGTGGGTCTACAACTACTAATTTGAATGCATGATCCCTCGCCTTGGACCTATGAGATGGTAGTTTGGATCGACCACTAGTTTTTGAATTGCTTCTTGGTAAACTTCAAGGATTGGATTTTCCACCATCCTCATTTTAGATCTAGTAAAATAGTTCGAATAGATATGGGGGTTTTATATGTAGTTGGTTCATTGGAAAAAAATAGCCTTCTCTCCTTCGATCCATGAAAATAACACTTTCTTTGATTTGGATGCCCATGTCTAACTCTACCCTTGATTTTGGTGATTTGGATATCTATTTGGAAAATATTGGGGCCTTTGACTTTGATTCACATGATACATGAGTCTTGGATAGGTCACCTACTACCTCTTGGGATTGATAATTTCATTTGAAACATTTTGCAATAAATGCTTTGTTTATCCATCTTTGGGGATGCTTGTGGTATAGGTGCATGGTCAAAAGGGTAAACATGCATAGAAGGAGTAGCTTTTTGTGTATTTGGTAGGGAGTGATTTGGCTTCAAAATTTCTTCTTGCACTAGTAGTGAGAATTTAAGAAACATGGGCATAGATGGCCTAGAGGGAAATCTCCTAGCATCAATCAAATTGCTCTCCACCCTTACTACCAATTCATAGGTTGTGAGTATATTCTACACCCTAATTGATTGATTCATCACAAATATATATAAAAAATACTTTTCTTAGATTATTGATATTCAAATTTTTATTTTCATGCACCTCTATTTAATGAAAGGAAAAGGGCCCATGATTATGCACAACTTCAATCACATTTACAAATTATAATTTTTTGTATAAATTAACTAAATCTTCTAATTACCAAGAAATTGAACCATGATTATTTAGAATAGAATAAAATCTACAGATAGACATAGTAATGAGATACCATATATATATATATATATATATATATATATATATATATATATTTCTTTACACAGTACAAAAGGCCAACTTGGCTCAATTAACTAAACATGAAAACAAATTTCTTTCCTTGAATGCTTGAGTATCAAAAAGATTGATATTTTTCTCCTCTTTGTTGAACCCCTCAACATTACTTGGATATTTATACTACCTCCTTTTTAAGAAAGATCATCAAAATTTTAATAAATTGGGAGATTGCATGCACTAAGAATTCAATATGATCAAAATTAAGATGAGTCCTCATTTTATTATATATCATATGAATATGATGGGTCCACTTGCCTTTTACTTTGTTTATCTGCCACTAATTCATCAATAAAAAAAATGCCAATTATGGCAATATTTTTAAGAAGTGTTGAGGTGTCATGTTCATTTTTTTTATTGAGGGAATGCAATTACAAATAATAGTGTAGTTATAAAACCGCAAGAGAAGAATAATAGGAGAGAAAAACCATCACAGACAAAGAGCTATACGAGCAGCTCTTAAGAATTAAGGACACAACAACAGCAAGAGACGAAGAGATTTAGCAAAAAGGAACCAATACAAGACAACGAGCTGTAAGAACAGCTATGGAAATAGTTGCAACAAAACTAGAAGACTTACATGACAACATTATACATCTTGTAAAATAGCACTTAAGCCTTGGCTAATACAAAGTTTTTTCTTGCTCACTAACTATTCAACTTGTAGCTTGATTTTCCGAATCTGGAAACTCAACGTTGGATTCTTCAAAACGCCTTCTAAAGTAAAGGAAACAAGGCAGCAAGACAAAACAATATATCAGAGTAAAGCCTTAAAAACATAACTTCCTGATGATCGTGATTAATAGTAAAAACAACTTTGCATCTATTTCTCCATATATGTAATATATCTTTCTAAGAATTTTTCTCTTTCATGGGCTCTAACATTAGTTGGTGTGTTCATTTTTTACCAATAGAATAATATAAATAGATGTGAGATTAATATTCTTGGAATGGTGCACATATTGATGATTATGGGGAAGATCAACAATTTTACTTCCTTGAGACTTCAGCTTGTACTTCCTACCTTTCATAAAAATGGGGATTTGCTTTATCCATCACGTCATCTTTGGTGAATGGCATAGCTAAAATAATGTGTCAACTGCAATATCTTTAAGGAGCAACAAAGTGACATGTATTGAATAGTGCATGTTATCTTTGCCTTTTCCTTTGTGTCCAGGGAAAAAATATACCAATAACATCAGGCCCACTAGTTTGGCTAACTCACCAAGTTCCATCCAATAGCGTGTAGTAGTTTCAAGTTGTCAAACTAACCACCTTGAAAATGTGTGCCAATTGTTTGATCTTTTAGGTGTGATTAATGGCTGCACTATGTTGAAATCTTTCTTTATGATTTTTTCTATTGTTAGGCCCCCTCAAACCAATGTATCAATCTCCCACCAATGGCACATCAAAAAACAAGTGGCAAGATGACAAAATATTTTTTTGAGTTGGTCGTTAATCTATGAAATAATCAATAAAGTGGACCTATTGTTGGTGTCATGGACAAAACAAAATTTGCAAAGCTACTAATTTTGTTTTACAACTTGTTGAAATACACTACAAAACATATACAATTAATGAATTCTTAAAATGAAGGGGACTAAACGAATCAATTAGAAGAAAAGGAAGAGAAAAGGAATTATTAGTTAATATCACCCTAAAAGGGTTAAAAAGATTGAAGCTCTACAATTACATTACACATCTCCAATGCATGAAGATCCATCACACTCCCACATCCCTTGGAGGTTCATCACATTACATACCTACATTGCACAATGATTTATTGTATTTGCCACATTGCATGATCATATTGTATCATCTCATTATTGCATTGTGCAAAGCATTTTCATATCACTTTACATGTACAAGATGAAGTTTGCATCCCTTCTTTCATTGTTTCATTTTTCATACACAAGTAAAACAACTTCTTGTTTGTGCTTATTTTGATTATGAGGTAGGAAATACTAATACATAGTTTTCATTGTAAATTGCAAGTTTCAATGGAGTATTCATACTAAGGAGAATGTAGGAAGAATTAGGGGAGAGGACCCAGTAGTTGAGCAGCCTAACTTCATGCTTCTAATTATCCTACGTGGAAATTTCAAATCACTCCCAATTTTTTATAGCAGCTTACTTGGCAAGTCCCCTGCTTATAACTAAGGTTTCAGGGCCACATCATCAAATATGATGCCACATCAGCATGCTTTTTGTCAAGGTGTCCAAAAAGGCCTAAAAAAAAGGTGAGACAAATACTTGTGCATTCACAACATGTTTATCGAGCGTTGATGTGGAATCACGTGATTGGTTGCTCTTTAGATTAAAGGAATATATTTTGTTTAATTATGTGTAGTCATCGTCAATACTAACAACTTTAAAGTCACAACTATTGGTCCAATACTGATAAAATTATTGGGTATTATATAAACAAATACCATCACAACTATTGAAACTCTCCCCTATTATATCCTTTTTCAAAGACAATATGTTTTTATGAGTTTCTAGGTATTTACTGGACATGCTAGTTGGACATGCTCTAAATACATGCTCATGTTAAATTCACACACACTAAAATAAGAATAAATGTAATGGTGAAATTAACATACTATATTTCCCATTTAATTTTATGTCCATCTTAATTCAATAATGAACATACTTTTATGTTTGACTTATAAAAGACTTGATTCTACCATCTTTATTTAACCCATTAATACTAATTCTCATATATTCATTATCACCTATTGATCATTGTTGCATCATCATCATTTCCATCTACTTCATAGATTAGATAGATAGTATTGTTTAAGTTTCTCTTCTACCTACCTGTTTGTAGGTAGCTATTATTCTTTGTATTTTGCTTTACTCAATAAGACCTTAACAATAACCGTCCAGAAAAGTCTGCTGTCCACCTTCAAATTTACAGTAAAATATCCATCATTTCTTGGAAGTACCTAAACATGCATTGCCCAGGACTTTCCTCCCGACACTTCCAAGAAAGCGCTACAACCAAATCTTTGAATATATACCAACCTAACCCCCAAAAGACGTCTCTTTCACTGTAGATGACCAACTAATACGGCAATCTTTTTCATCTTTTTATGACAGGCGAACGAATCACATTATTTGCGTATTCGGTGCGTGTACGACTCACATTATTTATTCCCACTCCTTCGGTGGAATCATCATCTCTTTGGATTCTTGTGCAGGTTGTCCCTTTATTCATTGCGTGGAATCATCATCTCTTTGGAATCGTTCAGTGCCCTGTCCCTTTCGTGGAATTTACACCGTTGGACCATTATCAAACATACAAATTCTGAACAACGTGCCTCTTGTTAGATGCCCATTTTTAATTGATGCGTGAATTTCAATGTACGAAAAAGTCGAAAGCGGAGACATCGAAGAGCCCACGTCTGACGGCTACATTTGCCTCTTCCATGTGAATGCCATTATCGCCGTCTGAAGCCTGCCAAATGCTGTAAGTGACATTTGACCCGGTAGTCCGTGACTGGCTATGACCTCTTAAAGGCGAAGACCTCGTCGAACCGTAGATCCAAACTAACGGCTCGGACTCAAACGTATGGTAGCCGGTCAGAGTCTCGGACGCAACAAGAAAATTACAGGGCGACTGATTCTTTTTTCCAGTGCCTTTCATTTTCACTCTAGTCAAGAGGTTTTAAAGTACTAAATTTAATTTTCGAAAAGACATTTACCGAGAAAATTATGCTTAAATAGTTTAAATTTAGTGCTAGCTTTCTTTTTCACCGTAAGCTTTATTAAAAGAATGGACTTTTTCTTTTTTCAAAATCATGTGGGGTTGAATTGAATATTGGTTTTGATCGATGATCTTGAATTTTATTTAATGTTTTTTTTTTGGGGTTGGTGAGATGAGTTGAGATGAGGTCAGATTAAATTTGATAAACGATTTTGTTTATCAAATATATATTTTTTAATAATTCTTTATTCAATAATGTTTTCGAAATTTTAAAATATATATTATAGATTAAGTATATATAAATTATTATTGTTTTGTTAGAAATAGATATATATATTAATTAATTATAATTGTTTTGTTATATATATATATATATATATAATAATGTTTTCAAAATTTCAAAATATATATTATAGATTAAGTATATATAAATTATTATTGTTTTGTTAAAAATAGATATATATATTAATTAATTATAATTGTTTTGTTATATATATATATATATAATTTTTTATAATTTTTAATGGTTTACATAAAATTATTTCTTATATAATATTTTTTTTAAAAAATTGATTGTATTTTATAATAATTTTTTTAAATATGATTATATGGTATTAAAGTTAGACCTTGCATGGGAAGGAGTGGTTATGTCAAATTTAAATTGTTTTTACAATTTGTCCATATTAGAAATACAAGTCTAAGGGGATACCTCTTCAACTAAGAGAAAAAACTAATAATATAATTTTGGATATCATATGATTTTTTAAATTATTTGATGTTAGCTAAGGGAATACCTCTTCAACTAAGAGAAAAAAACTAATTCAATATAATTTTGGATATCATATGATTTTTTAAATTATTTGATGTTAGCTCATTTTTTATTTAAAAAAAAAATAGTATAATATTAAACATTTGAGATTTTATTATTGATTATGTAATAAAAAATAATGTTTTTAAATGATATTAAGGAGGTTATTTATAAAAACTCTCACTCTTAGGTTGATTGAAATACAATATATCAATAAAAGTGGTACTAAAGCTATAATAAAATAATTAATTTAAGGAGAAAAGCCTAAAAAAGTCACCAAAAACACATAAAACTTACAAGAAACCAAAGAAGAGGCGAGAAAAACTTTAATGCACACAACATTAGAATAGGCTTTTAAATTCAAAATTTGTAACACCTTAACAATCCACCCCACAAAAAGAGGAGCCACTACTAGGAATGAAAGCAATGCACTCCACCAAAAGAGGAGCCACTTGTAGGAATAAAAGCCACCCACACTCACTTAGATTAAGTTGCATGATTCCAACACTTAAAGCAAGATGAGGGAAGTTGATTGACCTATGATAGTTAGCATACAATCCAACTTAAACTATCATCTAGAAAGTGAAGTGTTTACAAGCACTAGTAGCCTTTAGGATACCTTTGCAATATCTTATTAGGATGTTTTCTACCACTTACATGAGATCAAGATAAACGACATGAGTATTCTTGAGTTGATGAAATATTGCAAGAAACTTATGGATAAAAATCCAAAGAATGTATGAAGATTGTGACTCTAATACCAATTTTTTGGGATTAAAACCCAAAACTATAGGCAAAGACTACAACTACAAACCAATTTAATGGATAAAAATCCAAACAACACACAAACATAGATTGTTGCTCATAAAAACACAAAACAACACAAAATAAGGAGACCATTGGAGGAGAAAAACACCATATAGAAAAATATAGAATGTTTGTTTTCTATTTAACTCAAATAAATTTACAAAACTCTCATAATCATATTACAAACTATTTACAATTAAAATTTCTACAACTATCTGGAGTTGCCTATACTAGTGATTTTCTACAACTATTTGGAGTTGCTACATGATTGCTCTTTCTGGAGTTGCACTTTTTTTTTCCACAAACTTTGTTATTGTTGCAACATTCTCTTCTCTACACACACTTTCTGCTCTACACTATCTACTACTACATACAATCTTATATGCACTATCTGAGCTATTGCATACAAACTTCTCTACACTCTAATAATACCAAAAAATTATTCTTTTGTCTATTATTGTCTTTGCCCAAAAATTCCCTCATTTTCAAATTTACCTACTAGATTTACTTCACTAGCCAACAAAATAACTACTATTGCAAGCATCAGAGGGAAGAAAGAGATTGAGATCCCAAAAATGTTTTTGATGGGGTTTGGTGTCTAATGAGCTCAAGAGATAGATAAATTCCAACAAAAACTCTTTACACCAAACCTTGATATCACCCAAGGTAGCCAACTGATTCAATCTACCATGAGTAATAATGAAGAACCATGAGTATCTTCCTACTCCAAGCTAGGAGACAACTTTTGAGAGAGTGAAGCAATAAATATAATTCCTCTTGGTCTTGTCTCACATCATTTCTTCTAATTTCTTCAAGAAATTCTCATCGATGGGGGTTCTACTACAACTAAACATGTTCTTACTCAAGCCATCTTTGGTGCATCTCAACAATTGAGAATCCACAAGATTGTCAGTTGTTGTAGCCAATCAAATTTTGTTTCCTACTGGATAACACGATAACAACTACATAATGTTAAAACCTAAAATTCTATTTAAATTTAGATTACATGCAATATACATGAAGGCACAAATATTTTAATTTACAAAACAATATCACTCCTTCAACAACTATCTGCAAGAGAGCATGCGTAAACTTCACACATTTTGAAAAATCAACTACAAGAATACAAAAATTTACCAGCAAAAAGCACCTACAACACACACCAAATTCAATGAAATTCATTTTCTAGACAACAAAGTACTATTTTCCCCTTTCCATACATTCTTTTTTCACATTTGCTTCATTCTTTTTCTTGCTCAAATATTCATTGGTAATCTGGGTGTGGCTTTTCCTTTCCAACTCTAGTCAAACTTCAAAATCCACTTTTTTCCTCTTGGGTGTGGGTTTTCCTTTTCCTGGAAAGATCCTTCAATTCCCATTCAAAATTTGCTTTCCCACTTCTCAATCCACTCTCTCCACTCCTTCAATGCCTACCTTTCAGTTTTCCTCAACCAGGCATTTTCAAATTCTTGAAATGGAGTTACAAAATACATTAAATGCCCACTCACAGGCTTGGGCATGGAACTTTGCCTTTTTGGAAAGTCAACATAAACATACAAAATTAAAACTATTACCAAAACAAAACAAAACACAAGAAAACAAAATAAACATCTTTTTGGGTGTGCATAATTGTCCATGCACTTGGATGCTTTTGCATCAAACAACCCGAGTAAGAAAGAATGTTTCATGAGTGAAGGCTCATAAACATTCATCTGGATTTGTGTTTCCAAACCCATATTGCCCCTTCCATCTTCCTTCCTTTCCATATGGTCAAATTTACTCCTAGTTTTCTTTTCTTGGTATCTTCCTAGTTGTTCTCAAATTCATCACTTTATCAATTTTCCTTTTCTTCTTTTATGGTAGTTGTTGCACCCTTCGTGTTGTGTCATGGGAATCTAAAACACTTCCACTTTCCCCACTTTTTCCTTTCGAAAACCTCTCCTTTCGTTGATGAGCTCAAATCAGGTCTTCCTCCTTAAACTCTTGTCTTCTCCTTCTTAAATCAACATGCTCTTTGTGCCTCTTGGTGTGTGTTTG
This sequence comes from Sequoia sempervirens, assembly GCA_007258455.2. Taxonomy (NCBI): domain Eukaryota; kingdom Viridiplantae; phylum Streptophyta; class Pinopsida; order Cupressales; family Cupressaceae; genus Sequoia; species Sequoia sempervirens. The sequence goes on from VDFB02281492.1 coordinate 391,827,535, forward strand.
TAACTTCTCTTTCATAAAATTAAATTTCTTAAGGTCATCCAACAAATTCTCTTTCTTTGACCTTCATAAAATATCTCTAACATGTTCAAATGATCCAAAATTTCATCTAAAACAATTGTAAACTTACCAAGGAGTGGTTTTGGTGCTTCATCCTTCACCATACCTTTGATCTCCATGTGTATTTCCCACTCTTCTTTCGTTGTCCCAACTTATTTTGAATGCGAAACCAAGGCATAACACATCTCTTCCATTTGTATCTCTTTTAGAAAGTGTTTTCTCATAATTACACATACTCTAGTATCGCTGCCCACTTCCTTTTATTTTTCTTTCATTGGTGTCATAACATATTTTTTTACATCTTTAGTTATTGAGTAAGTGTTTATTTCACCATCATGTATGACCTTCCAGTCATACTTCCACGGTCTACCCAAAAGAATATGACAAGCATCCATAGGCACTGCATCACACATAATCTCGTTTCTATAATTGCCAATTTGAAAAATTACCTTTTGCAACCATGTGGCCTTGTAGGGGTTTGGATGTTTTATTTTCTCCAAACTTAGTTTCTCCACCATTTCTTGAAATACCAAATTATCTAAGCTACCACTGTCCACAATCATGGTGCAACACTTTCCCTTTTCTTTGTAAATGTTATAAATAAACTCCTCCTTTGTACGGTTCTCATTGCTCCTTTTTCTGGCTTTAGGAACACTCTCCTTAACATAAGAGCTTCTCCATCCTTTGGGTCTACTAATTCATTTTCTTCTTCAACCTCTATGGTAAATGTTCTCCTAGTCCCACTCTTCCCATCCTCTTATTGCACTTGAGATCATTCAAATGCCCTATGCCCAACCTCTCCATAATTGAAACAAACTCCTAAAAATCCTCTTCCTCTTCCATAATCTCCCCTTCCTCTTGAAGTTTCTCCTCTTCCTCTAAAGGGATCTCCTCTTCCCCTCACATTTGAGCCATAATTTGGTTAAGACCAACTTGCCTCTCCTTCCTTTATTGCTTGTCCTCTTCTGCTATTTGCTTGTTCTCCACCTCTTAAAGTTTCTCCTCTACCTTTGGAATTACTTTATTGCCTTCTTGACAACTTTTCCTTTGCCTTGAGAGCATATTGATAAGCTTCCTCCACCATTCTTATCATAACCATACTAATTTCATCTTGGATAGCAATATGCAACCCATTCACATACCTTACAACCTGTTCTTCACCATATTCAACATGTCCAACACGAATGCCCAATTTGTAGAATTCTTTCATGTACTCCATGACATTCAAATCTCTCTGTTTAAGATTTTGAAGTTTCTTAAACAAACTAATGTGATAGTCTACATGCAAGAATTTAGCCTTCAACTTTGTAACCATCTTCTCCCATGATTTAATCTTTCTTTTTATTTCCTCTATCTTTCAATTTGCACTTGATCCCACCATAGAGAATCATGTCTCTTTAACCTTGTACAAGCATACTTCACCTTCTTTTGATCATCAATGGTTTCTAAATCAAAGTATTTCTCCATCTCTACAATCCAATCAATGAGCTCTTCTGGGTTCAAACTTCCACTGTACTTGGTGGATCGATTCTTGGTTTGCTTCCTAGTTTGGACAATGCTTGCAAGAACCTCTCCTCTTGAGCATCTCTTCTTTCTATTCTTGCAACTTTTGCAACTTCTTCCTCTTCTTCACTAACATCCTCTATATGAATTTGTCTCCATTGTGAGGTTTCTATGGCCTCCAGATGTGTTGTTATTCCTCTCAACATTTCCATAGCAGCTACATTGTCTTTTCCTCGTGGTGCTCTCCCTCTCCCACATCCTTTGTATGCCATGACTTTTTTGCTTCTTCCTCAACGCGCTCTGATACCAAATGGTGCAATTCAACAATTGAGAATCCATAAGATTGTTAATTGTTGCAACCAATTGAATTTTGATTCCTATTGGATAACACAATAACAACCACATAATAATAAAATCTGAAATTTGATTTAAATTTAAATTGTTTGCAACATACATGAAGGAACAAAGATTCCAAATTTACAAAATAATATCAATTAAAAAGAAAGATATATTTTATTGAAAATAATATGAAAAATGGTATAAACTCATTATCCATTTTGAACTCTTATCTTTAAAAGTTAAAAGTAAAAGTAAATAGACAACACTTTGACATAATTTTTTGTGGGACCTTCACTCTAAATGATAAGAAACTAACAAGCATTTGTAATCTAATGTGCTTGTAAAAGGTACATATTCAATCAAAGAGCTTGGAGGCATTCTATAAAATTTATAGAGCATGTGCATTGTATAATATTTCTAACAACAAAATTTACACAATTTTAACCTCCCTTTAATAAAAATTTATTAAAAAAAACCCCACTTTGAAATGTCCTTGCGTGAAAATTATAATATTTTATTAAAAGTTAAATTAGAACACATTTTTATGGTGTAATTCGAACACAGGACCTAATGGTTATGACATAATTAGACTAGCCATTACACCAAACGATTTAGATAGCATAGAACATTGAAATGGCTTATATTACGCAACGTATAATACTCTTAAGGCACCTTCCATATAGAACTACTGATCAGGAAGCTTTCAGACAGTAGAAGGAAAATAACGCTCTCTTCAGAAAAGGTTTTAGATCAAGAACTAAAATTTTGCAGCGGCGAAAGTATCATGCAGATGATCATCAAGAGTCCGTCCGACAGACTCGATGCCGTCCTGAGACCCCTAGTTCCAGCTATTGGCGAACTTTTTGTATTTGATAAACAACTGCCCAAAGACCAGCAAAATCCCATCTTTGAGCAGTTCTACGAAATTCTCATAAGAGGTGTGGATTTGGTTAAAAGATGTGAGAATATCAGCCCTTTTAACCTGCTTCTTCATTATAGGTATGCCTCGCAGATCCTTAAGCTGGAGGAGGAGATCAACGGCTTTATGGCGTCGATGCCTGCCCACATACTGCTTGATGCCAGAAGGCTTATGGCAGACGTTAAAAGAATTTACCCATTAGACGCTGCGGAATTAAACAGGGGCATGAATGAGTCCATCCTCAAACAAGCTTCATTGCTTACAAATGACCCCTGCCAGAATTCCACGATGCTTCAAGAAATGGCGTCACTTGACTTGTTTGATTGTGATCAGATGGTGGACGATTCCACAAACTTTCACAATGATATTGCCACTGGGAAATCTCAATTTTGTGTGGGGTTGGAAAAATGTATTAGGGATTTGAAAGGACTTTTGTTCCAGAGCGAGTTGTCGGTCGTTGGTGTGCATTGTATGGGGGGTGGTGGGAAAACAACTCTCGCGTTGAATCTCTGCAATGATCCTCAAATCAAAGGTGAAATGGTGTTTCCCTGAATTTTTTGTTTTTAAAGTTAGCTTTACCAGAGAGAAGGCCACCCTGTTTCAAGTTTTTATGTCTTCGTAATTGTCAAGATTAAGGGGGCTGTTCCTCTGTATATGAGGTATTCTCTCTTATTTGTTGTGTCCTGTTTTTGGGTGCACTGTCCCATGGATATCATATAAATTCAATCATTTATCTGCTCCAGAGTTGTTTTTTGGTTGCATATATCGACTGAACTGGATTTGTTCGGAATTCATGCAGGCTTGAATATTTTAGTCTAAGTTGTCTCGTAAATTATAATTTAACTTCTAAAACATTTTCGTTTCTTCACGCTTATCAGGTTATTTCCAAAACGTGTTTTTCATCACTGTTTCACAGTCCCCAAATCTGAAAGGGATTTTTGAGACGATGTGGGAGAAGATTGTTGGAAGGGACGCACCCGAGTTTCAGAATGTGGAAGATGCACGTAGACAGCTCGAGCAACAGCTTCTGAAGCAATCTAGGTCAACTCTGGTGATATTGGATGATGTCTGGTCCAGAGCAAATGCGGAAAGATTACTATTTGAAAGGCCAGGATACAAGACTCTTATAACAACGCGAAATAGTTTCGCCATCCCCAGAAGCTCTTCTACTTCACTCTATCAATTGCCATTGCTGGACCAGGAAGATGCTCTGTGCCTTTTCTGTTTTTGGGCTTTCGGACAGACATCCATTCCAAGTGATGCAGATGCAATTCTAGTTAAACAGGTATAGTTTATTTTGAACTGTTGCAGGTTTTCTGAGTTCATGAATTGAGGAAAAATGCCTTTTACATGTCTTTTGACTTTGCTGTACAAATTATTGTCGGAATTGCTCTTGTTGTTATTGCTTCCAAAAATAAAATTACAATGAATATATTAAATGCTTAATTGGGCTTTTAGTCGCAGAACTTGCAGTTGGTGTAAGGGATGGGCACTCATTGGAAGGGATGATGTTCCTACCCTGAAATTCATAAACAAATAGCGCAGTGCAAAGTATTTGTAACAATGCCTGATTATCTTCTTGATTCAAAATTTTTGTTGCAGTCCTGTTTGGATCCCAATAATTGGATGCAAAGTTTTTATTTGAAGTTATCATTTCTTCATTTATACCTTTGTCGGAACATATTACGGTGCCCCTTAGAAGCCACATTCACTAGGCAATGCATATACAAAAAGATGTAAAAGATTTTCTTCATCACCATCTCTATCTCTCTTCTTCTATATGTTTCTCCCCTATCTCTATCTCGTTACCTATCCCCGCAGCTCTCTCTTCCTCCTCTATCTTTCCCACTACATCTCTCTATTTCTCCCTCTTTCTATCCCTCCCTATCACACCCTCTTTCTATATCTGCTTACTTTGCTTCTATCCCCCCCTCCTCTCTCTCTCCATCTCTATCTATTTACATCTCTCTCCCTATCTCACTCTCTCTCATTCACACACACACATGCACTCCATGTTTCTCCATACCTCTCTCTATCTCTATATATCTCTCTCTCACACTCCTTGTTTCTTCCTCCCCATCTCTATCTCTCTCTTCACTCTGCCCCTCCTCTCCCTCCCCCCCCTCTCTCCCCTTCTTTCTCTATTACTTGTCTCTATCTCTCTATCTCTACCTCTCTCCCTTTCTCTTACCATATATCTCTATCTTTCTCTTACCATATATCTATATCTCCCTCTTTCTCTCTCCCTTTATCTCCCCTATTTCACTCTCCCTCTCTCCATCTCTACTGGTCTATATCTACTCTTTATTTTTCTCTCTATTTATGTTTCCCTCCCCTCTTTCTATATATTCTTATATCTCCTATCTCTCTATTAGTATATCTCCTTATATCTCTCTCTCTCTCTATCACCATATATCACTATCTATATCTCTCTCCATCTCTCTCCATCTCTCTTCCTCTATATCTCTATATCCATCTCCTTCTTCCTTTATATATCTCCATCTCTTTCTCTCAATCTCCCTATCTCTCTCTATCTTTATCTATCCCTCTAGGTTTATCCCCCCCTCTCTCTCTATATATATATATTTATTTCCCTCTTCCTCTCTTGATCTATCATCTCTATAACTTCCTCTCTCCCCCTCTATCTCTAGACATGCCTCCCTCCCTCTCTCTATCCATCCATCTCTCTTCCTCTCCCTCTTCTTGGACCTCTATATCTATATATCATAGTTGTCGGGAGATGCATCTCCCTCCCTTTGAGATGCGTCTTAGAGATCGGTACTGTCTCCGGAGACGTCTCCAGGAGGTTGGAGACTTCTGCCGAAGTTTCCCGAGTATCTTGCCATCTCCTGCTGCAGAAAGTGACATCTGCTAAAATACCTAAAAAAACTTTAGAGTTTAAACATTTGAAACTTTAAAAATTAAAGCATAATGTATTTGACACATCTAAGAGTGATTAAATTATTTTTTTGAAAGTTCAATGTCATCATATTTTCAGATTTTCTATAAATTATTAATTTTTTATTTATATTAAAAAAAATGGTGTCTCCAAGTAACCCTGTCTCCTATTTAAAAAAAAAGCCGTATTGGTACTGGTACCAGTATCCCGTACCAGTACCAGTCTCGCGACAACTATGCTATATATATTTGCCTCGCTATCTCTATCTCTCCGTATTTTTTCTTCCATCTCTCCCTCTATCTCTATCATATTATTTCTCCATCTCTCTCTACCCTTATAGCTCTCCCTCTCTACCTCTTTCTATGTATCACTTCTTATCTCTATCTTTATCTTTATATCTCTCCCTCTCTATATATTTATCTCTTCCATCTTTGTCTATCCCTTTCCTCTCTCTTTTTATATTTTGCTCTCTTCCATATCCATCTCCTTGTTCTCCTTCTCCTTCTCCATCCCCATCTCCATTTCTATCTTCCTCTATATCTTTATCTCCATTTCTATCTTCCTCTATATCTCTATCTCCTTAACATCCCCCCCCCTCTCTCTCTCCTTTCTATCCCTATCTTTCCCTCTCTTTTGTTCTCTCCCTATTGCAAACATAATATGATCCTATTGGTGGTTAGGTTTGATTTTCTTCTTGATTCAAAGGTTTTGATTTAATCATGTTTGGATTCCTATAAGTGGATATGCATAGTTGATTTGAAGCTATCACTTCTCCATTGAGACCTTTGTCGCATAGACATCATTTGCTAAATTGCCAACCAATTGACCTCATGTACTACACAAATGTATGCAAAAAAGACCAAAATTTTCCTTAATTGACCTTGCACACCTCTTTGGTGTACCCATTGCACAATAAGGTGTGATTGCTAGTTTATTTATGTTTACACATGAGATATTTTTTGTATTTCGTATTTTTAACATACCTAGTGAGTTTTAGTGCCATTTACTCGTAGAGTTTTTGGCAAGTACTAGCCAAGAAAGTGCTTACCAATTGACCTCATGTACTACACAAATGTATGCTAAAAATAGGCCAAAATTTTCCTTAATTGATCGTCCACACCTCTTCGGTGTACCCATTGCATAATAAGGTGCGATTGCTATTTTATTTATGTTTACACATGAGGTTTTTTCATGTTTTGTATTTTTAACGTATTTGGTGAGTTTTAGCGCCATTTACTTGCCGAGTTCTTGGCAAGTACTCGCCAAAAAATCAGCGAGTAAAATGGCACTAAAATTTGCCATCGGTTTTACTAGGTGAGTACTCATTGACTCGGTGAGTTTTCTGCGAGTATGCCATCTATGCTTTTTTATTATCATCACAACTAGGAAGATTTGTAAATTCAAAAACATTGTTATCTACAACCTTACACTCTTTATCGTTAGTTTTATCATTGATATCAAAGGATCCATCAAATGAATAACACAAATCATTTGTATCACATGAGACATTACATAGCATAGGTTTAAACCTTAAGCACACATTTTCCTTTAGGTATACTTCAAGTAACTGATCTAACTAATTATTTTGTTTTTTCAAGTTTGATATTTCATTCTTTTGAGATTTGAGAACTATATTCCTTTGTAAGGATTTTAGATTGTATATTAAACCACTTCAACTTTTTTTTTCAGTTCTTTATTTATCTTTTAACTTTCACCAATTCTTCCAAAATATCTTTTTCACACATTAAATTTTCATTTTCCTTCTTCATTCTTTGACCAATAATTTCTATTGGAACAAATGATTTTTTCTTTAAATTCTTGACTTTCTTTTTTGAAAAATAAAAATAAAATGCTACCTTCAAAAATTATCACCCTCTTACTTCCTTTATGACACCATTAATTGTTTTTCAAAAGAACATGGGACATTTGTTTGAAATTTAAAGAGATACACCCAAAATATTTAAAAAAATGACTTCGATAACTAACATACCTAACTACAACAAGAATGATAGCGAAAGGTTAACAGTCTCAATGGCAAAAAAAAACCTTTCCATGTGACTGCAGGTACACATATCTCTTATGTTGACAACAATTGATATAAATCAGAAGTATGGCAATGATTGAATTCACAAGCTTGTCTCCTGTACAACGAGAATTGCCCTCACATCCTTACTCCTTAAAAGACAAAGCTAACAATATAATCTGCACATTGCACACACAAGTTAGATGGAATCACACTTGCTCCACTAATATATGACAATAGATACAAGTTGTGCTCTTCTTTTGGGTTTCGGCTTGACTGATAAATAATGGTGCCAAACATGTTGGAATACACTTCAAACTCTCACAATAAATATCCACATTACAACTTTTAATCTATCTTAGAGAGGTTCAAATTTTGTCAAATATTTTTAATGGGATTATGTAAATGCCTTTCAAGCTCTTGAAAAATAATCAACACCATAAATTGCTTGGTTATTTTAGGACTTTCATATCCTGTTTTCATGAGAGTGGTTTGTAACTACCATTCTTCCTCTCACAATTTATTCTGCAACAATTATGCTCTAATACCAATTGGTGAAATTGGAGAGCTTGAATAGATTTACACAATTGTTAAACTTACACATCAAAGGATCATTAAAATAGATAACATATGTAGATAGATGTCCCTCTTGTAAGAAACGTGACATGACAAATGTTTTGAAGTATGATTAAATATAATTTATATTTTTTATATTTTTGGACCCCTCATTAAAAAATTAACAATCGTTCTTGCATCTCTGAAGCTCTGTGCCTTGATCTGTAAAAGAGCTGATCAAGATCGAACCATGTGAAAGTAACAATGAAGAGCTCATCAGATCAAACTGATATGCAGGGATTCTATCTCCTGACTTTGGCCATAACTTCTTGCTTTGAACAACTCCTTTGCTGCATGGCCAGCTCACTGTAGACTGCAGATCTGAATTCTAGTTCGATCAATTTTAGTGATGGCATTTAAAATCAGCATTCAACCAACCTAAAGAATAACCAAGAATGTGCAAACTTGGATCTCTGTGCCTAGAAGTCACATATAGTGAAGAACGAGAAGTAAACTGGAGTAAATGGTGAACAAGAAGTCTAGGGCTTAAAGAACGTAATTTTATATCACTCAGAAATCAGTTCATATTCAAACGCTATGGCTTAAATTGTATTTGTAATTTTGTTGTTCCTTAAAACCTACAGGTTCCCATGGCCATTATTTAAAATTTACATATGATGAATGACAGGTGCAAGCAGAATGTAATGGCTTGCCACTTGCTTTAAAGGTGATTGGAAGCTCTCTGCATGGGGAACCTCGTGTGGTTTGGGAGAGTGCAAAGAACAAACTTTCCAAGGGGGAACCAATATCAGATTATCACAAAGATGGGCTACTTAGATGTTTAGAGACCAGTATTAGTTTCTTGGATGACATAGCAAGGGAATGTTTCTTAGACTTGGGGGCATTTCCCGAGGACAAAAAAATCTGTGCTAATGCACTATTGCAGATTTGGATTCATGTTCGGAAGCTGGAGTGGCAGGATGCCATTGCCATCTTATTTGAGCTTGCAAGGAGAAATCTGTTGAATTTGACCAGCAATCCTGGGTAATTACTAATTGCCAATCCTTAAATGTATTGAATTTCTTGTTATTAATTATTAAATATTGGCCTGACATGATTGTTTCAATTGTCAGGAGTAAAGCAGAACTCTCTTATGAAAATGCCTCCGAGCTTTACTTTTCCCAGCACGATGTAATGCGAGATTTGGCCATATATTTGGGAAGCCAAGACTTTATAGTCAACAGGAAGAGATTACTTATGCCTAGGAAGGAGAATACTTTGCCAGGGAAATGGGAGTTGCTTAAAGATAGACAATTTGATGCTCAAATTGTCTCCATTCACACCGGTTGGTTATATGATGTCTTATTATCAATTTTTTTATTAAAGAAATACTATACATATATACATTTTCTTTTGAGAGACAAAAAAATGCTTCTAGATCAAATTGTGTAGTATGTTTAAACACCGATGTATTGGGTCTACCCCTTGGATCGATCATCAGGGAAAAAAGTTAAAGTCAATGTTTGGCAAAGGTTTTAGAAATTTAAAACTTATAAATTGAAGTCTAATGATAGAGAAAGAGTAAAAGGAGTAACATGCGGCCTATTCATAAGGTCAGAAAGAGTAAAGAGAGTTGAAGGTAAGAAAATGGATAGAAATGAGAGAATTTTTTTTTAAAAAAAAAAGAAAAAAGAAAAAAAAGAAAAGAGAAGAATGTCTTGAAGAAAAGAAAAAGGAAAAAAAAAAAGAAATTGAAAAAAAGAGAACGTCTTAAAAAAATCCGAATAAAGAAAAAGAAAAAAAAGAGAAAAAGGAAAAAAAAATTGAGAAAGAAAGTAGATCCAATCTTTGGGCAATTGTTATTACCTCTCCATTTTTTAATAGATCTAGGCCCGTGCAAAGGTGTGCTGTAACTTTCTAACGTCTAGAAGACCTGAACCATTGGGGGAGTGCACCATGTGCCATGAGCAGAGTTACACTGGATGGGAATATGCAAACCACATTGCCTTGGGCTTCCTCCTGACCGGGTCTCTCCCACAATACAAGCTGCTTTTAGCTACTTCCTACTGAACCAAGGGGTTACTTTGTGTCTCTGTGTGGCAAGGCATTTGGACATATGCTGAATGGAATTAGGCTATTGTGATGAAAACACTAACTTTCTGGATCACTTGTGTTTATCCTTCTTTCATGCTTACACATGTATATAAAACGTCACTGGTCACATCTTAAACTTGTTTGCTTGTCAAGTATAGGTGTACCGTGTTCTTATTTTACATTTTTGCATCTCTCTAATTTGATTTTTATATGATGACTTAAACTAGGCAATAAGTATTCATGGTATATATAGAACGCGTTCTAATTGGATTCCATTTCTGAATTAATCATACAGGCCCTATGGATGAAAGCCAGTGGCATGAGATGATTTTTCCCAAGACTGAGGCCTTGGTGTTAATCTTTACTGCAAGTGAATACTATCTTCCCCCATTTGTGAAATCCATGAAGAATCTGAAATATCTCATGATATTCAATTACAGTTCAAAGAGGGCAGCATTGAAAGGTCTAGATGCCTTATCTTTGCTCACTCAACTCAAGAGTGTCCGGTTGGAGAGGCTGACTTCATCGCATGCTTTAAAACAGAGAATTGAAGGACTACAGAACTTAGAGAAATTATCTCTGAGCTTATGTGAAGGGGTTGGAGAAGTGTCCATATTCAACAACTCCAACCTAAGAGATTTTAACATAGATCACTGTAGCGATTTGGAGGAGTTACCCCATGGTATCTGCCATATGCCCGCCGCTCTGACATGGTCCATTACCAACTGCCACTTGGTTCAGAAGATACCATACGATCTTGGACTTATGGTCTCTCTTAGAATGTTAAGGTTATCGGCATTACCTGGCATGAAAGAACTTCCAGCATCAATTGGGAATCTTGTGAACTTGGAATACTTAGATATTTCTGTATGCGAGGGCTTGAAAGAACTTCCAGAGGAGATAGGACAACTCAAGAAGTTGTGGGAGTTCGACATGAGAGAATGCTCCCGCTTGAGGAAGTTGCCTAGGAGTGTTTGCAGACTAAGCTCTCTAAAGCATGTTATCTGTGATGAGAAGATTGGAAACCAGTGGTTGAAAGCGAAGGCTTTTTCGATTCCAGAACTTTACGTGGAAATAGCGGAAGCACAATTTAGTTTGGACTGGCTCGACGATTAACACAGAAACTGAAGCACCCACCAAGCAACTTGAGATCCTCTGGTAAAAAGCCAAACATTATCTTTATTTCTTATTGGCAAGCAATTGATTTGTATAATATCTATCAGTTAGTAATTTTTTTTGTTAATTCTTTATTTGAAATATTCTCCAAATGTTTCAATTTGAAAGTACGATGCTGTTTTTCGGATTTCTTCTTTTTCAGAATTTAATATTGAAAAAAATAGCTTGGACTTCCGAATTTCATACTTAAAATTTTCTATAGTAGAGTAAACTTCTTCTTTTTATTATATATATATATATAGAGTACAATAAACTTTGACTAACAAGTAATTATTTATTTGCAATAATACTTGCTTTGCTTCCTAATATAATCAGGTTGTTGGAAGGGTGCCAATAATTGCGTGGAGTGGAATGAGACAAGAAGTGGACATCTGTTGCTTTATATTAATAATATTTCAGACATAATATCTTTTCTATTAAAAAAACAAGTGGACCTTTGAACGACCGTTATTATAGATAAGTTGCTGATGGTAGGCATTTCTTTTTGTTTTGGTTTGAGACATTACGTACTGATTTGCAGTAATTTGTAATAAGCAATTATCCTTGTGTTGACATTTAATGCTAGTGTGTTTTAGATACATATATACATTATAAGATATTTATAATGTTTATTAATATTAATATTATGTTTGTTGTTAAATATTAATTATTTGATTTATAAATAGTTGGTTGTCAATATTAATGAATGGTTCATGAAGCACAACACTTGCTGAAGGTTTTGCAATTGGGGTTGCAAGCTAATAAGTGGGCTTAACCTTTGGGAAACTTTGTGATTAAGCATGCTTAAGTTGTAGTATTGGGATGGGTGACCTCCCAGGAAGGTCTAGTGTTTCACCTCCATGAGCATCATCTAGATGCAATAAGTGCTAAGTGAACTGTTCACTATCATTGGAGACGGGTGCTTGTGAACCACTACTCATGAAACATGGGTCAATGAAACGACATGGTTGAATCTTGATAGCAATATCACAATGTCAAATTTAAGTTAATTTTTTTATTTGTGTTTACATATGAGATTTTATGTTGTTGTTGTAGAATGCATGTATGTACAATAAATAATTCTTAATTAAAAAATATGTAAATAAATCAAATAAATGTAATGTGTATTGATATTAATATTATCCTTTAATATTATGCCTATTACTAAATATTAATTAGTTGATATATAAATGAGTGTCAAATTTAAGTTAAGGGTTTTTTATATAGATTTATGTACTTATAGTTTCTAATGCTTCACATGATAAAAGTTGAATTTTACTTTTTATTGTTTTGTATAACAAGCTTGGAATTGTTAAGAAAAATGATACAATTTGATCAAACCATTTTTTAAAACCTTCGAGAAAAACATGCATGTGGGTGATCCCACAATATTGGTTTACAATTTTTGGCCAAACTATTGAATTGAATTTTTTTTAACAAAATCTTCACTTTTTAGATGCCTGCTAAACTGTGAGAAATTTGAAGATGAAGTAAACTAGTGATTTGTGAAATTTTGTGTAGATTTTAAATATATTTATTTCAAATTTTTTGGAATCAGCACCTTTTCTTTCTCCTTCAAAAAATGTTAAAATAAAGAGTGACGTTATTGACTAACACAACTTTTTTTCTATGAAAGATAAAATTCTATTTTTTTTGAATTTAGATTCTAACTATGATATTTAGTGTATGTAATTGGTTTCATATCATTTCATTTAATACTTTTTTTAATTAAGTTACAAAGTCAAATCAGTGACAATTTAGACATGATTTACAGGCTAAAACATATATATTTTTTTGTATGTATCTAAATTCAATTTTATTTTTTTGTTGAATCAGGGACATTAATATTTAGTGCATTGATATTTTTCATTTTTTTTTAATGATCTGCTATTCTTCACATGTGCAAAACAAAGAGTTTGATTTTCGGTGAAAAATTTACATTTGCAAGAAATAAAAAATAAAAATATTTAAAATTATACTTTTTGAGAAGTCTATAATAAAGACTATATTTAATTTTTTTTTTTAAATGAATTCATTTGATTCCCAAAAGGTAAATCAAAACTGGTTTTTTATTAGCATTTTGATAGGTGTAAAAGAAACTCCATTATAGGTATGGTTCAAAATGGGTAAATAAGGGAATAACTTTTTCTTTTTTTGTCATTTTGAAGAGAAATTGGGAGAAAACATTGTGGGAGCATTTTAGAAAATTGTTGATTAAGATAGCAATTTTTATTGGAGTTCGATTGTAGTGTAGAAAAATGTATCCCTTTACATTTTCACTTGTTTGGGCCCTCTAAATTAAAATAGACTTAATAATATGCCTTAATTTAGTGTTGAAAAAATATCCCTTTACATTTCCATACTTGTTTGGGCCCTTTTAATTAAATTGGACTTAATTATGCCTTAATAAGCCCTTTCATTCATTTACAAGCTTAATAAATTACATTTTTCAAAGGGGAAATCCGACACCAATTAATGCCAACACAACACTTTACCTTGAGCAATGTGTGTTCTACGAATAGGGACCTGAGACCCATTCACCCATGTCCCTAGGATTTGGAACCCATTTTTAAATATGTTTTGGCAGTATTTTTAAAATCCCAAATTCAAATTTCAAAGGTCGGCTTGTAATGTTTTAGTTTCAATAAATTAAGGATAAATGTCTATAAATACAAGGTTATTTTATCACTTCAAAGTATCTAGCAAGAGGTGAACTTAACATGAGCTAAGATTATTGTCAAGAGCATTCAAGAGTAGATTTCTTCATTATTTGTTGTAGTATTCAAAATCTCAAGCATCATATCAAAGTCTTTTGCAATCATGCATGTTTTTTGAGTTAACATTGTGATGTAGGTTTTAAGATCTAATCTAAGCATTCAAGTCAAAGATTCAAAGCAAGATTCAAGCATCAAGATCCACATCCATTAAAGCCATTTCATGCAAGATCAACATCAAAATTTTAGTCTTTCAAAGGTTTAATCAAGGGTTTGGTGAGTTGCAATATTGCATTTGTTCATTTCATCATTCCTTCATGTTTTATTTCAATTCAAGGTTTAATTACCAAAACAGGGTTTGACCAAAGAAAACCCCCATTCACCAAAAACAAACATTTTTTCCCTCTTGTGTTTGTATTGTAGATCTTAGGTTGAAGGAAAATTGAAGATTGAAGGTATCTAAAGTGCAAAATTGCAAAATTTGTCAAAGTTGCAAGAAAAGTTGTCATCTCACAAATACTCTGATCTCAAATTCATTTTCATATGGAACCAATAGGAAATTGCATCTCAGATCTATCTTTAGAGGCTCCCAAAAACTTAGCTCAAAAAACTATCTCAGGATCCATTCGCCATTTTTGGACGGGGGTTGTCCTAGACACTTTGCAGCTATTCCCGAACACTCAGCAACAGATTTTGAGGTAAGTTTTAAGTGTCTTCCACTCTTCCAATTTGCATAAAGTTGATTGTTTTTGTTAGAGTTATGCTACATCTACATGAATCAGGTCTTAGTGCTATGATTTAAGTTGAAGATTCAAGTGTTATTGTTACTAATTTTTGTTAACGTATTAGCAGCTTCGGTAGCTCCTTCCAGCTCAGCATTCCTTCTTGGAGGACGTAAATTGAAGATAGCCGTTGGCTATTCAATTTACATGTTCTTTATTAGATCATATTCAACTCAAGAAGATTCTACCAAAGCACAGTCACAAGAAGGCCGACTTCTTGTGAAGAAGTTTAGATATTTATCAAGGCGTATAAATATTCATCAAGGCCAACTTCTTGAGAAGAAGTGAAAATATATATCAAGGCCGACCTCTTAAGAAAAGGTGAAAATATATAGGACGACCTCAATAAAGTATAACGGCAATTGTGAAGAGATGACATATATCAAGGCCGACCTCAATAAAGCATAGAGCGGTCATGAATAGATGCGTCTCAGCCGATATATATTGTCAAGGAAGCCGTGCATTTTGCAGATCATGTTGTTAAGTCTACTCACTGATTGAGGCACATACAGATAAGAGATCAAAAGAGTGCGAATAATGTGTCATCCCAGTGCGAGTTCATGTGGTCCATCATTTGTTGATTTATTGAAGGTTCAGATCATAAAAGAGAAAAATATATTCTACTGGGTGCGCAATCTGTCAAGTATAGTGCGAATTTCTTCAAGGTTGTCCAGTAATCTTATTTGTACCAGATTTACTAAAGCCTGTTCTCAGTCTTCATCAAAGTACAAACACAGCAAGTTGACCTCATGCGAATCTGAGTGTGATCCAAGCATAAAATTGTCCACTGCAAACTGAATCTGGGGCTCATCATCGAACTCACCAGTCCGACTATGTTGTCAAGTGAAGTGCTTACTCAAGTTCATCACTGAACTTATCTGATCCGTGACATTCAGTGCTAGACTGTCAGAGAGATAAATCTCAACAAAGAAGTGTGAACATTGCACAGTGTAATTTGGCAAACTCTGTGTTCTGCCCTTACCAGGTGTGAGTTAAAGGTTACTATCTTCCTTTTTTTGACTACTGCATTCTGGTCTAGTGTTAGACCGCATTGTAACTTGTAAAGATTATTACTGTTGCATCATAAATAAGAGAGATCTTTGTTGCTGGGTTTTTCTCCCTCAAGAGGAGGGTTTTCCCAGGGTATAAGATGTGTTATTTTGTCTGATTTATGTTTTAATTCTCTCTGCATTTAATCTGTTCATACAAATTTAACATGGTATCAGAGCAGGCTTGAGGATCGTGAACAGATTATTACAATTCAGCATCTCCCTGTTGTTCACTCATCCTTCTCAGCCAAGATGGTGAATGGGCTGGAGGTTGAAGACAGACTTGAAGGTCAACTAATTTCACTTCATGGAGATTCAGGATCATGCTTGCCTTGCGTGAAAATGATTTGGGTGACCTCTTGGAGCCTAGTGCCTCTGAACCTGAGGAGGCAGAAGAAAAGAAGGAGTGGCTGAAGAAAGACATCAAGGCAATGAAGATTCTGGTTGACTCAGTCAAGGATCATATTGTCCCTATCATTTCTAAGTTGAAGACAGCAAGAGATATGCTCAAGACCTTGGAAGAGATGTATGGAGTCAACAACACCAGCCGTGCCCTTGCACTGAAACATCAATTGCATCATGTAAAGATGGCAAAGGGAGAGTCAGTTACTGCATACTTCATGAGGATTTCAAACTTGAGAGACCAGCTCTCTACAATTGGGAACATAGTTGATGATAAGGACTTAACCATGCTCGCCCTCAATGGGCTGCCTTTGTCTTGGGAATCCTTCATTCAAGGAATCAGTGCAAGATCGAAATTGCCTAAGTTTGATCGCCTAAGATCTGATTGCATTCAAGAAGAATCAAGGTTAGTGGCAAGAGGAGTCGGTCAAAGTTCAAAGAATGAAGACATTCATGTCCTTGCTTCGCATGTCTCAAAGAAGAAGGAAAAAGATGGAAAGAAAATTTTCTTCAAGAGAAATCGGGACAAGGAAAATGACAATGCACCTCCATCCAAGAAGAAGAGGGATATGTCCAAGATTCAATGCTTTAGGTGTGATGAGTTTGGACACTTCGCCAAGGATTGTCCAACTAGGGCTAATCAGCATGCTTCATTTGCAGATGCAAACAAGTCCTCTCCTCAGAAGGACTCCAGGGAATTTCTATTTTGAATTATGGGCCTGTGTTCAAACCGTAAAAGTTGCATGTGCTTAAAATCAGAGTATCTTACAGTATTCTTTATTTATTGTATCTTGGACATTGCGTACTTAGTATGAGGAGTTTGTTACTTCTCTTAACTTGTGATTTCTAGGTAAAAGATTCTTAGAATACTTCAAATTATCTATTTTGAGCTGATCTAGACTATTCATGTAAATCCTTTTGATGTATGTCTTTGAGATAAAATCAGCAAAAGAAAAGAGATTGGTGTCCTTTCGTTGTGATAGGTTGATCACATCGATACCCTTCTCCCATGCATGTATTGTAATAGAATCTTGAACTCTTGGGAGAGTTGATTCTACATGCTAACCATTTAATGCATTCAAGAAATCTGCAGCTGTGCAGATTATCCTTTTATTGTGCAGAGTTAGACACTCTCAAGAGAAGCAAACAAATGGGTGACCGAAAGAGCTATATCAAATATGATAGAGATAAGTTCCTTATCCCTTTAGCTTGATTTCTTTTAGAATGATTTGATTATTCATGTTCTAACATTAGCCATAAATTCCTATGTGTTCACACTAAATTGAGACAACATAACTGTATGATTCTAATAATCAAATATTGTTGGTAATCTCCCTCTAAATGCCTTGTGAACAGCTAGAAGCTGAAAAGTGATGAGAGACTTCTTGGCAAATGCTAAAGTAGGAATCAAGAGGGAGTCCTGTACCTTACTGAGAAGAAGTGAAGGTTACAACATCTCAAGGTCAAGTATATAAAGATTCAGAGGGAGCCTACTGAAGCCATAGCAGATGATTGTGCTACAGACCAGAAGGGAACCTCTAGCAATTGCTTCAGTTGAGTTCCACTATGAAGAAGAAAGCAGTCTTCCATGGCAACACATACAGAAGGCCAAGTACACTTCAGCCTGTGAGGCAGCTCGAGAAGCAGTACAAATCCGGTGCTTCATGACAGCTCCAAGCATGTTGAGATCAAGTACTGTTGAAGGCTATATAGTTGAGGTACATCAGCACTGATGAGTAGATGGCAGATATTCTCACCCAGTTTCTCACCAGGACAAAAGTTCGTACACTTTCGAGACAAGCTTGGTATGGTGGAGAATCCAGCCTTGACTGAGTATGAGTCTCAGTATTAGTGAGCCTTGCTTAATGAGTTCTTCTCTGTGAGAGAAGTTCGAGGTGAAATCCCTTGTTAATGCATTTTCTTCTGTGACGGAAGAATTTGAGGTGAAAGCCCTTGTTTCCACCCTCTGAGAGAGTCATGGTGGATGTCATGTGTGTGAATCCATGACATATGTTGTACTTGTGTTTCACCCTCTGGGAGAGCCATGGTGATGAACACTTGTACTTACTATTGCATCTTCTTCTGCGAAGGAAGAATTTGAGGTGAAAGCCCTCGTTTCCACCCTCTGAGCTGAGTCATGGTGGATGTCATGTGTGTGACTCCATGACAACATCATGTGAGAGAATCCGTGATGATCCTCTCGTACTCCACCCTCTGGGAGAGCCATGGTGAAAAGTCACGATGTGGTGACAACATCACGCAAGTGATGAATACTTGTGCATACCACACATGGGTGTAGCCATGATGGTTGATATCACATTGAGGTGATATGCTTTCACAATGAGGTGATAAGCTCCTCTCTATGCATGGGCATAGACATGATGGTCAAATACCACAATGAGGTGATATACCACTTCACACATGGATGTAGCCATGATGTTCGTTATCACATTGACGTGATACTTCTCTCTTTATACCTGATTGTAGGAAATCATGGATAATGGATATCATATTGAGATGTGTGTGCAGCTGGAAGTTCTCTCCCTAGCTGAGAGGGAGTGTTAACGTATTAGCAGCTTCGGTAGCTCCTTCCAGCTTAGCATTCCTTCTTGGAGGACATAAATTGAAGATAGCCGTTGGCTATTCAATTTACATGTTCTTTATTAGATCATATTCAACTCAAGAAGATTCTACCAAAGCACAGTCACAAGAAGGCCGACTTCTTGTGAAGAAGTTTAGATATTTATCAAGGCGTATAAATATTCATCAAGGCCGACTTCTTGAGAAGAAGTGAAAATATATATCAAGGCCGACCTCTTAAGAAAAGGTGAAAATATATAGGACGACCTCAATAAAGTATAACGGCAATTGTGAAGAGATGACATATATCAAGGCCGACCTCAATAAAGCATAGAGCGGTCATGAATAGATGCGTCCCAGCCGATATATATTGCCAAGGAAGCCGTGCATCTTGCAGATCATGTTGTTAAGTCTACTCACTAATTGAGGCGCATACAGATAAGAGATCAAAAGAGTGCGAATAATGCTGTCATCCCAGTGCGAGTTCATGTGGTCCGTCATTTGTTGGATTTATTGAAGGTTCAGATCATAAAAGAGAAAAATATATTCTACTGGGTGCGCAATCTGTCAAGTATAGTGCGACTTTCTTCAAGGTTGTCCAGTAATCTTATTTGTACCAGATTTACTAAAGCCTGTTCTCAGTCTTCATCAAAGTACAAACATAGCAAGTTGACCTCATGCGAATCTGAGTGTGATCCAAGCATAAAATTGTCCACTGTAAACTGAATCTGGGGCTCATCATCGAACTCACCAGTCCGACTATGTTGTCAAGTGAAGTGCTTACTCAAGTTCATCACTGAACTTATCTGATCCGTGACATTCAGTGCTAGACTGTCAGAGAGATAAAGCTCAACAAAGAAGTGTGAACATTGCACAGTGTAATTTGGCAAACTCTGTGTTCTTCCCTTACCAAGTGTGAGTTAAAGGTTACTATCTTCCTTTTTTTGACTACTGCATTTTGGTCTAGTGTTAGACCGCATTGTAACTTGTAAAGATTATTACTGTTGCATCATAAATAAGAGAGATCTTTGTTGCTGGGTTTTTCTCCCTCAAGAGGAGGGTTTTCCCAGGGTATAAGATGTGTTATTTTGTCTGATTTATGTTTTAATTCTCTCTGCATTTAATCTGTTCATACAAATTTAACAATTTTTAGCTACCAACTAAATCAGTAAAGTTTTATCAGACATTTATTAAACTAGGGTGAATTTTTTTTTGACATTTGAGCAAATTAGATAAGAAAACCAGACATTCAAAGATTTATCAGGTATATGTACATGTTTCATGGCTAGTTCATCATGTTCAACATTTTAGCATATAGTGTAAAATAGGCTCCCACAAGGGTTGAGCCCAGCATGCTGCCTTGTCAGATTCAAAAGATGCAACAAATAGTGGTCGTGTGTTTCAACGATATATTGAAAACTATGATACGAGTTTTCGTGATTTTTGAATATAAATTATAAAATAATGAGGCAAAAAAACCCTTTAAATTTCTCATTGACCTATTTCGTATTTTTTGAGAAATCTTTACCACTTCTAAGGAAAAAGATAAATCCACTTTTTTAGGAGGATTGTAAGGCTCAAAGGGTAGTTCTACATTAGTTTTGAGGTCCCACATGGGTTGACCATCACTCAAGGGGAGTTTTGGACACTTAATCACTCAGTTTGCTCCAGTTTTGAGGCCTTTTTTGCATGCTTTTCAAACTTGCACGACCAAAGATGATTCATCATGTGTATTGGTGGAGTTGAGAGTTAAGTCTCATTATTATCATTTAATTTAAAAGTGAAAAACATTTAGCTTGTATCTTTTGCATGATTTTAAATAAGACAAAATATGTAATTAAATATTAAAGGTAATCTTTTATTACCTTAATATTTACCATGCAATGTAAAAAAAGAGAGAGCTCATATGATAAATATTAAAATAATTATATTGATTATCTTTAATATTTAATTGAATAGTCTATTTTTCCCAAAATCATGCAAAAAAAAAATGGAGCAAATTGTGAGACATAACTGTAGTTTCACATTAGCTTTGCAGTTCAAATATTTTGAATTCAATTATCTCTTCTTCACTTTTTAAGTCCTTTATTGTATATAGGAAAAAAAATTAGTCTTTTTTCTTTAGTTCTTGATGATTTTTCCTTTGCATTTCTACAAAGAAGAGATTGATTTTGTAACTCATATTTTTCATAGTATTTTATACACCAGCTTTACATGTTACTTAGTATTTTTATTTGTAGAAGTTCCTTCAAAATATTCACTTGAATTCAGTGTTTGTCTCTTCAATTTCTAGTGTTTTGTTTCTTCTAAATGATTTGATGCAAATTTATTGTGTTTTAAATCAGAAACCTTTAAATTTTTGTCTCATTTCCTGGATGCATGTACATAAAAACAATTTCTTCACAGGTCATAAATTGTGTTAAATTTATCTCTTCTCTTAGGTTGTGAAACTTAGTTTTCCTTCAATAAAAAGATTAAACAAACCTTTTTGTGAAATATTTATGTGATTAAGGTGTTCAAATTGAACTGTGTCAACAAATTTATGAGAGTATTAGTTGTGAAACATTTTGCATAGTAGTTATCATTAGGTGCATTACCGTAGTTTAAATTTTAGTTTATGCATTCAATTCAAGCCTTATTCTTTTTTCCATCAAAATTACAATTAGTCAATAGAAGATCATAAAGGAAGTCGGTCTATAACCTAGAGGTTAACTTTCAACATAGGGTACCCACAACCTGAAAGTTTTCCCATGTTACACATGATTGCAAAGCATCTTTGCTTTCACATTCAGGTGCACTCCTGTTGATAACAATTTTTGACACGCTCGGTGGGACTCTGAAACATACTTCAGAGAAATAATTCAAATTGCAAATTGTTGTTTTGGTATATACAACGATGTATTTTTCCTTTCAAAGGTTACAGTTTATACCTGGTGGCTCCGAGCACAATCTACTGGTTTTTAGCAGACAAAGTGCTAGTTTTTATGAAAAGAGCATATTCTCACCTCCATTTCATGAAAGTCCTGCATATCCACATCCATATCAA
Source organism: Sequoia sempervirens (assembly GCA_007258455.2). NCBI lineage: Eukaryota > Viridiplantae > Streptophyta > Pinopsida > Cupressales > Cupressaceae > Sequoia > Sequoia sempervirens. Next base: position 391,849,652 of record VDFB02281492.1, read on the forward strand.
ACTAGTTATACTATTGATTTTATCCCAAACAACCACAACCATGCAACAACAAATAACCAACATGCTTATTATGCTTACCACCCACCCCTACTCAACCTTCATATCAACATTTATATGTCCAAAATCAGCTCCAAGAGGTTGATGATATGAAGAATAATATGAATGACACCAAAGACATTGTTAGACATCACAAAAAAGATACGAGTTCAAGAGGCAACAAGAGCTTGATATGCAACAACAAGAGTTAGATTATCAAACCTATCTTCATGCACAAAAGTTGGAGACATATAGAATATTGTTTAAAGAAAAGCTCGAGAGGGAGTTAGTTGCAAAAAATGCAGAAATGAGGCTAAAACTTGCCAAATAGGAGGTTCTCAAGGTTAAAATTCCAAGTTTCAGTCAAAATGAGTCTCTTATGTCTTCCAATTTCAAAATTCCAAGTTTGAGGAGCTTCCCTTCATTTCAAGAGCTTGTTATTGAGCAAAAAACTAGCCTAGCTCTTAGTTTTCCAAACCCATTTTTTGGAGAAGGTATTCCTTCGTTCAAAACACTATGCTTCATACATGAATTTATTCTTGAACAGGTTCAACCTACAATCCTTCAGGAGCAACCTTTCCCCAAACTTGTGCAGTCTCAAGAACCTAAACAAAATCAGACTTCTTGTTTAGACACAATCATTCCATCCATAAAAGAGTCCATTGATATCTTGATGTCTCAAGATAATCAAGTTGTAGATTAAGAAATTGAGGAGGTTGTAGTTGAAATCAATAAGTTTTAGATCAAGAAAAGGCTGATGTTTCTTATGATCTAACTGATATGATTAACGAACTTCCATGCTTCGTTGATGATGACCAAGATGAGTCTCATATTACATCAGTATTAGCCTTAGATCAACAAGAAGAAGGTAAAAAAGGCGATGTTCTAACCCCTCAACAAGGCTGCAATAAGGTAATAAACAATTCTCTTCCACAACAAAACAAAAATCAAAATGAAGATAACTCATTTTGGGATGAGTTTGAGGTATTTGTTTCAAGTTTAGACTCTAGACAATCATTTTTTGAAGAGCAAAAGGTGGGAGAATAGGATGAATGAAATCAGTTTGACAAGGTACAAATCCAAGAAGAGACAAATGAAAATAGTCAAGTAGAGCAAGAAAAACAACAAATCATAGATATTGAAGGTATGAACTTTGAAAATAATCATGAGAATAAGTTAGAGCATACACTACAAAATGAAATTATTCATGAAGAGGACTTATTCTCAAGCACCATTGAAGTTTTTTGGTCTAACATTATTGATAACTTAACACCTTTCAAGACAAAGGATTATGATCAACATAATTAGGTGACGAAAGAGGTTATGGTTGAAGAGACAACACATGAGAAAGAATCCGACAAAAAAAGTTCTCAATTTAACATCTCAATAGGATGCCCAATCAAACATCTCTCTATAACAAAGTCCAAGCATGAGATTGAGATTAAAAGACAACATGGCCATGCTCATTCACTCCAAACCAACAGTTTGGTTGATCAAAATCAGAGGGTGAGTGAGTTTTTTTACATTCTTCATGAAAAATTGCAACAATTTATTGAATATCTTCTTGTTCTTCATCTAGTTTTAGATGTTCATAAACATGCAAATCAATGTTTTTTGGTGAGAAGGGGAAGCTATTTGAACCAAACAGTGAATGGATTTGTTTGAGGCTTTCACAATTGTTTGGTTAGTGTAGAGTAGGGTAGTTTTCAAGCTAATAAGTGCTTTGAACACACTTCATTTTAGTATTGTTTTGTTTTTTAATAAAGTGCAAATGCTGCACAATTTTCTGGCTCTGTCTTAAATAGAGTTATGCTAATTTATTTTAGTTTTGTTTGCTGCTGAATGGTTTCTACAACTGAGTTACAGAGGTTTTTGAGTCATAAAAAATAAAAAGATGGACTCCATGCCCAATGGATAAGCAAGGCAACTAATCTTATTTGTTTAGCAAACAAACACCCCAAAGAGTTCGCCAAAAATGTTTCTAATTTTTAGCTACCAGCTAAATTATTAAAGTTTTATCAAATAATTATTAAATTAGGGTGATAAATTTTTTGACATTTGAGCAAATCAGATAAGAAAACTAGACATTCAAAGATTTATCACGTATAGGTACATGTTTTATGGCTAGTTTATCATGTTCAACATTTTAGCATGTGGTGTAAAATGGACTCCCACAAGGGTTGAGCCCAACATGCTGCTTTGTCAAATTCAAAAGATGCAACGAATAGTGGTCATGTGTTTCAATCATATTTCAAAAACTACGATCTGATTTTTTGTATTTTTGGATATAACTTCTAAAACAATGAGGCAAAAAATCCTTTAAATTTCTCATTGATCCAGTTCGTATTTTTTGAGAAATCTTCACCACTTCTAAAGGAAAAGATAAATCCACTTTTTTAGGAGGATTGTAAGGCTCAAATGGCAGTTCTACATTAGTTTTGAGGTCCCACATGGGTTGACCATCACTCAAGGGGAGTTTTGGACACTTAATTACTTAGTTTGCTTAAAGTTTTGAGGCCTTTTTTGCATGTTTTTCAAACTTGCACAACCAAAGATGATTCATCATGCATATTGGTGGAGTTGAGAGTTAAGTCTTAATATTATCATTTAATTTTAAAGTGAAAAACACTTAGCTTGTATCTTTTGCATGATTTTAAATAAGACAAAATATGTAATTAAATATTAAAGGTAATATTTTATTACCTTAATATTTACCATACAATGTAAAAAAAAGAGAGCTCACATGATAAATATTAAAATAATCATATTGATTATCTTTAATATTTAATCGAATATTCTATTTTTCCCAAAATCATGCAAAAAAAAATGGAGCAAATGGTGAGACATAACTACAATTTCACATCAACTTTGTAGTTTAGATATTTTGACTTCAGTTATCTCCTCTTGACTTTTTGAAGCCCTTTATTGTATATAGGAAAAAGACTTAGCCTTTTTTCTTTAGTTCTTGATGATTTTTCCTTTGCATTTCTACAAAGAAGAGATTGATTTTGTAACTCATATTTTTCATAGTATTTTATATAGCAGCTTTACATGTTACTTAGTATTGTTATCTGCAGAAGTTCCTTCCGAATATTCATTTGAATTCAGTGTTTGTCTTTTCAATTTCTGGTGTTTTGTTTCTTCTAAATGATTTGATGCAAATTTATTGTGTTTTAAATCTGAAACCTTTAAATTTCTATTTCATTTCTTGGATGCATGTACACAAAAACAATTTCTTTACAAGTCATAGATTGTGTTAAATTTATCTCCTCTTAGGTTGTGAAACTCAGTTTTCCTTCATAAAGAAAGATTAAACAAATATTTTTGTAAAATATTTATGTGATTAAGGTGCTCAAATTGAATTGTGTCAACATATTTATAAGATTATTAGTTGTGAAACATTCTGCGTAGTAGTTATCATTAGGTACATCACCGTAGTTTAAATTTTAGTTTGTGCATTCAATTCCAGCCTTATTCCCTTTTCCATCAAAATTACAGTCAATCATTAGAAGATCATAAATGAAGTTGACCTATGACCTAGAGGTTAACTTTCAACATAGGGTACCCACAACCTGAAAGTTCTCCCATGTTACACAGGATTGCAAAGCATCTTTGCTTTCGCATTCGGGTGACTCCTGTTGATAACAATTACATTGCATGATTGGGATCATTAAATACTTTTTATTAGTCTCCCAAAAGTGCATTTCACTCATATTTACCCTGTCCATACACATAAAGGAAATTTCAAGATTCTTCAAAGAATTCACTCACCTACGGGCTAAAAGTGGATTTTAATTTGAGGGATCTCATTTCCTAAATGAAATAGAAAAATAGTTAGGTTCATTACACCCTATTTTCCCCTTTCTATTCATATTAAGTTTGGTGAAACATTCCAAATTTAGTATAAAACCTCATGTGTTTTAAACCTCGACCTCTTTTTCTATGTTTCATTAGCGAGGTTAGATTTGTTGGGATAAGAATTGGGAAGGGGTTGTGTCTACTTGATTTCTTGACTCCTTGTTTGATGTGCTCGATAAATTCCACATTTCAAATTTTAAAGGGCATCAGGGTATTTTCTTTATTTTAAATTTCTTTGATCATCTTTTTTCAATTTTGTTTGTAGGAGAATGATTAGGTGAGTGTAGAATCCTCCCATCTACTTTTATTTTGCAATTTGATTTGTAAATGTAGAGATTTGTTTAAAATTTGATATTTTTAAAAAATACAAGGTTACCATGCCCAATTTTTTGGGAAATGATGAAAATGTCAATTTTATAGTTTGAGAAGAGTGTTGGGAATTTTTGCAACCAAAGGGTATTCTTAGAATTTTGATTTTTAAAATTTGAAAATTTGATGAATTTAATGGTGGAATTGGGAGAAACCCGGTTTTTGCTTTGTTAAAATATTTAGAAAATTTGAAAGTTTCAGATGAAAATGATTGAATTTGTATGTTTTCAAGACATGGAACATTGAGAAAGGTGATTTATGCATTGTGGGAAAGTTTCATTGACATTGGGAAAAATTGCATTTTTGCCTTGGTTTTTGCACCACTCATTAGTGAGTGTGAAGAGCCTAGGAATAAGGTACTAGAGAGGGTTATGAGAGTGGTCCCCAATGTGTCTCCAACCCAAAATGACAAGTAAGTTGATCACGAGTGAGGATTCATTTAATCAAGTGACAATTAATGAAACACAAGTAATTAATTAACTAAGATAATGGATGCCCCTCTCATGTGTCAAGTGCTAATACAAACTAAGGATGTTGGGAAGACATGCCAGGTCAGGGAGCTTGGGTCTTGTAAGATCAAGTTGTAGAGGAGGAACAACCACACCAAGGCTCCAAGTCATGGAGAGCTAAGAGTGGAGGGCTTCCCTAATCTACCTCAACCGCGTAGGTGTTTAGCTCAAGGATAGAGAATGAAGAGCACTCTCAAGTGCTTCTGCCACTCTACTAACCCAATATTTTGATTGGGCTAAGTGAGTAGGTTTTTGGAACCCAAACTCTACCTCATACAACTCTTTGCCATAGGACAATAGTGTGGGTTAGGGACAATAGTGTGATGTCTTGGCGTCTCACTAGGGCGTTGGTGTCCATACGACCATAAAGTACAAAGGTATAATAAGAATACCAAAAATATACTAACATCTTAGTAAATGAAGTTTAAAGTACTAACTAGAGTGAAATAAGAAGAACAAATAAAATAGCTAGGAAGATGATGTAGAAGGTGACGAGGATGAAGGTGATGAAGATTAATTCACAAGAAGTCTAATTCACCAGCAAGCTCCACCTGAACACATATCTACACATAGCCAAGAGAGGAAAAAATGTTGGGACCATATAGGGCCTGCTTTGGTGTTTCCACCTCCATGGATAACTAGATAGAGAGATAGACAAAAATATGATAAAGAAAGCAATGCTAGAAGGGAAATAGAGCCAAATACTACAAGAGACATAAAGCTACACAAATCCAACAATGAAGTAAACAAAGCCGTTACCACCCTCGACCAAAGGCACTCAAGGCCAATGAGAGAGGAATGCAAGCCCACAAAAATGGTAGAGTTGACGTAGCCATAACAACATTGAAAGCATCCTCACTATGCACCAAGCTGCAACTTCTGTGGTAGAATATGTAAGAAGTTGTGGTGTTGGAGTTGTGATGACAATAGTGGAACAAGTAGCAAGAGTATGGAGTGAGAATTGTAAAGTGAGATTAAGAAAGCATGTAGAAATGTAAAGAAGATCAATTGATTGAAGAAGGTAGCCATTTGAAGATGAAAAGGGAGGGTAATATCCATTCAAAGGTCGGTGGGAAGGCGCAGGGGCATTACGTTTTGTCGCCAATGGAGGATGTTTTGGTATGTGGCAACTAATCATGCTATGCTGTATAGCCCATGGTATACTGTACACCCTGGCATGTATCCTTACCAGGGTGCCGCCCCAAGAAAAAATTTCCTCCTACTTTTTTGCGTCATCACCGAAAAAGGAAAAAATCAACAAAAAAAGAAAAATCTGACTTTGTAGAACCCAAAATCTGGAAGCTTCTAAGATTGTTAAAAAGGGGTTCAGATGGGTGTTACAGGATAATGAAAAACACAATTATTCACAAGATTGTAACAGGTTTTTGTAGTTTAGTGGATGTAACTCAGATTGGGTGAACCACGTTAAATTCTCTGTATTTTTAGTTTCTTTGTTTATTACTTAAATCTACATTTAATTGTTAGATATCTTCCTTTCTAACCCTAATAAGACGTAACACCTTTACAGATTCTAGAGGTAGGAATCTATCAAGACAGTAGCATGCTGTGCACACATCCTCAACAAAAATTCCCCCACCGACACTAAAAGAAAGTGCCAAGTGGATGGGTTGCAGATAGGTGATGTGGAATTACTTGGTTGGATTTGATTTTTTTGAGGTGGAGGATGTAAAAGGGGAATTTACGAGAGGGGTGCAAATTCATTCCTATAATTTTTTCCCCCACTTTAGCAAGCATGAGTGTCAATGAGTGTTCGGTAAAGTCGATCAAAGAGTTTAGAAATGTATACCTGAATTGTCGAGGAAGCAAACCACAATCTGGAAAACTCAAAAGTGCAGGGCAGGCAAATGAGTTCACAAGTACTCTCTCTTGAGGAGGTTCGAACAAAGTGCACCGAAGGCCTACAAACCAATGATTAGAAAATCCTGTAGGATGCAAGCACTTCATAAGTCCTCAGACCTGCAAATAAGGCACTTCTAGTTACTCTCTCTTGAAGGAAGCTCGATGTGAGGGGACTCCACAAAGTCAAATTGGAAAGCGACTTCATAGGCACACCTGCAAAGCAACATGTTAATCCACAGACAAAACATGTTATAACTCAAAAAGCATCCACATAGGTAGACAAGAATACAATCACGTAGAAAATAAAAAATTGAAGAGCTTTCAAAGGGGTCCCTCAGGATCCCTTCAAAAGAAAAGGGGTCCAGTCAAGGGACGCACTGTTTGAAAGTGTAGAAGTATTTTTTGCAAATCAATTCAACATCATGGAATCCTTTTGAAAGATGTTCACTTCATCAAGGAATTCGAAAGGAAGAAGATCCCCTCATAAGGGGAAGGTCAAACTTCACTTGCAAGAGAAGTTTCTCCTTCCTCGGAGGAATTTTTTTTAAATTCTTTCTTTACGAACCCATGATGAAGGATCAATATTTCGCGAGGGGTCCTTGTTGAGAAATGAAAGTTTTGAAAAAAAGTTTTGAAGGGATTTTCAACAAAAGATTCATTGGCCATCGAATGCGTTTTCTAAAAATTGAATCAACATGATAGCCCCCCTTAGGATGGTGCGTGCCAAATATAAAGGCACGTGGCATCCTAAGGAGAGAAAAGTAAGAATGAAAAAGTGATGTTGTGGACCACAAAACATAGTGAGATGTAATTGTGGTAATGTTGTCGCACATGCGAGGGAAAACACATGAGCACCAAACATCACAAAGCAAGCAATAAAGATAAAAGAAAAGAAAGAAGAGACAATAGCATTACAAAAAAGGGACACATGGGCGATCTGATATTTCAGGGTTAGAGCTGCTCATAAATATAGATAAATAGATATAATAATATATAAATGAATTGTCATCAACCCCCTACTATATCAAACCATATGAAGAAAGGAAGGAGAAAAAAAGTAAAAATAAAAAATTGCATCAACATGGAAGGGAAGCCTAAATGTCCCCAACACTTTGCATCATCCCCAATTATCAAAAATCAATAAACAACAGAGGAAGAATGATGTAACAAATAGATAAATTTTTATGACACATAAACACTCCTATATCCAAGCACCTACAAGGGTGACAAGGGACATCTAGGAACACATAATGAAAGCATGGGGGAACACAAACACACATACAATATACACTACAAATAAAGAAGAGGCACCTCCTAGTCCTCATCAACCAAAAGGTCATTGTTCTCCCAATCTAGATCATCATAAGGGGAGGGCGAACGAGCCTGCAAGGGCGAAATATCAAGGGGGGAACCCTGCGACCCTTCCACAACAAGAGCCAAGGAAGAAGGACCCTTGAGGTCTTCTCTGCTCAGTTCTTGTGGGGTAAAAGTCAACGACTTAGATAAAAATTTTCAATAGAGTTGGGATCTCGTCCACACAATTAAATATGCACTTCACAAGAGTGCCATGTGTTAACTCAACGAGCGAGGGAGGCAGCCCTCGAGATCCATTGCTGGGCTCATTGAATGATTCGGGAGTAGTGATGAACTCTGAGGATGCTGAGGTTTCCTTCATCACTAGGATGACACAAGCTAATGAAAAACCACCCTCTGAAGAAGGTGAACCCTTTTTCTGACTCCCATTTCTAGTGGTTTCATCCTCCATCTTCCACTTTGTCAGAGGATGCGAGATCCCCACAAAAAAAGTAGAAGGTACAAAGGAAGAGGAGGAAACCGCAACGGACACCACCAAGGTATTCAACATGTCCACAGGTTTTGAAAATGGTGGTATGTCTAGGAGGGACATCAAAAGAGGCAGCTCAACCAAAGGAGCAATAAACACCTGCACCCTCTTTGAGTGAGGATTGTTTATGTTCGTGGCGGGAGCCGAAAGCAGGACCGAAGTTGAAGGAACTAAAGTAGAGGGGACAAGAGAGGAGTATACAACAAAAGGTGCTGGAGAAAAAATTGACTCCTCCTCCTCCTTCCTCTGCAAGGAAGCCTCCTCAACAACCAAGGCCTTTCTTTGACACTTGTGCTCACACACAAGGTGGTTTTTGCAACTTTGGGAGCTAGAGGCCAAAGGTTTAGATAGAATGAAATTATTGTTTGACCATCAGAGTATCCATCATAGCTATTTTTGATGGAGGGAGAGACTCTTGGATGGGAACAAGAGGGAGAGGTTGGGAGGATGAAGGAACAACAATAGGGGGAGTTGGATCTAGTGCCTTAGCAACATGCCTCTTCCCATTCACTACCTTAGAGGCAGGGGCAATAGGAGGCCATAGAGGCCGAGACATAGAGGAATCCTTGTGGGGACCCTTCCCCTTAGCATATCAAACAGGCCTAGGCATCGTGGGTAAGACGAAAAGTTCAAACGCTGAACGCTTGGGCTTTCGCCAAGCAGGTGCCATCGGGTTCTCTAGAAAATGCCTAGGAGAAGATGACGAGGCACCATAGTAGGGTGAAAGGAAGTGACAGGTGGGACATCAAAAGAAGAATGGCCTAAGGCATGATTCTCTTCTCTTTTTTGAGCCAAGGTGTTTTCACACTCCGCCTTGAGGCAAGCCCTATGCGAAATGGCATAGGAAGAAGGAGGGTATCTCACCTTAGGCGTTATTCCCCCATTCTTGTACCTCATATAGGTTTGGTATAAGAGGTGCATCCTAGGAGGAAGCAAACCAATGGGCATAGGACAAAAGTGATCCAATGAGTAGCCCCCACGAGCAATCAATAGTTTATAGCTAGTTTCGTGGACTACATGTACTATACCCTCATGGGAAAACTTTAGAAACTTATGAACCACTGAGGAAACTGCATTCATAATGACCAACCAAGTGATACCTTGTTTCACCCTAAAGAGCTTAGACCTCGTGATAATGTCAAAAAGTGCATTTATAGATTTAGGTCCAACTAAGACTAACAAGGTGATGTAGCTGATGAGGGGTGTGAAAAGCCCATCGTGTGTACGAATAGTGCTCCTAGATTCATCATACCCATCTTTGTGTAAGAAATTAATCAACATAATCTCCTTAGTAATGACATTCACCCAACACGTAGGGTCAACGAGGACACCCATTACAGTGTTTCCATTGATTCGTGCGGGGATGTATAAGGGAGATGGTTATGTGGATTGCTAAATAGAACCAAAATAGTTCATGTCAGTTTCACTAAAATGTAGAGGGGGACCAACCACACCAAGGCTTCAAGTCACGGAGAGCCAAGAGTGGAGGGCTGCCCTAATCTACCTCAATTGCATAGGTGTTTAGCTCAAGGATAGAGAATGAAGAGCACTCTTAGGTGCTTCTATCAGTCTACTAACTTGAGATTTTTGATGGGGCTAAGCAAGTAGGTTTCTAGAACTTGAATTGTACCTCAGACAACTTTGTGCTAGAGGATAGTAGCGTGGGTCAGGGACGACAACATGACACACTGGCGTCTCACTAGGGCGCTGGCATGGACAAAAAATATAAAGGTACAATAAGAATACTAGAAATCTACTAAGAGCTTAGTAAATGAAGTTTAAAGTACTAACTAGAGTGAAAATAAGAAGAACAAATAAAATAGCTTTGAAGATGATGTCAGAGGTAATAAGGATGAAGGTGATGAAGATTAACTCACGAGGAGTCCAGTTCGCTAGCAAACTCCACCTGAACACATACCTACACACAACCAAGAGAGGAAAACATGTTGGGGCTGTATAGGGGCTTGTTGCAGTCAAACCCCCGCTTTGGTGTTTTCACCTCCATGGACAATCAAATAGAAAGATAGACAAAAATATGATAAATAAAGTAATGCTAGAAGGGAAATAAAACTGAATACTGCAAGAGACACAAAGCTACACAAATCCAACAATGAAGTAAAAAAAGCATACCATCGTCGACCAAAAGTATTCAAGGCCAATGAGAGGAATGCAAGCCCACGACAATGGTAGAGTCAACGCAGCTGCAACAACGCCGAAAGTAGCCTCACTAGGCACCAAGCTACAACTTCTATGGTAGAATACGTAAGTTGTGGTGTTGAAGTTGTGATGGCAATAGTGCAATGAGTAGCAAGAGTATGGAGTGATAATTGTAAAGCAAGATCAAGCAAGCATGTAGAAACATGAAGAAGACCAACTGATTGAATAAGGTAGCCATTTGAAGATGAAAAAGGAGGGAAAGATCTATACAAAGGTCAGTAGGAAGGTGCAGGGGCATTACGTTTCATCACCAATGGAGAATGTAATGCCTATGCAGATTCTAGAGGTAGGAATCTATCAGGATGGTAGCATTCCACACAGATGTCCGTGTGTCGCGTGCACATTCCTAACAAAAATTCCCTAATGTAGGAGCATTTGGGTCCTCATGTAGTCCTGTGTCAAATTGTTTTGAGGTTTCAGTAAGATTTCATGAAATTATTTCTTTTAGGAAGAATCTAGACACCATTGCAAATTGAATGATGATTTTCAATTGAAAAGTGCATTATGTTTGTTTCTTTTGTATTTTGTGGATATGTCATCTCATATTGAGATTGTAAACTTCATGTGAATTTCAAAAGGCCATGGTGGAAAACATAATAAGTTCATCCATTTCTTTAGAAGTTTGGTTTTGAAAATCAAATGTTTGGAATTTCATTTGGTGCGAGGATCGATTGAATGCCCAACTGGAAAGGGCAACGCCTCATATTCCATCATCTTTACATTTCATTGGTTTTAAAAAGAAAATGATTTTTTTTTGAAGAAGTGTGGCAAAGTAGAGAGGTAGCTTTGCACAACCAAAGATGAATGAAAGGAACAAACCATATAACATTTTGTAACATTCCACATAAGGAAGTGTTGGAAATTTGAGTGGTCATTGGCATAAGAGGAGTGCTTCAATTCAACAACAGATTATACCAAGTGTGAAGGGGGCAACATAGAAGAGAAAATTGGAGGAGGGTTGTGTGGGTAGGAAGCCATGCCTAGAAAAAGAAAGAACCCCTATGCAACCAAGGAGAATGAAGTGAGGTTGATGGAGGCATGGGATCCACCATATGTTTGTTCTAACTATGAAATCAACAAGGCAAAATTCAACAATGGTATGGGATAATTATATGGAGATAAAATTGGAGGAATTCACATAGGAATACTTCTGAGATTGAGAAAGCCCATGGGTGGAAGAATGGTGAATAGGAGTTTCTAACACAACAAGAGAATATAAAAAATCCACACAACATAGGATTTAAAAAATTGATGTCTAGAAAGATGGAGAAGGCCAAACGAAATCGAAATGCAATGAAAGGCTATATTTAAAAAACTAATAGGAATGAAAGGATGGAAAAAATAAGAGTATTCATGGAAGTTTGGTAAGAATGAAATTCCAGAGATCTTTGAGGAGTTTGAAGGACAGTTGTGGCTATGATAGAAGATTGGAGTTGTTGTAGGAGAAACGCATGTGGCAGAGAAGGGACGGTTAGAGAAGGAACATCAATGAATCTACATTAGAGGATGCTAGGTGAGTCACAAGGAGGTAGGTAAGCCTATGAAAAGCCATGGTAATTTTTTTTTGAAAGAGCAAGGCCATGGTTGAGTGCCATATGAAATTGGCATAGGAGGCTAGGTTTGCAATGAAAGAGTTTCCTGAAGATAGAAGTCTGTGGTATGAAGGAACAACAATGAGGGGATAGTCAAGCCAAGATAGGAAAGAGAGGAATGAGAGGGGTGATTAAGCTGCCCTCAGATTGTAAATGTGTTTTCATAAAAACTTGAATTGAATAAAGATGTTTGATGTGTTTTCCAATTTGAATGTAACGTGCAATCGTGAGTGATGAAATTGACAAATGAGATTGTTGATTTAATTCTAATTAATACTGAAGTCTTTTGTAATTTGGGTCATGATTAATTGATTGAGAGAAGTTTTCTTCTTCCTCATTCCACCACTGACACTAAAAACAAGTGCCAAGTGGATGGGTTGCAGATAGGTGATGTGGAATTACTTGGTCAAATTTTATTTTTCTAAGGTGGAGGATGTAAAAGGGGAATTTGCAAGAGGGGAACAAATTCAATCTTATACAAAAGTATCCTTGTCTGTAAGAGAGGAATACTAGGTTCCGTGGGTGCCATACCTTTGAGCACCATGATGACACTCCCTAACTAACTCTCTAGCATCTTACCCTACTATCTTGTGTGTGTGGATGATCGACTATTGGTTAGTGGCCCAATGGCTATCCTTGAGGTACCTTGTTATTGAGTTATCCCATGATGGTTATATACTATGACATTGGTAAGTTGGACCAATGCAATGTGTCATGTGACATTGGTGATTATGCCCAACGTGGATGGTGTTATGTTATGGTGTTTATACCAAGTGATGGAATATATTGGATCCATGATATGATTTGGATGATTGAGTGTTATATGATGTGCATGTGGAGTGTATACTTCATGTATAGTGTGTGTGTAATCCTTCTCCCATTGTGTGGCATGAGTGAACTATGTTTGTGGCCCTTATGACTATCTCCTAACATGGTGGGAGTAGATCATTTGATTCCATGAGGTCGGGTGGAATGGTAACCACTGTTGGGGACTTGAGGTTTGTGGATTTAGGAATGTCATGGTATCATGTAGTTTCAAGTTTAATTCATATAGCTGATGTATATCCTTCATTTGTATTATAAAATTGTGTTTTGGAACCTCTCTTTGAGATGGGTGTAAACTTTATAATTAAGAAGAGTATTTTGCTTGTTTACGTGTCTCGACGTTAGTACTGCACACAGATTATTTATGCTTATAATTATAATAATGTGCAAAGGCTAAAATGAACTTAGGAAAATTTATTATGGTGCTTAAAATGAATTTAAGGGTCATCTTTCACAGTTGGGTGGCTTGGTGTTGTAACGAGGTGACCCTCTCTTACCCAGGATTAACCTAGCCTGTTCGAAAAGTTTCTAATACTATTTGGGCCACCTGGTAAGTAGTGGGGAAGCCTAGTACCATGTACATGGGTGCCCTGGTTTTGGTAAGCCCAATAACTGCATTTTTGGCTAAGTATGTTGGGATGACCTGGTTCTGTGTAGGGGAAACCTCGTTCTCATATAAAAACTAAAATGTAAACCCTCTTAACCATTGATAAATAAAAGTTTTCTAAGCCTTAACTCTCCTTATTGACAATGCCCTGAAGGTGGCTAACCTAGGAAAAGAAAAAGATACAAATTAAATAAATTAAACAACTAATTAGTGGCAAACTCATCATATAAGGTCGCATTGGAATTTATAATCTTCAACAAGGTTGTCCTTCATAAAATTATCCAAGGTGATTATATATGGAGCATGATTAATATTTAGAAGCATGCGACTTAGTTTAAAGGGCAATGAATCCTTTTGAGGAGGTATGTCCCTTGAGAGAAGTGATAAGATTGTGAAAAGCTATGCCTTTCCCCCCAGTGTGGGGATATAAAAGGAGGCTCATTCAAAGGATGAATTATCATTGAATCATTTTAAAAAATATATCTACACTCAGAAAAACAATAGCTAGCGGTATAATCTGGAACTAGTATGCAATTAACTATATATTCAATTAATATCTAATCTTGATAGGCATACAAATATATATATATAAAAGTAAATAGTGAATCTATTTATATTATTATTAACATAATCCTTTTATTTAAGCAATCATGCATAAGGATGATAAGGGAACATGTTAGGGAAGGGTGGTATAGGTTCTCTCATTAAGTACACCAACCCTAAGTTGGATGGGATTAAATCTTGGTATGATGTTCCATCCACTTGGGGCCAAGGGGTGTATGGGCCCACCCTTGGGCTTGATTGGGATGAATAATTTATAGGTTCTCACATTGTAAGTATGCCAACCCTAAGTTGGATGGGATTTTCTTGGTGGGATGTTCTGTCTACTTGGGGCTAAGGGTGTATGAGCCCGCCCTTGGGCTTACTTGTGATGAATAGTTTTTCTAGCGCCATATCATGCATTTCTCTCTAATATCTACCATGATTTGTTATTGAAAAGAGTTTGTAGATTGGATTCAAGTTTAAGTTATCATTCATTATTTCATAAATGTTGATAGTTCATTTACGGTGTAGAGGCACCAAGGTATTTCATGTAAATGTGGTCATGGGTTAGGTTTTAGGAGTTTTGTTTTGAATATAAGGTCATTATAGACCATTTCTAGTGTAATTTGAGATTTAGTGAGCAATTTTTTGACAGTGTCAAGTATACACATTTTGTCAAAAAAAGTTGTCATTTTATGGAAAATTGTCAAAAGTTGTAAAAGTGGGAAAAATGTGCAAATTTGGAAGGCCAATGGTCAGATGACTCAAAAGGCAGTTAATTAATTTTTTTTAGGAGGGAAAAAGCATAAATATGTGAGAAAAACTCGATGTAAAGTTCTCTTGGTGATTTAGAAGTAAAAACTAATAAGGATATCTCTGTTTTTCTGAATTTCTGTGTAAACTCTCTGTTTCCAGTTTGGTACGGTCCCATACAAAGGAAAGTTGCTTCAAAAACTTGTGAATCTGTTAGAGGCATGAGTTAACTTCTAATTGTATTTGGTTTGGGTATCTAATATTGAATTTGGTGAGGATTTGAATCAATTTTCTATGACAGACCCGTGTAACCCTATTTTAAGGGTTTGTAGATATCAAAATGTGATAGTGGCCCATTCCACTGACTGTGTCTTCTATAATTGAGTGGAATGGGACCAATACAGTGGGAATTAGGGGTTTGAATATCTATTGTGAGTAGGGGAGGTTGTTTGAGGGCTTTTGGAGTGATGCCCTAATTGTCAAATGTGTGTGTTTTGATGAAAATGGTGGGTTAGAGTTAGGGTTTGATGAAAAAAAGTTGACAAAGGTTGGGAAATAGTTTGGGAAGCATGTGTAGGTTATTTGAAACATGTTTGATGCATTGGTGAATTAAGGAATAGTTGGGAACAATGTTTTTCATTAAAACCCCTTGTAACTTGCTAAAAATGAAGGTTTCATGGTTAGGTACCTTGGAGGTTTTGTCATTGAGAAAAAGTTGTGGAAACTAAGGTTTTGATACCTAGTGAAAGTGTTGCAATTGAGTTTTGAGGTTGGGGAGAAGTTTAGAGAAGGGTTGCTTTGTAAAATTGGCCTAATTGGCCTATTGGGACAACATTGAAGCCCTATTTTGGAGATGTTGGTCCAAAGTGACCTATGCTGATTTTGAAGTATGTTTTGAAAAGGGTCAAGGGGTATCTGAAAAGCCAATTTTTTTTAGGTTTGAGTTTGGAATTGTTAGATAAGTTCAAGAAACTAGGTCTACTGACGTACAAGGGAAAGTGTGAGATTGTATGAAGAATCATCCTTGTTAGGGTTTTGGAGATTAAAGACTTGTTGAAATCAGTTGAAATTGTGTTGATTGGTTGATTGCTCCCCTGCTCTGCATTAGTTTATTCTTAAGTTCAATATTTATTAGATAATTTATAATAGAATATTATTTATAAAACAATTTTATGTTATGTAAGTGTCTCTTAAGGAAAATTCATGCATGCTCCAAGTGGTGGAAATTGTAATTGGTATCAGAGCCTTAATCCCACCAACCTATGGGAAAAAAAACTTTAACTATTGAGCCCTCTTCTTAAGCAAGCCAATAGTGCATTTCTATATGTGTGTGTCTTTCATATGTATACTTCGTGTATTATGTGTATTTATGTGTATACTTCATTTATTACGTGTATTTATGTGTATGCTTCATGTCTTACATATATTTATGTGTGTACTCTCTGTATTGTGTGTATTTATGTATATAATTTTTGTATTACACATATTTATATGTATACTTTGTGTCTTATGTGTATTTATGTGTGTGCTTCATGTCTTACATATAATTATGTGTTTGCTTCATACCTAATGTGTCTTCAACAACACTAATAAATTAACTTATTTAAAATTTATGTCTCCAAATGCAACAATGAAAGGAAAAGGTGCGACTCCCTCAAACTTGAGACATAAAGGGAGAAAATTTCATTTGGGAAAGAAATCCATAACATTATTAATGAATTCAATTGAGCATAGAACCTTAAGTGATTTTACGAGTGAATCAAATTAGGTTCTCAAGAATAATAATGATGTGAGAAAGGATGTGACTTCAAATATGAAAGGCTGTAACTCTTCAAATGAAAGGTTGTGACTCCTTTATAATGAAGGGTGGTGAATCCTTCATGAAATGGATATAAAGGAATAAATATCTCCAATAGATCCACCTCACCACCAACATTAGCCAAGAGAGCTAAGTAAACCCAAAATCAAGATTGAAATAGGTATTAAAACCTAAGCACATAACATAATGGTACATGATTTGTCACTATGTCAAGATTCTTATGAATATTAAACTATCAAACTCATAAAATTTTCAATTGTGTTAAGGTACAACTATCACACAAATAATTAGGATTCAGTAAATATATTCTTAACATCATAATGTCTCTATTTTATGATGTATAATTAAGCATTACCATTTCTCCTAGGGTATACTCTTACCTGCTACACACAACATAGTTATTCCATGAATTGTCTACATTAAGGAAACTCTAACACGTATATGGGCAAATTATTTCTTTTGCTATCAAACAATGTTCTTGATCCAAGTAGTATCATTCCCATCTAAGTTTTCCTTGATACAATAATATTCATTGGATGGAACCTTGAATAACCATCCCAAAAACTCACACTGGTGCACATAAGTTCATATATAAGAATAAATTAGTTTATTAGATTCCTACCACCTATCTATGAAGAGATTTTATTGCAAAATAAAGATAAATTATTAGGAAAAAGAGAATCATTACTAAGGAAAATAATATCATCAACAATGCATCACCATAATTTTCCTATGTCTAGCACCTAGGGTGAGGGGGAAGGAAGAACAAAACTAATAGAAAATGTCGCGATTAAGATCATAGATGTGTGTCATGATTCTAATCCTCACCCTAATATGTGTAAGGAAGCTAAGGTAGCAAAATAACTTCCTACACTAATCTTGAGAGGAGAATAATGCAATACTTTTATAGATCTTTAACAATTATAGAAACTTAAATAGAAATAAACATAAATATCATGCATACCACAACACAATGATTTATGTGGGGAAAACCCTTTCAAGAGAAAAACCTCACACTCCAAAAGCCACCCAATATATTATTCAATAAATCACAAAGATTACAATATAATTGTAGAGCAACCTTCTCACAGGAGTATCACCACTCAGAGATCAAGAGACAACACAACTGCTATAAGACTCTCATAATACATCACCATCTCACTCTATTATAGTCGTAATGCAATGCCCTCATAAAATAGGATTACTTTCTAGGGAAAGACAGGCCAACAAAATATCCACCCATTAGATCTAAAACCTAATTATTAACAGTCTAGATTTACAATGTATCATTTATCTAATCTATGTCGGCCATTTTAGAAGTTTCCTGAAAAAGTTAACAAAAAATTGTTTACATGCATCCCACTCTCCCCCTCTTATTGTTGAAAAACAAGGTGAAGAAAGCTTGCAATATGAACTTAAATGTGTGAATGCAAATCTGAAATATGTAGATTAACCTTAGCCTTAGTGTGAAGAAAGAAAGAGAGAGAGAGATAGAACAATATAACACATGCAACAACAGATTTACGTGGAGAAACCTCGTAGGGAAAAAACTCCACCACTGAAAGAGAGGCAAGTATATTATTGATAATCTTCAATATTACATGCAGCAATAGACTTCTCTTATCATTCCCTGTAAATCCAGCAGCACCCTGTTACCCTGCAAAATTGAATTCTAATAACACTAGCTCAAGGCCCCAATTTATAGAGATTTGTGAGGATGAAAACCACCATGGTTTCACCAAACAATAGGCAGCAATACAACCTAGAAAAACCCATGCCTCCCTCCTTGAAATGGTCAAAAATACCAAAAATAGCCTCTTACAGATGCTCTTACAGCTGTCATAAGGCATCTTTTATGCATGGGCACCTGGGGTCTAAAAATAGCATATTCTGTCATAGGGAATCTATCATACTGTCATAGCATCTTATGACAACTTGCATGCATGTCATAGATGCTCTTACAACACCCTATTTTGACCCACAACCTTATTTTAGAAGATTCCAAGATGGGACACCTAGCTAATTTGCCCTTTTCCATAAGGATAAACGGTAACGGTAACACTGCATTTACATAGTCTCTTTCACCACTGTTGGTCAAACAGTTTCACCTCTTATGGGTAAATGTACAAAACACTTTAGGAGAATAATAAAATAAAGGATTAACAAGGTTGATGACACCTAAATCCTAACACTTATGCCATTGTTTATTACACCTATCAATGTAACTAGGAAATATATATATATCTTATCAACAATAAATTGTTATATAATTGCAAGGTTGAGACACATTTTCCAAACAAATATCCGACTTGTCGAACACCTTGCAAGAGCAATGAGAGGGAGTAAAAATTGTCTCTTAATTGCTAGGGGACGAAAGGCCCATAATCTCTAAACACCATTTGAACTTCTTTGTGCTCATAGGATTAGTTAAAGAATCAACAACATTCATCAAAGCCTCTACCTTAACCAACTTCACCCTACCATCTTCGACCATATCTCAAACAAAATGATACTGTACATCAATGTGCTTGGTCTTGGTATGAAATGTTGGGTTCTTGGCTAGACATATCACACTCTTACTGTCGCAATAAATTTTCACTGCACCTTATTTTATTCCAATATCTAAACATAGTATCTTAAGCCAAATGGCTTCTTTACAAGCATGGGTAGCTTCCATATACTCTTCTTCAATAGTGGAAAAAGCAACCACAACTTGTCGCTTAATCATCCAACTGATTGCACCACCAAATAATGTAAACACATAAGCACTGGTGGATCGTCTACTATCAATATCACCTACCCAGTCTGAATCCACATAACCATGAATATCAAGGGAAATATCATCTTTAGTCACATTATTATGATAACATAAGGAATAATTTGAAGTACCACATAAATATTTGAAGACCCTTTTAACTACATCCCAATGAATTCTACCAAGATTAGACATATATCTAGAAAGAACTCCCACTACTTGGGAAATGTATGGTCTAGTACAAACCATAGCATACATCAAACTTCCAACTACACTCTGGTAAGGCACTTTGCTCATGTCTTCCATCTCTGATGGATATGTTGGACAATCTAAAATAGATAACTTTGTTCCAATAGAAAGGGGAACACACACAATGGTCTACAATCCTGCATGTTAAATCTTTGTAAAATTGAATTGACATAATTACTTTGGCCAATCCATAACTTTCTATTCACTCCATCTCTTTTAATTTCTATCCCAAGAATGTGTCTAGTTGCACCAAGATCTTTCATTTCAAATTTAGCAACAAGTTGAGATTTTAGTTCTGAAATCATACCTTTCCCTTTACCAATAAATAACATATCATCAACATATAATGAAATAAACAGGAAATGATCACCATCAGTTTTATAATAAACATAATGATCTGATTTAGAACACTCAAATCCAAAACTCAACACATATGTATAAAATTTTTGGTACCACATCCTAGGACTTTGTTTTAAGCCATACAAAGATTTCTTCAATTTTCAAACCAATTTACTTTTACCTTTTACCACGCAGTGCTCTGGCTGTGTCATATAAATATCCTCCTCCAAATCACCATGATGGAAAACAGTTTTCACATCCATTTGCTCAACCTCTAAATCATATCAATAATAGCAATAAAAAATCTAATGGATACCATTTTTGCTAAACAAGAGAATATCTCACCATAATCAACACCCTCAAATTTAGAGTAACCTTTCATAACCAACCTTGCCTTGTACTTCTCAATACCTCCATCTGAACCAATCTTTTTCTTGAACACCCATTTGCAGCCAACAAGTTTTCATCCTTTAGGAAATGGTACAAGATCCCACGTATCATTCTTTTTCAAAGATGCCATTTCTTCATCCATAGAAATCTTCCAGAATTCTACATCATTCATACCTAATGCCTCTTCTACCGATCTGGGTTCATCCATATTAGTATTCAAAGCAAAAATACATTTCCAATCATCAGGTGTATACCTTTCAGGTGGTTTTCTATTCCTTGTAGATCTATGAACAAGTTGAGTTGGAGGTTCTTCCTCCTCTTCAGAAGATCCAGAGCTAGATGAGCTCTCCTTAACTTCTTGTCTATCCTTGGGTCTCGATTCAAATTTCTCAGGTGTAGAAGGAAATTAAGTCACATCTTCTTGTTTACTTTTTTCTGGATGTAATGTAACAAAAGAAGGCTTATTTTCTCTAAAAATAAGACTTCTACTATATATTACCTTTTGTGCAATAGGTTCCCAAAGCTTGTATCATTTCACACCACAACTGTATCCGATGAAGATACATTTCACAACCTTGTTCTCCAACTTTTTTCACTTCTCCTTTGGCACATGTGCATATGCCTCACAACCAAAAACTCTAAGATGTCTTACTGAAGGCTTGCGAGCTGACCATGCCTCTATAGGTGTCTTATCAACAAGAGTTGATGTGGGAGACTTGTTAATCAAGTAACATACATGGGCAAAAGCTTCAACCCAAAACCTTTGTTCTAGGACAACACCACTCGACATACTCCTAGCCTTCTCCATCAATGTCCTATTCATTTTTTTTGCAAATCCATTTTGTTGTGGAGAATACGGAGTTGTCTTTTGTCTATGAATACCACAATCTTTACATAATCTATCAAAATTATTAGAGAAAAATTGATTGCCATTATCAGTCCTCAAACATTTTATTTTCTTTCTAGTCTGCAACTCAACCATTGCTTTAAATTCTTTAAATCGAATGAAAACTTCATATTTGCTCTTTATAAAATATACCCATGTCCTAATATAATCATCAATAAATGCAACATAATATGTGGATTTACCAATCGAAGGAACATCTATAGGACCAAACACATAAAAATGAATAAGATCCAATACACCACAATATTTATGAGAACTCGAGTAAAATTGAACACAGTTTTGTTTTCCATAAATTCAATGCTCACAAAAATCAAATTCAAGATTACAATCAGACAAACCTTCAACAAGGTTTTTATTTTTCGAGGTCCTTAGACCCTTTTCTCCAATGTGGCCAAGTCTCTGGTTCCATAACATAGTTTTCTCTATAGGTAAATTTGTCTTAGAAGAATGAGTACCCTTGGGTACCCAAAAGCCATGACCATCTGCTGAAGGTGAAACCCTCACTTCCTTCACATACTTGCTTTTCATAGAAGCACTATAACACTCAACAGTGCAAGCATCAAGCTTATACAATGTTCCATATCTAACACCTCTAGCAATCACCATAACACCTCTAACCATCTCGCATCTTGCTTTAGAAAATACTACTTGCATACCCTCATCTATTAGTTTGGTCGCATATAACAAATTTTGTGCTAATCTAGGGATATGCAACACACCATTAATCCTTTTTATTCTACCATCAGGAAATTTGATTTTAACTTTACTAGGACCAATAATGTCTAAATGAGAATCATCACCCAAGTACACATTACTTGCATCAAAATTTTCATATTCAGAAAACCAATCTCTATTAAAGGTCATATGAAAAAATGCACTTGAGTCAATTAACCATGCATCATTACCTGCATGAGTTGCCAAAGCTGCAATCAATGCATCACTATCTTCCTTCCCAAACTCAAAATCAAAATCAAATTTCTTCTTTTTCTTCTTCTTTTCTTCTTTGCATTCCTTACAAACAGGTCTAGGATTACCATGATTCCAAAAAATAACTTTGGACTTTCTAGGAGACTTAGATCTCCCCCTGGACTTGGATTTTGTTGAATATTCTGAATACTGAAAGGTGGGGGGGGTGAATTGGTATTTTTCTAGAAAAATTAATTAACCATCCAATTATCAATCCAAATCTAGTTGCAATAGTGAACTAAAACATAAAAGAGATCGTGACACATTGACACCAAGATTTTTACATGGAAAACCCAATGTGGGAAAAACCATAGTGAGGATTAGCTCACAATATATTATAACCCGTTATAAGATATTACAGGGCTCACTTCCAGGACTCACTGTCCTTAAAAGGCTAATAGCCTAAATACAAAATATGGCTTATTTCCAAGATAAAAAAGGGTGTGGCACATTTCCAAAATGAACTGATTAAGTACACCTACAAAGTGTTGAAAGTAGTTCCAGTTATGCTATGAAAATATCAAAATTTTGCTTCGGTTGCCGATGTACAAACACTATCAATAACTTTGCACTATTATACTTTCCACATTATTCACATATATCTATTTTATCACTACTTGTCCAAAATATATACAAAGCCATAACTTCCTTTATCAATTAGGTCGGCCTAATTGAGGGAACACTCAAAATACAAAAGTCTTGTCGGCTTATTACAAAATTCCTTTTTGCGCACAAAACAAAATGTGTTATCAAATCATTAGGTTGGCTCAGACCTAAGAAAGAACACACAAAACCTTGTTGGAAAAAAGAATACCAATCTTTTGTCATCTGGATAGCTCAACCGAATCAGAAAAACATGCTGGAAACTCATTTATACCTATAACAAACATTCCCAAGTAACATATCGAAAACTCATAGAATTCCCTTTTACCGAGAAGATTTTTGGACCAAAATACCGGATCAACATGGACACAGTTTACATAGTCAGTTACCAACCAATGTTGGCATCAATAAGAAAAAATTCAGAGGGAACCTTGTTCATTCTTCCAACAATCTCCCCCTTTTTCATTGATGGAAACATGTGCCAAAAATGAAACTTGCTTCAAAATAGAAATTATGCTCAACTCCCCTTAACATATGTACAGAAACAAACATATCTTACCTCTTCTCCCCCTTTGACATCAAGGAAAAAGGATGAGGAAAATATTCAAGTTAGAAACTAGGGGCACCTTGTAACTCCTTGAGAATCACTTCCCAAGTAGGATTTCCATCATCCCATACTCCTTTTTTCTTGGAAAGTGTTTTATGTAGAGATTCTATTTCCGCTAGGCATTCTTCTCCTTCTTCCGAAGTGGATGGAGCAATGCTCATTTTCTCAAGTTTTTCTACTTCCATCAAAACATTTGATAGGGTAACATGTCTAGACATAACCATATCTCCAAGCTGAGCATGCTGCCTCATAGCCTCCTCTTTCTGCCTCTATAGGATGAAAAAATTATTTTGAAGATCTACAGTAGAAACCCACCTAACATAGTTTCTATCACTGACTATCTTATAGTCTTTGGAGGCATTAGCAAGTTGAGACTCAATTTATACCATTAGATCCTTGATACCTCAAGTGGCTTACGACCATTTCATGCAGTAAAAAAATAGCATGTGGGATTATTCATCACATTCTCTTACCTCTTTCAAAGTTTGCAAAGCCTTGTCATGTGCAACAATACACTTGTATTGTAGAAACAATAACCTTTTCTCTAGAAAATTAAACTCTACTTTTGCAATCAACATCTTAATATTGGATGTGTACTCTTTAACATAATCAACTATAAGCCTCAATTTTTAAATTAGAGCTAAAGAGTTGTCAAGAGTAACACTAGGGGTTGTCTCTTGTAGAGCTTTGATAGCTTCATTTATCAGATCATTTCCCTTTTGATATGACTTTGTAGCCTCTTGAGTGACAAAGCTGAGAAAGGTGTCACTTAGCTTTATTATGTCACTAGGTGTAATCTTTGTCAAATACACATAGCTTGGGTGAGATGGTAGCTTGACTAGATGAGGTGGAAGCGCAGGTTGGATTACAAATTGTCTTGAAAGAAGACCTTTAAGAGTATTTCCGGATGACTCTCTATATGACTTTGATGGTTCAAGGCCTTTGGGAATTTCACCTTCAACGAGAATGACTTTTTTTATCTTCCTCTTTCTTCTTTTATTTTTACTTTTCTTTACCTTCTTCTTTCTCTTTCCCTTCTGTGGATGAATTTATAGAGGACTTTTCTCTAATTTCTTTCTCCCTTCTATCCTTATCATCCTTGTCTTTATCATCATCTTTATTTTTACTTCCTTCACTTTCATCTTGGTTTTTCTCTTCCCTGTTCTCAATGGATTCTTGATGTTCTTATCTCTTTTCATTGGATTGATCTTTATAATGATCATCAGACCTCTTATTAGTAGTTTCTTTTGTGTCCATATGAGGGGTAGTGGTCTTCGAAGCTCCAAGTGTCTCATCAACAGTCTCTAGGGCTGGATTATCCATTGCTTCTGCAATAGTAATAGGTTCCTGAGTCTGAGCAGTGTGAGACAAAGAACTAGTTCTTGTCCCATAGCTCCTTGCTAATTTCCTAATCACACCCTGAGTTTCTTGCCTTAATTTTTGAAAATATTCATCCTGAGTTTTTTGAACATATTCATCTTCCTTAGTCATTAACATGTTGACTCTTTGCTTGAGTCTAAACAATGTAGAATATTATTTCAATAGATTTGCAGCTTCTATCCCAAAATAAGTTGAACTAATAGATTTTAAGGCTTCACTTCTCATCTTGTCTTCGACATTTAAAGCCTCTTTCCTTCTAAGTACTAACTCTTTCCACAAATTTTATTAACTTTTGACTATATGAAGTCCATGTTTATGTTACAAATAACTATGTATTGAGAAAAAACATTTATGATAGTTTATTTCACTTCATCATTAATCTCATCATATAACTTAGAAGTTGACATAAGATTATTGTCAATCATATTGTTCACTAGGGTTCCAAGAACCAAGGGTGGATGATTACTTACCAGAGGAGAACCAGGCATGTTTTCCACATGATTAGATGAGCCTTCTTCATTCTTCTTTATGTGCACATGTATTCAGTAGGCATCCTCCTCTTCCTCTGTCTCCTCATCAACGAAGATCTCAACACTAGCTTTGAATCCTTCACTGGAGGTACTACCTCTTTTGTTTCTTTTCAGTTAATGCTCTTCTTCCAAGCCAGGCTCAATTTCTTCCTCAATAGCATCAATCAGACTCCTTTTCTTGTGAGCTTTTTCTTTCACTCTTCTTCTTCCTTCTAAAATAATAGATGGTGCAATAGTAGGTATGCCCTTATTCTTAGATGCCCTAGTACTAGGATTAGTAGGGGTAGTAACATCAATAGATGCAGGGACACTTTGTTCTATCCTTTTCACTTTCTCAACATTAGCACCACTGGAAATAGGTGCTGGTGTAGCACCAGAAGATAGCCTTCCTAATTTTATAGGTCTGGAGGATTGTTCAACAGATTTGGATTTCAGTTTATCAAGAGCCTCCTTCAACTGTACTATATCATCTTCAGTGTATGTTTGATCTTGGAAGAAAACTTCAATCTTCTTCCTTATTTTAGGTGTTGTAGCCTCCAAATGAATTTCAACAGATTTCTCCTCATATGTACCGAGCCTAGGTAGTGAGGGGTGCTTAGGACTAGCCAACAGGATCTCAATGTACCTTTCTACCATTTTTCTTCAATCTCATATCTTAGAGGATCAATCCATCAAATTCTTGATTCTACATCCTCAATGTTGCATTCATCGGTAGACACAAGAAATGTTATCTCCTTCTCACACTTCTTCACCAAAATTTTTGGAATCCTTTCCCTTTCATGCATTTTGCTTTGAAAGACTGCAAAGAAAGTAGTAAGGGAATTGTTCTATTCCCTAAAGTCTCCTAGATTGTGTAGATGATCACTAATATGATGAGCAACCGGCCTGGTGTTATCCCATATTATGATCTTTCTTCCTAGTAGCTCCTTTAGAAAATAGAATAACAAACAAACAACTAGAGTTCCAAATTTAAAGACATGTTTCTTCACCTTTTTCATACTCAGATTTTCCATAAGTTGCAACCTTAGCAACTCATAGAGATCAAAATCCTTTTCATTCACCACCATTTAATAAGTTGTGTAAATTGTAATGGTTGATATTGAGTTTGCTCTGTTTGTGAAGTAGAATTTTTTCCCAATCATAATGACAACATACTTGATGACAGGGTTTGTGATAGACGTCGTGGTTAGGGATCTTCCATCAAACTTGACATCAGTTAACCTTGGGACCTCATCATTTTTCACTACCTTTATAATTAGAATGGCACCAATGTCACAAAGACTAGTATTAGCTTGAATTTCCTCCTTATTGATAATCCCTGGTTCATTTATCCACACAAGATTTCTGTGAACCCTACTAAGAACCATTCTAACAAATTTTGCCTCACTCTCACTGGAAAAGTTTGGAAACCAATTCCAAAAATTCAGCTTCATTTGAACTAGGTTTTCATACTCTGCCTTGAGCAGTAAGTCATTAGTCAACTCATTGTCCCACAAATCCTTCATCTCTTGGTGATAAAATTCTTTGAGCTTCCCATGAATGTATCTTCTTGGATCTTCAAAGGGTAGCACATGACTCAAAATGTGTGAGAACACACCCATTTGGTCATTCTCATATAATTTCCATGAACATCTTCTAAAATTTGGTTGGGGCCTCTCAGAAATTTCCACAATAGTAGGAGTGAACATATTCCTCAAACTAACTTGAATAAAATTAACAAAGAGTTCCTTCAACTTTAAAAACCATGAAATTCATATAACAGAGAATACCTTTTTTTCTTGACACGAACTAAGGTTTTGATGTATGATACTTTGAATCGCTTTCTATTTACTTCAACTTGCACTGCTTCTTCCAATTTGCACAAATGTGCTTTTCCTTAATGATGTAGACCCAGGAGGCTCAAACTCAATCAAAATGACAACCTGCCTTCAAGAGGCATCTAACAAGATTAAGATGGCCTATTAGAGAAATTCCAACTATTTCCAAAGTTTGACAACAATCAAAAACTTATTATCTCACTTTTACCCATGTAACCTTGTAACAGTGCAAACCTAGGTTTTAGCCCTTAACTCCAAAAATTTCCATAGAACTTGACAAACATATAGATGATTCAGATACCCATTTTTGAGATACAAAACATATCCAACAATTTCATGACTCTTTTAAATTTTTTTCCCTAAAATGACCTTTCTCACTATATTGGAGCCCCAATTAGCCCTCTTTTTCAAAGAGACCCCTCTAAGAACTCACCACCAAACCAAGGTAACATGAAAAATTCTTAGGATTGGTGTAAAAACTCAAGATTTTCCAGGTCTTAAGACTCCAAAAGCTTATTTTTCTCCCCAACTCAAAAACCCTCCTTGTAGCCTAGAAACCTAAGGTTTGAAGGAACCCTTATTGTAAATACACATTTCCAACCCCTCCAAGCCACACCAACTGCTTAGAAATCTTAAGTTAGGCCCCCTAAAACTTTAGAAAATCCTACTTTCCCCTTGACAATTCCGCTTTTGCCTCTCATAGGTCTGCTCCATCAATTCTCATGGGAAACCATGCAATTCTCCTTCAAAACTTACCATACATTCTCCCAAGACTCAATCCCCTGCACAACCAACCTTGTAAAAATATAAAAGATACCTAAGTTAACATTCTATAGACCAACCCACCAAGTAACAACAGCAAATACAGTAGGTGGGTTGGTTATTTGTTCATATTATCTCCTCAAACCCTTAACACAGGAAAATAGGGTACTCACTATGTTTTATTGTTTCCTCACACAAGATGATGAGTTAGACCTCCAAATCAAATGAAATAGTCAATAAAGATATGTAATTACAAACATTAGAAGTTTCAGACCATAACTAGCCTGTATGGACCCGTACAAGTCTGGAAAAGTAAGCAAAACACAAGAAATATAAAAATTAGCAGAGTTTTATTTGATTTTTCTCCTTCAAATATTCTAACCAACATTACAAAATGAGGTCTCAAGCCTTTTTAAAGGCTTCTCCATGCCCAACCAATGAAAAATTTCTTTACAACCAACTTTTAAATCACTAATGACTGTTGGAGGCCAAATTTACATCTCTTACACCTTTATAACAACACCATTACTCAAATTGTAATGTTTGCACTCCTAACACATATGACCCCCCTAAACCACACAAATGGCTTGGAAATAGCCTTATTACATAAATAAAAAAATAACTTTGCACATCCATATACAAACTCAAAAATTTTCCTTCAAAGGCTACAAAGACACTTTAGTGCAAGAGCGCAATTTTTCACATTTTAACACCTAAACTCAAAAACTCACCCCAAAACTTACCTAAGGGTTCTTGATTGACCTTATTAAAAATAAATAAAATCAAAACTACTTTCATCCTCCCTAAACATTTCAATGCTCAATATTTAATGTTCCAATTGTGAGCATAAGGTGGAGGTGCTCTTGCACCACTTAACATAGTCTCTTGTCTTATTATTTACAAAATTTTCCCCAATTTTGCATTTATTGATTTTTAGCTTTAAAGCTACCAATCACATTGTAAAACATATTGTAAACTAAGAAGAGCTCCACAATTCTTCTGATTTGCTTAATTTCTACCAAAATTTTCTCCAATTCCTTCAAAATAAAGATTCACATCATTTATCCTTGTGTCATAGCATGACACCTCATATATTGGTAGCTTGTTAGATTTTTCTGTGATTTCTCCCCCTATAACCATTACTGGGTTCAGTTCTTAGAAGAGGTATTTGCACCGAATGCAAATACAAGATTATTTGATTCATCCTTGTTCTTAGGTTCTTCCTTCTTTCTCCAATTTTTTTCCATTTCTTTCCTTACTTCTTTGGGATCTACCTTGTTCACAAGCTTGTTTTTCTATTCTGGATTAGGTTTCTTCCCAACTTTGCTCCTACAAAATTTTGAGATATGTCCTGGCTTGTTGCAAGTGTAGCACACAACATAGCCTTGATCAAATGAATTTGCATTCATCCTTGACCTGCACTGATTAGCATTGTGTCCAAAGATATTGCATGGGTAATAGTAGCCTTGAAAAGACTAAATTATTCTACTAGTATTAAAT
Source organism: Sequoia sempervirens (assembly GCA_007258455.2). Classification (NCBI taxonomy): domain Eukaryota; kingdom Viridiplantae; phylum Streptophyta; class Pinopsida; order Cupressales; family Cupressaceae; genus Sequoia; species Sequoia sempervirens. The sequence goes on from VDFB02281492.1 coordinate 391,879,288, forward strand.
CTATTCATCATCATCCGACTTCTGCATTTGGTAGCTCTATGTCCAAACTTGTTGCAAACATAGCATTTTCTAGCAAAGAACCCAAAATTATAACTCATTCTATTTTGGTTCATCCTACTTCTACATTATGTTGCTCTATGATTGAATTTATTGCATGAGAAACAAAAACCATTAAAAGATGGGTACCTTTGAGCATTAGACTATCAAATGGGAATCCTTCTGGTATTGATCCTTTAGTTCTTGTTTTGATAAGAATTTCCTTTGATTGTCCACTTTGTTGAGAACTAGTTTAGTCTTTGAGCATTGTCCTTCTTCAAGTCCTAGACCACTTTTATCTTTAGCAGGTTTCTAAGATGTAATCAACTCATCAAGCATTGTAGAACTTATCTTGAACCTTTCTTCACGAGCTTTCACTTTTTCCAGATCAACTCTTAAGGTTACCACTTCTTGTTCAAGATTTGTACATCCATTAATTTTATTCTGAATCTCAACTTTTTGACATTCCTCAATTCATTTCTTTTCTTCTACTTGCACCTTCAATCAGGTAATATCTTGATTAGCCTTCTTCAATTGATGTGAATCTTTATTTTGTTGTGTATTCTGAATATTGAAAGGGGGGTGAATTAGTATTCTGCTAGAAAAATTAATTATTAACCATCCAATTATCAATCAACATCTAATTGCAATAGTGAACCAAAACATAAAAGAGATCATAACACATTGACACCAAGATTTTTATGTAGAAAACCAAAAGTGGGAAAAACCATGGTGAGGATTAGCTCACAATATATTATAATCGATAATAAGATATTATAGGGCTCATTGTTAGGACTCACTATCCTTAAAAGGCTCACAACATGAATACAAAATATGGATTATTGCCAAGATACAAAAGGGTGTGGAATACTGCCAAAATGAATTGATGGAGTGCAACTACAAAGTACTAAAAGTAGTTCCGGTTATGTTCTAAAATTATCAAAATTCTACTATGATTGCTAGTGTAAAAACACTATTAGTAACTTCACACTGTTATACTTTCTGCATTATTCACATATATCTATTTTATCACTACTTTTCCAAAATATATACACATCCATAACTTCCTTTATCAATTAGGTTGGCCTAATTGAGGGAACACTCAAAATAGAAAAGTCTTGTTGGCTCATTACAAAATTCATTTTTGGCACACAAAACAATATGTGTTATCAAATCATTAGGTTGGACCAAGCCTAAGAAGGAACACACAAAACCTTGTCAGCCAAAATAATACCAAAATTCTATCATCTGGATAGCTCAATCATATTACACAAACACGCTGAAAACTTGTTTATACCTATAATAGACATTCCTAAGCAACATATCAAAAAATCATAGAATTCCCTTTTATTGAGAATATTTATGGACCAAAATACCAGATCAACATGGATGCACAATTTACTTAGTTAGTTACTAACCAATGTTGGCATCAATGACAACAAACTTGGAGGGCACCTTCTTCATTCTTCGAACAAATTTGTCATGCTTCTCATTCTTCTTTCCTTTTTCCTTAGGTCTTCCACAAACATTTAGGGCCTCCTTGGCAATGATGGATACCTTCCTCCTCATTTCTTCACAAAGAAAAGAACCCACCACATTTTTAGTCTTCAAAATAACAAAAATACTCCCAATATCCATAACAAGAGAATCCCATGAATCAGGCAAAGAACAAAGAAAGATCTGAAAATTTTCCTCCTCATCTATTTTGACACCAATGGATGCCAATTGAGCCACCAACATATTGAATATTTCCAGGTTGTCTGTGATTCATCCACCCTCTTCCATTCTCAAGGAATACAACTTATTCCTCAAGGAAATCTTATTAACTAAAGATTTGGACTGCTACATCTCACCAAGCTTCTTCCATAGTTTCTGTGCAAAGGTCTCCTCATGGACATTAATTAAAACAGAGTCTTCCAAACACAATATGATTAGAGCCTTTTCTTTACAGTCCATAACATCACATTGAGCAGCCTAAGTAGGATCTATAGGCCTTGAAAAATTCTCATCAAAAACATCCCACATATCTCAATCTATCAACAGATCCTCCATCTTCAACTTCCATATTTCAAAATTATTTCTACAAAATTTATCCACCTCTATTCTCTGTAATGAACTTACCCTCTAAAAATTACTGCAACAAGATCACAAAGTATCTTCTGCACAAGCTCCCACTCAAACCTGGATTAGTCCAAAAAATTGAACAACACACAATTGTTCAACCAAAGGTGATCAAGCTCTGATACCATTTGTAAGGAAGCTAAGGTAGCAGAAAAACTTCCTACACTAATCTTTAGAGGAGAATAATGTAATAATTTTATAAATTTTTAACAGTTACAAAAACTTAAATAGAAATAAACATAAATATCATGCATACCATGGCATAGTGATTTACATGGGGAAAACCCTTTTGGGAGAAAAACCCCACACTCCAAAAGTCACCCAATATATTATTCTATAAATCACAAAGATTGTAATATACTTGCAGAGCAAGCTTCTCATGGAGTGTCACCACTCAAAGATCAAGAGACAACATGAATGCCATCAAACTCTCAGAATACATCATTGTCTCTCTCTACCATATCCGTAATGCAATGCCCTCATAAAATAGGATTACATTCTAGGGCAAGAAAAGACAACAAAATATTCACCATTAGATCTAAAACCTAATAATTAATGGTCTATATTTACAATGTATCATTTATCTAATCTATGTCAGCCATTTTAGAAGTTTCCTAAAAAAGTTAACAAAAAATTATTTATAACATCCCACTCTCCCCCCTTATTCCATTGCATATTACACCTATCAATGTGATTATGAAATATATATATATCCTATCAACAATAAATCATTATATAATTGCAAGGTTCAGACACATTTTCCCAACAATATGTGTGAAGCTGCCAAAGGTTGCTTGGGTGGATTTAGATCTTCCAAATATAATTACTTTAATAAAAATCCAAGGTCTCTATAAATTCACCTATTAATTTACTCATGCACATTCCCCAACAATCAAATTCCCTAAGAACACTTAAATTGCTAAGAAATCTCCCTAAAAAGACTCAAACACCTTTCATTAACATCATTTATGCACTAAAAAATAAATATTCGAACAATTATCCATTCTAAAACAATAATTTTGAGAAAATGTAATGAGGACAGCTCAATTATTTAAAAACATACAAATAACAAATTTTGAATCTTAGAGAGATCTTAAGAAAATTTGGAAAGAACCATGGACACTATAAATTGAAGTTTTTGTTTTGAGATTTATGAGAGGATATATTCATGAAACTTCATTGGGGCATGGGGAAATTTATTCTAATAAAGAGTAATTTATTCTATTCATTTTGAAAAGATCATAATAATAGAAATGATCTATCCCACTCATAGAAACCATGGTGATGCATGGATCAACCTTTTAACCTACAAAATTGATCTAATAAATTTGTCTTATGGGCCAAATTCACTATGTAATATCTAGAGTAGATCACTTCATCCAAGGATATTAATCTCCTAAGTCCTTTTATTGATCAAAGTAACTCTAAATTCATGATTAAAGATCAAGGACATCAGTATTAGGCATGTAGGTACCTTAGATAAATTTGATACAAGGAAAGTTACAATAAATTTGTTACGTAAGCCAATGCTAAGTTAAATTATGGGTCCATAACCCACAAATCCCAAGATCATTCTCACTTTTCAAACTTTGGGATAAATTGATAATAAATGAACTAGGTGAAATAAAACAACTTTCCCAAGATATGAAAATAAAGTTAATACCAAACATGGGGATATGTCGAAGAGGAGTAATAACCCCAATTGATTTGGAATATGGGACAAGAATTGGATATTAGGGAAAACCTATAAATTTAAGTCCCATTGCTTGCTAGGAATGCTAAACTATTGTACATCTTTCATTTATTGACTTGATCAATCCAATGAATTTGTACTTAAGTATTATCTAGAAAATATATACTTAGAAGGTTACAACATGTCAATAACTACCTATGGGTATGACATATGTTTGACTAGGTTAAGTGTTACAAAAACCCTAGATAAGCTATGTTATGTTACATCCTCATTGGAAACAAACTTTCCTAAAACTTGTTTGAATTTTTACACAAAATGAAACATACTTTATCTAAGGGAAGTTTCCACTCAACATCTATATACTTTTTACAAAAGTGATTTTGCACAAAGGATTGGGATCTTGATATTGACAACACTCCCATAATCAATCATGATGAATCATGCAAATTTTTTCTATCATTCTATATTTAAACAAGGGGTAATGAAAAATTTGTATTATTACCTAGGACCCTTGTAGTCATAAAATGAGAGAAAACTTATCTTAAACAGGTCTTGCCAACTTCCAACTCTTGGTTTTGTTGTTGGAAAATATTGGGAAATAGTAGTATGTAAGAATAATAGATAATAAATTGTCCTCATACTTTAGAGGATGGCATTAACATTATTGGTAGTAAACCACTCTCCAAAGAAATCATTGTAGTATAAAAATTGGAAATCATAACCAAAACATCACCCCTAGCTATAGAATTTTTAATTCCTAAACTATCACAACAAAAGCTAATTACATAAAAAAAAGAAACAATGTCTAAAATTACAAATATTAGCTTGTGATTTCTTGAGGACAAGCAATATTTGGTTGGGTGGATTGTGATGAGCCATCCTATTTCCTGAATTACATCGTTAAAACATTAAAACCATAGGCGCTAACAATATTTTAATAACTCTCCTTATTGACAATGCCCTGAAGGTGGTTGACCTAAGAAAAGAATAAGATACAAATTAAATAAATTCAACAATAACTATTCTATGGCTGACTCAAAATATATTGAAGAATTGGAATTAATAATATTCAACAAGGCCGAGCTTCATAAAACTATCCAAGGTGATTATGTATGGAGCATGATTAATATTTAGAAGGTTGTGAATTAGTTTAAAGAGCAATGATTCCTTTTGAGGTATGTCCCTTGAGAGAAGTGATAAGACTTTGTGAAAAGCTATGCCTTCCCCCCTAACCATGGGGATATAAAAGGAGGATCATTTCAAAGGAAAAATTATCATCGAATCATTTTAAAAAATATATCTACACTTAGAAAACAACATCCAATGGTATAATAAGTAACTGGTATTCAATTAATATCTAATCTTGATAGGCATATATATATATATATAATTTTATAATTATTAATATGCAATGAGTAAAGATATGTTATGCTTAAATTGGTAGATAAGTAAGTAGTGAATCTATTTATATTATTATTAACATCATCCATTTCTTTAAGCAATCATTCATAAGGCTGACAAGGAAACATGTTAAGGAAGGGTGGTATAGGTTCTACCATTAAGTACACCAAACCTAAGTTGGATGGGATTGTCTTGGTGGGATATTCTATCCACTTGGGGCCAAGGGGGGTATGGGCCCACCTTTGGGATTAATTGTGATGAATAATGTATAGGTTCTCACATTGTAAGTATGCCAACCCTAAGTTGGATGGGATTGTCTTGGTGGGATGTTCCATCTACTTGGGGCCAAGGGGGGTATGATCCCCCTTGGGATTACTTGTGATGAACAATTTTTCTAGTGCCCTATCATGTGTTTCTCTCAAATCTCTACCATGATTGGTTATTGAAATGAGTCTATAGATTGTATTCAAGTTTAAGTTGTCATTCATTATTTCATAAATGTTGATAGTTCATTTATTCTTATTTTTAATTTTTTTTATGTTGTGTAAGTGTCTCTTAAGGAAGATAAATGCATACTCCAAGTAGGGGACATCACAATGTGGCAATCATTTTTGTTGACTAGGTCTTCAAAAACTTAGTCAAGTTTTCTCTCCTTTTGGTCTTGTTAGTTCCTCTTAGTTTCAAGACCTCGGATGGGTAAACCATGTATAAGAAGTTTTTCCTCATGGTCCTAGGGGTCTATTGATGTATTTTTATAGTTCTCAAGTGTCATCATTGATGAATTAGGTCATCTCCTACATTGTTTTACGTGCAACCTTTTGAAATGACCTGATTGTAAAACCTAGGTTGGGGAGATTGTTCTTTTAGTATTTTGAAGTCTTGTAAAGGTTATAATTCTTCATCGTTCTTCTTGTAAGTGTCCTAAAAAATCCTCATAGGTCATGTGGTGTTGTGGAGTAGTTCTTCCCTTGGGTGATGTCACTTGCAATAGGATGTATTAGGAAGCGTGAGGTTGTTTGGAAGTGACTTATTATCATTCTGGTTTGTGGTGAGTTGTGCATTTGGGTTATAAAACCTATTGTGAAGGTTTTCCTTTGTGTTTAGAGTGGTTTAGTGTGTTTGGATGTTGATTGGAGGTTGATGAATCCCTCATCCTATTCTGGTGTGGTGTTGCGAGAGAACGCAATCATGGTTTAGTACTTGATCGTCATGTTGATGTTGTCCTCTCTCTCTTGTATATTCATCATGGTAGATTATCCCATGAGTGGTTAGTCTTTCGTAGTTTCCACCTTAATTATGCAATGGTGAAAGTGCCTTGTTGGCTTTGGCATTGTGTTGTTGTGACACTTGTGTGCACGTTGATTGTGCAAGTGCAACATGCCATTGTTTCATTATTGGTGACCTGGTGTCATTTCAAAAAAAGTTGTTATGTTAGGTTTTGGTCTAAGATTGTTGGCTCAGGGCATTACAAAATCACAAATAAACATTAATTATATACACAATTAAATATTTTTTTGTGCAAGGTGCACAACATTCATTTTTGAAAGAAATTCTAGGAACACTCTTTTTAAACTAAAGTATAACTTGAGTTAAGCATTAAAAAGTTGGATTTTTTTTTCAAAGCACTAGATAATGGTATTTCTCATAAAAAAATTATTTATTTTTACTAAATAAATTATATAGATACCATGTTTTTTATTAGTTTTAAATAGGTTTTGATGGGACTAGAAACCCTTTACAAGGCAAATAAGCTGCAAGGAAAATAATCATCAAACTAACCACAACCCATTGGAAATAACCAATAACAAGTATTCAAATCAAATTAAGCTACAAAAAATACATTTTTATGGGACCTTCAACCAGGTTTTTTACAGGGACCTTGAACCCAAACAAACAATCAGGTTTTTTCAGGGACTAAAAACCCAACTGTCTACAACCACCAAACCACAACAAACCATCCACTTAATGTAAGCAACATTGAGCTAGAACAATCCAAACTCCCCACCTCGAAAGGAAAGTAAGAGAGCACCACAAAGCACTAAAAAGAAAAAAACTTCCTTACAACTCCAACAAACTTGAATAGCCATCCCAAACTCCACCTTAGTAGGAGAGGGCTTCCCTCTATAGGAGAAGATGAAGAGAAATCCCTCACCACCAAATCCACCAATCTCCTACATAAACAAACTCCACCTCAATAGGAATACACACGAGAAAAGTAAACTCTCCACTGAACCTACAACATACAAATCCAACTCAATAGGAGAGGGCTCCACCTCAATAAGAGAATTCTTCACCTCAAAAGAAGAAATCAACTGTAGCACCCAACAAAAAACAATCACTCTAGTAGCACAAGAAATCACAACATCTTTAGGCACCAAAAGGGAAGGAAAAAGGAAGAAATACTTAGAGATCAGTTCAACCAACAACATCAATAACCCACACATTGACAGTTGGGTCTTCAAGATAAAATCTACAATCAACCCCACCAACAATAGAAACAAAGAAAAAATACAACACATATTATGATGGACAAACAAATGTAACTTTAGAAAAATTCCAACCACCAAAAACATAATAGGAATAGGGATAGCATAAACAACCACCACCACTATAAGAAACTAGGATAGAAAAAAGCATAGCCTAGCCAAAGAGTAGAAAATAGTGAGCAACCACAACCACCAAACAATCAACAAAGAAAGCCCAAGGGGGCAATGGGAAACCAAAAAGGAAGGAGGTAGAGGGAAAACCAAGAAAAAGAGCAGACCAACCACCCCAATACGCCAATTGGGACCAAATATAAGCCCATCCACAACCAAACCCTCCTCAAAGGACCCAAAGCACACAAGAAAGGAACTCACCAGCTAAAAAGACAATAGCAAAAACAACATATTAGGTAGCAAGAAAGTAGCAAAAGAAAACTGCCACTCACAAGCCACACCCACACCACGAAAAGAAAAAACTCTCTACCCAACCATACCATAAAAAGAAAAGTCCCTCCTACCAACCATCTGCAAGAGACAATGACCAAAAAGAGGCGAACAACTAGAAGAGCAACCCACAACAACATTTTCCAATAGCAACCCATCCACCATGAACTAAGAAAACCCAAAGGGGAAAATGGAAACCAAGGAGAGAGGGATCATAGAATAAGCCAACATAATGAGCACATCGGTTTCCCCAATACATTGATTAGGGCCAAAGATAAGCCATTCCACAACCAAACCCTTCTCAAAGGACCCAAAGCATGCAACAAAGGAGCTCTCCAACTGAAAAGAAATGAGAAAAAATAGAACACCCAACATAAGAGAAGCAATAGAAGAAAAAATTGCTACCCACAAGCTACACTCACACCAAAAAATGCCCTCCCATCGTCCAACAACAAAAGGTAGTAGTGAACAACCATCCAAGAAAATGACCAAATCTTGTTGGAATATGGATTTTAGTGTTGTCATTGATGGCAACCTAAGTCATTATTCCAATCCGTAGATCAATATTTGTTCATACTGGCAGGTAGAGTAAAGAACAAAGTTTTACTAGAAGAGAGAATGAAGAACAAGGTATCCGGTTAGTATGTTGATCTATATGCTTCACTGGATTATCATTTTGAGTTGTGGATCTCGGGGATGGTTGTTAAGTATCTATATTATCTTATTGTTAAGTTTTGTGATGTCACATTAATCGGTGTATAAGTTAGGAGGTCCGACAAGATGATTTTCTATTTATTAGCTCATGGTGGCTGACTTAGTAAATATGGCATGTCATAGATATTTGAGGTACAATAAATTAAGGTATCCTATGTTTGAAGTTTTTTTTGGGTCCTAACTATGCCGTGGCTGACTTTGATGGGTACACATCAAATATTAAATGTGGATTAAGCCAACTATTGGAAAATATTTTTATTTTGCTAAAGTTGACATGAAGTGACTAAATATTTGATAGCAGATATATATAAGAGATTGGTTAATTAATTTTAAAGAGAAGATATGTGTTCAATATGTGTTGATGTGTGTGTGAATATTAGAAGATTAGTTGAGCAAATTTCACTTGTGTAGAAGAGGATTATTGTGAAGTGAATTAAGGGAGAGCAAAGCGAAGTGCATGATCAGATAGAAGGTCCAAAATCTAATCTATGAGCCTCACCAGAACTGAAACCATGCATTTGTAGATGCTACTTTCTTAGTTCAACTCTTTGTTGTAATCCAAATATGCTGTAAGGTAGTGAGCCTTCCTAATTTTGAGCAGTGAGCTCTAGGTAGTGTGCTTGAATTCATGTGCATTCCCCTTTTTCTTCATACTTTTAACAAAGTATAAATTATGGATTAATAGGGTTTCCACATAGAAATATTGGTGTTATGGTGTTTTGATTATTTCCTTCATGTGCTTGCATCTTTAATTTTGTTTAAATGTTGTAAATGGTTTAAGATCTGGATTGTAATTTAAAATTTGCTGAACATTGGTTCACCCCCCCTCTCAGTGTTCCTTGAGTCCAACAATTGGTATTAGAGCAAGGTTCCTCTGTAAGAGTTTAACAACTTGAGGTGGATCTTGGAATGCAATGGACTCTGGTAGTCTTCAACAACTTTTGGTAGCACTTGATGATCTTGATCAGTCTAAAGCAAAAGTCTAAGAATTAAAAGCAAATCTTGAGGATGCTGAAAAATTCATTCAATCATTGAAGGATAAAATTAATGAGTCAAGAGAAAAGAGGAAGGAACTATGTGATCAAATGAAGCAGAAAGAAATTAAATGCTTGGAAGATGTTCACCTGAATGAGACCCTAAAAATAATAATTGAAGAATGTGAAAAGCTTGCTAGAGACAATGCTACTCTAAAGCTTGAGATGGAATCTATGGTGATGAAGCTAACTAAGGAGATTGAAGAAAGGAAGAAGAATGAGGAGAATTTGGCCTAGAAGAATGCAACAGAGTTAATAGTGGATTCATTCAGCTGGAGATTGAACTACAACAATCTAGAAATAATGAACAAGATCTTGAAAGACAAATAGTTATTCTTAGAGATGAACTCACTACTGCAAATGAATACAAGGAGAAGTTTAGGATTAGTTCTGCTAAGCTTGATGATTTGACTAAAAGACAAAAGGATGCAAATGACAAGTGAGGTCTTGGATATGAGAAGGGAGAAAGCTCTAGATCTGAACATAAGGATTCTAGACAAAGAAATCAGATGAACAAAGGAAGAAGGTATCCAATAAGACAACCCAATGCTCAAAATTTTAATGGTCATTGCCTTGCTTGTAATAAATTTGGTCATATGGATTCTCAGTGTAGAAGTAAAATAAATTCAAGTAGTCCATCATTTCCTGGTCAGTGTTTTAGTTGTAATAAGCTTGATCATAAGTTAATTGAATGCAAAAGCATGCCTATTAGTGTAAGGAATGTTAAATGCTACACCTATGGAAGATTTGGGCATATTGCTAATCAATGCAGATCAAGAGGAAATCAATGGAATGAATGGTCTAGACAGAGAAATCCTATGTGTTACAATTGCAATAGATTTGGTCACATTGCAAGATTCTATAGGAACAAAAACATGGATAGAAAAGGTCTGGTATACAAAGGAAGAATTTCAAAGAAAGATGATAAAGGAAAAAGGAAAGTGACTATGGAAGAAATAAGAGATCAGATGAAGAAAACATGGGCAGGGAAGAGTTATTCTAATGAAGGAAATAAGCCCGCACCAGAATTTGCTTCTGGTAATTCCTCAAGAAATTGATTTTAGGCCATTGGCCTAGGGGTAGTTTTTTTAAGAAAATCCTTTGTCCCCTTGTCAGTAGTTGGCACTAGAATACAAGAAATTGTCAGTAGTTGTTCTAATAGTTTACAAATGTATCAGTGATCACTTGTGCAAAATTTGAGAAGTAGAAGGTTTGTAGATGAATCCTTCTTTTGCTGTCTAAGAAAATAGAGTATTTGGACCACCTAGGGAAAAACATTTAATACGGTAAAAAGGTTAGGTGTGCGAGTTATAAAAGGGTATTTGGAACCCTCATTTGTCACCACGCATTGAACAAGAATAGAAGGGGAGCCTCTACAACAAAATTTCAAAGGAGTTAAGTTAATTCAACGACAAATTCATCATGTATTTTAGTTGCTTGTAGAATTCTCACTTAATTTAGTGCTCGGTAGAAACTTGTTCAGTACAAAAAGGAAAATGAAGCAAATCAAAGGAATGGTAAATTTAGATGAATATAGCAGTGAGAAGATTAGGGAGATGAGAAATATGTTTTCGGTCAATGAATTGAAATAGCTTGAAGGTGTGAAACATAAATGTTTGGGAATTTGGAGTGAATTTCCCTATTTTGATAACGTGGAAGTTGTTAGGTTTATCCTTAACAGATTGAATGATGACATTCTAACTTTGGAAAAACCCTATCTCATTTTGAAAGAGGTGATTAGGAATCTAATAGGATTATGCAATGTTGGGGATATACTAAAAAAGAAGTCGATTTAGATCAAAGAAGTTGAAACCCTAAGCAAAGTAACTGCAGATCAAAGGGATTTGATAATTTCGATGATCCAATATTCAATAACAAGGTACATTGTGCATGGAATCTCATACAAAATATTTTTCAGAAATAGGGAAGGCACAACTTTGGTAGGTGCAATTTACATCTCTCATAAAATGATAATGGAGGATTTAGATTTTGACCTGTGCAAATTGCTAAAAGATCAATTGATCGAAAATGAGCAACTAACAAAGGAGGAAGATTACCCCTTCAAATTTTCTAGGGAATTTTAGAGCAATTAGCATTTCCATTCTGGTAAGAGAACTTGAAGTTGGATCCTCTTCTGGTGAGATGGAGAGGAAGAAGAAAAGAGCACAATATATTTTTGATTACACTCATCTGGCACACAAACTCCAAAAATTGAAGGAAAAGGTAAAGAACAAGTGATTGTGGACATACCAGATGGGGAATCTGATGAGTACATTCTAAGGGAAGAACCATAATCAGTTGAACTGAATGTAGTAATGGTAAAAGGAAGTGAAGAAGAAGGTGTTTTATCCAAAGAAAAGATACTACAACTTGTTCAAGAGAAAGATGGGATGCAAAAAATTGCTGACATATGGTTTGATAGACCCTCATATGAGCAGGACTTGATTGAGAGCACACTAAGTACTTATTTTGTGCACAATAACATTGGATTGGAGAGTTTGCATAATGTGTTTCTTGAAGAGATGATTGAATGCATTAAGGAAGCCATGGTCTCCGAGTCCTAGGACAGGAAAGAGGGAGAAATAATTCTACATCTGAAGGAGCATTTCAGGTTATCTCTTACCAAACTAAAAAGGAAAATGAATGAGTTGAGGGAATGCATAAATACAAAAAATAACACCTACAACTATTGTCTTCATTGGCCTCATGCAGTTGGGAGATACAAAGATAAGCTGAACAAGATTGGTTAGGATTATAACATGTTTCAGGATTAGGATGGTGCAGTCAAGAAAAGGATTCAAGAGTTGCAGTTTGAGCATACAAAAATTCATTTCACCAGAAACAACCTTGTGGACACCTTTTGGAAAGTGAAGGATTTAACTGAATGCAGACTGGAGCAGTTAATTGAGGTTTTGAGGAAAGTAGAGAAATTAGAAAAGGAAATCACAATTGCAGAATCTATCATCTAGATTATCAACCAGACATTTGAGAACAACAACTTGATCTTAATCATTGGGATTTCAGTAGAAGCTTGGAGGAAATTTCTTCTGGAAATGAAAGATAAGTACAAGATAATTTTTTTGACTCAAGTAGTAGTTGTATTTCTTCAATTTTTGATCCAATTTCTATATTAGAAAGGGAGGAGATCCAAAATATGTTCTTCATTGATGTCAAAGGGGGAGAGAAAGCAGTGAAAATTTCCTTATCATTCTAAAGGGGAGTTGTGTTTTGAAATTTTGAACTCTGGCAGCGTAATCATATTAGTTCCAACATTTAGTCATTTTTCACTAAGTGTTGCCATCAATGCCAAAGGGGGAGATTTTTGGCATATGGCTTCTAGTGTTGTCATTGATGGAAACCTAAGTCATTATTCTGATCCGTAGATCAAGATTTGTTCATACCGACAGGTAGAGTAAAGAACAAAGTATTACTGAAAGAGAGAATGAAGAACAAGATATCTAGTTAGTATGTTGATCTATATGCTTCACCTGATTATCATTTTGAGTTGTGGATCTCGGGGAAGGTTGTTAAGTATCTATATTATCTTATTGTTAAGTTTTGTGAAGTCACATTAATCGGTGTATAAGTTAGGAGGTCCGGCAGGATGATTTTCTGTTTATTGGCTCATGGTGACCGACTTAGTGAATATGGCATGTTGCAGATATTCGAGGTATAATTAATTAAGGTATCCTATGCTTGAAGATTTTGTTTTGGATCCTAGCTATGCCGTGGATGACTTTGATGGGTATGCATCAAATATTCAATGTGGATTAAGTTGACTATTGGAAAATATTTTTATTTTTTTGAAGCAGACATGAAGTGACTGAATCTTTGATAGCAGATATATATATATATATATATAAGAGACCGGTTAATTCATTTTGAAGAGTAGATATGTGTGTTCGATATGTGTTGATGTGTGTGCGAATATCATAAGATCAGTTGAGCGAATTTCACTTGTGCAGAAGAGGATTGTTGTGAAGCGAATTAAGGGAGAGAAGAGCGAAGTGCAAAATTAGATAAAAGGTCTAGAATTTGATCTATGAGCCTCACCAGAACTGAAACTAGGCATTTTTAGATGCTACTTTCTCTGTTCAACTATTTTTTGTAATCCAAATATGTTGTAAGGTAGTGAGCTCTAGGCAGTGTGCCTGAATGCATGTGCATTCCCCTTTTTCTTCATACTTTTAATAGAGTATAAATTATGGATTAATCTCCATTCTGGTTTTTCCCCTATCAGGGTTTACATGTAAAAATATTGGTGTTATGGTGTTTTGATTGTTTCCTTCATGTGCTTGCATCTTTACTTTTGTTTAAATGCTATAAATGGTTTAAGATTTGGATTGTAATTTAAAATTTGCTGAACATTGATTCACCACCCCCTCTCAGTGTTCCTTGAGTCCAACAAATCTTTCACCAACAACTCGACATCCATCTGCGACCCAATTGCATCCTTCAGCCACACTAGACAGCAGAACCCTACCACTTCCATGTCAACTCCAACAAGCCAACCATCAAGAAGTGCTAACCACAACCCATCCACCTCATCCTCAGAATCAACATCTCCCTCACCCTCTGTAGCAGAGGAATTCAAACTCCTATGCTCACTCTCATTCCCACTGCTCGGCATAGCAACTCTTTCCATATTAATAAAGATATCAAAAAATAAATATTACCCATTACTAGATACTATGTTGCCTCAAGAGTCATCATGTATAAATGAATTTTCTTACAATTCTTGGAATATCTAAAATTATTTGATGGTTGATCTTCCATTGTGAGTGCTACTTTTTTTCCATCTTTTTCTAATCATTTTCAAAAGAAAAAGTGTCTTGCAATCCAGTATGCATAATTGAAACATCAATAAGGATCATCTCATCCTTAGAATCTTTATCTTCAAAGGAGTCTTAATATTAATGTCAAAGAAGAAGAAGAATTCAACATAAGATGAGAAGGAAGTGGGGCACACATTTTTATTTTGGAATTTAACACCTTTATTAAGACAAAAGACTCACCTTATACCTCTTTCCCTAAAGAGGCCCTAAAAAAGTTTTTCTTTGCAACCTTAGAAGCTTCATTCTCTTGCTATAGGAAAATAGTAAGATGATGAGACTGAACCCCTTTCCACCAAGTAGGGTGACAAGAAGATTTCTTAAAATCTTGAGGATTGGTGTTTCCATTTGAACAATAAGACATAATAAAAAATGTGATATTTACATAATCCAAAATTTACATTGTTAATCTACCACCCTTTTAAAAAATAATTTTTTAGACAATCCCTCATTTAAATCTATTTCCACACAAAATTTGGATAAAAGTACACAAGAATGGTTTGTTGTTTTTTGAACCACATCCAAAAAGTACCCAAAGAATTTTCAATAACTTTATAACAAGATACACATTAATATTGTAAGATTTGATAAGAAAGGTGTACAAAAATTCAAGGACAACTGTGACTTAATACTTAGGATTTAATCCTCCCATAACCATAGCCCCCACTAAAAATGCCCTTTCTATCTTTTAGAGTCACAAATTTTACAATAAAGAACACTTAAGTGCATTGAAAAATATCATTTTTTTTTATGTATCCAACAAAGTAGTTACAAGAATGAAGCTATCAATCAATAGTTGAAGGGAAACCTAGACTACCAAGAATTACAAATCAATCACCATAAGATTGAAAGAAAGATACGATATAATCTCATTTCATAAACAATATAAATTTGAATAAACTGTTGCAAGTATGAAGGTTTTGTCATTGATGTCAACTAGTTAACTAGTTTTCAACCGGTTGTTGTTATCATTGGTCATGAAAGTTGGTTATCAGCTGTATATGTCGAGGATATTGAGAAAATTACAATAGAGAAGGTTTGCAGGTATTCTCTGTATGCTATGGGATGTGCTTCTATGATTGTGAGTTCTTGACATATTATTCATAGTTGTTGGTAGTTTCTATATCCAAAATTTGGGTCTTTGGATCATTGTATAGTGTGAGATATCTTCACGAGTATGTGACTGTGCATTTCAGTATGTCTATATGGTTCAAGAGAAATGTAGTTGCTTTGGATTTATCCATATTTTTGTTTTAGGACTTGTAGTTCTGAGAGTAAGCTGATGAGGTCGTGTTTGGGTGAAATTTGTTGTCTGAAAATATTGGATCAAGTTAAGGATGTGTGTGCCTAATTATTTTATGTGTTTTAATTGGTGTTGGTTGACCTTGTGTTAAAAACTACTCACGAAGTATATGGAAGTGTGTTGAGGCATGTTGGGACTTATTTAGGTCCTCATTAAGTATATATTTAGGTCACCCTCATTATAATCCCTCTATAGAATGTTCTGGCACTAACCTAATTTAAATTTGTAAATGCAAATGATGTGTGGCTGACCTTGGATGAGTTTCAAGGTTGAAGAAAGTATAGATATAAGTTGAGATGTTGATGATAGACAAGATAGATGAAAATATAGATGAAATATAGATGAAAAATAGTGTGTGTGATGTGAGTTTGAGAAGATTAGTGCAAAATTCAAGTGGTTAGTTTCTAGAGGCAGTGAGCTAAAGGTGTACTCTATCATTCAAGCATGTCTACAAGTGTGTGAGTGAATTGTGGTGGAAATTTGTGTTACATTGAGATAGTTCTCTCTCTGTGACAATCCTCTTCTATCTTCCTTGTAATTATGTGGAAATGATCCCTCTGGGAAGTAAGCTCTTATTAGACAGTAATTCTTGTTTTGGACAAGTCCTATCTTGGCAGTGAGCCTTTCCAGTAGTGAGCCTTTGTCTTTGGTTTTGAAATTATTTATATGGTGAGCCAATCCTCATTGTGGTTTTTTCCCTCATTGGGTTTTCCATTTAAATAAATTGTTATTGTGTGTATGGTTTTACTTCTTTCAATTTCTACTTCTGCACTTAATGATTAATCACATTAGCAGAGTAAATGATTTGTGAATGGTTATTGATCTAACTTTTGGTGAAATTTTTAAAGGTTAAAATTGCTAGAATTGATTCACACCCCTCTTAGTTGTCTTGCTCAACAATTGGTATCAGACCTTGGTTCCTTGGAGAGGATATTTACTACTTAAGGAAGGTCTGAGATGGTGAACAAGATAGTTTTTGAGTGTCCCAAGTTCGATGGAATTGACTACACTTTCTGGAAGGAAAAGATGGAAGGATACATTGAATGCTATGGATATGATGTCGAGAAAGTTTATAAGACTCCATATACAGATTTGACTAATGGTCCAAGTACAACAAATGAGATCACGACACATGAAGCAAACAATAAGACAAAATTTATTTGATGAATAGTTTTTCACATTTTGAATTAATTAAAGTTATAAATTTGAAAATTGCTAAAGAGGTTTGGGATGCATTGGAAAATATCCATGAAGGAGATGAAAAGGTTAAAGAAGCAAAGTTATAGAACTTGGAGGCACAATTTGAGATCCTGTGAATGTCTAAAGATGAGAACATTAAATCCTATGTACAAAGAGTGGATGAGATGGTAGGTGGAATGCAAGGACTTGGTGCAATGATGGATGAATCTAGGATAGTGAAGAAGATTCTTAGAACTCTCCCTGATGCATATAGTGAGAAGGTATTTGATATTGAGGAATTTTTTGATTATAAAATCTATACTAAAGATCAGTTGTTGGGTACTCTAACATCATTTGAAATGAGAAAGACTAGCTTGAGAAATGGATCAAACACAAAAAATTCTTTTAGGGTTACAAAAGTTGAAGATGCAGATGAAGAGAACTTCGATGAAGTGGAAGCTAACTTTGTAAGAAGAATGAAAAAGGGCTCTGGTAAGTATCAAGGTAAGTTACCTTTCAAACGTTTTAGTTGTGGAGGAATAAGTGATTATGCTTCAAGATGTCTTAAAAGAGCTAAGAGGAATAAACATAGAGAAGGAAAAGAAAACAAAGGAAAGATGATCAAGAGAGCATATTATGTAAATGAATATGCTGGTATGGAGATTTTGATGATAATGAATGCTTGTTCTTGGCTATAAAAGATGAATCTACTCCTGCTAATACTAAAATATTTGTGAAGGAAAGCGATCCAAAGAAGGTTGAAGATACTGTGATCTTTTCTCTTCATTCTAAACAAGAAAAGAACTATTGGGTTATTGGAAGTGGTTGTTTAGATCACATGACTAGTGACAAAAGTAAGTTTTTAAAACTTGAAAAACATGATGGAAGATTAGTTAAGTTTGGAGATGATATGGTGCTAAGATTTGTGAGATAGGTTTTTCCAGTTTTGATGGAAAGCATAATACTGATGATGTCTACTATGTTAAGGGTTTAAGGCATAATATCTTGAGTGTTGGATAGATGTGTAGTAAAGGATATAATATTGTGTTCAAGGATGACAAATGTGAAATAAGGAAAGGATTTAGAACAGTGATTACTACTGGAAAGAAGTCTGAAGGAAATATTTATCAGCTTAAGGGTGTTGATGGACATTGCTTTATGTCTTAGATTAATGAAAATTGGTTATGGCACCAAAGGATGTGTCATATGAATTTTGATAATATGGTGAGAACTGGTGCAGTATAAGCTATGAGAGATTTACCAAGAATCACAAAGCCTGTTAATTCTATTTGCAAGGATTGTCAGCTTGGAAAGCAAGCTAGAAATAACTTTAGGTCAAAGGAATAATCTACTACTGAACTACTAGATTTGATTCACATAGATCTCTATGGTCCTACAAGGGTGAGAAGTCTACAAGATGATAGATATTTCATGATTTTTATTGATGATTACTCTAGAATGACATGGGTTAGTTTTCTTAGAGAGAAATCTGATGCATTAGATAAATTCAAAGCATTCAAAGCTATGGTTGAAAATGAAATGGACATGAAAATCAAATGCTTAAGTTCTGATAGAGGTGGTGAATTCACCTCTAATGAGTTTAACATGTTTTGTGAAGCACATGGAATAAAAAGATAGTTGTTTACTCCTAGAACTCATCAACATAATGTAGTTGTTGAAAGAAAGAACATAAAAATTCAAGAAGATGCTAGAACGATGATCATTAAGGCAGGTCTACCAGATATCTACTAGAGAGAAGAAATTCACACTACTGTTTATGTGTTTAATTGAGTTCATGTAAAAGCTAATAACACTAAGACTCCCTGTGTGTTGTGTTGATGGGTGTTTTTTTAACCTTCTCAACACAAGTAGTACACAAGTGCACTACCTCTCTTGAAAGGTAGAAATCTGCTAACAGCTTACAAATCACTACCCCAAGGTCTCTTGGGTGTCAAGTCATGAAAATGATTGGAATAATTCAGTTGGTTTATGTGATTTGATAGTAATCATAGGGAAGCCTTACATATGTTAAGTTGGAGGGAGATTGGATCCTTAAATGGGGTTTGTGAAATTCTGAAATGATGTTCTATTGCTGAAAGTGCATGACAATAGTCTAAAACTTCATCTTTGACATCAAAATTGGCTTTGTGATGATGCCATAACTTTTTTTTAATTTATACTTCAAATAAAGGTCAAAAGGGAAGGGAAAGGGAAGAGTTCCTAGACCTACAACTACCAATGAATAGTGATAATGGAGGATGCTACAATGGACAACCTTCCTAAAACTAAGTTCCACTTAACCAAATCAACTAATAGTATCATGAAACTAGTGTTATCTTCTAAGGTTTGCAGATTTTCAATTGTTCATTCACCATAAAGCATGAATAAAAGATGATTTTTAAGTGCAACAATTAATTTGTGTTCAAACTAGATTTACATTGCTGTTTATCTTCAACAAACAACAAAAATCATGAACAAGGAAGGACATCCACACAATAGTATTCTTCAACATCAATGAACAACATTCACTAAACTACTAAAAGCATGCAAAATACATAAAACAAAAAAATCAAATCTACTCAAATCTATTAACTATGAGGAGATGAATTATGAAACATGAGAGAAACTCAAGAATCCACCCAAAGCAATGAATTTCTATTGAAATTTTAGTAGCATGTCATTACAACAACTCAACTCCCTCTAAAAATGAGAGGAGACCCCCTATTTATAGTTTTCCAAAAGAAAAATGAATGGCCAAGATTTAATCTCATTGTGTGGCCAAGATTCATTACAAATTAGGGTTTCACCTATCCCCAATATTTCATAATTTAAAATACATTCCTTGTCTTTTCTCTATTTTTTCCTCTAGTGGCCTGGCACTATATCACTTTGTCCTATAGTGATTTTCCCTTTTTTTGTAGCTAAATAGTGAGGAACTTAGCATCAATGACATGCTTTCCTTGATTTTTTTAAACAATGGCATACTCCATGAATTTACCTATTAGTGCCTGAAGTTTATTCCACTCTATGATATCTAATTGAAGCACTTGGAAGGTTAGCTTTTTGGATCTTCCTGTGATCAGTTCCAAATTCTTTGTACACTTAGGCATGTGCTTGATCACCTGCTTCAACTGGGAAAAGGCTCGAGCAAAAAAATCCATAAAGTTTGGTGTTAATGAATCCATGGCCCCTTTCTCCATTTTCTTGTGGAAATATGGCCTGATCTTCTCTGAATCTAGCTCGACAACGAGCATGTCATAATATGTCATAAGCTTCAAAGAATACTCACATTTCATCCTATGTTCCTTGACCCATTCAAGGTCAAGCTCAACTTCATGGAGTACTCGCTCTAGGATGTCTCTCCTATGGTCCAAGCCCTTCTTCCACATCTCGACCAACCAATGGTAGTCCTTTACTAGGGCCAACTCATTTTCCTAGGTCTTCTCAGGTATTTTTAGGATAGCCTCAAGATTAGGATATGTAATCCTATATAATTTAGGGAAGTTATTACAAATTTTTTTTGTGCCCTCAAGCTATTTTTGTACTTCCCCAAACTTGTTGACTATTTTGATGACATGGTCAATACACATATCACTATTGTATAGCATCTGTCTAAAACAATCTGAGGTAGCCTTGGTCCAACTCCTCATTTTCTCCATCTTGGAGAATTCATCTTGGGATAGCAACTGGGGTGCAAAGGATGTAGTCATGGCTTCTTCCTCTAGGGACATCCACTACTGAATGTAGGTACTGAGACTCGCCACTTGCACCTTCAACTCCTCCTTGGAGGATTGATCTTTATTCATTTTCTCAACAATCATGGCTACCGACCCTTGGAATTCATCTATCTTTTATTCCCTTGTAGCCGTGCCTAGGTTGATGGTAGAGATATTGTAGTTAACTCCCTCTCCTCTATCCATCACTGGGGTGGCTACTTGCACAGTCCTTGATCCAGATGCGTCAACTGTTATATGGGATCAAATCCTCAACTTCTTTTCTTTTGGCACCTTTTTCTACACCTTGGCAAGTAGAGCCTTGAGCCGGGACTTAGGGTTTGTGAGGACTGGGGTCTTCTTTTGTAACTACTTCTCTAACCAATCGAGGAGTTGAGCTTCCCCTTTTGGTGACTCATGGTCAGCTTCCTCTCTTTGCTCAAGTTGGGGTTGCTTTTCCTCATGCCTTGGAGCTTTGTGTTTTGTTTTCTCCTCTTCCTTATCTGAGTCCTGAATCAATATGGCCTTTTCCTTTTTAGACTAAGTCAGAGCAATGTTCTCCATAGTGGAACCTTCTGTTTGTGATGCCTCCCTCATTTATTGCTCTAACCTAGGACTCTTCCTTACTTTAGATTCTTTTTCAGTTTTATCTCCTCCTTCTTCCTCTTCTTTTCCTTTCTCAGGAGGCACTTCCTCCTCTTGAACAGGGCCTTTTTCTTTCCCAATTAGTGGAGGCCCTATGGGTACCTCCTCATTAACTTCAATGTTTGCTTCCTTCTCCTCGGGAGGCTACTTCCAAGATCCAAATTCTTCTCCCATATCCTTGAGATGCTGGGAAATCTCCTCATCGAGCTCCTGATAGGAAGTCTCTATGATGTACCTTTCATTTAGAGCTTCAGTGTCTTCCTTCAAAGATTGTGATTTTTCTTCATCTGTTGCCACCTTATCTATGCTTAGGCCTTCCCTACCCTTAGGGTGCACAAAGTAGTCATTCTTCAAAGGATCCTCAGGCTCTTCCATTATCCCTTTTGTAGCTTCCATATGTCTCTTCTCCATTTCTTCTAAAATTTGCATGGTCGCCTCCATCCTTGGTGGCTCTGTGCATAGTGGAGGGATAAGTAGGCCAACTGTGATCTGAGCCTTCAGAGCTTGGACATTAGGATTTAGGATTACTCTCGAGATCTCTGCAGGTACTCCTTACATATACTTAGCAAAGGCATCAGGAAAGGTTAGCAAAGGCATAGTAGTTGTGGCCATGGAGGATATGATAGTGGATAAAGTAGGTAGTGGTGGTGGCAGTGAGGCCGACGAAAAAGGGAATGTCATGGCTGAAGAGGAATCCAACACCATAATGGGAGTTGTTGGAGAAGAAAAAGTGAGGTGAACGATGATGTCCACAACAAGAGGGGAGGAAACTTCCAATGCTTGAGAAGTAGGGGCGATGGAGTGGCAACGACAGTGGTCAAAGCTGGAGCAGAGTAGTAGGTGGTGATTTCGGTTGCTCAGCCTCTTCTTCTCCTTCATGCAAGGATCTTCCTTGATTGTAGGCATCTCATCGAATCCTCCTATTTTCTTTGCTTTCTTTGAGGTCTCACCTTCTGAAGCCTTCTGCATATAAACCTTATGCTTAGGCTGGAGTTTAGATACCTCTTTTCTCTTTCTCAACCTTGTAACTGGAGGAGACTTGGGGGATTCCTCAGTTGGGGCAATATCAACCCCACTATCTGTCTCGCTCTCGAGCTCATCTTTGAGCTCTCCATAAGTTAGTGTAACTCCTAGCAGGTTAAGTTGAGGAATCTGGGCATCAACCCATTTCCTTGTTATGCTCTCAGTTGGTTTAGTTACAATATCCAGGTCATTGGCCTCTTCACTCCATTCTATCAGGGGAAGTGGTAAGTTAGCAACAACATAAAACCTAGGATCCACAAGGATGTCCTCCTCCTCCATAATCTGATCCGATATTGGGAAGAGATTGATTGTTTTCACAAATTGGGTAGTCATGTGCATGTAGTTCCGCATGCACACCTCTTAATCATCTTGAAATTTTTCCCAAAAGTCTTCAATATGGGGCAAGTGGGTGTATTCTCTTTTGAAAAATTTCTTCAATTTATAGTAAGGATCCATTCTAGGATTGGCTATGTTGGGACCCAGGTTGTATTCTATGATCTCCTTTTTTGAATATTCCGCACATTGGGATGTGAGAATGGCATACATGCGTTGGTTGAAGGTGAGAGGGTAGGGTTTTCTGGCCCTATGCTTGTCACTCAACAAAGTATGAGAATTTTTCTACTGCCGAGAGACCTCCAATATAATTAGCTGGTTGTTAGGATACCAGGGCATTTTCTATGGTCTCTTAGAGAAACCCTCCATTCTGATGTACATAAATTTGAGGAACTGAATGAAAGTGAGGGCACTGTGGTAGACCCTCCAGTGAAAATCCCCTCTGACGAGCTTAATGATATGCCCAATGAAGGCATCATTTAATCTCTGGTAGTCCCTTTTGAAGTTTTTGTATTATGGTTGAGGGCACTAGTCATATACTTTGAGTTCCCTTCTTGAATATGGATTTGGTGCAATGAAGAGTCCTTTGTATGGGAAAGGATGTGCCAGGAGGTCATATAAAATTGCAAAGTCTTCTTCATGGCCATGAATTGTGCATGCAAGTTTTCACTAATGATCTTGGCCCAGTGGAATTTTGTTTCTCCCCAGATGATTTCCTCAACAAAGTAGAATATCCATTCCTGAAAGAATGCAACACTAGGGAGGCCCATTACTCTACTCAATAGAGTAACCAAATCATGGTACTCTTCATGGAAGTTACTTCAGAAAAGCTCCTGTGGTACCTTAGTAGCACTCCCCCTCTTCTCCTTCAACCAATTTTGGTTGATTAAGATTCTTGCATGCTAGGGGATTGACCTTCCACGTGTTCTCAGCGCACCCCTTCTCGGTTTCCTCCATAGGAATATTAGAATATGGAATGTTTCCCCTATGGATCGTGCTGAAAAATTGGCTAACACCCTACCTTCATGGTTGATACTCTTCCTATTGCCATGGTGGTAAGCCTCTGCGCATGACATTACTAGCTACAGAGCTACAAGAGTGGGTGGGAAGCCAACTACCTTGACCAAACCACTCTTTCAAATCTTTCTTGCATCCTCCATAATGGGTTTTCTTGTGAGTCTCTGTCAGAATTCATCTATGTTTACGTTCCCTAGATTGGTGTCCGATATCGAATCCCACATAGATGTGACCTTGGAGGTGACTTCCACCCCATGGAACTAGTACTTCATCTGGTTCTTTTCCTCCTTTTCTCTGAGAACTTTGATGATATTCTTCCCCTTTTCCTTCTCTACAGACTCTCCTAAAGGTCATGTAGCTGATTCCATAAATCCTATAGACAAAGATGAAGTGACCATATTCATATAAAATCTGAGGAAATGTCTGTGAAACCCTACAAAATAGATGTTAGATTCAATAATTCACCTTTCAAAGATCATAATATTCATCAAAATTCATTGTTTGTCTCTCGTTTGGGAATATAGGGCAATGTGGGCCTAGGGATGCGAGTTTCCTTAGGTTGGTAGTCATTTGGAGAAAGCAGCAGGGAGATGGCGCAGAGGACATGGTGGCCCACACTCAACTTTTCGCATTTGAAATTCAAGGCTCAATCAAGGTGTTAAGTCATTTAGGCACATGGGTCAATCATTCATGAAGCTTTGAAGGTGCTATTTTAATTACTTTGCATGCGGGCCTAAAGGGTGAGAAAGCTAGGGATGTCTTGGCCGTTTAGAACTCTGTCATTCAGAAATGATGCTGGCAAGGCAGAAGTTCACAAATGGAGTTTCACATTGCCAAGAAAGGGTGGTTTTAACTTTAGATTTTAAAGTTCAATCGCTTGGGTGTATGTGGAAAATGACTTGTGGGAGGCATCTAGGAGATGGCTATTTGGAGATGGTGGAGATGGGACAATGGCCCATAGATAATGGTTCATACCGTCGAGCCCGCAAAAGGCTTCGACATCAATCTTTGTCAGCAGGGACCTCAAACGACGACATGGGAATCAGGCATTGGAACATGGGTGGGAAGTAAGACATAGCCATTTGTGAATGAAAATCGCAAGGTGGTGGTCCACGGTTTGCGGCTTGCACTAGAATTCCCACTCAAAAATGGGCAATGTGGAATCTGCAAAGTGGACGGACGGAGGTTCCCAATGGTTTATAAATGGCAAAGGGAAAGAGGTGGCCCACAGATGGAAGTCCACAAAGCCTGACCTGCACAGAGATCCAAACTTATATTTTGGGAAAACTTGGGATGACACTGGGATTTGCGGGTTCTGTGAAATGAAGGGAAGCAAGAGCTTCATTGTTTATGATTAATGTTGGAGCGACGATGAAAAATCATCAAAAACCCACAAATAACAGCCCATGAACTATTCAAGGCTTCATGTTTGAACTTGGGATGTGAGTTATGTGGGACCTATTGTGTGGAGAGAAAATGGCTTAGGGGCCACCCACAGATGGAAGTCTACAAAAGCAGGATCACAACAACTTGAAGACCCCCGACTCTAACTTAGAATTTTTGTTGTCTCAATAGTGATGAGAAAAGAAGGTGTCAATCTCCATTTGCAAGCCCACTAGGGATGAAAGCCTTGGTCAAGAATGGTGGCCAAAGGACTAAGCTCCGCATGGCCCTAAATGGCCGATTTTGAAGTTTTTTTTAATGTTTTGAGACATGAGTTTTGTGCGGGTTTGGATGCTGAACTAAACCTAAGGGTTTTGAGTTTTGGGTCTTAATATTTTGCAAAGTTTAAAAAAAAACTTGAATGAATGCAACTATGGTGATGGAAAACTCACCTGGTACTCCCGAAGAATCATGAAGAATGCAATGTTCAAAGTTGTCCTTGAGGCTAGCCGGGTGCGAAGGTGGCAGAGGCAGCTAGAGCACTAACAAATCTTTGACTATTTTTGGTGAAAATAATAGGTTGACTTAGCTATTTATAGAAAATTTTCCATTAAATTCTTGCATTAATTATTGTACGATGACCGACGAGGTTGGTGGACGTGGGTTTCAAAACGACCGACAACGGGAAAAGCAAGGCCCGTGATGCAAGTGATAGGTTGGTGATTTCCATTTGATGGCTTGGCAATAGGTGGCGATGGAGGATGTGGGACCTGCAATGTGGGAAGGTGACCTGGGTTGGACATCAGGAAAATGACAAAGGAGGGACGAAATCTCACCAAGTGTGACCGGTAGGTGTGAACCCACAACAAGAGGAGGATGCCAACTTTAAAGAGTAAGGAAAACTGCTAGAGGAACTCCGCGAAGGAAAAAGACTTTGAAATTTCTAGGGTGGTGAACTTCGATCAACTAAAGATGGTAATTTTATGACTCCTTGACCATTTGGAACTCAAAACAGGGGGCACATAGAATGAGATAGAGGAAAAAGTGACCCAGTAAAGGAAAAAAAGAGAGGGTCCCCATTCTGAATGGGGCATGTGTGCTATAGGCACAACAAATTATGACTCTATTGGGAGAATGCTCTCGAGCATTCTAAGGATAAATATTCATTCAAAATATAGAATCTCTAGTTTCACAGACCAAGAGCCAATTTCCATAAGTGAACTGAGGAACTTGAAGGAGAACATGGATCCTTAACTGAATCAGATCATGGGAACATCTCACAAGTGTGTGTATGGTGAGTTCATTCCCTTTCTTCAAAAACTATAGCAAACAACTACTAATCAAGCAAAGCAAGCTACATAAATTTTCTAACCCCAAAAGTAACCTAGACATTGCTTCGTTGTCAACCAAGCATCCATAGCCCTAAAGAAGTTGTCGGTATGACCCCACGAACATTGCTCTACTGCCAACTAGACATCCATAGCCCTGATAGAGTTGTTTGTACACCCACACAATTGCTTTATTTTTCATTACTTTCTTCCTTTTCTTTCTTTTCAAATATTTCCTTTTTGATGCTCTTTCTTTTGTTCAACCGCGTAAGCATCGAAGCTTACTGTGGGTTTGGAATCACAGTGGTCACTAGAGCAGACTTAAGATTTTTCACTTGCCCAAACTTCATAAAAACCATTGTATAGCTCTTCAAAAATAATTTAATGTGCATTTTGTGCATGATCCAAGATGAGTGTGAAATGATTCAAGCAAGGGTCCTATTCTAGGTCAAGTCAGAGTTCAAATAAGGAAACCACTTTGTTGGCCTCCTACAATGATTTCACAACTAAGCCTTTATGACCATGATTCAAAGATTGGACATCTAACCTGAATAGCCATTCAATCATCATGAAGGTGCATTTAACTTGTCAACCCAAGGACGTGAAATTGAAATGGGTCAGCACTGTATGTGCACTAGGGTCTCAAGTAGTCATTGCATACTGCAACTAAGAAACACAATACTGAAAGTAAATTAATTGAAAGGAAATAAAGTAAATGCTGGACATCAATCAACAACTATACTAAACTGAAATATGTATAGGAATAAAGGTCTGAACAACAAACAAGAAACTACTCTGTTTGTTTTGGCTGTAGGAATAGACACAGAATGGACTTCTAGTGGCTGTAGGAACCGTCAATGCTAGATTTTAAACTAAGTATCAAACAAAAAGTAACACTAAGCTAATGCTAAACTAAGAAGATGGATTAATCACCAAGTGGGCCCCCTTGGATAAGTGTCCTCTAAACTAACAAGAACTTAGAACTTTATTTTATTCATTGTAAATAATGCATACAAAGAGTAATGTATATGTATTGCTAAAACTGAAAATGAGAGTACAATGTAAAATCTTGCAACCTCATTTTTTTTTTTGAAGGAGCATCCAATTATTATTTATACTACTGCTAAACAAGGTAGTCAACTCCACGACTGGGAGGATTCCATTTAGGGAAAATAGGGGAAAATGGAGCAATGACAGTTACACATGCAGGGAATCTAGTCAGACATGCGAGTCAAGCATAGATCCAACACAACAGTAACACCTGTGCATGCTCGATCATTAAGATCCACTACAAGGTGGTTATGTTCAGTTGCATGAAGAATCTTTGCTGCTGGCTTCCTTTGACTTGGAGCAATTTCTTAGCTGGACGTTATGGTGCATGCCTAGCTGGTGGTGTCTTCCTTAACTTGGTGTATTAAATCTACATGTGAAGGTTAGTACGTATAATAACTGCACATCAATAACCACTCTAAGAAACATTCATTAATCACATGCAAAATCAATATAGATGACCAACATATTATGCCAAATATCATTAAAGCTTGTAGGGATAGGGTAATGTCAAATGTTGATGGTTTGCAAGAAACATTATGCCAATTCTAGCACTTAATCATTAAAGTCCATGAAATCTATGAGCAAATAGACTATAGATGCTCCCCAAAACTATACCAAGAACTAGGCTCATCACTCCCCCCAACCTAACATCTTTCTGGTCCTCCAATAGGGGAAGAATTGTTCTTCTACAAAGTCAAAGCTCTGAAATTTGCAACTAAGAATTGTCCAACATCAATGGCTACAGTGCATGAGTCAAGATCCCAATAGAATCCTCCCAATTTGTTAAACCTGTTCCATCTCTAATTTTCTACAGCAATGTCACTTTGGTAGAATCTGAAATTTGGCATAGGCCACATGAGCATGGGTGGCTGAAAAGTTAAGGGAAGCCAATGCTGTCCCTAAGTTCTCCCAATTTGAATATGTCTCTCAATTCTTTTTAATGCTGCGGCATAATTGTGGATGGAATGAGGCTCACCTTGTTTCAGCTCATCAGTCAAACTATTCCATCTATGAGATAAACGTCTCTTCACAATTTCCTCCTTTGCTACTATTTTTACCTCATATTTTGTGTAAATTGCCTCAATCCAAGGCATAATGCTATTACCATAGCTTGGTCTGAGCAACATTCTATGCCATTCTCTGTAAATATCCCTTGGGTTGCTTGATTAATCTCTAACAGGCAGAGGAATATCAAACTCCAATTGTCTATAAGCACCATGTTGTTGTCCCCAACTAATTTCATTTTGCACCCAAGACATGAATGCTCTCAATTGAACATCCGCAACATACAGTAGTGGGTTCCAATTGTAGTCTTTTGTGACAACATAATTATGTAAATAAAATTCACATAACAAATTCTTAATTTCAGGGGAGACAATCCTATAAGCATTGAAAAATTCCATAGGGGCATCAATAGAAGGGTTTAGACTTGAGGCAAGTGTTGACATCTTAAAAGAGATACTTCTCTTTTAGGAACATAGCATAAACCCTCAAGGGTCCTCTACATTCCATAATCTTGGGCGCCAAAGCTGCCATATCATCTACCCTCTGCTTCAGGGTAGCAATTTATGTATTTTCCCCCTCAATCTCTTCATCCTTCTTTTGAATTTCCTCCTTCAAATTCCATTTTTCCTTTTCTCCATTCTTCCTCCCATCTTTGTATCTATTTCCATAAATTCAAAATTGTCACATGTACTATAAAAATGTGAGGGTTATGAATGCTTACTAGTCTCTTTGTTGATGGGGCTCCTCATATGGCATTATTTGCATGGACTTAGGTTGTCTAGTTATCTACGATTGTAAGGGTGCTATTTCTTGTTGTTGTTGTTGTAGGACTTCATGCTGCAGGACCTCTTGCTCATGCAATAGGACTTCTTGCTCATGATGTAGGAAGTCCTGATTTTCCTCCAATTCTTTTGCAATGCTAGGAAGATCAGCCAGTGTTATGTTTGCTGCTCCCTTAAATATGTCTTCTTCTTTTCAACATGCTCCTACTCCATTGGAGCTTTAGGATCCTCATGTTAAGTCTCACCATTTTTAGGGATTTCCTACAAAGGCGTACCAATCGTAGGCCTGAATGGTCTTGATTTTATTGGAGGTATTTCACACTTTCCTTTGGCTATAGGATGAGCAGTATCAACCTTCCTCTTTTTTGGACTTGGCACTTTTATTTCTGCAGGATGTGTTTTAGCCTTCCCTTTTCTCATTTCTACCTTTCTCCACTGTGCCTTAGTTTTCATGAGGGTTCCAATTGGAACTTCATCATCAAAATCTGAGGAAGAACTTTATTTTTCTGAGTGCTCTATTCTAGAAGAACTAATTTCAATGGTTTCCTTAATTGCAGGAGGATTCATGCTAGAGCCAACACTAGAGGTTGCAGCACTAGGAATGGCTTTAGCCATGCTTACTTCCTTGCTAGATCCACGGGGTTGAGGTATAGCCCTAGGTGGCAAATGTTTACTATCTACAAAGTCCTCCTGGTGATAATCTTGATCAACCTTAATAAAATATTCCCAATTTATTCTAGAAGCATCACACAGATATTTTTCAAAGGCAATTTAATCAAGCAATGGTGAGAGATAGAGTTATCCCTACCTTTCTGGGTCTCGACTGCCATGATTGAGAGAAGATTGTACAACACATTGGGAACATTCATCCTCCTCCTGTGCCTCATGTGATTCAAAATCTTGAAATGGAAAAAATGAAAATTTGATTGGCGACCCTCACAAGTGATGTATTTGATGACATACATAGCTATCTACTTCCACGGCTCGGGCAGAGACATTCTCTTTGCACCCTTCTTGTCTATGGTCAATAGGGGGTCATTTGGCTCTGTGAATTCAACCTTGGCTTTCCTGGCATCTTTGGAAACAAGGTAATTTTCACCATTAGCAGGTAACCCTATAGCTTCTGTAATTCTTTCCTCTGTTGCCACAACTTCTAACCCTTTTACTATGGATTTTCCTTCTGAAAATGACTAGGAAAATTCAAGGGAAATGTCTTCATCAAAACCATTAAACTTCAAAAAGTAATCTATCTAGTGACAATTTTGAAATTTGGTTAGGAATTGTACATCCTGCAGTAAAATTTCATGCACTATGGGTTTGTTTCGAACTAACCCACCTCCCATTGTCTGAATCAAACAAATTCTCTACAATTTTTCTGCAATTCCCCTTCTAAAAATCAAATGCACTTCCCTGCAGTGTCTGCTAATTTCTAGTGTCGACGTCGACTGAATTTCCTTTCTTTTGTTTTTCTCTTTTTGCTTGCAACTTAAGATTATGATAGGGAAATAATAGCATGAAAGGGAGTGATAAAGGGAAATTATGATAGGAGGAATTGGCGGCAACAGTTATTGTCACTGCATGCAATCAAAATTTAAAATTTCTAATGCAACCTACTATGGTTTGACACATGGACAATAAAATATTTGCATCTTTTTCATTCCCCTCCCCCAACCTAAATTTGGACATGTGTCCACACATGTGAGATGGGAGTGGTGATTAACACGTAATGATGGCATTTATGCGAATATCTATACTAACATACTGTGATTAAATGAACATACTTAAAAGATGATCAAAGATAGCAATTAATGCACACATACCTGAATGTGTGGAATATTTGCTGTAAAGATCACAGATAAAGTAATGCTTGCCTGTTTGGAAAATGGATTGAATAATGAATGAAGATGGGGTGGAATGGAGTGAGGTGGAATGAAGTGATGGAAGAGAGAGAAAGGTGGTACGGATGGGTGGATGGGTGGATGACGAAGAAATGGACTTCCACATAAGTAAAAGTATTTATTATGGAAAGTATGTACCTCAATTAGGCTAAAGGAAGGATGCTAGGTCCACCGCCTTTAGCTGTAGGAAGCTTTGAGTGCTGGGTGAATTGCTGTAGGAATTCTTCTTTAGAAGTTGGCTTATGATATAATCTGAGGCAATGACCATTGACAAGTAATTTGAACCTGACATGGTCAATGGTGGTAAGCTGACAAAATCCAGTGGGAAAGACTTCAGCAACCTCGTATGGTCCTAGCCACCTTGTTTGCAATTTTCCTACATTGTCCTGGTATCTTGAATCATAGAGCAAGACCCAATCTCCTGGTTTGAACTTTTTTTCCTTGATAAATTTTCCATGCCACTTGATTCTCTGATTCTGCACTACTTTTTTATGCTGTAGGGTTGCTCTCCACATTTTATCCAAAGCATTTTGCTGCATGATTCTTTCTCTTCATGCTTTAGAAATGTTCATCCCTAAATCCATTATAGTTCACAGAGTTTTATGTTGAAATTCGATTGGCATCATAGCTATCTTTCCATACAACAACTCAAATGGGGTGAAGCCTGTAGTTGTTTTCCATGTTGTCCTATAGGACCAAATAGCTTTGGGTAATTTGTTTTCCCAATCTTTCCTATAGATAGCTACTGTTTTAGTCAGAATGAATTCAATTTCTCTATTTGTCACCTCAACTTGGCCATTAGCCTGGGGGTGATAAGGAGTAGAATTTCTATGCCTAATATTGTACTCATTTACCAGTGCTGGAACAAGAGTTGATGTGAATTGTGGCCTTTGGTCAGTCACTATTTATCTTGGAACTCTATATCTTGTGAAAATATCCTCATAAAGAAAATCTACAACCTTGTTATCTTGTGCATGCTTCATGACTTTAACTTCTACCCATTTTGTTACATAATTAGTGCATACCAACATATAAGACTTACCATTTGGTGGAGGGTCAATTGGTCCCACAAAATCTAAGCCCCACTTGTCAAAGGGAGTGATCACCATATAAGGTCACAGTGGCATCTCATCAGATCTAGTTTGTCTGCCCATTCCTTGACATCTATCACATTTTCTAGTATATCTTCCTATATCCTTGTGGAGTGTTGGCGAGTAATATCTTGTCTTTAAGATCTTCATTGCTATCGTTTTGGTTGCAAAGTTCCCTCCACATGGTTCATTATGACATGCATGCAAAATGTAATGTATCATCTTCTCTCACACATATTCTTATGACATGGTCAGGTCCAGTATAAAACAAACATCCAAAAATCCAAGAGAAAGGAAAATATTTTTCAATGAGATCCCTTTTCTCTTTTGGGGAGAAGTGAGAAGGAATTCTACCTATAACCAAGTAATTGGCTATGTCAGCATACCAGGGTACTTGTACACTAAGAGAGAATAGATGTTCATCAGGAAAAGAATCATCTATGGTCTGGTTTTCTTTTGATGTAGTTAGCCTTGAGAGAAAATCCGCAACAACATTGGCTTTCCCTAGCTTATCTACAATGGTTATATCAAACTACTGCATCAATAATAACCATCTTTCCAATCTCCCTATGATCAAAGGTTTATTCACGAGATATCTAATGGCTACATGATTAGTATGCACAAATATTTTGTAGCCTATTATGTAGTGTTTGAATTTGTACAGTGCATAGATTACTACCAACATCTCTTTCTCTATCACTATATAATTGAATTCAACTCCTTGCAAATATTTGTTGACGAAGTAAATAGCATTTCAACAGCCCCCTCTTTTTGTCTTAGAACTAATCCTATGAAATAATCTAATGCATCAATGTGAATGTGGAAAGGAAGCTCCCAATTGGGTCCCTTGAGTATAGGAGCATGAGTCAAAGCTGCCTTCAAGTTAGAAAATGCCTTATCACAAGCTTTAGTCCACTGAAACTCAACATCTTTAGTGAGAAGGGTATATAATGGTGCTACTACCTTGCTGAAATCTTTGATGAATTGCCTATAATACCCTACATCAACCAAGAAAATCTTAACATCCTTTTGTTTTGCAGGTGTAGGAAGATTTGTGATTACCTCAATTTTTGTAGGATCTACTTGAATTCCCTTGTGGGAGATGTAGTGGCCAAAAACTACACTTTCTTGCATCATCATAAAACACTTTTCACTATTTAAGAACAAGTTTTTATCTTCAAATATCTATAGGAATCTCTTGAGATTTTCCAATGCTTGATCAAATTCAACACCATAAGTGGTGAAATCATCCATATAAATCTCCATGCAATCATGAGAAATGTTTGAAATATACTAATGACTTCCATCTGGAAAGTTGTAGGTGCATTGTACAAGCCAAATGGGAGCACTGAATAGGCATAGGTCACCCATGGATAGGTAAGTGTGGTCTTCTCTTGGTCTTCTAGTGCAATCTGGATCTGGTTGTACCTGTTGAATCCATTAGAAAAGAGAAGTACTATTTTCCTGCAAGTGTGTCCAGAACCTGGCCAATGAAGGTCAAAGGAAAATGATCTTTTTGTGGAAGCATTAAGTTCTCTGTAATCAACACAGATTCGCCACTTCCCTGCTTTCTTGGGAACAATCACTAATGGAGACACCCACTGACTATCTGAAATGGGATAGATAAATCCTGCATCTAGCAATTTTTGTAGTTCTCCTTTCACAATTTCTCTTAGTGTAGGGTTAATCCTTCTTTGTGGCTGTCTTATTGGAGTGCAATAATTTCTAATATAAATTTTGTGGGTACAAATCTTAGGATCTATTCCCTTCATGTCATGATAATCTGATGCAAATGCATGCTGGTGGGCCCTTAATAGATTTTCTAACAAGAGTTGTTGCACTTCACTCTATTTACTATTAACATTTAGATATTTTCCTTCTAACAACTATACTTGTGTAGTTAACTATACCATGGCTACTTCATTAACACATGGTACCTTTAGTTCATACATCAACAATGTATGGAACACACCTATTGCTGTAGGAAGAATGCCTGCAGGAACAACAGTTGCAGGAACGATGGCTATAGGAAGATTGTCTGTAGGAAGATCATCTGTAGGAACAGTGGCTACAGGAGGAATAGATAAAAGTGTCCTAACTAAAGTAGAAGATGAGGCTTCCTCTACTCCATAATGGTTTTGAATGATGTTAGTCAACACTTCATCTTCATCTTGGAGCTGCATGAAAGAGCTTCTGCCTAGCATCATAAGCTGCACCACAAAAGTAACTTCCTCGACCTCTTCACCAACTTGTGGCCATATAAAATCTTCTTCATCATGGGATGGCTAAGCAGGTGGATAAAGAATAAAATTTTTAGTACTCCTTCCATATAAAATGGTCATGTCACCTGAACGACATCCAATGTAGGCATCTACAGTTGCCAACCAAGGTTTGTCAAGAATGATGGGATACCCGCCTAGTGTAACCTTAGGAGAAAGTATCATAAAACCTGCTGGATATTCACAGGAGTCTAGAACTACCACAAGATCCTCTACTACACCATTAGGCTGAACAATAGAGCTATTTGTAAGCTACAAGATAGTAGGAGTAGATCTCATGCTTGCAATATTTAGTTGTTGCAGGATGTCTTTTGTCATTACATTGATTGCTACCGCTAAATCAATTAGAGAATTCTGCACTTGAATCTCATTTATGACAACAGCTACCATAGGACTACTTGGGTCATTATATTTGGGAATAGTCACTTTTCCCAACATGATATCAACTAGTTGGCCCACCACATGAACTGTAGCTAGGTCTTTCTTCTTCCTTCTTGGCTTCTTAAGAGAAGCTTCCTTGATAGCCTTGTCATAGATTGGAACATCTTTTATGGCCTGAAATAGAGGTATTTGAACACATATATGCTTTAGCTGGTCCATGATGTCAAAAGTGGCATCCTCTTTTTTTTCTTTCTTCTTGGCAACTTGCAGTCTCTGAGGAAATGGTGGTTCTTGATCGGTCTACTTAGCTTGGGATGGTTTTGGATTTTTAGGCACATTTGACTGAATGGGATCATTTAGAGGCTCCTCCTCTTCCACAAGAAGCTCAATAATGATAAGCTTGGAAGAGGCTAGTAGCTTGGTTCTTGAACACAGTTGGATATCACTTACACTCACAACATATGGAAGAAATTGATTTGAATCGGTAGAATATATAGGCTGCTGCAATGGCTTGTTATTAGGATTGGATGTGGGTTGAGCTGGTAGCTGAGTGGGTTTAGGTGCATTTGAGCTTAGATTAGCAGGTGGAGGCATTATAATAGGTTGTTGGGGTTGAGAAGGTGGCTGCATGTAACTGGTGTTTTGAGTAGGCCATTGTTGTCCTCCTCTCCATTGATTTGTTTGCTGCCAATTCCCTGGAGGTGGTTGCCAATGCCCTTGAAATTGCTGCAAATTCCCTTGAGGTTACTACCACTGAGGTGGAGGACTTTGATGGCTAGGCCAAGCATTTGGAGGGTTACTCCAAGGCTGTGGTGGATATCCTCCATAACTGGGTGGATATGGGGGTTGCCATTGGTTACCAGATGAATCATAATTAAAATATGTTCCAACATAGGACAATGGATCTGGTGGCATACCTTTTCTTGGAGCCCAAGGATTCCTTTATGCAACATAGTAGACTTGGTCTTCTTCAATTTGAATTGGATTGAACTCAGGTGGGGCTTGCTTTCTTTCCAGGTTAGCTACCATCTTACATGTGCAATCCTTCTTTTGTCTGCAATGGGGACGATACTCTGTCAACATCATCTCTGCCTCCTCTTGCTTCTTTTTGGCTTGAAGTGTATCTAACTGTGTAGGTAGATTGTTGATAATATCTTGCTTGAAATCTGCTAGCAAATGAGTGATCTCCATTCTTGAAACTCCACCCGTAGTTGGCTTACCCATGGATGATTGATAGGCTCTCCCTTTCTTTGAAACTACTATAGAGTAATTCTAACATATTTTCTTGATATCCTCCCAAGGAACTTGGTAGATATCTCTTCTTGCCATGAGATCCAAAGCATCAGTGCAAATTTCATTGATTCCTCTTAGGAAAAATGACTTTTGTGAGTCCTGATTAAGTGCATGGTGTGGAGATTTTTGCAAGAAAAATAGAAACCTTGCAATGTAATCTTCCAAGCTCTCATCTTGCTTCTGCTGCATCCTAAAAATGTCTCCTCCTCTCATGTCACTACCCCTACAGTATTCCTTGTACTTTTTAAGGAATTTTGTCTTCATGTATTCCCAAGTTTCCACAGTATCTCTACCTAGTCTCATGAACCATCTTAATGCAATCTATTTCAAAGTGATGGGAAATAGCTTAAGCCTATGGACATCAGTAGTATAATCATAACTTCTATAGAGTATGTGAAACTCAAATAAGAAGGTATCAATATCTTCTATCACAAGTCCATAAAAATTGGGGAGTGCTGAGGTAGGAATGTTCTTGATGTTGTCAACTTCATTTTGATGGGAAATGGGGAAAGAAAAAGATGGTTGGTTCTGTCGATTCCTATTTGCATCACCCATGCCTGCTTGATGTGGTTCAAAGGAAAAGGGGTTCTCAAGCTGATTTTGATCTTCCAAGGAGACTTCAGAACTAGTTAGATTAGGATATGTGTCAGAAAAGGGGTGTGGATCTTCTTCTTCTTCTAGGATATTCTGGTACTCAACTAGTTGAAATGGATGAGGATTGTTAGGAAGGAATCTCTTGTAAGCATCCCTTCTCCTTCCTCTATGCATATAGTATCACTTACTATTAGTCAGCTCACACAAATAATTGGAAAAGAATCAAGGGGGTCATTACTTCCTATATGAGTATATGCTAAGAATAACTTTCAAAATACTACAAGAAAAAATATCAATGACTCCAAAAGACTTCCTAGCTTGAAACCGTCCTCGACAATGACACCAAAAATGTTGGCCTCCTACAATGATTTCACAACTAAGCCTTTACGACCATGATTCAGAGACTGGACATCTAACCTGAATAGACATTCAATAATCATGAAGGTGCATTTAACTTTTCAACCTAGGGATGTGAACTTGAAATGGGTCAACACTGTATGTGGACTATGGGCTCAAGTAGTCATTGCATACAACTAAGAAACACAATACTGAAAGGAAATAAAGTAAATCCTGGAAATCAATCAAAAACTATGCTAAGCTGAAATATGCACAGGAATAAAGATCTGAGCAATAAACAGGAAACTAATCTATCTTCTTTGGTTGCAGGAACAAGCACAAAATGGACTTCTAGTGGCTGCAGGAACAGTCAATGCTAGATTTTAAACTAAGTATCAAATAACAAGTAACACTAATCTAATGCTAAACTAAGAGGAAAAATTACTCACCAAGTGGTCCCCCTTGGATAATTATCCTCTAAAATAACAAGAACTCAGATGCTCGAACTCAAAACTTTATTTTATTCATTGTAAATCATGCATACAAAGAGTAATGTATCTGTATTGCTGAAACTAAAAAATGAGAGTACAATGTAAAATCATACAACCTCCTTTTTTTATGAAGGAGCATCCAATTATTATTTATACTAATACTAAACAAGGTAGTCAACTCCATGACTGGGAGGACACCATTTAGGGAAAATAGGGGAAAACAGAGTGACAACGGTTATGCATGCAGTGAATTTGGTTAGACATGCGATTCAAGTGTAGATCTAGCACAATAGTAACACCTATGCATGATCGATTATTAAGATCCACTGCAAGGTAGTTACATTCAGTTGCATGAAGAATCTTTGCTACCTACTACTTTTGACTTGGAACGATTTCTCAGCTGGACATTATGGTGTATGTCCAGCTGGTGGCATCTTCCTTAACTTGGTGTATTAAATTTGCATGTGAAGGTTAGTACGCATAATAACTGCACATCAATAACCACTCTAAGAAACATTCATTAATCACATGCAAAATCAATATAGATGACCCATATATTATGCCAAATATCATTAAAGCTTGTAGTGATAGGGTAATGTCAAATTTTGATGGTTTGAGAGAAACATTATGCCAATTCCAACACTTAAGCATTAAATTCCATGACATCTATGAGCAAATAGACTATAGATGCTACCCAAAACTATACCAAAAAATAGGCTCATCATACTTCACATAAGCGATTAAAGACCAATAGTCGTGAATGAAGATTTATACAAAGAACACACAAGAGTGGGCAGAAAAATGAACTATTTGTCAAGCCAAGCATGGCCACCACATCAGAAACAAAAGAACACTCTCGACAAAACAAAGCAGCCAGGAAAATGAGAAAAATAGAAGCAAAAGTTGATAGAAAAACAAAGGAAACCTAAACTAACCTATATACAACTATATACAGAGGGTGAGCTCAAAATCTCAGGGGAGGAAATAATGCTTGAAATGCTACCCATTGAAAAGCAATAGGATGTATTCTCTAGTTAGCGTCTTGAGGCAAAAAACATTATCTCTTAAAATTTCAAAGATCTAAAAGGGGCCAATTTAGAGATTGTCGAATTTGCCTTGTCCTTGTTTCTTTTCATGGGCCTTGTCCCAACAAAGGACTAAGTCAAAAATTCTAAAGGCCTTAACTTTGGCTCAATAATCAAACCATCTTTTAACCATGCCTTGGTGTTTGGAAATTTTTTCAATAGCTTGGTCACATACTTCTTCTAAGTGGAGTAGTTCAGTTAAACATGCCTCTTGACGATCTCCCTCTTCATAAAAGGTGTTAATAAATTGGAGGGTAGGGATCTTGAGATGGATAGGAAACATAGGCTCCAAGCCATAAAATAGATGGAATGGGGAATCACCTAGGGAGGCCTTGTGGCGTGTACGATCTACCCAAAGGGAAAAACGTAGCTGGGTATGCCAATCCTTGGGGTTCTTATCAAGCAACTTCTTGATTGTGGTCATCATATTTTTGTTTGTTGATTGAGCAAGGCCATTGCCTTGGGTATAGTAATTGGATGAAAACTTGAGGGTGATGGAATAATCAAAGGTCCAACTAGAAAATTTGAGTGAGGAAAAAGAAGGGCCATTATCACACATGATAGAATAAGGGAAACCAAAATGATTCAAAATAAAGCTTTCAAGAAAATTAATGACCAACTCAGTATTACATTGTCTACATGTAATTGCTTATGTCCATCTAGTATAGTAATCAGAAGTGGTTAGAATGTACCTATGACCCATAGAGGATAGTGGGCTTACCAGACCGATGAAGTTGAGACCCCATTGAGTGAACGGTCTTTCCTCTAGGATTGGTTGTAGCGGGAAAACAACATTTTGTTCTCTGGTTGTAGTAGTCTAACACATGTGGAAGGTTTGAACATGATTGTGTGCATCCTTAAATACCATTGGCCAATAGTACCCTGCTCACAAGATTTGATGAGTGATGGAAAGGCCAGATCAACGACTTGTGCCAAACATATCATGAAACTCTTTCAACACTCATGTTGCCTCTTTTTTCCCAAGGAATCTGAGGTAGACCCCTTCATGATTCCTCTTGTATAGTATAGGCCCCTGCAACATATAGTTGTTACTTTTCAGTCAGAGGGAACATTTTTGGACTCCCTGCAACTGGGATGGGCACTTGTTATTCAACAAGTAGTAGACAATGTCATCGTACCACTCTCTAGGGGAGACATCTTCAAGTTGATATTGCTAAACAGTGAGCTCAGGTCCACCCTCATCCAATGTTTCAGCTATCATTCGGGTGAGGGCCCCCCCTCTTACTAACTTCATGGAATGAATATCCATATCATATTCCTGCAGCACGGTGACCCATTTTTCTCTTCTTTCCCCCAACTCATTCTACATCAACAATGTTTTTACTGTCGGGTCAGACACAATGGAAAACACTTTGTTCTGTAAGATGTAATTTCTAAATTTCTTGACTCCCTTGACTAAGGCATAGGACTGCTTCTCCACATTGTGATATCTAATCTCAAAATATTTTAGTGGGGCACTCATGAAAGTGATTAGATGTTCACTTCCTTTGAGTCAATATACTAGCATAGGAATGGTCTGAAGTGAGTGAGTAAATGTAAAACAAATTTAGGTAATCTGGGCTGACTAGTACAGGTGCATCAAAATTTTACCTTTTGATTTCCTCAAAGGCCCACTTTGCCTCTAGAGTCCACTCAAATTTAGTGTCTTGTTTCAACATGAAATTTAGTGGCTTGACTATTTCAGCGAAGCCAATGATGAATTTTCTGATGAAATTTATCTTTCCAAAGAAAGATTTTAGTTCCTTCTTCTTTCTAGGATTTGAATCCTTGAGATTGCTTGAATGCACTCAATATCTATCAAAATTCCCTTATCAGAAATCACATGTTCGAGCAGCTTTCCTTCTGTGACTTCAAAGATGCATTTCTTCGGATTCAGGGGAATTCCAAATTCTATGCACTTCTAAAAAACTTTGCATAAATCATAAACATGATAGCCTCTTTTCTTTGAAAATGTGGTCAAACCATCCATGTAGATGATAATGCACTTGCCAATTAGATCTTTAAAGGAAATACCCATTGCATGTTGGAATATTGCGCTGACATTTATCAATCCAAATGACATTCTTCTATATGCGATGGTTTCCCATTTGGTGGTAAAAACTATCTTATTCCGGTCCTCATACTATACCATTACCTGATTATAGCCAGAGTAGCCATCCAAGAAAGACATCATTTGAGATCCGTTAACTATTTACAACAGTTCATCCAATGAGGGCATTGGGTAGTTATCTTTCTCTGAGGTTCGATTTAGATTGCAGAAATCTACACACTATTAGATTTCTCCATTATTTTTTCTAACTAGAACCAAATTGGCCACCCATGTGGAGTGCCTGATAGGGAATATGATTCTGGCCAACAAAAATTTCTGAACTTCCTTGTAGATGATGGGTTCTAGCAATGCATTAATAGGACGTTGTCATTGCTGAAAGCGTCTCACGTATGACTTGAGAGGAATGGTGTGCATGATGATCAAGGTGTCATATGTATTTAAATCCTCGTAACTCCAAGAAATCATGTCAAGGTACTTGCACAAGGCATCAACGATCCCTTTCTTTTTTTC
The DNA here is from genome assembly GCA_007258455.2 of Sequoia sempervirens. Classification (NCBI taxonomy): domain Eukaryota; kingdom Viridiplantae; phylum Streptophyta; class Pinopsida; order Cupressales; family Cupressaceae; genus Sequoia; species Sequoia sempervirens. The sequence continues at coordinate 391,920,839 of VDFB02281492.1, forward strand.
TGGCATGCACACTTTGCCAATGAACACATTCTTAATTTCTTCATTAGTCCCTAGATTATGGGAATCACGTTGATTATCAATTGAAGCCTTCTTTGCTTGTTGATCCTGATCTCTGATTTGATCTAAATTAAATACCCGCTCAAGCTGAACCATTCCCCTAAGAATCATGTTGTCCTTTAGATTGATGATTCCTTCTATATCTAATTCAGCCTCTCCAGGCCTGACCTCATCAATTATTTGAGTTGAAAAGACATCGGAGCTAGTAATGAAATATTATATGTGCTTGTCATCATTGAACACTTGGAAATTGGTAATATTATCAGGCATTGATGGGACAAAAGTAAGTTCAACAGTGAATTTATTCAGGCCAGACAAAGAAAGGGGCTGCAATGTACTGGCTGATTGAGCTAAAGAATTAGCTGTATGGTCTTGGGAGTGAGGAATTAATTGGATATTGAATGCATCTAGGCCCTCAAGGAGATCCCAGAATCTATGCCTATAATTTGCTAGTCTTCTGTCATGACATGAATACAATTTCTTGACTTGCTTTAATACAAACTTTGAGTGACCAAAGACTTGCAACATTGTGACCCTTTTCCTTAGAGCCATTAAGAGACCATGGACTAGTGCTTCCTACTCTGCTACATTATTTATACAATAAAATTGAAGCCTATGAGTAGCGAAGTATGAATTACCCGTGGGATTGATGAGTTCGAACCCAGCTCCTGCTCCTTGCTTAGACTTGGACCCATCAAAGTGTAGTGTTTAAAACTTGGAGGAATCTTTGACCTCAGGGCTGATCATACATTCGTCTTTCTTTGGCTACACACTTGCATCTGCAACTTTCGTAGAAGGCACAAATTCAACATTGCTATGGTCAGGCTATGCCATTCAGGGTTCCCCCTTTGGTGAAATTTGGCTGTTGATATGAGTAACTACTATTTGAAAAAGGAAACATTCAAATTCTAAATGGGCAACATTGTGGACCCTACACCAACTTGGCATCAAGAGCTCTTGAAAATCCATCTGCGCTCCTAAGTTGAGTTGATATTGCACACATTTTTTAATAAACTCTTGGAATCCATCCAATAATCCCAAATTGCTATTTTCATTGGATTCCTCAACATCTGACTCAACCAGGATCTCAGTGCTTTGAGGTGTATCATTTAAATCAGCAGGGGGCTACAAAACACCAGGAGAACTTTTTCACTCACCTCCTCCTCTTGGGAGTCTGATTCTTCTTGGTAGGCCACAGAAGAATAATTTACAAGTTCCATTTTAGCAAACAATACTTCATTGGTGTAGTTATACTCCATAATCATGAATTTCATGCATGGTTCCTGATCAATACAGATCTAGTTTGGCAGCCCTTTCCATGGCAGCCATAGGTGAGAAAAGTTGGTTGCAAGATATCCATTCAATGCTCTAGTGAATTCTCTTCCCAATATTATGCCGTATGTGTTGAGAATATCAACAACTTGAATATCAATGACTTGTTGCACCCTTGGTTCTACAACAATCTGCATAGGGATTCTATTGATTTCACCAACTATATTTACCTCGGTTTTATCCAATTGGGCCACCTTTCGTCAAGAAGGGGTGTGGACTATTCCTAGAGCCTTGCATACAACAAGCAACATGACATTGGTGGATTCTCCTGAATGAAGCAAATAATTGTGTAGGTTCTTTCCAAATATTCTGATGTTAGTGAGGAAGGGCGACATTTCCAACTTCCCCTAGAATAAGCCCATGGGTGTGTCCTCCTGAGCTACTTGAGTTTTATCCTTCTCATTAGTCTTTTCTTTGGTTGGCACTCAGTTTTGTTCTTTAGTGGGATGCTTTCCCATTTGGTGATTTGAAGGTGCATCTATTTTCTTTCCTAATATTTCCTTAATTACAGGTTCATTTTGTGATTCATCAAAGGAGACTCTCTTGGTAGGTACCTCTTGTGCTTTCTTAGTAGAGGTAGTCCCATTAATCATTCTAAAGAAAGCATTCCTAACTATTGGGACTTTAAGCAATTAGAAGGTAGAAAAACTTATTTTAACCTTCTTAAATTCCTCAGCTACATATTTTCCCATTTTTTTGTTTTTAGCCTCAAAGGATTTTCCTTGGGAAGAGCTAGCGCACTGGTTTTGCATTTTATTTGGCTGCTTGTTTTTGTTAAAGTACTGAGTGGGCACATGGGGGTAACCTGGATTGTTGCTAGGGTTTGGATCAAGTGGAGTGCTGAAGTTATTAGGTGGAATAGAGGTCATGAAAGGTCCTCCTACTTGCCAACTCCATAAATTATAAGGGTTTTCCCTTTGATGAAATGTCTGGACTTCATGCTCATGTAATTCCTCTTCTTCTATTGGACCATTATCTATTGAAGTAAAGAGTTGGGATAGAGAGTATTTGTTACTTACCTCTTTTTCTTCTTCATCCTTTGAGAGAGTGATCTCCTTTTTAGGCATGTTGCTTTCACTTTGTGAAAAGGGGCCTTGATTGACCACAAGCACTGAAGAGTCATAAATATTGGATGGGACTATGTCTCTGTAGCCTGCACCATCGACGGTGTTCTAGAATTCCACTTGAAAGATTTTCGTAGCTGTCTGGAACTTGGGGCAATCCAATTCGGAGTGCCTATTCATTTTATAGATTTGGAACCATCTGGTAAAAGCTTCCTCGGCTAAGTAAACCCCACTTGTCATTTTTTTTGTGTTAGTCGGCTGGTTAAGAGGGGTAGGAACACCTCCATTATTTAGTCTCGTATTCCATGTCCAATTTTGTCTTTGTGAAGACATCCTTTCAAAGTTTTTGTTGGAATTCTAGATCCTCTTTCATAATTTTTCCTAGAAGAGGCACCCACATCGTGGTTGTATCTATTATCCCTATTGAGGTTAGCTTAAATACTACATTGGGAAGCTTGTAGCTGGTTGTTTTGACTTCTTAAGTGTGTCATTTCCATAGAAATTTTCTTGATCATCTCCATTAGTTCATCTATCTAATCCTTCTTTGTGTTGTTTAGCTGTGATGCTTGGTTTTGAAGAAAGACCGACTACACTGTTGGTTGGTTTTGTTGAATAGGCAGAAAGTCAGACCCTTGCAGATATGCAAGCACTTGAGATGGTTGAGGACAGACTTGCTATTGCTATGGCTATAAGTAATGAGGCATGGGAGGCTCCTGGTTCAATGGCTATCTTGGATGAGGCACCATGGGCAGCTGTGGGACTTGATTCATGAGTGGCGTGTGGTGTGCCAAGGCTTGGGTGAGTCCTTGGATTTGCATTGGGTGAGCAGTTGGCCCCAAAGATGGCAACGAACCAGCAAAATTTTGTCCCAAGTCTGTATTTGTTGTGACTGCCTTGGCATAAGTTTCCACCAAACTGGTCGGCTCCATATGTGAGGTTATTTAGGGCAGCATAATAAACCAATTGAGCTGAGGGATTATCAACCACATACGGAGCTTGCAATCTCATATATGCATGATAAAATCAATCATTGAAGGAGCTGATTAGTTCATTAACTTCCCTTCAAAAAACCATTAATTGTTGATACAAATTAGAAGGGTTGACTAGAATCTTGTATTTCTATAGGAAAGCATTCTTCAAGAGATCCCAAGTGGTGATGGGCCTTGTTGGAAAGTTGATGTACCAATAAAAGGCCTCTTCCCCCAAAGAGTAAGGAAAGAGTTGACATGCCACATCTTCCTAATCTATTTGCATGTCTTTTAGTACTGTTTGGAAGATTTTGATATGTTCTTTTGCTATCCTCTATGAATCACGAGGATAGAATTTCATACAAAATCCCTCCGTATTCTTTGGCATATTATGGTAGACTTGGAAGGACAATAGAGAGGGATTATTGCCCAGGTAGGCCATGATGGGAGTTTGAGGTTGTGCTCACTGCATAATAGTAACTTGGGGCTACAAAAGAGCAGCAATGTTGGAGGTAACTCCTTGGACTTGAAGGGCCAAGGTGAGGGCTGTGCCCTGGCAGTGGGAAGTGAGCAATTAGAAGGCAGCTTGGGGTAGCTGAGAAGAAGAGGTGGATGCTAGAAAGAAAGGATGAGTATGGTATGAAGGGGTGGAAGGGATAGATGAGGATGGAGGTGACATGGATAGGGTAGATGAGACTGATGAAGTTTCTTCCCCTCTTTTAGCTCTCTTAGCTTTGGTAGGGGGTTGTAGCTTTTGAAATTCCCCTTTATTTGGTGTGGATCTTAAAACTTTATGGAATCTCTTAGGGGAAAAAAATCCAATTCGATCCAACTTAACACAAGGAAGGCCCTCCTTCTAGTGCTAGTTCTGTTGATGGGTGTTTTTTGCACCTTCTCAACATAGGCAATACACAAGTGCACTACCTCTCTTGAAAGGTAGAAATCTGCAAATGGGTTACAAATCACCACCCCGAGGTCTCTCAGGTGTTAGGTCATGTCAATGCTTGGAATAATTCAGTTGGTTGTTGTGATTTGCTAGTAATCACAGGGAAGCCTTACGTATGTTAAGTTGGAGGGAGATTGGATCCTTAAAAGGAGTTTGTGAAATTTTGAAATGATGTTTTTAGCTGCAAGTTCATAACAATAGTCTAAAAATCCATCTTTGACATCAGATTTGGCTTTATGATGATGCTAGAACTTGGTTTTGATTTCTAATTTAAAGAAAGGTCAAAAGGTAAGGGAAAGGGAAGAGTTCCTAGACCTACAACTACCAATGAACAAAGATAATGGAGGATGCTATAGTGGAAAACCTTCCTGAAACTAAGTTCCACTTAACCAAATCAACTAACAATATCATGAAACTAGTGCTATCTTCTAAGGTGTATAAATTTTCAACTATTAATTCGCCATAAAGCATGAATAAAAAATTAATTTTAAGCCCAACAATGAATTTGTGTTCAGACTAGCTTTACACTACTGTTTATCATCAACAAACAACAAAAAGCATGAACAAGGAAGGACATCGACACAATAGTATTTTTCAACATCAATGAACAACATTCACTAAACTTGTAAAAGCATGCAAAATACACAGAAAAATAAATTAAATCTACTCAAATCTATTAACTATGAGGAGATGAATCATGAAACATGAGAGAAACTCAAGAATCCACCCAAAGCAATGAATTTCTATTGAAATTTCAGTAGCAAGTCATTATAACAACTCAACTCTCTCTCTAAAAATGAGAGGGGACCCCCCTATTTATAGTTTTCCAAAAGAAAAATGAATGACCAAGATTTAATCTGATTATGTGGCCAAGATTCATTACAAATTAGGGTTTCACCTACCCCCAATATTTCACAATTTAAAATACATTCTTTGTCTTTTCTCTATTTTGTCCTCTAGTGGCCCGGCACTGTGGCACTTTGTCCTATAGTGATTTTCCCTTTTGTTGTAGCTAAATAGTGAGGAACTCATCATCAATGATAGGTTTTCCTTGATTCTTCTAGATAGTGGCATACTCCACAAATTTACCCATCAGTGCTTGAAGTTTATTCTAGTCCATGATATCCGATTGAAGAACTTGGAAGGTTAGCTTTTTGGATCTACCTATGATTAGTTCCCATTTTTTGGACACTTAGGTGTGCGCTTGATCACTTGCTCCAACTAGGAAAAGGCTCAAGGAGAAAAATCCATAAAGCCTGGTGTTAATGAATCTGTGGTCCCTTTCTCCATTTTCTTGTGGAAATATGGCCCGATCCCTAGATCTAGCTTGACAATAGGCATGTCATAATCTATGATAAGCTTCAGATACTCCTCGCAGTCCGTCCTATGTTCCTTGACCCATTCAAGGTCAATCTCAACTTCGTGGAGTACCCACTCTAGGATGTCTCTCCTGTTGTCCAAGCCCATCTTCCATGTCTCAACCAACCAATTGCCATCCTTTACTATGGCTCCTTTTCCCAGGTCCTCTTGGGTGTTTTGAGAATAGCCTCGAGCTTAGGATATATAATCCTATATAATTCAAGGAAGTTATTATAAATTCTTTCTATTCCCTCAATCTTTTTTTGTACTTCCTAGAACTTGTTGACCGTTCGGACGACATGGAAAATATCCATATGACCATTGTATAACACCTATCTAAACCAATCTAAGGTAGCCTTGGTCCAACTCCTCATTTTCTCCATCTTGGAGAATTCATCTTGGGATAGCAATTGGGGTCCAGAGGATGTAGTCGAGGCTTCTTCCTCTAGGGACATCCACTACTGAATGTAGGCATTGAGACTTACCACTTGCACCTTGAACTCCTCCTTGGAGGATTGATCTTTATTCATTTTCTCAACAATCACAGCTATCAGCCCTTGGAATTCATCTATCTTTTGTTCCCTTGTAGCCATGCCCAGGTTGATGGTAGAGATATTGTAGCTAAAACCCTCTCCTTTATCCTTCACTGGGGTGGCTACTTGCATATTCCTTGATCCAGATGAGTCAACTATTATATGGGATCATATCCTTGGATTCTTTTATTTTGGTGCCTTTCTCTATGCCCTGGAAAGTATAGCATCAAGTTGGGACTTAGGGTCTGGGAGGACTGGGGTTCTCTTCCATAACTGTTTCTCTAACCAATTAGGTAGTTGAGCTTCCCCTTTTGGTGACTCATGGTCGCCTTCCTCTCTCTACTCAAGTTGGGGCTGCATTTCCTCATGCCCCAGAGCTTTGTGTTCTATTTTCTCCTCTTCAGATGCATGATGTTGATAGGATACTCTAAGGGTTCCCCTTTAGGTGTAACAAGCTGATATGCCCCAAAACCATATTTGGCAGTGACCACATAGGGAACCCAACCGATTTGCTTCAAACTTTCCATTCATGTCTCAATATTTTTGGGTACATTGATTCTCCTTAAGGACTAGATCACCAATGTTGAAATGGCATGGGCAGACCTTCTTATTGTAGCTTCTCCTAAGGTGATGCTGGTATGCTTGGAGATGATTATAAGCCTTGACGTACTTTTCATCCAGGAGTTCCAGTTGACTTATCTATGCGAATCAAGCATCTTCATCACTGATGAGATTCTTCAGAGAGATTCAAAGTGATGGGATCTCGACCTCAATTGGCAAGATAGCATTGATGCCATAAGCGAGGGAGTATGGGGTAGCTCTAGTGGGTGTGTAGATAGATGTGTGGTATGCCTATAGGGTGAGATGGAGATGAAGGTGTCAATCTCATCCAGTATTGTAGACCACCTTTTTAAGGATTTTGATAAGTGTTTCGTTGGTGGCTTTGACTTTTCCATTAAATTAATGGTAATAGGGGGTGGAATAACGATGTTGGATATGATATGTCTCACAAAGGGCTTTCATGTACTAGTTTTTAAATGGCTTACCATTGTTAGTGATGATGGTGGAGGGAATTCCATATCTATGGAAAATATGGAAAAGGATAAATTTGGAGATTTGAATACCTATGATTTGGGAGAGTGGAATTTCTTCCACGCACTTGGTAAAGTATTTGGTGGCAGTGATGATGAAATTATGACCATCAAATGATAGAGGGTAAATCTTGCTGATTAGGTCAAAACCCCACTGTGAAAAAGGCCATTGAGTAATGATAGGTTGTAAGTCTAGTGTAGGAGCATGGATTAAATCTGCATGTTGTTGGCATGGTAGACATTTCTTCACGAACTCACAGGCATCATGTTCCATAGTGGGCCAATAATATCTTGCTCTTAGAATCTTCTTGGATAAGGCCATTCCATTAGAATGAGACCCACATACACCACTATGTACCTTGCTTGACGCAACACGAGATTCTGATTCTTTGAGACACCGAAGGAGAGTGCCATCATACCCTCAATGATAAAGTGTATCTCCTATGATGACGTAGCAGGAAGTGTGTTGGATAAATGATTTGCATTGATTTTGGGTAAGGTCACAGGGTAAGATGTTTTCGTGGAGGTAGGTATAAATGTCATGGTACCAGGATGATTCGGGATCTATGATATCACAAACCATCTCATTATTAGGGGCATCATATGTGGGGATTAGTAGTTGTTCAACAAGAACTCAGAATCCATTCGATCTTTGGGCATATCAATGAGGGAACCGATTGTAGCCATTGCATTTGTTGCCTTGTTCTAGACTCTGGGACTCTATTCAAACTAGATGAAGGTGAAATATTTCTTGAAGTCATCCACCATGCATTTATAGGGAACAACTTGTCATCCTTTGTCTGAAACTCATCGTTGATTTTTTTGATAATTAGTTGAGAATCTCCAAAGACACGTAGATGAGTGATATCCTATTGGATGTCGATTCCGAGGCTAGTGATTAGAGCTTTGTACTCTGAGATGTTGTTACATTGAAATGATAACTTGAATGACTTTGGGATATAATCACCTTGAGGAGTGATAAATAGGACAACTGCACCAGCTCCATTATGTGTATATGACCCATCAAAGTAGAGTGTCCATGTATCTATTTCTGACATTGTAAAGACTTCTTCATTAGGAAACTTTGCGTCTAGGGGATATACATCCACCAAGGGGGTGCTAGCCAATTGATTTTCTATTATTTGTCCCTTGATTAATTTACGATCCACGTACTCTATGTCGAACTTGCTCAGTAACATGACCCACTTGGCCATGCGGCCAGTCAAAGAAGTTTTGGATAATAGGTACTTTAGTGGATTAAATTTTGATATTAGCTTGATAGGGTGACTGAGCATATAATGACAAAGCTTTTGTGAACTGAAGACCAGTACTAGACAAGCCTTTTCCATGAGGGAATAGTTGAGTTCATAACCCACTAGTGTTTGACTAATGTAATAGATCACATGCTCTTTAGAGGACTCATCATGTTGTGCTAATAATGCCCCCAGTGTAACCGATGTCACTGAGATATACAATAGGAGTGGTTTGCCTAGAATGGGAGGCATTAGGATTGGTGGATGAGCCAAGTACTCCTTAATCTTGTTGAAGCCTTGTTGACATTCTAGATGCCACTTGAAGGTGGTGTCTTTGCGTAGGATATGTGTGAATGATTGACACTTGTCAGCAAGCTGGGCTATGAAATGCCTAATGGATTATAGCTTCCCTTGAAGGCTCCTTAATTTCTTGAGATTACGTGGTGGAGGAATTTCCATTATTTCCTTGACCTTAGTTGTATCTACCTCAATACCCATTTTGGAGACTATGAAGCCTAATAAATTTCCAAACTTAACTCTAAAAACAAACTTTTTTGGATTTAGACGTAGCTTGTATTGCTCTAGCCATTCAAAGATCTTCTTTAAGATCATGGGATGCTCCTCTCTGGTCTTAGACTTCCCTAATAAGTCATTGACATATCTTCCATTACGATATGGATGAGGTCATGGAAGATAATAGTCATAGTACACTAATAGGTTTCCCCCAAATTTTTGAGACCAAAGGGCATGACATATAGTAGAAGGTACCCCAAGGAGTGGTGAAGGAAGTTTTATGCTGATCTTTAGTTGTAATTCTAATTTGATTGTAGCCAGAGAAGCCATCCATAAGGGATAACATGGCATGTCCTGCTATGAGGTTGACCAACATGTCAACGTTTGGAAGTGGGAAATCATCCTCTGGGAAAGCTTTGTTAAGATCTTGAAAGTCTATATAGATTATGATATTCCCATTTGGTTTGGTGACAAGCACTATGTTGGATATCTAGTCAGAATAATCAATAGGTCTTATGAACCTAGCCTCTAATAGTTTCTCCAATTATTTCTTGATGAGTAAAGCCACTTGGGGATGCATTTTTATTTTCTTATGTTTAACAGGTTTGGCATCTAGATGAACATCTAAATGGTGTACAACCAATGAGGGGTATAATCCTGGCATCTCTGAATAGGTCCATGCGAAGTTGATGATTCCTTCCTTTAACAAGTTGACGATGATAGAATGCTCTTCCTCTAACAATGATTTGGCTATGCAAGTGATTTTGGGGTCTTCTTCTATTCCCAAATTGACTTCTTGAATCTCTTTGATTAGGATGGATGACTGTTTGGACAAGTGAGCTCCAACAAGGGGAATATGAACATCCCCATCCTCCAGTGCCTCATCAAGGTTTTCACTATTGGATACACCCTTTATTTTGAATTTTGATGAGTCAGGAGGTGCCTCATAGAGGTTTTTACTAGATGACCCTTTTTTGTTTTGCTTCTTTTTAATTTTATGGTTGGGGTGTTCATTTTTTCCCAATCCCATGAGATGCATGTAAGTTTCCACTAAAGGAAAGGTATCTATAGGTGCGCTACTTCGTAAGTCCCAATCAATGAGGTTGGGATGGTGAAGGGAAAGGTTGGTGGTAAAAATGGATGTGAAGTCAAATAGGGAAGGGAGATCTACATCATCATAGGAGAGTATGATGGCCTCTTCTTCTAGTATGTCATCAAGGAAATCATTATCTGCATTGACATTATTTGAAGTGCTAGTTGATGGTGCGGGTCCCTTTTTCTTTTTTTCATAGCCTAAGCCCAAATTTATAGGTCATAGAGGTGTGTCAATAGGCTGTAATCTTCCCTATTTTTTGAAACCAAGGCCTCCTCCCTAATAATTGTATTTTTTAGCTAACTTGGACGCATAATTATAAGTCTCTTGAAAATACTTAATAAGAGGGGGTGAAGGTTCAGGTTATTCCTTGTATATCCACTAACTGATATCATCGTCTGCCTGATCTTGCTGTGTTCCTAGGTATAAGAAAATGCTAGACCCCATGTTCTTAGAGCTGAGTGTTATTGTCTTCTCTTCTTCCTTTGGTACAGATTGAGATGTTTGGCCATAGGTACAAGGGGATGGAGGCATGGTTTCCACATTTAGAGCCATGCACATCTCATATTCTCCACAAGCTTTATCTATGATCTTAACCTTGGTGATGGTGGATTCAGATGTGGTGGATGATGAATTAGAAGGTGGATTGGAAGATAATTCCTGAGGTGGCACCACTTGAACTCTTGGACAGTAATGGGAGTGGGGGAAGGAAGATTCTAAAGCATGGCAATACTCAAAGGGTTGAGGGTCTACATGTATTATGACTTCCATCCCATTATTTGGGAATTTCAAGCATTGATGGTAAGTGGACAAAACAACCTGCATGGTGTGGATCCATGGGTGGCCAAGGAGAAGGTTATATGTGAGGTCAAGATCAAGGACATGGAATGTGGTGTACTACACAATGGGGCAAACATAAATGGGAAAAATAATTCCTTCAGAGTCTCTTTCTATGTTGTCATAAGCTTTGATGGTGATAGTTTGATTATTCAAGTCAGTGTGGGTGTACCCTACTTGTTTTATGAAATTTTGTGTACAAAGGTTGAGAGTAGAGCCATTATCTACTAGGACTCTTTTCACTTTATGACGTGCTACAAGGACTTCATTGTACAGGGGGAAATTATGGTTTGAATTGATGGATGACATATCAATTTGACTGAATCCCAGTTGGTATGTGGATGACAGATATCGTAATAAGGCTTGAAATTGAGTAGGATCTATATCATTAGGCATGTGTGTATCCTAAAGAGATTTGGTGAGGATTTCTTGATAGATGGCGGAAGAATTAAGCAAATACAAGATGGATATTTGAGTAGGAGTCTTTCCAAGATGATCAAGAATATTATATTGGGAGCTCATAGGAGCTCACTGGGATGACATGGAAGGTCTAGGAATGGATATGTGGATGTGGCATGTAGTAACAACACATTGCGAGTCTTTTCCTTTAACATGAATCATGTATACATGGGGATCCATCTGGCTAATACACATAAATATGCGATCATAGTTATAGGGTACATTCTTGTAGCTAATATTGTTCATGTTGTTATTTTGGTTGTTGCTATTGCTAGGCCTGAGATTAGCATTAGAGGTACTGGGACCTTGATTATGCTTGGGAAAAGCATTTTGATATATTTGCAGTTGGGAATTGGATGATGTCACCTGATTAGCATCCACTACTATATCTCCTTGATCTATAAGATCTTGGATATACATCTTAAGTCCCTAACACTTGTTAGTGGAATGACCTTTAATTTTGTGGAAGTCACAATACTCATTTTCCCTATACCAGGTGGGTTTGCGCTTCGACTCATCAAAAAGCTTAGTCCCAGGATAAGTGACTAGATAACTCACTTGCAAGAGCCTCTTGAAAACATTGTCCAAGGACTCTCCTAAAGGAGTGAATTTACTCTGTTATTTCCTTGGTTATACTAGTTGGACTGTGGAGGAGGATGGGGTGCACCCTATGGCATAGATATGGTGTTAGAAATAGATGGTTGATTGGAGATGTATTGCAACCTTTGTGAGGTGTTGGCTACTTGGACATGCTTGGTTTCAGTGACACCATCATTGAAAACATTTTTATTCTTATTCAAGTAATGAGACTTATTGCCAGATGACTTATCCTTGTCTGGGTTATAGATTTTGATTTGTCCCTTAGCAATGAGCGCCCTCTCAATGATAGTTCCCTTTTGTATGACCTTTGAAAAGGTTATGACACAATGAAGATTGAGATTATGTGTCATATCAGTATGGGAATGCTATATTAGGATGGACATTTGAGATTATTTCCTTCTCAATGAGAGGGGTTTATATGACTAGCCAGGGCACACCACCTTTGTAGGTAGCTTGCCAAGGTTTCTCCCTCACATTGTTTTTCTTTCAAAAGATCTAGAGTGCCGATGTTCTTCTCTAGATTGAGAGAGAAGTGTATAACAATTTTTTTTGACAAATCAGTGAAAGAAGAGATGGAATCCTTTGGAAGACCCATAAACCAGTGTAGAGCTATCCCCGTTAGACTCCAAGGGAATAGTCATAAGAGATAATTGTCATTGTGTAAGACTTCCTGAAAATGTGTGTAGAACTCCTGTAGGTGGTGTATTGGGTCACTCTTTCCTTTGTATTTATCAAATTTTGGAATTTTAAAGTTCTTAGGAAAGGGGACAAGTGAGATAGAGGGATCAAAGAAACAAGGACAAATTTCTTCGAATTTGAAAGAGTTTTTGGATGTCCCTTCTTGCAAGTCCCTTAAGGTGGCTTTTATTTCTTCCCACTCCTTATTGGCAGGTGCCAATGACAAAGGATTGGATAGATTAGATTAATTGTAAGGAGAATATTGTTGATGTGATGAGGATGGAGTTGGTATGGTTTGATCGTGCAACGACGGAGCCAAATATGAAGGGGTTTTCTGATATTGATTGGGATATGTGGATTGGGGATTAGCATAAGATTGTGGATAGGATGACAAGGCTTGGTAATATGAGGATGAAGCAACTTTCTGATATGGTGGCTGGGCTTGGTAATATGAGGGGGAGCCACCCTATTGATATGATGGCTGTTGTTGGGAGTAATACAGATTGGATTGACAATTATAAGCAGTTTACTATTGGGAAGCATACAAAGGCTGTTGTGGATTAGACTACTAATAGTATGTATTTTGTTGTAGTTACTAGGGATTTGTGTAAAATATTTGCTACTGGGTTTGTTGGGGATTGTAATAAGGATAATTGGGATTATGATTGGATGTGGTGGCGTACATAGAATATGTGCTTTGTGGGTGGTATAAGTATTAGGTAGCAGGGTTTCCTAGCATTTGTTGGAAGGATTGTTGTGAATGTGTCAGGAATTAAGTATGCTGAGGGGATTGTTGGTAAGATGGTGGCTACTGGTAAAGAGGTCTGGATGGGATTTGGGGTTGTTGAGGGACTAAGGTATGTTGTAGAAGTAGCTGATAAGATGATGTTGGTTGGTGAGAAGGGACTTCTGATTGGTGAGGGCATTGTGATGAGACACCTTGCAGGTAGTGTTGAGGTTATTGTTGATGTTGTGATGTAATCTATGCATGATGTGGGGGTTGTGAAGGAATTGAGGTATGCTATGGAGGCTGTGATGGGGGTTTTGTGGCAGTTGTTGATGAGGCAGTTATGATGGCAGTGCTTGCTGCAGGTTACCTTGAGGTTGATGTAAGGATGGGTATTGCCTTGAGATGTTGTTGGGAAGTGAATGGAGGTGGCGGTATGTTTGATGCAGGTGTAGATCCAGTAGGTGGAGGTGACACGACAAAAGGATTGTTCCTAGTATTCCCTGGTAGTTGGCATGGTTGGTTTGGTGGAAGAGGTGGTGCGAATGGTATGGGAGTTGAGCTTTGTGGGATGTTCACACTTGGCAGATTGGGAAGACCTTGTGACATACCAAGACCAAGAGGATTGTTAGGATTGGGCCATTAAGAATGTTTAGATCAAGTGCATCCATAACCAAAATTGGAACCTAAGGAGGTGGTACAAGAGGTATTACTTGATAGAGAACATCATTGCCAAATCCTACTTGATACCAACCCTCTTGTGGTGGAACTTGGGGAACACATGAGTTGCTTGGATCGTTCTGAAAATTTTGATGATCTTACAACATTGGGGGCACAAGAGGTGTAATGTTGACATACTTGGATAAGTCAAACCCCAATGGTGGCTTGATACCTTTTATGAGTAGTGTGGAAAGGATTTTATCCCCACGTTCATTAAGAAGATAATCTGTCATTTGGACATTGGTGTGATTAATGAGGTTATTTATTGATTATGACCTCAAGTTGGTTGACCATGCTTTTAACAAGAGGCAACATAATGTAGATTTTAGTATTATATTGCGATGAGCCACCATTGGTGGGTTGATATTGAAGAATGTGAGGCTGAGCACCTTGGGACTATTGTTTTGCCATGAGTTTATTTGCTTGCAATCGGGTGGTAATGGGCATGAAAATGCAAAACTACCAAGTGACTAAGATGACACTAAGCCCTAAGATTCACTTAAATGAAGGCCTAAATGATGACTAGAGGATTTACTAGATTCAATGATTGATTGGATCAATTGCGATGAGAAGATTTGGATAAGTGCTTGGATTGGATTCAACTAAATTGCTTTATGGGATTAGATGATTGATAGGATTGGATTGATGAGATTGACTCTAAACCAAGTTCAAGGTGCTTGAATAGATGACATATGATGCTAATGATCTAATTGAATTATGAAAAGGATGATTATGACACCAAATGTACCTCAAGATGGAAGTAGATTGATTGGGACGCAAGTGATTACTGACTCAGGATAGATAACAATCCTAAGTAAGCATGAATGATGACGATCAGGATCATACACCTAAGCCAACTTGGATAAAAATCCATAAAGAAAAGTCTAAGAGATTGGGATTGATGCAGTGATAACTTTAAGACACCCCCCTAAAAAAAACATATAAAATCCTAGAAAATCTTTCATTTTTTTAGGGAAAAATATTAATTTATTTTGGAAAATCTTTTCCTTTTTTTTGAAAAAAAAATATTTTATTGGCAATTTTTTTTACATCACTAAAATTTTGTAGAAAATTTTGGTGAATCTTGAAATATAATAGGAAAATGCATTAATTATTATGGTGGATCTATCCAATCTAAAAATAATTCTCATGGAAAAGTAGGGTCCTGAGGGTGGAAATTATCGATGGGTTGAAGGGGTAGACTATATATTTACTTTTTGCCATTATTTTAAAATATAATTTAATGGCCCTCATTGTGTTTTGCAAGGTAAAATGTACCCATGATTTGTAATTCTCATGGGGCTCAAAATTTCTTTTAATCATTGATCTAACGATCCTTGTTGTACTCTGTAAGGTAAAATTTACCCACAATCTATAATGTTCATGAGACCCAAAATTGTGGGCCCCATGAGCATTACAGATCATGGGTACATTTTACCTCATAGAATACAAGAAGGGCCATTAGATTATTTTATAAATCAATGGTGGAAACTAAAGATTAAAAATATGGTCCTAAAGTATCTAATAATTATGATATACTATTGGAAAATTAATGTAGATTTCTACTATAATTTATAAAATTTAGGCAAATCTGATCTAATCATGTATCCAATATTGTGGCAAATTTTTGAGTTAATTTTTTTAATAAAATAAATTATTTGGCGATTTAAAGAAGACTATAATAAAATTTTATAAAAATATGGTGATTCAAGTCATGTTGTAGCTTGAAGTATTAGCTAATTTTGGATTCCCAAATTTCAACTATTAGCCAATTGGTGAATATTAGCCACTAAAAAAATCACTAGATTGATGAACTGATGGTGGATATGCAGTCTAGGGATGTCCTAAGATTCACCTATATGATTTGATTGACGAATTGTCAACTTTTGGAAAAAGTAGATGGACTAAAATGACTATTATGGGTGGATGGATGATGATAAATTTTTTTTGATTGCGAGAATGGACTCAAAAAACAATAGTCTTTTAGTGGCCCAAAGGATTAAATCTTAGGATTTTTGTATTGAAAGTGCATACGCCTTTGTGTTTGACAAGATAAACCCTCCAGTTGACAAGATTTCCTATCTAAAGGACAACAAAATTTCCTCTGTGTAGTGCAAATTCACCTATCTAGGTCTCAAAATCGCCTTTCTAAGACACATGATTGCCTAAATCTTTGGACACTCAAAAGAAATAGGTGGACATAGGAGACAAAATCACCTATCCATGGATTGGGATCGCCTATCTAAGATACAAGATCACCTAAATATTTGGACACTCAAAAGAAACAGGAAGACACAAGAGACAAAATTGCCTATCTAGGGATTAGGATCACCCCTATCTTGAGATGTATGGAAATAGGAAAAATCACCTATTGGGGTGACAAGTTTGCCTATTTCAATAGATGTATGGATGGGGGATGGAAACACTTATGAAAGGATCACCAATTGGAAAAGTAGGATTGCTTATGTCTTAAACTGTATGAACATGGATGATATGGAAGGACATGAGATTGCCCCTATGGACAATAGATTCACCTATTCTTGGGGATGTATGGACAAAGGAGACGCACATGAGATGTAGGTTCTCCCAAGAAGCTAACAGGATCGCCTATTCTAGGGGAATGGGTGGACACAGAAGGTATGGACTAGACATAGACTTACCTAAGAGGATGGACTGATTTCCTATTCAGGGAACATGCAGATGTGGGATCACCTAAGTAAGGGACCCACAAGAAAATTCACCTCTGACAAGGATGAACTAGACCAGACTCAAGACACAAGATCGCTACTTTTAGGGTAGGATTGCCTAACCACAATGCAAGTTTTCCCCTATGAGAAGAAAGCTCACCACTGAGGGTAGGGATAAACTATGACAAAGGAAAAAAACATGGCAAGTAGAAATCATAAAGGCTGAACTAACTCAGACTAATGACAAGCACTGGTATCACATAAAGAAGACACGCTAGGAAACACAATCCTAGAATTAGTGTTAAGGGTTTACAAACTTGATGTAGGCTCACCACCTTGAGGGACAACCCAAGGTTAATACTCTATGATACTGGGGTGGTTCTTTGGATCACCCTTTCTTGGGAAGGTGGATAGCTAGCAATTCAGTGGCACAGGATCATCAAAAAATACCACAAGTTCACCTTCATGCTCTCTCTCAATGACTATCATATTCCACCACAAGGATTTCTATCTCAACCCAAGGGAGTACGTGGTGAGTAACTTTAGGGTATGGTGCGCATCCCCTGCACTACACCAAGCTGTGACTAAAAAATGGGTCTCTATCTAGGATAAAAAGGCTACCTCATGCATCCTCGATATACGCTAGGTACATGAGGAACAATCATGAACACCAACCCATCACAAGCATGGATCAGGAGCCCTAGCGAGCTACTGGAAACTCAGACCAACCTTGCGCATCTTATCTAGCTATCACCCTAGCTTCGATGCTTCGCTAGACACGACGTGACTAGATTGGGGTACAAATTTAGTTCTCCCCCCTTTATATACCCCGTTGATAACATCTGGTTGTAATTATCCCTCGAGAGGTGAAATCCCAAGAAGGTCCCACTAAAGGAAGGAAATACTAGATGTTTCAATTGGTCCCTAGGCTCGTACGTAGCACAAGGGGAGAGCTTAGACACACTAGCACTTCCTGAGTAGACTGGATTGGACTATAATGAATTGTGATTTCTTGTCACCTAGGATCATCGAAAGCTGCAAGGGGAGTGGTTACTGTTGTGTAGTTTTTGCACACACGCCCTGTTGAAAGTAGGGCCCTCTTTTGCTTCTGCTCTTGTTGTTTTGGCCCTTTGATTTTGAGGATTTACCTTGCCTTGGCAAGAGCTTAAAATTTTTATCTTTCTTGCCTAAGTGTTTCCCCTTAGTTGCATATTGAAAATCTTAAGTTTTGAACTAAATTCGGGTTTTTAGTCAGTTTCAAGATTTTCCGCCCCATCTCGATTTTCCCGGATCCCATTCAAAGTCCGGCTCGGTCTGCTTTACACTGCTGTTCGAGAATTTCTTGTCTTCACGAAATTCTGCTTGGACCGAATTTTTTTGAAGTTTTTCCTTGCTATCAGGTTTCTGAATTTAATTAATTTTTGGAGCTTTATGCCATTATGCTTTATCATTGGCATCCTGTTGAGTTGAGATATTTGGTCCTGAGGTGCTTGGCTTGATTTGCCACGCTAAGTTTGTGAGTTGTTGGATTTGGTGGTGATTTCTTGGGCATTATCGTTGTTGTTATTTGTTGAACGCCAATAAACTGTCATTTGTTATTTCTGAGATCAATTTTCGCTTCATCAAATGGTATGTATATGTTTCCTTGCTTTTGATTGATGAATGTAAGTAGTGCTTTGGTGTTATAGTTTTGCTTGGATTTCAAATTCATGTATGTCCCGAGCTTGCTCTGAGCGTTAATGGTCAACATTTAGGGTTTCATGCCTAGGGCATCACCATTTCGTCTTAATTTGCTTTCGAATGAGCCTTGAATTCAAGGAAGATCTCTAGGAGGTTCAAGTTAAACTAGTTCTGTACCCTGGGTCCTCAAATTTATGATCATTTGATCAATTTGAGTGAGATCATGTGAGAGTGCCGATATTCAGATTTTCCTTCAGCTTCGGGATTTTCGTGCGTTGGCAGATTTTCCCGAATTTCGTAGTTTTCTGGAGTTTCATCTTCCTCGCGGATTTTCCCGAAAATCCTTTGTTCCTTTTTTTTTCCGAAATATATAGACTGTCGCTTCATTCGTGGAAATTCATCCCTGGCAGATTTCTCTGGAATTTGGTGGAAAACGAAGGATTATGAGATGGCATGACTTGTTAACGAATGATTATGCATTTTATGATTAATTTGAGCTAATTTGAGATCTCTCATGTTGTTTCCTGGTTGATAAGGATTAGATTAAATTACTAATGGGTGTTTTCATGTTTATTCCATTGGAATCTGCCTGGCTCAGATTTTCTCGAAATTCCCTCCTAGCCTGGATTTCGTGAAGGGGTGAAAATCCTGAACTATGAAGAAAATGATTTAACGATATTTTTAGGTTGATTTCGATCTTTGCTCATATTTTTTTGAATGATGAATATGTTATTTGTGATAGGCTAATGCTGATCTTTATGTTATAATGGATATTATTAATGGTGGTTTTTGTTGAGTGCAGGCTAAATCCAACAGGGTTGTCAAGGAAGTTCTAGAGATGAAATTAAATCTATTGAAGGATGGTTTAAGGTATTTATTTCACCTATGGCCAACCTGGAGAGAAATTTTAAAGTGTTGGTTACTCCACTCTTGGCTGACTTGGGTGGAATCTTCTTGAAGATGAAAGATCAAATAGATATAGATAAAAGGAATCAATTAATATAGGGCTACATTGAAACTTATGCTTCCCTCTTCACATGCATTGGTTCAAATTATATTGGAGATCCTAGGCTGACTTGGACGAGTCATGCATTTAATTCCATTTTATCTCATTTTGAATTCTCCTTGGCCAACATGTTTGTGGCTATTTTATTATTGTAAACCCTATCTAGGCTGACATGCTTTGGGGGTTTTCTATAAATTTGGCATTCTGCCTCATTTGTAAGATATAGATAGATATAGTAATAGATAGATACACAGATAGAGATAGTTTTGATACAAGAGTGAATTAGGCAGTAGAGAAGAGTTAGAAGTTAATTCATTTTGAGCAAGTGTTGTAACATAGAACATTAGAATTGTTGCTGAAATTCGGTGATTCAATACAATTGAAGGCATTGTGATTTTTTGGTGATATATTTTGTGTTGACTTATCTTGCATGGTTCTTGTGATTATATCTTTTGAAATTTCTCAAGGTTATTAGATGTATGCTAGAATTAGATCTTATTCAATGGTGTTTATGATTTAATGCTTAAGTGTTTGCAACAGTCCCTGTTCCATACTTTTTGCAACTAGCTGATTGTTAGTTGCTTTGCAAAGTTAGCCTGGACGTTTATATTCATTGTGCTTAGTTCAATTGTGAAGTTTATTCATTTCAATTGCAAGTGGGTTGTTTGGGATGAATGTGCATGATTTGAAAATATTTAATACCTTGGAAGATTGCACTGTTTCTATGCGATTGTAGGTTCATCTAGGTTAAGCCAAAATTAGTTTATGAGGGATTGGTCCATTTCAAGTATTTCATCATTTGCATCGTGAATCTTAAGAAGTAGTTTTAATTTAGGAATCTCTCTGAAACCCTAATCTTTTATTATTTCTTTATAATTTAGGTTAAATTTAGGATTGAAGTATCACCATATTGCCAGATCTAATAAGTTAAAGATTCAATATTTGCTTGTAGTAAGGTCCCTTTGTGATTACCAACATTTTCACATTTATCACTGAGTTGTTTATGCATTGTCAAGACCTGACATTAGAGACCTTGGGGTTATCTCTTGAGGCTTGCTGATAGAGGTTTACCTTTCAAGAGAGATAGGATATTATATTCTATCTAAGTTGTTGCTATGCAGAAAACATCATCAATAGATTGGCGCTAGAAGGAGGGATTGAATAAGCAAGCTAGATCAATTTCTGTCTGCCATCTCTCCTGAAAGATTCAAAAGAAGAACTAGATCTACTCCAAGAGAGATAGGATTTCATATTCTATCTGAGTTGTTGCTGTGCATAAAACATCATCAACATATATGTCACCAATTTGATCTCAAACACAGTAACCAAGTTAATTGACCCTTTAATTAATCTACGTGTGCCTAGATTAGTGAGAAAAAAACAATAGTAAAGCTAACTAAAGGCTTCGACCACTCATCCTGCAACACATGTGTTAGTAGTTTTGACCTCCGATCTTGGAAAAACATGGGGGAACAAGCTGCATAAACTATTAGTTAAATTCCACAAATCACTAACAAAAAAGTTAGTTGGTTAGTACTTAAAACCAAAATTAAATTATAGCTCAAATTGAAAAATTAAAGGTTTTGGATTGTTACCAATTCGCCTCTATGTGAGATGAGTTCTCCCTTGTCTATGGGATAGGATCATCTGTTTAAGGGATGGGCGAAGTCGCATTCACCTGTCGGATGGATGGGCATATACATTTTCACCACTGTATCTTGATCAAGTTTTCCTCTGTATCCAACGTTCTTTCCTATTTAGATAATCTTAAGCAAGTTCACCTCTATGACTGGAAATTTGACTGGTCATATGCATGTACACCCCTTTATAGAAGGGAAAAATCAAATTTTCCTATCTTCAAAGCACTTTCACCCCTGTATCTAGCAAACTTGCCTGTCGGGGGTGGATTCACCCCTGTGTGTGAAATCTAAACTTACAAAATTTAAAACAATAGGAAAACATAAAATAGAACCATGATGTGGGTCCCACTGAGCGTGCCAAAAATGTGTGCAAGTGTGAATTCTTACTCTAAGATGTAAAAACTAAACTAATGAAATAAAGGAAAAACACAAAAACAAACACCTAGATTAGGCCTAGTTGAATCTAAACAAAACAGAAGAAATTGAAACATTTTTACCTTGCTTAGATTGATGGTCTTGGTTGTCCCTTTGATTGTTTGATATGTGTGCTCCTTGGTGGTAAAATGGCTCAAAATGGTACTCTAAATGATCATGGAGAGATGAGGATTCTAATGATGCAAATGGGTATTTTGATGGATGTAATATGGAAGCTCAAAATGCTACAACAATGGTGGATGGAAAGCTTTGATGCAAGTGATGGATTGAGTGCTAAGTGTGCTTGATTGTGGCTATTGCAAATGGGGGAATTTCCACCATTTTTAAGAAAAGTACCTCTAAAGGAATGGAGGGTCGAGATTGATCCATGATGGCAAAGATCAAGGGCTCGGGTGAGTTGAGAACTCACAAGCCCTCACATCTTGACATGTGGTGGATGAGATGGAAAGAAGGGGATGATGTGGAAATGACATGGAGGTACTAGGTTGAACCTTGGGAAGGGAAAAAATCTCCTCACAAAGGAGGTCCTTGTCCACATATGCTTGAGAGGACATGTTTGGAATTAAAAATTTCTCAAAAATCCTCATGAGAATGGGAGAAGGAATTTAAAATTCCTTAAAATGCATTGGATAAATAAATGTGAATTAAAAATTCACATGGGGAAGGGGGTGCCTTATCCAAAAGGAGAAAGCATTTAATGTGGTTGAATTAAGACATATTCCATAAATGGCATGGAGAATAGGTTAGCCTAAGTGGGTGATTAAAGTTGTGCAAATTCCTGATTAGATGAATTAATGATAGATTAGAGACAAGTGGGAGATTATGGAGGATGTGACCCTAATGATGATTAGGGGTGTACACATCCTAATCACATATTAATTAAATTAATCTAGATTAGAGAGGATTATGGAGAATGTGATATGAGGAGAGATAAAAAGGTGAATTAATAATTGGTTTAATTCATTTGGGCTAAAGTGACCAAATTAAATAAATTGGGGTATTTATTTAATTTAGAGATGAAAGGGATAAGATATTTAATTGATTTATTAAATACCTTAGGGGAAGATTGTTAATTTCTGGATTTTTTGATTGTGTTAGAGCTTTTTTCATCGACGTTTCGGATCACACTCAGTGATCCATCATCAGTATGCTAGAGAGCACAAGAGATGAGAAATGGTTAGATGCAGACTTAACTTTTGCTTAAAAGGAAGAGAGGTAAGAGGTTGAGGAGAGAGATGGGTACAAAGACCAAGATAAGAGAGGTAAGGTAAGAAAATTGAAAAATTAAAAAATTAGAGAGGAAGAGAATAAGAGAGAAAAATATAAGAGTGAAATATTTTTGTCAAAAAGGGAACAACCAAAAATTGAAAGACACAAAACAATTGAGAGAGGACTACAACCTAGAGCAAATTGAACAAGAGACAAGAGAGAGAAATTGAAAAAATAGATAAACAAAAGGAATTCTAAAATGATATGCAATATTCAATAATAAGGTTAAAAAAATTTACAAATAAAATTATAGATAATTCATATAATGAAGCTATTAAACAATTTTTTGCAACCCCAATTAATAATTAAAAGAGACTAACATCAAAAATATGTGGTACAAAAAGACCAATGAATAAAAACAACAAAGCCAAGGCCCAAAATAAAACAAAAGGTAACAAATTGTGATTAAATACAAGGAATGAGAAGACATATGACAATTACACAAAAAGAAGAAACACCGAAGAGAAAGCAAGAAATTACAACGAATAATTAAAGAGGAAAAGAATACGAGAGAAAAAAAATACGAAAGAAAATCAAACAGAAAAAACCTTAAAGGGTTGAAAGGTTACAAACCTTAGGGGAAATTAGGTTGTAGGGCAACATTAATCAAATAATAAATTATTTAATTAATGTGGATGAGGGGGTGCAGGACAAAGGAATACAAGGGGTGAATTTGACCATATGGAAGTGGTCAAATTCACGTGTCTACAAAATGCTCTTGTGGAAGACTCTTAATGCTTGGTATTTTCTCAAAGTGCTTGAATTATGCTTGCCTCTTCTGAAAAATGACTTAGAAGCTTGCTTTTATAGGCATTGACACCTAATTGACCATTATTTTGATCTCAAAGACTGACATTTACCAAAAAAATATGATGTGAATTAATGAATTCTTGCTCAAATTTGAAAAATACCTCAAATGGGACTCATTCACCACACTTGGTGAATGGGTTCCACCTAAGGGGACTCATTCACCCAAGGTGGCGAATGAGTCCCACAGATGTTGGAGGTGGGTTTTCAGAGTTTTTGGGGATTTGAATGTTTTTATGTGATCTTATATGATTCTTGAGTACAATGAGCCTCGAGATCCAAAATAATGGGTCCTAGGGGCCTATAAAAGGTGATTTTTAAAGGGGGATAAAGAAAAGGTGCCAAAATGGGTACAAATTAAGTGTGAAATTGCCTCTTTCTTCAAGAGTGGACAATTTTTGACACTGTGAAAAGATTGATTTTTCAATGCTCGATACAACCACTAGATTTATGTAAGATGTATAGGAGGTAGGCCATGTCACAAACCCAGGTGCCATGCTGGACAAGGAAGACCAAGGGACACACCATCTTGCAACAATCCCACACCCAACGCAAGCAAGGGGTTTGAACTTGTGACCTTGACTCTAATACCAATTGTTACATTGGTGGTTTCCGTTGCACCAAAAGATTGACTTGTCAATGCCTGATACAAACACTAGATTTATGTAAGATCCACAGGAGGCGGTTAAGCCATGTCACAAACCCAAGTGTCATGCTAGACAAGGAAGAACAAGGGACACACCCTCTTGCAACAAAAATTGACAATTTAGGTCCTTAATCAAAGGTATAATAGGAAATTTGGAACTAGAGGCTTCTCCTTTTGACAAGGATGCTTTCACTTTAGGAGCCATGACTCAAGAGTTTTCTAGAATAGGGTTTCTAGTTTCACAAAACAAAACCTACGACTCAATCAAGGGTTTGATACAAACAATAGCAAGCTAGGACCATCTAATTGTTCACAATGAACATCAAACCTTAAAAGAAATATGATAAACCAAAGCACCCTAACACTAAAAGGATTAGAAAACCACAATTCTAAAAGTATTTAATATTTTTCAATGGCGGGGTAGAAATTCAACTTACTGTTTTAGGACAAGATGGAAATCCTAACCTCCAATGTCGAACAAGCTTGAAAAATGTAGCACGAGCTCCCTAGATGCATGGAATGCTTTTGTGAATTCTTAATTATGCTTTAAAACAAGTTTTAATAGCCTTACAAACCTTTATTTGGTATTTCAATTCCCTTTCTGCCATTATGGCTCACTCGCACAAACTAGAATGGCTCACTTGCCCTCGATATCAACTTTAAATGGTATTTGTTGATCTTCAAACTAAATGAAATGACACTATTCTAGATGGAGTCAACTTGGTTTGAAAAAGCTGACTGTGAGCAGTCATTACCTTCATCCAATAAAAACCAACCATGTAGAGCCACTTCCCAGTGATCCATGGAATCCACCATCTCATTGTTGCTGAAGCAAAAGGCCACACGTCAACTTCCCCACTCCCCTTTGCATATTATCCCGCTTGAAACTTTTATCAATGGGAGGATGGAGAAGGGATGAGCTTAGATCTCATACTTTCAACATATGCGTGTCTTAACATGAGATTGCTTGATTGTGCACATAATATTCTGATGCAACTAACAACCATGATTAAAAGATCCATTTGGTATTACAACACATTCCTCCAAAAGTACCTTTAGTAACCTAAACTTTAATATCTCTAACCAATGGCAAAAGAAATTCATTAATTTCTCTTAATGTTCTAATGTTTTCTCTATCGCTTAGGTGACACCATGTGGCATGCTCCCACTTCCCTATTGAGAGATGGGGAGTAGAGGTGGGTCCCCCATGGGATGGTCACCTACCTTCAACCTTTGATCTTCGTTAAGAGGAATACTTGCTTTTTTCATCACCTGATATTTCTTGTTGGAAAGGGGACATGTGTCATCCGCCTCCTACCCCATGTTAATATTTAGATACAAGAAGAATCCAAACAAGGAGGTGGGGAAAGGTCCAAATGCAACCACTTCTTTTCATCTCCATCATTGATGTGCTCCATCTCACCACATACTGATCCTTCAATGATGTTGGGCCTACTCGAGTAGAAGACATGCGACACTCATCCTCTAGCCTATGATATTATTTTAATGCAAAATGAAAATGATCGAGAGTGTGGGGAGCAGCCGGGATGTGCTCGCGGAAATCAACAGTCTTATTAAACAAAAAATGTGCTCATGCCAATTGTTAGTTCTTAAGCAGGGGGTCAATACTAGGTGAATGATAGTTGAGGACATACAACTTAAGGATAAAACCTTAAGCCTGACAAATATTTTGATGACTTATTACCTGCATAGTATGAAAACAATGTTTTTAATGGAACCATGGGTGACGACAAGATTTGTAACATTCAAGGGAAAGTCAAAATAATGAGGTAATAGGCATAAGTCATAACTTGGATGACTGGGAATCAACAACAAGAGGTCAACAAAAAATTATAACACTTACAAAGGACACATGCCTAAGTTCTTTTTGAAAGGGTTTTAGCAACTCATATACCTTAAGGAAAGATGGAAAGAGAAAACCTAAACCCAAAGACATGGAACAAGCCAAAATTTACAAACTTTTAACGGGAACAAAAAACATTTTTTAGGAGTTCCACCAATGGCTCTTGTTGGGGATGTCTATTATTCTAGAATGGAGTGAGATCCTAGAATCTCGGGTCAAAGCAGACCAAACATAGAGAACCAAAACTAGGACCTGCCCAGGCAAGGCAAGAAGACCCAACAAAAACAAACCTATACAAAAATTTACAAGAATATACAATGCACATGGAAATGAGTATATTTCAAGAGAAATATGGCTTCAAGAACTGTCCATGTATTGGCAGTTCAAGAAGTTCACTTGTTAAGCTTTGAAGGAATTATGAATCTTCCCCATGTGTGTTCTATATTAGATAAGGGCCTAACCATAATGCCTCAAATTTTCCATACTTTCCCTTATCCCGAGCCCTAGCATTCCATACCAATACCATACTTCCCACTTTAAATTTCTTGAGAGAATCTTTCTTATCATGCAAGTGCTTGACTTGCAATTTCATCTTTGCATTTTTATCATGAGCTTCTCTCCTAGTTTCATCTAGCTGTATAAGTGTAAGAAAGGGGGATCACCGCAAGCAAGACCATAGGTCATAGAGGGTCGAGATGCGAGAGGCTGCCCTAACTTACCTCAGCTAAGTGTATGTTTAGGGTGTGAGGATGAGAATGATGAGGACTCCTAGAATCCTGTGATCACTTTGCAATTTGAGTTTAAATGTGGGGCTAGGCGAGTCGATCTTCAAGTCTAACTCTGCACCTCAGGGAGCTCTCTACCTGAGGATGTCAACGTGGACTTCGGATGACAGTATGATGTGCTGGCATTTCAGAAACACGTTGTGGTCCATACGGGCAGACAACGACTAAGATGAGGTTAAAAATCGTAAGATGAATTATCAGCCTAGCTTAGCTACTTTTAAGAGGACAAAATAACACTATGGAATATGAAAAGTACAAGCAAAGGTGATAGGGTAGATATACCAAAGCCAAGGTGATGAAGACAATCTCATAGAAGTTCCTGTTTGCTAGCTAGCACCTCAAAATGCTTCCACGTACACACAAAAAGAGAGAGAATGTTGGGGGGTGGCTATATAGGGGCTTGCCTCAGTTAGACCCTTGTTTAGGTGTTCCCAACTCCATAGACAACCAATGGAAAAGATAAAGGAATGATAAACACAAGCACTACAAAAAAAATACTATGCTACTCAACCAAATGGTAGAGAGGAGAGGGAAGCTTACCACCTCCACCAAGAGCACTCATGGATGCTTGGGGGAGAAATGAGAGGAACTCAAGCCTCTACTGCAATGGCATGGTCCCAAACTTGCTCTATCGACATGATGGAGCATGATATTGCTACTATGGAATGCTTGGAAGTGAGCTTGTGAGAGCTAGAGTGTGAGAGCCAAGTCTGTTCAAGATTTCTTCCAACCTCTATCCAACCTTTTTCCAACCTATAAAGCAAGTTCAAATGTTTGAATATGAAGGAATGAGGAAAGAAACGACCATATTTAGGTCGGGTGGCTGAAGGAGGCGTTACAACTTCACTGCCAATGGGAAGAGTAACACCTCTGCTGGCTTAGTTGCAAGAATATGCTAGGGACGTAAGTGCACCACGCGGATGTCTCACATTGCATAGGCATCCTCGACAAAAATGCCTCCATTGACACACAAAATAGGTGCCAAGTGGACTACTATCAGCGGGCTTAAGTAAATTAAGCCTCTGACTTAGGTTTTCTAAAGTGTAATAAGGAAAAAAGGGGAATTGCACCCAGGGTGTAAATTCACTCTTATACATTTTTCCCCCACTTTAGCGAGCACGAGTACTGATGAGTGTTCAGTAAATTAGATCAAGAAGAGAGTAGGGTTATAAAAGTATACCTAGACCGTCAAGGATGTAGACCGTGATTTGGTGAACCTAAAGATGCAGGGAAAACAAAGGACTCCATAGCTACTCAGAACTATGAAATTAGAACAACAAAGTTCCTTGTAGGCCCACAGACCTGCAAGGAGGCAACCCACAAGATCTCTCTCATGGAGGAAGCCCCAAGGAAGTGGAATCTGTAGAGTCAAGAAGTAGCGACATGTCTATCCACAAATAGAACATGTCAGAAGCCGTGACACGTCTACCCACAAATAGAGCGTGTCTAAAGCATTTATGTGTCTACTCACATATAGAACACATCTTAAAGTGGTGACATGCCTACCTGCATATAGGGCATGTCTAAAGTGTTGATGTCTCTACCCGTAGATAGAACACATCTAAAAGTGTTGACACGTCTACCCAGAGATAGAACATGTCTAAAGTGTCGATGTGTCTACCCACATATAGAACACATCTAAAAGTGTCAATGTGTCTACCCACATATAGAACACATCTAAAAGCGTTGACACATCTACCCATAGATAGAACATGTCTAAAGCGGCCAGTCATGTAGACCAAGAAACTTTCAAAGGGGTCCCTTAGGAACCCTTCAAAAGGAGATGGGTCCACTCAAGGGATGCACAGTTTGAAATAGTAAGGTCTAGTCAGGCTGCCCCCAAGCTAGAAAAAAAAGGATGAATGGAACGAATCTAGTCAGGCTACCCCCAGACTAGATGTGCAAGAGCCCATTCGTTACAAAGGATTTTGAAGAAAGGGTCCTTGAGGAACCCGCCATGAAGTAGAGGGGGTCCACTCAAGGAAAAAATAGTTCAAAATTTGCCACCTTAGGGTGATTCGTCATTAAGGGATCCTTTCAAAAGATGTTCATTTCATCAAGGAATTCAAAAGGGAGGTCATGCCCCCACATGTGGGGAATTCAAATAGTTCCCACTTTGGAGGAAGGTCTTCAAGTCCTTTCTTTACGGACCCGTGATGAAGGAAACTCATTCTGTTAGGATTCCAAGTTAAGAATGCACTTCTAAGGAAAAGGTATTGTGAGGACTTTCAAGAAAAGATTCATTGGCAAAAAATTCATTTTCTAAAAGTTGAAGTGTTAAAGAATGTTGTCACACATAGGAGGGACAACCCAAGAAAATAAGAGAGAAAGATAAAGAAAAAGTGAAAAGCACAAACAACAGGCAGATGGGGATCTAGTTTAGTGGGGTTAGATTTTTCTAAGCTCATATAACAGTAGGTAATTGCAATGCAAGGAAAAAGATCATCAATCCCTAACCAGATCAAGAAGAATGCATGGAAATTAAAGTAAAAATAAAAAAATGGGTCAATATGGAAGGGAAGACTAAATGCCCTTGATGCTTTGCATCACCCCTAATTTACCAAAAATCAAGCACAAACATGGAAGAATGAAGGTGCAAATAGAAGAAGGTTTACGACACAAAAATCGTGCCTGTATCCAAGCACCAAAAAGGGTAACAAGGGTCATCCAGGCACATATAGCATGAGTACGGGGAAACACATCACAAAACACACACACATGTACACAAGATCAAGAAAAGGAAAAAAAGGGGCCTCCTTCTAACACTACTTGGCCAAGAGGTCATCCGCTTCCCAGTCCAAATCCTCATAAGGGGAAGGAGGATGCATCTACAAAGGCAAAATGTTAAGAGGAGGGGCATTCGACCCTCCTATAACAAGGGCCAAGGAAGAGGGCCCCTCAAGGTCCTCTCCACCGAGCTCTTATGGAGTTAGAGTCAACAATTTTGGAAAGATCACCAAAAGGGTTGGGACCTCATCCACAGGGTTGAACATGCACCCCATGGGAGTGCCATGTCTTACTTCAATGGATGGGATGGGTTGTGCCTGAGATCCATCGCTAGGATCGCCGAACGATACGGGAGCAGTGACGAACTCAGGAGAGGCTGAGACTGGTTCTATCACAAGGGAAAAATAGGTCATTACAGGGCCACCTTGTGTAGGTGGGCTCTTCCTACATCCTTTATCATGAGAAGGACTAGCCCCTGCCTTCTTCTTCATAGGAGGAGATGAACTCCCCGTAGATGAAGCTAGAGGTGCATAAGAGGAAGAGGGCATAACTGCAGTGGATATGACCAAAGTGTTAACCATATCCACGGGTTTTGGAAAGGGCTGAATATCCAGAATGGACATCATCAAAGGTGGCTCCACCGAAGGAGTGATAAAAACTTGTACCTGATTAGGGTTAGCTGATTTCGTGCTTGCAAGAAAAGCCAAGAATGGATCAGGTAGAAGGGACACAACAAGAGTAGAGGAAGACGATGTTGTAGAAGGCCCTGAAGTGGGGGCAATGATTTCTTCTACCTTATGTTGTGAAGCAACTTGCTTGACCAGGAGGGCCTTTTTCCAGTGCTTGTGCTCTTGTCCAAGGTGGTTCCTATGACTCTTAGAGTTATAAGCTACAACTTGTGAAGGGACAAGAGTTTCCTACTCGACCATAGGGATGTCCACTATGACTGTTTTGGGTGGAGGAATAGGTTCTTGTGTATGAGCAGGGGGAGCAGGCTAAGGATCAATGAGAGGAGTTGACTTGAGAACCTTGACAGTGGGCCTCTTTCCACTGACTTCCTTAGGAGCAGGAGTAGTAGGAGGTCGTGGATTGAATTCTCTATGAGAACCTTTCTTTCTACCATATAAGTAGTGCCATGGTCCTAGGAATTCGTTAGGAAGATCCACGATTCTAATCTTGGGCCTACGCCAAGGAGGAATCATCAGATTTAAAGGATACCCATCAGGCTTGCTCATCCAGTACTCCTCCCAGGAAAGGGGAGAGGATGGGGCAGTCTGTGAAAGGGTCATCTTCCCTTTACCTTTATGGGAAGAAGAGGGAGCCGCTATGGACTTCTCCTCCTTCTTTGGGGAAGAGGGAGTGGATGGTGCAACCTTCTCTTTACCTTCACAGGAGGGAGAAGGGACCGATGTGGACTTCTCTTTCTCTTTTGGAGAAGGATTAGTCGTAAGCATATGCTTCTTCTTCTCTTCTTGGGAAGAGGAGGTAATCAGCTGCTCTATCACAAGAAGGGTCAGCTTTGGCTCCCCTTTGCCTCCAGTTTTATACTTCATATAGTTCTTGTAAAGTAGATCCATTCTCGGAGGAAGAAAACCAATTGAAGAGGGCCAAAAGTGATCTAATGAATACCCACCATGAGATACAAAAGGTTGATATCCGGTATCATGCACTACATGCACGACGCCCTCGTGGGAAAAATTTAAGCATTTGTGGACAACATAAGTGATCATGTTCATGGAAGCTAACCAAGGAATGCCTAGCTTCACTCTGAACAGGTTTCACTCCAAAATAACATCAAAAACTATGTCAATAGTCCTAGGTCCTACTAGGATGGACAAGGTGATCGAGCCATAAGGTTTGAGATTCATACCATCATGGGTACGAATGGTAGATCTTGTTTCTCCATATTTTTCTTTTTACAATGAGTTTAGTACCAAGGTTTCCTCAGTAACAACATTCACATGACTTGCGGGGTCTATC
Source organism: Sequoia sempervirens (assembly GCA_007258455.2). NCBI lineage: Eukaryota > Viridiplantae > Streptophyta > Pinopsida > Cupressales > Cupressaceae > Sequoia > Sequoia sempervirens. Next base: position 391,952,595 of record VDFB02281492.1, read on the forward strand.
AAGACTCCTATCACAATGTTACCATTGGTACGAGTAGGAATGTAAAGAGGCGAGGGCTTGTCATTCAAGGGTAGATCATGTGTTGTAAATGTAACATCTAGCGAATTGGATGCAGGTGAAACAGTGGAAGTTACCATGACCATATTTACATAGGCCCTCGGTTGAGAAGAAAAATTGGTTGGATCGATAATCATGTTAGCAACATGTGATGGAAATGGGTTTGTGTATATCTGCAATTCACTATTCTCTTTCACCACTGATCTATCCGTGTTATATTTGTTCCCATTGAGATGAAAGCTACCATCCTCGATGTGGTCCTATATTTCATGTCACAACCGCATACAACATTCGATATCATGTCCATTAACACGATGGTACTGATAGTAAGTGATCCTGTCATACTAGTTAGGGTAAGGTTCCTTAACAGGATATGGGGCTAGAAAAGTTATGATCTTATCTCTCAACAACTTCTGTAGGATGGAGGTATAAGATTATGATAACTTTGTGAACTTCTGATTACATCTGAGGCCATTGTCATTAGTAGCGGCTACTACATTCGCAACGGATTTTCCTTTTCTGGAGATTGACACAATGGATTTCCCTTTAGAACGGGAGCATGAGGAATATCCCCCAAACTAAGCCACCATCTATTGGTACTCTCGTAACGCTGCACATAGATGCGAGAAAGAAGGATATTTCATTAGGTGAACTTCTCTTGCCAAGGCCTTTGTGAGTTTCCTATGAATACCTTCTACATGTCAGAGTCGAGCAGCTGGTATGAGATTTGTGAAAGAAGTGCTTGGTAATGTGCTATGAAGTTAGTGATCTTCTCATTGTCTCCTTGCTTACATCAGATGAGATCTAAGGTCATCTTCGGTCCGATGTTTGCTTGGAATTGTATAAGGAATTGGTTAACAAGATGATCAAATGAGAAGATAGAATTGTCAGGAAAGGAACATTACTACTCGAGTGCCGTGTCCTTGAGAGATTGGGGAAATAATTTAGCCATCAAAGCATCATGATGGAAAAAGTTAGTGCAAAGAGCGTTAAAGGAAAACATGTGTGTCTGTGGATCCCCCTTGCCATCGAACTTCTCAAAATTTGGAATCTCCATTCCCTGAGGGAAGAGAGTGTTTAAGATAGTGACAGACAAAGGACTATGTCGGAAGAAGGGCTAGAAAATGGGCTGGGCCAAGGCCTCATAAATGCTCGCTAGCTGACTTTACATCTTACCCATATTCTGAAGTAAGGTATTTAGAATAGGGTCGTTAGAAGATAGAGGGCCAGAGGATAATCCTCATGCAGAGTCCTTGCTAGGTCCACTTCCAAAACTGCCACCGATGTGACTTCCACTAGAGCTGCTACTGGAGCCACCGCCATGACCTCCACCAGAACCACTTCTACCAGCACCACCTCCGCTACCAAATCCACTACCACTACCAAAGCCTCCACCACCTATCCTGTCGAAACCTCCACCCCTAGAGGTGACAAAAGTGGTAAAGCTAAAGCCTAACAAGACCTTATTCACTTTGACAATTTCTGGTTGATTAGGGATGGAAGGGATACTAATGGAAGGGACAAAATCGATCATGTAAACTGAAGTAGGAAGCATTGATACTCCTAATTGTCTCTCGGGCTCTCCGAAGGTGAATCCTTGCGTAGACCCAAAGTTGCCTGAAGGAGTACATGCTTCAACGATACCAAAGACACTACTTAAAAGTTCAATGCCTATTCGATCTTTTCCCATCATATGTTATAATTCGCTAACAACTCGAGTGGCCCTAGCCATCTTCAGATTTCCTTCAAAATGGTGTTCAAGGTTGTCCAATCCTTTAGTGAGGGCAGACACATAATCGACGAGAATCTAAACGACCTCATGCTCATCCACCGAAGATGGCGTGGGAGACATAGGAGGAGTGGGAATGTGATCAGTCTCGTTAGCGAACCCCATCTTATTCCTCGACGACTTTTCCTGCATGACCAAACTAACTGTAATGCCCCGTCTTAATAACCTAAGAATGTTGCAATTGTGAATAAAGGTGTAATAATTTTTTTTTTTAAAGTTTAATTATTAAGTTAATTAGTTGCATACATTCATTAAGCTATGCGACGTTACACTACTTTGAGTTTCCATAAGTGACTTAAGTATTTCGCATTGCACATATTAATTAATAACATAAAGATAAACATTGCATAACATTGAATTTTATTCAAGATAATATAAGGTAAAAACATGTTTCATTCATTGCATTTGATAAAATATACAATACTCATTCATCTGATGAGGTAGATCAAATAATAGTTACAATTACATTTACATTGTTCACCTCATAACATTTGAGGGATGTTTTACAATACAAATTTACAATTTACAAATAAGTACACATGAGTTTCCAAGTGCGAGCTCTTCATCCTTGAAGCTATCGATGCCATGATCAAACTGGGGACCCAACGGAGTAAGGTGCACGTTCCACCCAACCATGTGGTACCCGTAGGTCCACCCCCTGTGCTAGGAGATAGTAATATGGTTACCTAGACATAATCTACTAACCCTAGACACTAGTACATAACAAACTATTGGTTACATTGCTTCCAGATTTAGACAATTGAATGTATTACAATTACAAGGTTAACTATTATTCTAGGTGGAGTGTCATCACAACGTTGCAAAGGTTACCCTAGTGTTTCTTCCTAGGTTCTGGCCCCCATCCTTGGGTTACCTTGGTAACCTCTTATGAAACCCGGCCCCAGTGCAAATCATTGTAGAATCAAATGTCTTTTGAAGAAACAAGACACCGATTTTCCATTCCAGGCCTTCTCATCTTATACTCAAGACTGAAGTAGCTCAAGAGTCAATAAGTGAGGCATAAGCATCTTGTTAAGAGTTTTAAATCTAACTATTGTGTCATTTAATTATCACTGACTTACTAACTCCTTGTAAGTTACCCTGACACCACTTTGTGTGTCAGCCCTCACAAAAAGCCACTCCCCTAAACATAACAAGGATTTCTAAGTTTTCCCGACTAGGGTTTACAAAGTGCATAAAGTTTATAACATATTAACAAATGACCCACAACGGTATCAAAACACCATATTTAACACATGCACAACCCAAGTTAACTCAAGAAATACATTTGAGCAATAATACTCCCTTTCTACACAATTCATACTGGAAGACTTATTCAACTATAACTTTCCCTATTTGCCCAAAAGAAAACCATAAAAACAAATCAAGAAAAGTAAATGTCTATGGTTTGGATATACTAAATCCATTCAATCAAGAACTAGAAGTAAGAAATTAATCAACTGATATATATATATATATATATATACAATTTATCTTCCATTAATATGAAAATCAAATCTAGAATTAACCCAATTACACAATCATATTGAATAATGAAATTTTGCTTTCTCTTTTCATTTTTATAATAACTAGACATGATTTTCATTCTCAAATAACAAAATTATATATATATATATATATAATAAATAAATATACAACCTATTCATTATAATTGAATACCTATTTAAAAAATATATATATATATATAAATATATTCTATAATCTAATATCATTTATCTTTTATATAATATATATATATGTATATAACATATATTAATAAAAATAAATATTACATATATATATAACTATATATATATATTTATAAATTTTATTTAAACTTGAAAAAATCGAAATCGAAATTAACTCATCTGAATTTTAAACAAAGTGTATTTGTTTTATAAACAACAAATAAAATTCTATTGGGCGCTGCCCCCCGCGGCTTACCACGGGATGGACGCAGCCACTGCCACGGCTGCACCCACACTGTGGGTTATGGGGAGGGTTTCGGCCCTCCCCCTTCATACTTTATTTTTTTTAATTTTATTTTTTTTAATACTTGTCGTACGGCGATCCGAAAACCTATGGATTTTTTTTTAAATTAAATTCCTATTACGCCTGTACGGCGATTTCAATAGGAAATACCAGACAAAATATAAATTTTACAATCCAATTTGTATATGAGATTAATATATATGTATATATATATAAAATATATATATATATATATTTATATATACTAACTAGGGTTTTCACAGAGAATTTAAAAAAAAAAAACTTCTATAGAACTCAATAGGGTTTTCAAAGGGTAATAGAGGAAATTGAAGATTTTTTTTTTTATATCAGGGTTTTCAAAGAAACACAGTATTTTCATTCAATTCCTGAATCATTCCTGTAGATTCAATTTCCCTTTTCAACAAGTAATTTCCCCTCACTAAAATTTTAAATAATTTCTACAGATAATATAATACAGAGGTTTTATTCTTTTCTTATCAAAACCTCACAAGACAAATACAACAAATAATTTTCTTTGCGTGAAACACAGAGATTTAAATTACACTCAAATTTCTTTTTTACATACTTTCCTTTTCAAACAAATAAAATAAATTCACCAGAAGATTACCTGTATTCCTGTGCTTTGAAAATTGACTGAAGAAGATCTTGCCTGTAACTTCCCTTCACAAGTCCTTCCCGAGAACCAATTCCAAAACAACCAAAAGCCAGAGATCTTCCACAAATTTGCAACAAAAGTACCAAAAAGCATATACCAAGATTTTTTTTTACAGAGCACAAAATAATTTCCCATGAATGATAGGATAACCTCTGTGATTTCCCAGATCCAATATTACCTCCGTAAACAAATTTCAACAACCATAATCAATTAATGCACTGGCACACATGTCGAGAAGTGGTTGAAAAATATCTTCTCCACCACTTCTCGACAATCTTGCCAATTTCCAAATTGCATGTAATTAATTAATTAATTTAATTTATTTCAAAATTTACAATTTTCTAATGCAAGATTTATTTGTTAATATAAATTGCCATTTCCACAAATTAATCTAATTTCAAATAATAAATCTATCCACACACTTAAATAATTTAATTTAATTAATTAATTAATTAGTTTAATTAAATGAGTTTAATCTTTTAAGATCAAACCATTTAACCAAATAAGCTAACTAATTAAATAAATAACATATAACTAATTTCTTTCAATATTTAAAAATTAATTTAAATAACAATAATTTAAAGCACAATAAACTATCATTAAATATTCACCAAATTTACCTTTCAAACAATTTATCCAAACAAAAGAGACAAGACAAACTTATGACTCAGACTAAAAACAGACAAAGTACAGTGACCGGGTTATATACTATACTAGGGTGAACCAAACTACTATCTCCCAATCAACGTATCCGTTGAGTCTTGACACGCTCAGACCTGAGTACCTAGGTGGAGTCGGTGTCATGTACCTGCAATTCTTGCAACCAAGCAAATAACGTGCATATATATATAAATCATTGTACAGGCACACCGTGCAGAGAAGATCACAGACATCACAGGGCACTCACAAGCGAGTGATGCGATTCCGTTCTCCACACCAATACACGTCACATCAGACTGACGAAATAAATTAACTGTTAGTCCATCATAAACATATACATAGCAATAATCAACTAAAAGTAAACATCTAAACTATATCAAATCATGTCTGAAATCAATAATCACCAAACAATGTATCATCATGTCATAGAATAATTCCACTATCGCTCAAAACAAGCGATGAAAATATCCAAACAAAGTATCAATAGTGTGAAAACATAACAGCATAAAGCATAAGCATAAACGAAGGGGTACTACATCCTCCCCCCTAGGATCAGGCTTGCTCCTGAAAGCCTACGAATAGATAGGGATAAAGTTCCCTCATGTGTGTCGCATCCTCCCAAGTAGCAGAAGCCTCATGACTAGGATCCCATTGGACCCTCACCTTATCAACATCTCAACCCTTGAGACCGAGCATCCGGTGCTGTAGAATGGCCACGGGCTCCAAAGCCAGCTGCCCATCCTCTACCTGTAACTCATTCCAATCAAGTACATGAGATATGTCGGGATGATATGGTCTAAGAACCGATACATGAAAAACATCATGAATACGTGACAAACTGGGTGGTAAGGAAAGTCGATATGCCACAGGACCAATTCTCTCTAATATCTCAAATGGTGCTATGAATCGAGGCGCAAGCTTAGAGCCTTTTCCATAACGGATTGGACTCTTTCGTGGTTGCATTCGAAGAAACACTCTATCACCAACAGCGAACTGTCGGTCTATCCTATGTGCATCGGCATATTTATTTTGCCTATCCTGTGCTGCTATGAAATGTTCTCTAATACGGTCAACCTATTGCTCCATGTCTCGAAGCTTCTCAGGTCCTAGTAACACTCTATCCTCTAGTCGATCCCAACTTAGTGGAGTTCGACAAGGATGACCGTATAATGCCTAAAATGGTGGCATACCTATGGAAATCTAATATCCGTTATTGTAAGCGAATTCTACTAAATACAAATAATCCTCCCAACATGATTGTTGGTCCATTACGTACATTCTAAGAATATCCTCTAATATTTGGTTAACTCTTTCCGTTTTTCCATCAGTTTGAGGATGATACGCTAAACTAAAGTTCAACTGGGTACCTAAAGCATGTTGTAATGAAGTCCATAGGGCTGAAGTAAAAATAGGATCTCTATCAGAAATGATCCTACGAGGAATCCCATGTAATCTAACGATGTCCTTCATAAATATCCTAGCTACAGATGAAGCATTATATGATGAACGTACTAGAGAGAAGTGAGCTACCTTAGTCAAACGGTCAACAGTTACCATAATGGTATCATGTTGACGTGATGATGTAGGTAACCCTACAACAAAGTCAATGGATATAATATCCCATTTCCATTCAGGAATGAGATGTGGCTGCAATAATCCAACAGGATGTTGATGCTCAGCTGACTCGTTGACATTCAAGACATCTCGATACATAGTCAGCAATATCACGTTTCATACCAGGCCAGAAATACAATTGCCGAAGATCAGCATGCATTTTCTTGACACCTGGATGAGCTAAGTATGGAGCCCGATGAGCTTCAGTCATAATTAATGTACAGAGACTCTCTACATGTGGTACATAAATATGACCTAAATGCCGTAATATACCATCCAGTTCTAAGACATACCCTACAAATCGACCTTCTAAAGGTCTACTAGATTCAATCTCTAACCTCACTTCCTGATATAGTCTATCAGTATGAAGTGCTACTACTATTTGACCTCTCAAATCTACTTCAAGAGTAGTAGCAGAGATCTCATGTCGACGTCAACTAAGAGCATTAGCCACTACGTTCTCTTTTCCCTGAACATATTTCACATCAAAATCGTACTCACACAAGAACTCCATCCATCGTCTTTGCCTAGCATTCAAGTTAGGCTGCGTAAAGATGTATTGCAAACTATGGTGATCAGTATGAAGTTCAAAACGATGACCTAATAGGAAATGCCTCCATTGAACTAATGCATGCACTACAGTAGCTAGTTCTAAATCATGAGTAGGATAGTTTAATTTGTGATCCTTGAGTTTACGAGACTCATAAGCAATCACATGCCCATCTTGCATCAGAACTGCTCCCAAACCTTCTATGGATGCATCTGTGCAAACCACAAAATACTTAGTAGGATCAGGAACAATCAGTATAGGTGCATTAGTCAACTTTTCTTTAAGAGTCTGAAAATCCAACTGACACTGCTTTGTCCAAACAAACTTCTTCCCTTTCCTTTGAAGAGAAGTAATAGGATGACCAATTCTAGAAAATCCCTCAACAAACCGCCTATAGTAACCATCTAGACCCATAAAACTATGAACTTCACCTACATTAGTAGGTGTGGGCCAATCTACAATAGCTTGAATCTTTGAAGGATCCACAACAATACCTTTTCCAGATATCACATGTCCAAGGTATTTTATTTCAGTTTGAAAGAAGTCACAGTTCTTCAGGTTTGCATACAATTGATTTTCCCTTAAACATTGCAATACCTGTCTCAAGTGTTCTTCATGTTCCTTCATGTTTCTCGAATAAACTAAAATATCATCAAGAAATACCAGGACAAAGCGATCAAGGTATGTACAAAAAACACCATTCATTAAACTCATGAATACTAACGGTGCATTCGTTAACCTAAATGGTACTACTATGAATTCGTAGTGCCCATAACGAGTTCGAAAAGCAGTTTTATGTATGTCTGCTTCGGCTATACGCAATTGATGATAACCAAATTTCAAGTTAATTTTAAAGAACACATTAGCTCCCTTAATCTGATCAAAAAGATCATCGATTCTAGGCAAAGGATAACGATTCTTAATCGTAACCTTGTTCAATTGACAATAGTCAATGCACAGCCTAAGAGATCCGTCTTTCTTCTTTACGAAGATGACAGGTGCTCCCCAAGGGGAAACACTAGGATGAATAAAACCCTTTTCTAATAATTCCTCTAACTGGATACAGAGTTCCTCTAACTCCTGAGTCGCCATTCTATATGTAGCCCTAGATATAGGTTCAGCTCCAGGAACTAGGTCAACTCTAAAGTCAATATCCCTCTTCGTTGGCATTCTAGGTATGTCATCGGGAAACACGTCTGCAAATTCCCTAAGAATAGGATGATCATCAAGAGATATCTCTCGACTCTCACCCTCTTCTAAATTAGTAACTGTTGTTGCAAACAGTTGACATCCCTGACGAAGACATCTCTTTAATTGCATAGCAGATATCATCCGCAAAGAGATAGGTCTTTTAATACCTACAATTTCCACTTTCGCACCTAAATCATTGATGCAACTGTCTTAAGTCGACAGTCAATCACAGCATGATAAGATGCTAACTAATCCATACCTAAAACTATGTCATACGATCGAAAAGGTGTAACATATAAATCTACTAAGGTAGTTAACGCACCAATTTTAAGTTCACAATTATGTACTAAGTTTTCTACTGCTACTTTCACCCCTGAGGCGAATTCAACTTTCCACTTACCACCTTGCTTTACCACCACAAGACCACAATGGTCAACAATGGTCAGTGAAATAAAGGAGTCAGTGGCTCCGGAATCAAAAAGAATGGAAACACTAACACCATGTAACTTACCTGAAGTCTCGACCACTATGTTCTGGTGATCGGCTTGGCGGTCATTAACCACAGCATATACTATATGAGATCGTCCTGCATCACCCATTGTAGGCTCTGAAACTATAGGTCGAGGCCCAAAACCAGTAGAACCTCTCATCGGACACTGCCTAGGTATGTGTCCCTGCTGCCCACATGAGTAAAAACCTGTGCTTATGCCTCTACTGAATCCTCTACCACCCGAAGGTGCATTGGATTGCTGGAAACTACCCCTACTAATGGTAGACTGAGCACTCTGCGTAGACTGATCCTGCCTATTGCGCTTGTTGTGCCACCAGTTGCGACCCTTTCCTGTTTGAGGACTATTTTGTTGTTGTGGTTGAGGGTTATTGTTCTTTTGAGGAGTTCATTGTTGTTGTTGGTGCCCACCCTTTGTGGGTGTTTGTTGGTTCCTAGAGGAACCACCTGTGTGTGCCTGTCCACCCTGTGGACTGAAACCTGCTGCAGGAGCACTGCTAATCTACACTCCTATGTGCGCACCTAATGCCATAATAAGGTTCTCCTCTACTATGCGAGCCTTCTCCACCACAACTTCCATAGTCTTTGGCTCAAAGACTCAGACACCTCCACTGATGCGGGCGTTTAAACCCCTAATAAAGTGCTATACTAGCATAGGCTAGTCATCGCCAATACCAACATACTGCTTGAGTTCATAAAACCTACATTCATATTGCTCTACAGAAAGAGCCAACTGACGTAGATCATGGAACTCGTCAGCCCTACACTGCCTCCAGTGTTTCGATAGGAACCGTGCTCTAAACCTCTCGAGAAACATCTCCTAAGACACTGATCCAATATCCAAGTGGAGCTTCTGCTCCTCTAGGTGCAACCAAGTAGAGGCGAATCCTCTCAAGTGCATAATAGCACATCTGGCACGAGTATTGCTACTGTAAGGGTGCATGGCAAAGCATCTACCCAAATCTAGTAGCTAGGTCTCAGCCTATAAGCCACCTCCTGTACCATCAAAGGTAGGAGGGCGTACCCTCAGTAAATCCCTCATATGACCTACCATAATAGCATCCTGATGTGCTGTGTCCTCTACTCTCCTAGGAGATTTATCTCTCTCTCTGAAAACCTCCTACTCATCTACCTGTCTAGGCCCAAGACGGGCTAGGACCTCCTCTAATAATGGATGTATCTGAGAACCCTCTACTGCTGACTGTTCAAGATTATGTCCCCCATTTCTCTGACCCAACTGTTCAGCCTGATCACTGTGATGAGGGCTCAGAGGGGGAGTAACCTGAGGGATTGGCCCTCGGCCTCCACCTTGACCTCTACCATGACCTCTTCCTCCTCACCTAGGCATGTTCCTACACATAACAATAATGAGTCTTAGATACTATTCAACCAAGGCTAACAGTTTGCGACACTACGTACTAGGTCAACCTAATGGGCTCGCGATTACCCAGAACGTCCAGTGTTTGTAACCTTTGCTCTAATACCAATCTGTAATGCCCCGTCTTAATAACCTAAGAATGTTGCAATTGTGAATAAAGGTGTAATAATTTTTTTTCAAAAAGTTTAATTATTAAGTTAATTAGTTGCATACATTCATTAAGCTATGCGATGTTACACTACTTTGAGTTTCCATAAGTGACTTAAGTATTTCACATTGCACATATTAATTAATAACATAAAGATAAACATTGCATAACATTGAATTTTATTCAAGATAATATAAGGTACAAACATGTTTCATTCATTGCATTTGATAAAATATACAATACTCATTCATCTAATGAGGTAGATCAAATAATAGTTACAATTACATTTACATTGTTCACCTCATAACATTTGAGAGATGTTTTACAATACAAATTTACAATTTACAAATAAGTACACATGAGTTTCCAAGTGCGAGCTCTTCATCCTTGAAGCTCTCGATGCCATGATCAAACTGGGGACCCAACGGAGTAAGGTGCACGTTCCACCCAACCATGTGGTACCCGTAGGTCCACCCCCCATGCTAGGAGATAGTAATATGGTTACCTAGACATAATCTACTAACCCTAGACACTAGTACATAACAAACTATTGGTTACATTGCTTCCAGATTTAGACAATTGAATGCATTACAATTACAAGGTTAACTGTTATTCTAGGTGGAGTGTCATCACAACGTTGCAAAGGTTACCCTGGTGTTTCTTCCTAGGTTCTGACCCCCATCCTTGGGTTACCCTGGTAACCTCTTACGAAACCCGGCCCCAGTGCAAATCATTGTGGAATCGAATGTATTTTGAGGAAACAAGACACCGATTTTCCATTCCAGGCCTTCTCATCTTATACTCAAGACTGAAGTAGCTCAAGTGTCAATAAGTGAGGCATAAGCATCTTGTTAAGAGTTTTAAATCTCACTATTGTGTCATTTAATTATCACTGACTTACTAACTCCTTGTAAGTTACCCTGACACCACTTTGTGTGTTGGCCCTCACAAAAAGCCACTCCCCTAAACATAACAAGGATTTCTAAGTTTTCCTAACTAGGGTTTACAAAGTGCATAAAGTTTATAACATATTAACAAATGACCCACAACGGTATCAAAACACCATATTTAACACATGCACAACCCAAGTTAACTCAAGAAATACATTTGAGCAATAATACTCCCTTTCTACACAATTCATGCTGGAAGACTTATTCAACTATAACTTTCCCTATTTTCCCAAAAGAACACCATAAAAACAAATCAAGAAAAGTAAATGTCTATGGTTCGGATATACTAAATCATTCAATCAAGAACTAGAAGTAAGAAATTAATCAACTGATATATATATATATATATATATATATATATATATATATATATATATATATATAATTTATCTTCCATTAATATGAAAATGAAATCTACAATTAAACCAATTACGCAATCATATTGAATAATGAAATTTTGCTTTCTCTTTTCATTTTTATAATAACTAGAAATGATTTTCATTCTCAAATAACAAAAAATATATATATATATATATATATATATAATAAATATACAACCTATTCATTATAATTGAATATCTATTTAAAATATATATATATATATATATATATATATATAAATATATTCTGTAATCTAATATTATTTATCTTTTATATAATATATATATATATAACATATATTAATAAAAATATATATTACATGTATATATATATAACTATATATAACTATATATATATTTATAAATTTTATTTAAACTTGAAAAAATCGAAATCGAAATTAACTCATCCGAATTTTAAACAAAGTGTATTTGTTTTATAAACAACAAATAAAAGTCTATTGGCCGCTGCCCCTCGTGGCTTACCACGGGATGGACGTAGCCACTGCCACGGCTGCGCCCACACTGTGGGTTATGGGGAGGGTTTCGGCCCTCCCCCTTCATACTTTATTTTTTTTAATTTTATTTTTTTTAATACTTGTCGTACGGCGATCCGAAAACCTATGGATTTTTTTTTAAATTAAATTCCTATTACGCCTGTACGGCGATTTCAATAGGAAATACCAGACATAAAATATAAATTTTACAATCCAATTTATATATGAGATTAATATATATGTATATACATATATATAATATATATATATATATATTAACCAGGGTTTTCATAGAGAATTTAAAAAAAAAAAACTTCTACAGAACTCAATAGGGTTTTCAAAGGGTAATAGAGGAAATTGAAGATTTTTTTTTTTTATATCATGGTTTTCAAAGAAACACAGTATTTTCATTCAATTCCTGAATCATTCCTGTAGATTCAATTTCCCTTTTCAACAAGTAATTTCCCCTCACTAAAATTTTAAATAATTTCTACAGATAATATAATACAGAGGTTTTCTTCTTTTCTTATCAAAACCTCACAAGACAAATACATCAAATAATTTTCTTTGCGTGAAACACAGAGATTTAAATTACACTCAAATTTCTTTTTTACATACTTTCCTTTTCAAACAAATAAAATAAATTCACCAGAAGATTACCTGTATTCCTGTGCTTTGAAAATTGACTGAAGAAGATCTTGCCTGTAACTTCCGTTCACAAGTCCTTCCCGAGAACCAATTCCAAAACAACCAAAAGCTAGAGATCTTCCACAAATTTGCAACAAAAGTACCAAAAAGCATATACCAAGAATTTTTTTACAGAGCACAAAATAATTTCCCGTGAATGATAGGATAACCTCTGTGATTTCCCAGATCCAATATTACCTCCGTAAACAAATTTCAACAACCATAATCAATTAATGCACTAGCACACATGTCGAGAAGTGGTTGAAAAATATCTTCTCCACCACTTCTCGGCAATCTTGCCAATTTCCAAATTGCATGTAATTAATTAATTAATTTAATTTATTTCAAAATTTACAATTTTCTAATGCAAGATTTATTTGTTAATATAAATTGCCATTTCCACAAATTAATCTAATTTCAAATAATAAATGTATCCACACACTTAAATAATTTAATTTAATTAATTAATTAATTAATTTAATTAAATGAGTTTAATCTTTTAAGATCAAACCATTTAACCAAATAAGCTAACTAATTAAATAAATAACATATAACTAATTTCTTTCAATATTTAAAAATTAATTTAAATAACAATAATTTAAAGCACAATAAACTATCATTAAATATTTACCAAATTTACCTTTCAAACAATTTATCCAAATAAAAGAGACAAGACAAACTTATGATTCAGACTAAAAATAGACAAAGTACAGTGACTGAGTTATAGACTATACTAGGGTGAACCAAACTACTATCTCCCAATCAACGTATCTGTTGAGTCTTGACACGCTCAGACCTGAGTACCCAGGTGGAGTCAGTGTCATGTACCTACAATTCCTGCAACCAAGCAAATAACGTGCATATATATAAATCATTGTACAGGCACACCGTGCGAAGAAGATCAAAGACATCACAGGGCACTTGTAAGCGAGTGATGCAATTCCTTTCTCCACACCAATACACGTCACATCAGACTGACGAAATAAATTAACTGTTAGTCCATCATAAACATATACATAGCAATAATCAACTGAATGTAAACATCTAAACTATATCAAATCATGTCTGAAATCAATAATCACCAAACAATGTATCATCATGTCATAGAATAATTCCACTATCGCTCAAAACCAGCGATGAAAATATCCAAACAAAGTATCATAGTCTAACAGTGTGAAAACATAACAGCAGAAAGCATAAGCATAAACGAAGGGGTACCACACTAACAGTGGGACCAAAGAAAAGACTTGTAGAGATACCAAGCGAGACCTTCGTTCTATCCATTGGGAGGTGTCGTATACTTCTCCTCATAATATGCCTAGAAATTTTTGGACTGGGTTGTGATGCTCATAAACCTTCACAACACATGAGGTCACAAAAACTATAAAATATCTAAAGGGAGTTTTAACACCAATGGATGAACAGACGTTGGTTCATGTCAGGTTCACAAAAAATGTAAGCGAGGGGTACCACCGCATGCAAAACCCTAGGTCACGAAGGGTTGAGATGCAAGAGGATGCCCTAACTTACCTCAGCTAAGTGTATGTTTAGGGTGTGAGGATGAGAATGATGAGGAATCATAGAATCCTACAATCACTCTGCAATCCGAGTTTCAATGTGGGGCTAGGTGAGTCGATCTTCAGGTCTAACTTTGCACCTTAGGGAGCTCTCTACCTGAGGATGTTAGTGCAGACTTCAGGCGACAACGCGACATGCTAGCATTTCATAAATGCGTTGTGGTCCGTATGGTCAGACAACAGCTAAGATGAGGTTAAACACCTTAAGATGACTTATCAACCTAGCTTATCTACTTTTAAGAGGAAAAAATAACACTATGAAATATGAAAAGTACAAGCAAAGGTGATAGAGTAGATATACCAAAGCCAAAGTGATGAAGACAATCTCGTAGAAGATCCTGTTCACCAGCTAGCTCCTCAAAATGCATCCATCTACACAAAGAAAGAGAGAGAATGATGGGGGGGCTGTATAGGGGCCTACCTTAGTCAGAACCCTGTTTAGGTGTTCTCACCTCCACAGATAACCAATGGAAAAGATAAAGGAATGATAAACACAAGCACTACAAAAAAAATACTATGCTACTCAACCAAATGATAGAGGAGAGGAGAGGGAAGCTTACCACCTCCACCAAGAGCACTCAAGGATGCTTGAGGGAGAAATGAGAGGAACTCAAGCCTCTGCTACAATGGCATGGTCCCAAAATTTCTCTACCAATGTGATGGAGCGTGATATTGTTGCTATGGAATGCTTGGAATGCTTGGAAGTGAGCTTGTGAGAGTGAGAGTGTGAGAGCTAAGTCTGTTCAAGATTTCTTCCAACCTCTATCCAACCTTTTTCCAACCTCTAAAACAAGTTCAAAGGTTTGAATATGAAGGAATGAGGAAAGAAATAGCCATATTCGGGTCGGATGGCCGAAGGAGGCGTTACAACTTCGCTACCAATGGGAAGAGTAATGCCTCTGCTGGCTTAGCAACATGAATCTACTAGGGACATAAGTGTGCCGTGCAGATGTCTGCACACTGTGCAGGCATCCCTGATAGAAACGCCTCCACTGACACACAAAATAGGCACCAAATGGATTTCCATCAGTGGGCTTAAGTAAATTAAGCCTCTGACTTAGGTTTTCTAAAGTGTAATAAGGAAAAAAGGGGAATTGCACCTAGGGTGCAAATTTTCTCTTATACAATATGATTATCAATTCTTTGTTGCATATCATCACAGATATTCTCATCATACTCTTACACAAATTTATTCATCTTTAGTAAATTGTTCTGAGGAAGTCTAGTATCGAAACCATACACTAAACCAAATGGTCAATGACTGGTATCTTTCTTTATAGTAACCCTACCAACCCATAATGCAAGCTTTAGCTTTGAGTCCCAAGCCTTATTCTTTTCAATCACTCTTTTAATGATCTTAATTAGGCTCTTGTTGCTAGATTTAGCTTGACCATTCCCTTGAGTATGGTAAGTGGAAGAATAAGAAATTTGTATGCTATGCTTCTCACAAAAATCAATGAAATCATAAGACCTAAAACACATAGCATTATCATAGATGATCTTCTCTGGAACTCCAAATCTAATGAGAATGTTATTCATCAGGAAGTCTATCACAAATTTACTTGTTTCCTTCTTTGTGGGGATTGCTTCCACCCACTTTTTGAAATAATTAGTTGCAACAAGAATCCATGAATACCCTCAATTAGATTTTTTTGATATTTCCCAATGAAGTCTATACCCCATTTTTGGAAAGGGGCTTGAATAGAAATAGGTATAAGTGGAAAACCCCATGAAAACTTCAATTTTCTTGCAAACCTATAGTAAGCATCACAAGTCTTGAAAAACTTGTGGGCATCTTTAAAAATAGTGGGCCACTAGAATCCTGCCCTCAAAATCTTATGAATAGTTTTCTTTTCAATGTAATGGCCACCACATACCCCACTGTGCAATTTTTACAAAAGCTCTAACGCTTGTTTACAATCCACACACTTAATAAACACACCATCTGGGCTTATCTACCATAGTTCATTATCAATAATTACATATTTAATGGCATGCAACTTTAGCATTCTTTTTTCATTATCGACCATATCTTTAGGGAATTGTAAGGTTTGTAAATACTGAACAATGCTTCTATACCAACCACACATTTTCATATCATAGATGGGTGCAACATCAATAGATTTCACCTGATTTATTCAATTTTCCTCCAAGTTAGTCTCTGCCATTAACTTAGCTAGATCTTATCCTCTAACTAACTTGGTGATCCGAAAATCAATATTAAATTCTTGGATCTTGTTAATCCATCTATACCTCCTTCCTGTAGTTTCTTGCTAAGTGAATATGTCCTTCACAACAACACTTGGTACAAAAGATATGACTATAGCTCCCATCAAATAAGTTCTAAATTTCTTTACATCCTTGAATAAGGCATACACTTTCTTTTCAACCATATCATACTTGAGCTCTGCAACTTGTGAAGACTTGCTAAATAATGCAATGGGTTATTCAAAGCCCTCATCATTTTTCTGCAACAACACTACAATAATAGTATGGAAAGAAGCAAAAGAGAAAATATGCATTGGTTTAGAAAAGTTAGGAGACTTCAAAAATAGAGCCTCTTTAATATCCTATTTTATACTCTAGAATGCCTAACTAGGCTCCTCACTCCAAACCATCTTTTCTCCCTTTTTAACATTTTGGAGATAGGTCTTGTGAGCTTTGAAAATTTTGTTACAAATATCCTTAGGAAATTAATCTGACTAAATAATGATTGAATATCTTTAACATTCTTTGGTTGGGGAATATTGTCTATGGTTGCTACCCTATCAAGGTCAATCCTTGTTCCTTCCTTGGACACAATGTGTGCCAATAATTTTCCTTCAATAACTCCAAAGGCACACTTTTTTGGGTTGAGTGATATTCAATATTCTAATGCCCTGATTAATATCTTCTCCAAGTGAATGCAATTGTCTTATTATTTCTTGGAGTAAGCTGTGAAATCATCCTGGTATATTGCCAAGAACAAGTCAATAAAATAAAAAAGGCTACATCCATAGCCCTTTGGAAAGTAGCACCTACATTGGTTAAACCAAATGGAATCCTGACATATACATAGGTTCCCCATGGAATAGTGAATGTAGTATTATACTGCTCAGACTCCTTCAATTTTTCTTGGTTGTATCCAGAAAAGCCATCCATGATTGGTAATAGCTTGCAACTAGTTACCTTCTACACCATGGCTTCCATGTTTGGCATTGGATAGTTATCCTTTAATGATGATATATTCAAGTTTCTAAAGTCCACACCTAATCTTATATCACCATTTTTCTTCCTAACTGGCTCTAAATTAGACACCCATGAGGAATTCCTAATAGGATTTATGATGCTAGCATCCCTTATCTTAACCGATTCCTCCTACTTTTTTAGAGCAAAGGTTGGATTGATGGGTCTTTGCTTCTTCCTAAAAGGCTTGGAATTTTCTTTCAGAGGAATCTCATGTTGGAACAATTCCTCTCTATATGCTTTTAGGTCATCATACAACCAAGCAAAGACATGTCTATATTTTCACAATAAGGAAATCAACATTTCCTTGATCTTGGGTTTCATCCTTTTTCCCACATACCTTTTTAGGGGCATTTTTAGTGCCCAAATTCACTTCTTCTAGATCCTCTAGATGGGTGGCAATTGTTTTAATGTTTCTTTTATCTTGGTTATTCTAATGCTACAAGGCCCTTGGGGATCTTATTTTTCTTTAGCTGAATGACTTCATTCCCAAAGACTATATCCTTACCATCTATATTTAAAAAAAAACCCCAAGTCAATCTCCTAACTTTCATATTCATCAACAAATTTTTAAAACTTCAAAATATATTCATTGTAGACACCTAAAAATGTCCTCTTACAATACCTATCCCAACATTACATCATTTAGGCAACTTGTGGTATGTTTTGCCCTATGTACCCATGTCATCATCTAATTAGTTAAATAAATCTTATTTATTTGACTAATTTCATTTATTCCCTTCCTATGCATAATGCACCAATTCCTCTAATGTTAATTAAATAATTTATATTATTTAATTAATTAAAATCATTTCCATCCATTCCTCTAATGTTAATTAAATAATTTATATTATTTAATTAATTAAATCCTTTCTATTTCATTCTTCTAATGTTAATTAAATAATTTATATTATTTAATTAATGAAATCATAAATTCAACATTAATTAAATAAATTAAATATTTATTTAATTAATAAAATCCTAAAAAGATCTTCTCGCTTTCTTTCCAAAATTGAAACTCATGTGTATCTAATTAATTTATTTAATTAGATAATTCATCATTTATCCTTCTCATCTTTTTCAAGATTTATTTCCTTTAAAATAGGAAATGAAATCTTTCTATATTTTTTGACATCTTATCTCATCTCGTTGTATTTCCTCTTTTGTGAAAAATAAATCCTTATTGAATCTTATCAAATTTTATCTTTGTCAGCATCACGGCTCTATAAATACGGCCTCTCACAATCCATTTAGGGGGTTGATTCATCTAGCATCCAGACTCTGTCAAAATTAGTCTTCCATCTCTATCTATCATTCTCTCCATTTTCCGTTTTCATCATCAAGTCCTTATGCTGCAGGAATGAGCATCCAACATTCCTCCATTATCAACCCTTCAAAATCTCGCATTCTCATGCAGGTGGAGAAGAGCAATGGAGATACATCGAGTTTAGCGTGGAGATCAGTTTGCATTTGTGCTTCTTATTTTGATTTTCATGTTGTTTGGTACTCTATTGTGCTAGTTAGGATTTAATTAGTTTATTGTTTTCAACACTAAACCTGATTGAATTTTCCTATCTACATTTGGTGAACCCAACGTCTTCTGATTTAATCATACGCTTTGCAGATTTTTCTTCTAAAAGTTTGTGTTTTCTAACCCTAGTTTTGTTCAAGTTTTGAGAGTAAATTGTTGCAGACTTTGATATCATTGGCAACGTACTTGGCGGGAGATCTATTTTGGCTACTGCAATTTTACTTTCATCCTGTCTAGATTGTCTCATCTTAGATCTATTTTGTTATGACATGCTTAATGAAATTTGTTTGCCAATGTTCTTTTAGTTTAGTTTTAGATTAATTAGCATAAGTTAATTTTGTTAGTTGAAATTAATTAACAATTAGATTTAGGTTTAAAGTTGCTAGATTTAGATTTATATTTTTTATAATTCAGATTTACTTTTTTTTATACATTTAGATTATTTATTTATTTATTTTGGCATAGATTTAGATTTTTATCATTTAAAATTATAATTTAGATTTGTTTTTAAGATTAGATTAAGATTCTAATTAAGATTTTTATTTATTTCTTTTTGATTAGCTTTTTAAATTTGTTTTTAAGATTAGATTAAGATTCTAATTTAGATTTTTATTTATTTATTTTTGTTTAGTTTTTTAGTTTTGTTTTTAAGATTAGATTAAGATTCTAATTTAGATTTTTATTTATTTACTTTTGGTTAGCTTTTTAGATTTGTTTTTAAGATTAGATTAAGATTCTAATTTATATTTATATTTTTTTAATTTTTGGTTAGCTTTTTAGATTTGTTTTTAAGATTAGATTAAGATTCTAATTTAGATTTTTATTTATTTATTTTTGGTTAGCTTTAAAATTTTATAATTTAGATATTAAATATAGATTTCTAATTTAACTTAGATTTATTTATTTATTTTTAATTTAGTTGGATTTTTAATTTCTAACTTAATTTAGATCTTTAACTTTTTAATTTAATTTAGACTTCTAATTTTTAATTTAGTTAGATTTTTAACAGATTGCATGTTTTTTTTGGCTTGCAATTTTGTGTTTTTTATTGTCTTGGTGACTTGTCGGTGAATCATACGGAGCTGAAAAAACATTGGCATCAGTCACACACATCAAATTGGAAATAAAAAATAATTAGGTGCACACATTCCATTTTTAATCTCTTAAATCTTGTTTGCCACATATTTCAATTTGGGGCATAAAATCAATCTTGTTTGATCACATATTTGAAATTGTACTTAAAACAAATTTTTTCTTTAATCACACATCTTGATTTGAGGTTAAAAAGAACAAGTGCTTAAACTATTTTACACACATTTCAATTTTTTAAAAGGGAAATTAATTACTGCAAGTGTGAATCAAGTGCATTTGTGATCACAAACACCTCACTTGGTTTGCTTTTGTCGAACCCTTCCTAGGAGGCCTGCTAGGGGATTTCATCACCCCTAGGGATGACCTCAATTGAAGTGTGAATCGAAAGACATGCTTGTTTTGGAGTTGAAATCTTGTCACTCTTGGCTAAGCCCCAAAGAACTTTATACCTTTGGGAAGTGAAGGTGAAGGGTGGGTTACCCCTTTCTCTTGGCTGTGTGGCATGATTTTTCTTTCAAATCATCCTTAGTCAACCTTGTGCAGACTAGTTTGAGACCTAATTGGCCATACCCCACTTGACTAGTCATAGGGCTTGTTGACATGTCTTGCGTGAGTGATTTATGTGTGTACATGTGTGATCATTCATTTAAACATTTCCAAATCAAGCTAAACACCAAACACATAAAGACAAGTCACTCTACACCTTCTTCCAACACATTCATATCCAATCACTTTCATCCTAATCACCCTTCTTAGCCACATCCTATCCATTTCATCCTAATCAATCAAGTCATCCAATCTTGTCATTCCACATCATATCCTAATAATCATCATTTCTTCAATCCAATCAACTTCATTTTACACCATGCCAACATTAGAAGACTTAGTACCACAATTCCAAGACCTCATCCAATCACTTTATCTGGCACCACAACCCTTAAAAAAATAATAATTCAAGGAATCCATGACATGATCCATAAACTTCAAACAATCTAATCACGTCAAATGCAACATCTCATAGCGCAAGCCCAATATCTCATAGCCACTTGTCAAACCCAACAAGCACATCATCCTCAATTCATTCAACACCAATCAATTCCTCCTCATTCCTATGTGGCATCTCCCTCCATTCCATATCAATCTAATCCATCCACCTATCAAAATAATTCCATATCACCTTATCCCACCTCTTTCCATGTCAATCCTACATCAACCCATCAATTCATCCCACAACAAGCACATGTGAACCAAATTCCACCTTGGCAACAAATTCAAGAGCCTTTCAATTCTTATGTTCCATTTGACAAGGGGGACACCAATCTAGTTCATGCACCCTTACCACTGTCCAATCAAATTCCTATCCATAAGCCACCATGTCTGAGTCCTAATTCATTGGCCTCTTTACCTTCTAACCCATCAAAATCTTCATTCCACATATCATCATCTAATCCTCCATCAAATCAATGCCCTACATTTAGATATTTAAAAAATAAATTGATGGCATTACCTAAATCCACCCATCCGCCTATAAAGGATGTGACCCAAGGGCTACAAGCAAGGAATCAATTGTCGCCATGTCATTCAACACATATACTTGAACATACAAAAGAGTCCTTAAACATCATGCCAAGTCCTTCAAGTCAACCATGTCTTCCACAACCCCTTGAGCCAATTCAAGAGTCTCCCCTCGTAAGTCCAAGTCACCCTCTGTCATGCTCCCATGTTGACCATCTAGAACATGTCAAGCCTATTCAAGAGTCATCACCTTCCACTTCCATTCAAGCAACCCAAGAGTTATATCAAGAGTCTAATCCCAAGCATGTGGAAACATCAATCTCTAGTCCTAATCAAGATCAAATCATCTTCATCCAACCTATCCATAATCTATATCATTTTTATGATCAAGATGATATCCATAATGATGAAGGGCCTATCTATGAGTAACTTGATCCTATACCCATCCATGAGAAAGATATTCCAAATTCACCTCCACCTAGTCCTATCCATGATCCATCAACATCCACTTCCCTTGATGACACAAGTACCTCCCAAGCACACATAGAAGATCAAACAAATACCTTGGATCTAAGTGAACAAAATGCCAATCAAGATCCTAAGGATCCTCCATCACCCACTATTGACCCCATTGAATTTCATCCATCATATCCTATTGTTCTTTCCACCCTCATTCATGAATTTTACTCCTTAGAACAACAACAACCATTATCTTTCCTTGCTTCATTTTCACCATCCAATAAGGAACTTGTGTCTAGTGTTCCACCTACACCTAGTCCTATTGTCTATTGCACACTCCAAAATATGAACCACCAAGGTAAAGGTATAGACCTTCATGAACAAGGTATTTTGGAGCCCATCCATGTCAAAGTCCCTCCACACTCTTATGGCCTTGGAAATACACCTCAAGGACACCAATCTCAAGATGTTGGTATTTCCTCCATGCATCCTAAGTCCACTTTCCATCATAAAGCCTATAATATGCCTAAAACATATGTTGCAATTCCACCACCATCATCCTACAAATGTCAAAAGAATGTGACCATACACTTCCCTCCATCCACTCTACCACCATTGCTTCCAACTCCTAATATCCCTCCATCCACTTTACCACCATTACTCCCAACACCTAATATCCCTACCATTCAATCGTCTTATCCATTTATCCATAAATCCTCTAAACATCTTAATCATGACCAATCAATGCACACATTGTCTAAACATAAAGCTTCCACTCATTCCACCAAACCCAAGGGATTCCAAAATAAAAATTTGGTTGCCTCTACACATAAAGTCAAAATTTCTAATGGTCCTAATTCCTTAGCATATAATTGCAAAAATTCAAATCCAAGTACATATAAAAAGCTATATAAGCTCATACCTCCAAAAGAAAAGACTAAAAAAAAATGGTTTGGGTACCTAAGCAAAAAGAAATTAAGTCAAACAAGGAATCCACATCACAAAAATCCCAACCATCCCCTTCCATCCCAAATGCACATTCCATTCAAAAATATCAAATTCTTAAAACCCACAAGCAAAATAAAAGTCATAAAAATACTAAGTCTATGTGGGTACCTAAAGCACTTCGTCCATCATCTCCTAAGAAAACATCTTCATTGCTTCCTACACCCCATCCACATCAAAAGCTTCAACGTTTATCATAGTGTGTGCAACCATTGGTCATGGTTCCCTTCCATTTCACAACAAATCCACATACCTCCATCTCCTCATCCTTCATTCATTATCCCGCATATCTCCCCCACAATCTACCTATGGTCCATGCTTTTGTCTAAGCCTCCTCATTCATCTTTTGCATAAGTCCCATATAATCCCTATCATCCTCCCTACATAATCCACATCATAACCCATCATCTACCTATTCCATCTCCCTTTCATGTCATCCCTTATCGACATCTATGAGCATAATGAAATTTGACATGGTCCATGCAATGACATTCATACCTAGTGGGACTATCACCTTTCATGCAACTAGACACTTGAGTCCCTCCTATCCAAAAGTCAAAAAGTCAAAAAACAAAAAAAATAAATTAAAAAAGAAACAAAAAAAAGAGAAAAGAGAAATCCCTTCGTCCAATGGTGAAAACCTGGTAAATAGGTGCCCTAGATAAGTACCATGATGAAAACCTAGAAAATAGGCATCATGTGTAGGTTGATCTTCTATGTTACTTACATTTGGGGGCACAATGTCTTATCTATCCAACCTATCATTTTCATGTCATATCATTCCCATCCTACCTACCATCTTTAGCCATCATACATACCTATCATATTAAGTCCATTCATCCACCCTTCTTTTGATCTTGATGAAGATATAGGGGAAAAGTTTGAAACATGTTTGGGTATCTCTTGACATACCTCATCCTATCTAAACCAATCATGTCATTATCATGTTATCATACATTTTGTCTAGAAAAATCCTAAGTCTTGTACCTAGAATGGGGCATGTTATTCCTATGCGACATAGTCTTTGGAGATCACATCCTTGCTCTCATATGATGCATACATCCATACCATCCATTGATCTATCATGAGCCTTTTATCCCTTATCCCATCACCCACCCTTGCACCTAGAATTGGTTTTCCCCTTGTCATGGGTATCTAGCACAAAGGCTACTCAAATTTTCATCCTTTGACACCTCAAAACATTTCAAAAGTCCAAAAAAAAAGTCAAAACATTTCAAAGTCAAAAAAAGTCAAAACATTTCAAAAGTCCAAAAAAAACTTTTGAAGTCCAAAAATTAAAACATTTCAAAGTCAAAAAAAACTTTTCAAAAGTCCAAAAAAATCAAAACATTTCAAAAGTCCAAAAAAAATCAAAACATTTCAAAAAGCCAAAAAAATCATAAAATGTCAAAAATCCAAAAACATCAAATAGCCAACAATAATCCAAATGCAAGTCAGTCCTTAATCCATACTAATCAAGTCGATCAATCTTGTCAAATTATCCAATCACATCCTTTGGTGTTGATCCTAATCTTGTTGTAAACCCAATCAATCAAAGTCAATCAATCAATTATCAGTCATCCTTGTTTTGATCTAGGGATATGTCGTTCCCCACAATGACAACACTATCATCATCAATCAATCAACCAATTAATCATCGGTTTACAGCTTGATAGGGGAAATACCTTGTTTGTTTTTGTATCATTTGTGCATACTTGCTTGATTGCTTGTGTGTGTTATAATTTTTTTCTTGCCTTTGCATCAAATGCGACTTATTCTAGCTAATATTCATATCTTGTATCTAGACAAGGTTGTATTACGCTAGGGCACAAGACACATCGTCACCTTGGTCCTTATACCTTGGTGCATAATGTCTAGTGCTAAATCAAACATCATGGTTGCTCACTTTCATTGCAGCATAATGCATCTTTCACTTCTTCTATCCATTCCTTCATCTTTAGTTCTTGACCCATCCCTTTCATTTGAGAGCCTACCCATGTTTGTCCAACCCGCCTATCCTCTCAAGGGGGCATCATCATTCCATCATCTTATCTTTCTATAATTATCCATTTTCCTCTATCCATACCTTAGATTCTTTGAAATGATGTTACTCGACACAAATCTCATCATCTCGAACATCATCTCAAAGAGGGGCAAAATGTAGACACCTAAAAATGTCCTCTTACAACACCTATCCCGACATTACATCATTTAGGCATCTTGTGATATGTTTTTCCCTAGGTACCCATGTCATTATCTAATTAGTTAAATAAATCTTATTTATTTGACTAATTTTATTTATTCCCTTCCTATGCATAATCCATCCATTCCTCTAATGTTAATTAAATAATTTATATTATTTAATTAATTAAAATCATTTCCATCCATTCCTCTAATGTTAATTAAATAATTTATATTATTAATTAATTAAATCCTTTCTATTTCATTCTTCTAATGTTAATTAAATAATTTATATTATTTAATTAATGATCATAAATTCAACATTAATTAAATAAATCAAATATTTATTTAATTAATAAAATCCTAAAAAGATCTTCTCACTTTCTTTCCAAAATTGAAACTCATGTGTATCTAATTAATTTATTTAATTAGATAATTCATCAATTATCCTTCTTGTCTTTTTCAAGATAAATTATTTCCTTTAAAATAGGAAATAAAATCTTTCTATCTTTTTTGACATCTGATCTCATCTCGTTGTATTTCCTCTTTTGTCAAAAATCAAATCCTTATTGAATCTTGTCAAATCTTATCTTTGTCAGCATCACGGCTCTATAAATATGGCCTCTCACAATCCATTTAGGGGGTTGATTCGTCTAGCATCCAGACTCTATCAAAATTAGTCTTCCATCTCTATCTATCATTCTCTCCATTTGCCATTTTCATCGTCAAGTCATTATGCTGCAAGAATGAGCATCCAACATTCCTCCATTATCAACCCTTCAAAATCTCGCATTCTCATGCAGGTGGAGAAGAGCAATGGAGATAAATCGAGTTTAGCATGGAGATCGGTTTGCATTTGTGCTTCTTATTTTGATTTTCATGTTGTTTCATACTCTATTGTGCTAGTTAGGATTTAATTAGTTTATTGTCTTCAACACTAAACTTGATTGAATTTTTCTATCTACATTCATCATCATTGAATATTTTCCAATTATGTATATTATTAGGGATTGATGGCTTCACTTGTATCTCAACCTTGGAGATACCTACAAAAGTTATATCATTAGGTCTTAGTGCGATATTTACAAGAAAGTAAACCACTCTTTTTTGACCTCTCTTGATCTAGTCAATTCTAAATGTATCAAACTGCTCAATGGAATCCTAGACAATATTTATATATTGTTTCAATCTACTATTCTTGCATGCATATCTGGATCTCACTTGGGATATGACCAACTTAGAGTCACCTATCACCTTCAATTTTTTTATCCCATGCTTTTCAACTACTCTCAATCCTAGAAACAATGCCTCATACTCTACCACATTGTTTGTGCAAACAAAGTGAAAGAAAACTTATATGTGTTGCCACTAGGTGATACCAACAATATACCTTCACCAGACCCTTCTTTAGAACTTGCATTGTCAAAATACATCTTCTAGAGTCCATCCTTATCAAATAGTCTTGTAACTTCATTATCTATAGGTTTAGGGTTCCTATCACTTTCTCTTGGTAGCTCTTCCACCTTAAATTCACTAATGTCAGTATCTACAAAGTGAATCATATCATCCTTAGGAGCATGCTTCAACATATGTGGAACTTCTGGTTCTCTAACCACTTGGACATCCTTACCATCAATAGGAAAAGTAGTATAAGACATATCACATTGCATGCTACCTCCCATGGAGGCACTCCAATTCCTATACAACAAACTTCCATAGTTGGGTGGGATATCGACTACCACCACACTCATCTTGAACTCTTTCTCTGGATATGCAGCTAGTCTGTAAGGAAGCTCATTGATTACACTGATCACAGGGACTTCCCTTGAGTCCATAGCATAAAATTTTCCATGGGTACTATCAAATTTAGTCCCAATGCCTCCATGATCTTGGATGGCATTATATTGTTGGATGCTCTAGTTTCAATGATACAATTTTTTAGAAAATTTCCCTCAACAGTTAGTGTGATAAAAAATGGGTCTATCTTTCTAGGACAAGTTGTGACTAAATTTCCTAAAAAAATATGAGGGCTCTCAGTGATTACTCCCTCAATCTCTTTGTCTTTCTTTTCCTTTTCACTCACTTTGGGTGGAGTGGACACCACTAAGTTATTACAGGTTGTAGTAGCACCATTGATAAGGGCTATTGCCTTTTTTTTGTGCTCATCAAGTCTCATTATCTCAAGCAAAGGAAAAAAAAAACTTTTACTTGACTAAGCAATTGAAACATATCTACATGAGTGTATTTAGGAAAATCAATTGGGATCATACCTTGTTCTACATTGTTCCCCTTCTTTTGGTCTTTTTTGTTTCAACTCTAGGCTTGGCATCTTTTCTTGTAGATTTAGAATTCTGTTTTTGTTCCTTTGTCTTTACAGCTGGGGACTTGGGCTCTCCATGTGCTTTTGGTTTATCAACTTTCTTAGCCCAAATTTTGTCTCTCTTATTTTCTTTGGCCTTAAGTCCTTCCCCTTTGCTATCAGACATTTTCTCTTTTCTTTTCACATTTTGCTCTTTGATAAAGAGACTAGCAAGGCTACCTTAGTCATCACCCACTGCTATGTTCCTTAGATGATATGAATCTCTAGCCAAGGAAACTACATATCTTGTAATTTCCTCATCTGAAGGTCTCCTTAGAGACACATAATCTTCAGGTGCTTCCACTGCATATACTTCATTACCATTTTCATCATTTTCATCAGAGATAACTTGTTGATGATATGTACTAGAAATATGCCTTTGGTCATCAACATCCATTTCATGGGACTCCATATTAGACAAGCATTCATTATCAATAAAACCAGATCGGTCCATGGT
The DNA here is from genome assembly GCA_007258455.2 of Sequoia sempervirens. Taxonomy (NCBI): domain Eukaryota; kingdom Viridiplantae; phylum Streptophyta; class Pinopsida; order Cupressales; family Cupressaceae; genus Sequoia; species Sequoia sempervirens. Next base: position 391,981,070 of record VDFB02281492.1, read on the forward strand.
CATATTCACTTCAAAATCATCCACATTGGACTGATCATAATGTTCACGAATACTATCTTTAAACTCAACCAACTGTGCAACTACACATTGGTGATCAGAATGTGGTATCTGATAAACCATGCACCAAGAGGTCTCATCAACAAAATTGCTTAAGTTTTTCTGCAAAGGGCTTGGAGGAATTTTGTTTTGAGCATTATTTTGATTGTTAGGAATGGGCTTCCCATTATGCCAATTTGTATTATATGGATGATCCCACAACCGAGGAGGTCTCTCATTCTTATGATAGTTGGAATTTTCATTTGACAACTTTTTATTTCCTTGCAATTCTATTGCTTATATCCTTCATGGTATAAGTAAAATTTTCAATCTTATCCTCAAAAGAACCTCCTTTAGCACCAGAGTTTTTATCCTCTCTCTTTGGATTCTTGAGGATCTTTACATCATCCCTTCTCCCAACCTTGCCAATTTCCCTACTGATACTGTCAATATGGATGGCCATCTTATAAGCCTCTCTCAATTTCTGAGGGTTTTTATCCAGTAGGTGATAGCTCATCTTTGTAGCAAAGGAATTGCAATAGTTCACGAGGCATACATTGTCATTTAATTTTAAATGAGGAGGTAACTGGTTCATGACCTTTTTAAATCTCACATTGAAATCAGCAACATCCTCATTAGAACTTTTAACAATGCTATTAAACCGATTTAGAAGGAACCTTGAGTCAATTTTATCACCATATTGTTCTCTGAACAACTTCTTAAACTCCTCCCAAGAACCAATACTCTCAATAGGAAAACTTCTATACCATTCTCTGGCATCCTTAGTGAGTGACTACATGAATAACTTCATCATTACATCCTCAACTTCTACTTCAAATTCACCCATGACATTAGCAAATGCTTTGAGGTGGTCCTCACCACTTAAGGCATTGTTTCTAGAGAATTTGACCAAAGCAGGCCTAAAATCTTCAAGAAATGGATTAGGACAACCAAGAATTCTAGTAAAGCACAACTACTTGTATCTCTCCACTTGCATTGGTATCCTAGTAGCTCGGTCTCTATGAGAATTTCTAGGCTCATCATCCTTTTGGTCATCAGACTGATTTTTATCCTTACCATTTCCATCTCCACCATTACTACCACCACCTTTCTTCTTTCCATCACCATCTTCAAAATAAGAATTCTTGTTTTTATCATTTCCTCCACCTCCACCACCTTGATCTCCATCACCACCTTCACTAGTAGTGTGTCCCTCAGACCTTTTCTTTTGTGTCACTATCAGTATGTCCAGGGCTTGGGGGTACCGGATAAGGTATGAAAATCTTAAGGAAGGAGATATTTCTTGCTATTTTTGCATTTGAAGCTTTCATTTCAATTTTCTTCAATTCTTGTTGTAACTTTTCATTTCCCAATTGCAATCTTAAGATCTCGAGGTGCAGTTGATGGGGTAGGATCAATCTTAACATTTTGGGTGAAAGCATTACTAGATGAAGTATTGGTATTTGTTGTAAGAGAGGGGACCAACCACACCAAGGTTCCAGGCCACGGAGAGCTGAGAGTGGAGGGCTGCCCTAACTTACCTCACTCTAACAGGTGTTTAGGGCTAGAATCAAGAATGAAGAGCACTCTCAAGTGCTTCTATCACTATACATATCCAAAAATTTAATTGGGGATAGACGAGCTGATTTCTAGAGCCCAAAATAAACCTTAGATAGCTTTGTCTGAGGATGGTAGTATGGGTCTGGGAAGACAACGTGGTGCGTTGGTGTCTCTGTAGCACATTGGTGTTCGTACGACCAAAAAATATAAAGTATAGTAAGAAAAACACCAAAAGCCTACTAACAATCTAGCTAGCTATCTTTAAAGAAATGAACAAAATTATAAAGCTGTAGACATGTAAAATTGACCTAACACCTATCACAACATCAAAAAACATTGAACGACATCGAAACAACATCAAATAACAACAAAAAACATCCGAAACCCTAATTTACCCTACTAATTGAATAAAACAACATTATTTAGTTAATTCAATTTTTCATCATTTTTGACTAATTAAATAAATTTCATTTATTTAATAAAGTCCTAAAAAACCCTATTTCTGCTATTAATTGAATAAAATGATATTATTTAATTAATTCACATTTCATCAATTTCAACCAATTAAATAAATTACATTTATTTAATGAAGTCCTAATCTCACTTTATTTTGTCCTAATTGATTAAATGACACCACATTTTAATTGCGTCACTAAATCACCTTATTCCCCTAAGTTAATTGAATTATTAAAACATAATAATTTAATTAACACACTTTCCCTCCAAAATTTGAATAATAAAATCAAACTATTCAAATCATTCATCAAAAATCAAATCAAACTAATGCAAATTTGTTTGCAAAAGTCAAACTTGATATGCATGTTTAAATCCAAAAGGGAATTAATTAATTAAATCAATTAATTAAATATCCTCACCCACTTTTTAATTGAGTAAATTACGACTGCTGACTGAGCAATCTAATTTACTGACTAATCAATCTATTTCCTAACTAAGCCATTAAAACCATGACTGATCAATCTAAATCCTGACTAGCCAATCTATTCGTCAATCACACAAATTGTGCAATCTACTTTGCACAATCTACTCATGTCTAAACCTTCTCAACATATTTCAACCATTGATCCTGATCCAACATTGTTGATCTTGATCATCCATTTAAAATCTCATTTCCTATATAGTAAACCTCTTTCCTCACAAAAAAGGGATCAGAGAATCAACATACCTTATGTAATGAAGTATTGTCGATATCACCATTGCTAGAGCTTCATTATTTCTTCAATCAACCAACCATTCAAGCATCAATCTTTTGCACATGAACTATGGAGGCTTCACAGTGATATGAGTAATGCAATATCAGGTGAACACACTCTAATACGAGATGGGTAACATTTTGTTCATTGAATTCATTTTTTTTATGTATTGCTTTCACATGTTTTTGAATTTGGTAATCTTATTTGTTCATTTTGTAAGTGTAGGATTAAATCTAGATTTATGTTCTTGATCTTAGATTAGATTTTGATTTCAATTGCATTTAATCTCATTTGCATCTATGATTTTCCTCCTCACACATTCTGGCACACCCAGTGGGACCCTTTTCCTTGCATACACTAACATTTCTATGAGCCATTTTTGAAGTTGTAGGTTCTAGAATCACATTTGAAGAAGTTTTCATGCACCGTCTGAATTTTTTTTGCAATTCCCTGTTAAGAAAACCATGCACTTGACTCTAAAAACTGAGCATTTGACACTAAGAACTACACATTTGACATTTTTTTGAGCATTTGATTCTAACATGGGTGCACTTACTCTAAACCTGAGCATTTGAATGATGATAGGGGAAAACTTTCTCAAAAACCTAAGCATTTGCTTCTGACATGGGCACATCTAACTGTGATTTCTGAGCATTTTCTTTAACAAACCTATGCACAAGATCTACACATTTGTAATTGATTTTTTGCTAACGTATGCCTATTTTTGAAGGTGTAACAAGTGCTAACATGTTTTTATCGCCCCACCATGCAAACCCCAAAGGACACATCAACATCAATCATTTATGGCATAATTTTTTTTTAAATAACTAACATGCAACATAATATTAACATACAACACTTGAAATGATACTATATATATACAACATATGACAAAATCCCTTAGGGTTACATGACTACATTACTTTTCAAATCAACGTCATTATATCACATGAAAGATAAGCATCCACTAGAACCATAAGATATGAACATGGACAATACATTTATAACATGAAGATACATTGCTCAAGGATTACATCAATATAATGTTGCTTCCTGTCATGAATTGGGAAAAGTACAATAACAAGGGATGATACAAATGAAATGAATCAATACAAAGCATCAAATCTGGATCCATCTCAGGTACATCTCTGGTATCATAGTATCTAGTACATCTCTGCACAATCTTGATCAATGGCTAGAGACCCAATGGGGTGCATAGCACGTTCCACTTGAGCACATGGACCCTAAGGACCACCCCCCATGCTAGGAGATGAAAAGGGAACCCAATGAAAACCTCCAACAAAACAAGGATTACAAGACTCTACAACAAGAACAACATTAACACTAGTTTAAACATCCATCACAAGAAAATATGATACAAGAAACAAGACAATACGACAAGAGCATCAACAAACACATGACAACATTCGCTTCCAGAGGCTCAAGAACAACAAGAGGGGAACAACAATGTACAAGGTTGTTAAAGGGTGGAGTGTCATCACATAGGTAATCATGGGTTACCCTAGCATAACCTTCCTAGGCTACCGACCCCCATCTTGGGTTACCTTGGTAACCTCTATGACCATCAGACCCCCATGCTTGCTATGCAGGGTCAACATACCTTACAAAATTACTATGTAGAGGCAAGGCAGTTGATCTTTCCATTCTAGGCCTTCCCACCCATCCGAAGTCTAAACGAGCACTTGGGTCCACGAGTGAGGCTACATTATCTGAATTAGTGTGTGACACTACCCAAACCCCCTAATTGAATAATTAAGTTATCAATTGATGAAACTCACAATGGGTTACCCTGGACCAACCATTGATGGGCCTAGTTTTTGGTTAAATCTTGGGTAGAGTTTATAGTGTATTTGCTGGCATTATCATGAACTTTAGTTGTCAAATGTTAATGTTTTTTATAATGTTTCCCTCAAACCGTTGACAATGGGTTTATCCTATCCTTGTGAAGTTTCAATGACATTAACATATGATGCAAATTATCTATATTAATTTTGGATGTGATTGACGAATGTTCTCTAAGGTGATTTTAAATGTACAATTATTATGTGTACTGACATTGCCATGTAGGACACAATTGGTGGATGCTAAGTTGGGAAAGGAAACCGACAGATGATCATGCAGGGGAATCATTCAAAGGAGTCAACTGAAGAGCGACGACTGAAGATTCCCCACGCCAGTCAATTGTAACCGCCTTGTATTTATGGCATTGAGTAATTGTGGGAATTACTACAACATTGAGTCCACGTTTGGGCATGCAACATTAATTACCTTTTGGGCGCATTTATTTAATCATCACACATTATTATTATAGGTGATTGCATAATATGTCATTATTTCCTATCAAGATGCCACTCCCTTCCCACATATGTTGACACATGTCCAAAATTAGGCTAGGGGGAATAAAAAAATGCAAATAAACTACCTGCACATCAAATCGTAACCTAGCTACGTCAGAAAATTTAAACAAGCTGATTTGAAAATCTACCTCGCATGTGTGAAGTGATGGTAACTGAGCTGCCAATTATTTCCATTGTCATTCTCATTTATCACCCCTTTCCTCACCTTAATTTCCTATTCATAATCTCAAGAATGAGTAGTAAATGGTAAAAAGTAGAGAAAAAGAAGGGAATTCCATCCACACTGGCAATAAAAATCTAGCAAGAAAGGTGGTGGTTTTCAAAAAAAAAATTGCAGGGGAAGGAAATTTAGCTGAGTGATAGTGATTTCAGAAAATGGGGGGTGGCTTAATTCAGAATGAGCCCTCAATTCATGACGCTTTGTTGTAAGATGCATGATTTCTAGAAGAATTTCAATGCTATGGATGGTTTGATTATTTCACAAAGCTAGATGAATTTGACGAAGGCACTGCACTTGAATTCACCCAAAAATTCCCAGAAGGAAAAGCCATGGTAAAAGGATTAGAAGTGTTGGCGATCGAAGAGAGAATTGCAAAAAATTTAGGGTTACCTACCGATGGCGAGCATTACCTTGCCTCTAGGGATGCCAGATCGGCCAAAGCAGAATTCACAGTATATAGCAACCCACCAATTAGCATTGACAAACAAGGTGAAAAAAGAATGTCTCTACCTGAGCCATGGAAGTAGGAAGTTGTTCACATTATAAGGTATATCACCTATGAGGGATGATTGTCAAATCTGCATTCAGTACATTTTAAGCTCCTGAGTCACATGAGGCACGAAAGGAGGATGAACATGCCCAATGTCTTATACAATCTTCTCTCCATCATGGCAACTGAGACCCAAAAATGTAGAGATAACTCTATCTCCCACCATTGCTTGATAAAATTACTAGTTAAGAAATATTTGCATGATGTTTCTGGAATGACTTGCGAGGAATTTGTTCAAGTTAATCAAAATTACCGTCAAGAAGAATTTTTCAAATGTTGAGCATTTTCCACCTAGGGTTATACCTTAGTCTCGTAGGTCTAGCAAAAGATTAATTATAGCTGAAGCCACCTTTGGTGCTTCAATTTCTGGTTCTAGTTATAGTATGAATCCTCCTATAGTAGTAGAGGAGGCCATAAACATTAGTTCCTTTGAAATAGAACATTAAAAAAAAGCAAGCTCTTCATCTGATTTTGATGACAATGTCCCCCTACAAACCCTAATAAGAACTAGAGCACATAAGAAAGACGTTGAAGCAAGAAAAGAAAAGGAAAAAGGTCAAACCCAACTTGTAGAAAAAGAGGTGCCAAGTGATAGGAAGAGAAAGACTGACCCTATTCTTCCTACAGCCAAAGGAAAACGTAAGAGCATCTCTAGAAAATCAAAACCAACTAGACCAACTTTTTATGAACCCTCACAGGAAAACCCTAGGAATGGTGAGACGTCACATGGGGACACCAAAACTTTGAACAGTGGAATGAAAACATGTTGAGAAAAATAAAGAAAATATCTTTGAGGAAGCAGTAAAAGTGACGTTGGAAGACCTTGCTAGTATCACATAAGAGTTTGAGGATGAGTAGGGGTTCCTACAGCAAAACCAAGAATAGGGGTAGGAATTCCTGTAGCCACAACATGAAGCACAACAAGAGCCAAAACAAGGCCAAGAACAAGAACAAGAGGTCCTACAACAAGAAGAGGATGAAGAAATAGCACCCCTGCAGCTGCAGACAACTAAACAACCTGAGTTCATGCAAATAGTGTCATATGGGGAGTAGCCATCAACAAAAACATTGGTAGGAATTCATAACCCTCCTAACTTTACAATTCATGCAACAAGTTTAAATCTATGGAAAGAAATAGAAAGGATGGAGAGAATGGAAATAGGAGAGGAAGAAACTTAAAAAGGAAATCCAAGAGAGGGATGAAATTATTGAGGAGAAAAATGAGGAGATTGCTACTTTAAAGAAGAAAGTAGATAACGTTGTGACCCTAGTGCCACAAATTCTTGAATGTAGAGCCCCTGCACTTGAAAGAGAAATATCTCTCTCTCAGATTATCAAAAATTGTTTCAGATTTAAATCACTCCATTGAAACTCCTATTGAATTCTTCAATACCTACAAAATTGCTTCCCTTGAGATGAAAAATCTATTAAATGTGAATTTTATTTGCACAATTATGCTATCACACAGGATCATGATTGCAACCCATTGCTGTATGTTGGGGATGTTCAACTAAGAGCATTTATGTCTTGGGCACAAAATGAAATTAATTGGGGTGAGTAGAATAGTGCTTCTAGAAGAATGGAATCCAATATCCCCTTATCCATTAGGGCTGAGTCAAGTAACCCAAAGTATTTCTATAGAGAATGGCTCAAGATGCTCCTCAGACCAAGCTATGGTAACAAAATCATGCCCTGGATTGAAGTTGTCTATACTGAGTATGAGGTTAAAACAACAGCAAAAGAGGAGCTCATAAGAGGATATCTAGCTCAACGATGGAATAGTTTAACATATGAGCTGAAACAAGCTGAGCCCCATTCTATTCATAACTATGCTGCAACATTGAAGAGAATTGATAGGTACATCTAGCTTGGTAGAGAAAAGGGGAGATTTTGGCTTCCCCTAACCTTTCAACCACCCATTTTTATGTGGCCTGTACCAAACTACAAATTCTATTGACATGATGCTGATACAAAAAGGCCAAGGTGGAACAAATTTGATAGATTGGGAGGATTTTATTGGGATCTAGACTCACATACCGCAACAACGAATGTTGGCCAGCTTGGAGTTGCAAACTTCAGAGCCTTAACCAAACAAAAGAACAACCCTTCCACTGCTAGAGGACCAACAAGACATTAGGCTGGGGGGATGATGGGCCTAGATTTTAGTTAAATCTTGGGTAGAGTTTATAGTTCATTTGCTGGAATTATCATGAACTTTAGTCGTCAAATGATAATATTTTGTATAATGTTTCCCTCAAACTGTTGACAATGGGTTTATTCTATCCTTGTGAAGTTTCAATGACATTAACATATTATGCAGATTATCTATATTAATTTTGCATGTGATTGATGAATGTTCTCTAAAGTGATTTTAGATGTGCAATTATTATGCGTACTGGGATTTCCATGCAGGACACAATTGGTGGATGCTAGGTTGGGAAAGGAAACCGACAGATGATCATGCAGGGGAATCATTTAAAGGAGTCAACTAAAGAGTGATGGCGACAGATTCCCCACGACAGTCAATTGTAACCACCTTGTATTTATGGCATTGAGCAATCACGGGTGTTATTGCAATGTTGAGTCCATGTTTGGGCATGCATGTCTGACTAGATTCCCTCAAGTATAACTGCTCTGCCACTCTTTTCCCCGCTTTCCCTAATGGCGTCCTCCTAGTTAGTGGGAGTTGACCGCCCTGTTTAGCTGGTTGAATAAATATGGATTTGAATCCCCTTCTAAAGGGGTTTGGTCCCTTAGTTCTTGATTGTGGAAAATGAAATTGATAATTTATTGTGCATACTCTAATTTTCAATACAATCATTCTGATTACTCTGTTTACATAATTTTCAATGAATGAGATGATAGCCTGAATTTGAGTATTTGAGTTTGTATTAGTTCTAGTGGATACTCATCCAAGGGGGCCCACTTGGTGAGTAATCCTTTCTTTAGAGTAATTAGCTTAGTTGTTATTTTCTATTCTACACTTAGTTTGAAATCTGGCATTGACTATTCCTGCAACCACTAGAAGTCCATTATGTGTCTATTCCTGCAACCAAAGCAAACATAGTAGTTTACTATCTATTCACCCAGATCTTTATTCTTGTTATGCATTTCTGTTTAGCATAGTTGCTGGTTAATGTTTAGCATTTTCTTTAATCCTTTACTGCAATTCACTTTCAATATTGTGTGTTTCTTGGCTATAGATTAGAGATGGCTACTTAGGAATTCCTAGTGCACATAGAGTGCTAACCCATTTCAAGTCTACATCCTTGGGTTGACAAGTTAAATGCACCTCCACAATGATCGAATGGCTATTTAGGTTAGATGTCCAGTCTCTGAATTATGGCTATATAAGCCTAGTTAGGAGATCCTTGTAGGGGGCCGACAACCACTTTGGGTGCCAAACCCTCACTGAGAGCCACTTCCCCAAATAACAATAAAATATCAAAATCAGAAAGAGGGAAAGCCAACTTGCACAATCTATTGAGGCCAAACAAATAAGCACAAATCACAAGGCATGCAATACTTCACACCAAAGCTTCATAATCAAAACAACTTCCATGTGTAAGGCTATACTCACATCATCAAATCTAGCATACGAACAATAGTTCACAAAGCGCCAATAGGAAAACCAATTATGAAGCAACATTTTCCCCATCTCTGGAAGCCTAAAAGAACTGACAACCCCAGACTCACAATGAGGGTAAGTCAAAGTGATATGGGTTTCCAATAAATTCCAACACCAAATCAATAAATGAAGACTCGTCAAATCGAGATTAACTCAAGAGGAAAGTACATCAAAAAGGAACCGTCAAAATCAAACATTGAATACTACACAAAAATCACTCTAAACTACATCCAAGAGGAACACTAAGCTATCTCACAAACTTCGTTCTCATATGGCAAACAATTCCGAAATAAGACAATTACCACAATTTCACATATAAAAGCGAAAACATTAAATATACAAATTTATTATAAACACTGTTTTAAAACACACATTACCTTAATCAATTCTAAGAATTCCTTCCTGCAAAACGAATCAATATCTTTTCCTCCCTTCAATCTAATTAACCTACTTTAGCTAACAACCCTAATGTAAATGATTGCAACTCAAAGTATAGGATTTATCAACATAAACACAATCTCACAATTAAAATAACCTTCTTTCATAATAACATAATTAAGGATTACTTATTAATTCAAAATTCTATTTCTATAACCTTTAACCCACTCTACTTAATTTAATCTTTTAATCATCAATATTTTACTTATTTGATTTCTAAATTCACTATCTTCACCAAGTAGTTTTACTATACTTACTATTACCTATTGATTTTAGATATTGTACCACTTCCAACATAACTTTCACAACCTCTAAAACCAGAATATTTTATATTTATTATATATATATATATATATATATATATATATATATATATATATATATATATATATATATATATATATATATATATATATATCCAATCTTCCTAAGCACAACCATGATTAAATAACATATAACTATATATATATATATATATATACAATCTTCAGATTACATTACTTATAAGACACTATCAATGCCATTTTTGAATACCAACATAAATTTTTCATTAGACTAAAACACAATACCCAACATCATCATTAAAACTTAAAACATAACAATATCAATCAGAATCAAGAGATATTCTATTCTAACAACCATGATATACATAACCTATAAAAATAATATCTAAATGCATAACTTACAACTATAAGGGATGACTTTTATCTACAGATTTCATTACACTAACAAATACAATTGAATATATATCGAAAAACACCAAATCTCATATACAACGGATTCTCTACAACTGTGACTAAAATTCCATAAGCAGCAAACTCTGGAGGAATATTTCAAATCTATAAATTATTTTGGTACGATTCAATAAATATATAGAAGGTTCAGGAAATAATGAAATATTTTAACAATTAAATACGTACAATTTAGATTTGAAGAAAAAGGCTTTAGAAGATTTCAAGCAAATGCTATTTCCATGGATAAAGTCATCCATCGAAATGAAGAGAATAGAGGAATTTTGTCAGACACTGTAGCTGTAGTTTCCTTGAAAGAAATGCATACGCATAGTGGAGGAATAGAAAAGGGACGTGAACTATTTGGTAGAATGTTTCATGGAGAAGCGGTCTCATAGAATGCAATTGGAGGTTATGCACAAAATGGATTTGATGAAGGGCCTTAAAAACTTTCAAGTAAATGCAATTGGAAGATGTAAGCCAAATTCCACAACCTCTCACAACATCCTCTCTTCCCGTGACAAAATGGGAGCAATGGAACTTGGTATGCACATCCATCAAAGCACAAAGGATTGTGAGTGTCTTGATAGACATGCATGCAAAAATGCAAAAACATAGATAAGACGCGTGAAGCATTTGGCAAGAAGCCTCAAAGAAGTGTGGTCACAAGGAATCATAGCAATAGCAAGATGTGCACATGGTGGATTGAAGGCCATAAAATGGTACATGATTTTTGCATAGGAAACATATCATATTCGCAACAAGAGAGGTCTAATCAGCGCTAGAGAGATTTTCTTGGTGAATGAAGCAACAAGGTGTTTCCAGATTCGAGACTTTTACTTAATGTTGTGGGAGAGAGGAAGGTTTAAAATGAATCATATATCGGCCACCATAATGGAAATTCGACATTTGAATATGATTTGTTTAGCCTCCCTCGTACAACCTTAAACGGATGAAAAGAACCTCGAGTATGTTCTAAATACCACACTACATCTAAATCCCTCTTCAAGATCATTGCAAGAGAAATTGTTCTGAGAGGCGTGCACCATTTTCATCAATTCAAAAAAATGACATTGATCTTGTGGAGAATATCGGTGGTGGAAAATAAATGCAAAAGTTTAAAACGCGTAGAACACCAGGGTAAATCCAAGCCGGGAAACCTCCGAGATTACAAAATAGAGCAATGAAAAAGTCGAGATTGAAGGTGTACGCGGTGAAAATAATATAGAAGTTGTGGAAGAAGGTGAAATGGCAACGAGCCAAAATGAAAGCTCATCCTTGAGTAAAAATACTATGGTGGACGCCAAACATAGCAATTTACAGATTCATTAAACATCAAATAGGGAGCATGTAAGTCGAATTCCCACTCAATACATTTCCATCGAATTAAGAGATATGAGGTACTCAATACCAACGCACCAATAGCTAAGCGAATCCTAGATTCATCAAAATAACATTCAAAATAATCTATTTGATGCATATGGTGCAGGGGTTAGAACCCAACACAACATGAATGAGTTTAAACAAAAGACTTGATTATAAGGTAAGACCATTTCATATTTTATGTACCCATCAAGAAATACATAAGGAATAGTGCATTGCCAAAGAGCTAGAGAAGACAATCTAAAGAATGATGATAGCTACATTAAGACACAAGTAAATAAAGTGTGAAACGTTCAGAAGAAGCTAATATAGAGCTAGCCAACAATGAAGTTAGAGATACTATGGGGATTACGGTAGATGATCTTGGTGGCATGTCTGCTACCGATGTTTTCTAGTTTCATCGTATTCTACGAGCTAAATGACCCATTCCTAATCTAAACCTATGTTTTAAGAGAAATGACCCCTTGATTTGAAGAGGCTACAGAATTTCACAGTAATCAGAAATAAGAAACCATATCATTAAAAAAACCCTGAGGGCAAGAGCAGTAGTTGATGAATCCGGTCTTACCTCCATGAATTCTTTTGGAACGATGCCTAAAATATAATTTTAGTCCTCTTCTGATTCGCTTTCTTGATATTTCCTTCATGAATCCATTTTCTACCTTTCTCCTTCCATTTCTCAATGTTGAAGATGGCGATATTCCTATCTTCTCCCCATTCATCCCAATATCCAGAATATGGCTCTGATATCCTCCACTATTTCCTTCCCTGAGTCTATAACCCGCGACCTCTCCTCCATACGGTTCTGATTCCTTTCCTCCTAAAATTAGTATCTCCTTAGGCAAGCAAAACACCCTCTTGAGTGGGCCATTACTTCCCGACCTTTCAAACAAGAAACACATTCAAAAGAAAATAGAAGACTTTTCCATTATGAGAAACTTTTCGGCATGCAGTCATAATATTTTCTCCCAAATAAGAGCTCCACTACTTCCCACGTTTCTCTCCATTAATAGTGTAACTGCTATGAACTTCATTGACTTATAAGAGTTATTTTCATTAATTCTTTTACTCAATGCAATATAGCAGTTTAAATTATAATTATTTTACCACTTATTATTTATTGTTTTATTTCATTTATTTTGTTACAAACATGCAACATTATAAAGCCTATTAAATTTAAACACTCCAAAACATAATTAATCAAATGTCATAAATCAAACAAATTTGAATAAGTTCAACAACATACCAAATCAATACTCGACTTTAGAGTGGGTCAGTAATCAACTTAAGGACAACATAGACAGAGGGGAACTACAGTGTTTGTATGTAGGGTTTGAAAGACATTAACTTGTTTTTTGTAGGGAAGACGAACGGTCAAAGCATTCTAGATCTACAAACTTTTTATTATTATTAAAGTTAGGAATATTTGATTTTGGTGCATAAAAAGAACAAACACACTTTGTTTTTAGCGCTCTTAAAATGAACTATTTCAAGCTTTCTTAAAATAGGAATTGTCATTTGGTGCTTTAAAAAGAACAAGACAAATGCACACTTCGTTTTGGTGTTACTAAAAATTGAACCATTTCAAGCTTTTTTAAATTAGAAACCTTTTATTTGGTGCTTTAAAAAGAACAACACAAATGAATCTTTCATTTTGGTGCTCTTAAAATAAACCATTTCAAAGTTTTTCCAAGTTAGGAATTATCGTTTTGGTGAATAAAAAGAACAAAACATTTCAATTAAGGTACTCTAAAAATGAATTCTTTTCAAAGTTTTCATAATTAGCAACTTTGATTTTGGTGTATAAAAAAGAACAAACACAAATCAATTTCCTTTCGTTGACGCATGCTCAGTTTTACTTTTGTTGACCAAGTTAAAGACCAAGATTGATTTCTTAGAAACACTCAGATTTGGACTTAAAAATGAACAAATTATTCTTTTTGTCTTGCACCATTACTATCTTAAGTGATTGATATCTAGAATACTTTGTATTGTTGCAATTAAAAAGAACAAAGTTGTTTTACTTTATTCACATATTTTTGGGGATAGCATCACTTGAGGTGTTTAAAAAGAATCAAATTGCTATGAATTGTATTTCGTGCCTTCAGTGATTGGCAAGCTAAGTGTTTTGTCTTCTCCCCTTGCACATTTTGGTAATCTTGGGTGAGTGAAAGTTTTTTGAGCTTCACATTTTATTTTCAAATTTTACCTTAGAGAGGGGGCTTGCTTTCAGACACATCCCGCACTGGAGAACTCATTGTAAAGTCTCGAATCACATTTACTAGTAGGCTATATCAAAGGTTGTGAAATCATAAAAAAGTAGCTTCAAGCTATGCTGACAACAAACTGCACTTAATCCCATGCCTTATGTGGAACACGAATGGTTAAAGAGCCTTAAGTGGCCAAAGGGTGATTGTTATATTTCCATGTTCACAGTTTTGACTAAGAGCTAAAAGTTTGTCTAGAAGCTACCCTTTTATCCAAAAACATTCTTTGAAAGTGGTGCATTAGAATTTACTTTTGATAAGTTACTTTCCAAGTACGACTACAGGCCCACACCATAAGTTGCATGTAAAATCATCTCTTCAGAGCATGAGGCATGCCTATCTAAAAGAATGGTTTCTATCCACTAGGGTTGTAAATGCTCGTTTATGTTAAAACTTTCCAAATACATTCAAAACAATCTTGACATCAAATTTTGTGCTTAATTTGAAAAAAAAAATACATCCAAAACAAACATTGAAAATGATTTTTAAAATCATAAACCCTTTGACTTAGTGTATGATTTTGAGAAAAGCCTTACATTTACACTCTTTAAAGGATTTCCTTGAAGGTTTCCAAATATTCAGGCTTTGATTTTAGGCTACATTGATCAAAGTAAACATTTGGGAACTATAGCTTGGGTGTTGTGATTTCACAACTTAAGCTATAAACATGAAGGTCGCACAAGTCCATGCTTGTTGAGTCAGTCCAAGTGTTGTATCACTTTCTATACTCCAAAGACAAAGAAATTGAGAGAAAAACCAACTTTAAAAAAGTAAAAAAACCAAAAAAGGATTGCTCAAATTGCAAACAAAACATATAGAAAACTTCCTTTGCAAAAAATTACAGTGCAGTTGTCATATTTTTTGAGCAGTTGCCAAAAGATCATTACATTTGATCTTTGTCCCAAAAAAATCATTGATGAAAATTAGTTGCATTTGACAAAAACTGAGCACTTTCTATAGGACCCGCACACTTGATTTTATTTCCTTGCATTTTCTTCTAAGAAGCTAGTGCACCTACCACTAAGATGCTTGCATTTTCCAAAGAAAATCATTTTTTCCTGAGCAATCATTGCATTTGACAGAAACACATAGAAACAACACTTTCTTTTTCTAGCTTACACTTTCTTCTCCAAAACCTGAGCATTTGACACATTTTTGGCCGCACTTGATAAATCTAGGTACTTTTGCTCATAGAATTGTGCCTTTTCTCATAAACTAGTGCTATTGCTTTTATCTTGCTAGCAAATTAGGAAAAACAAACCGAAGTTATTTTTAGGATCCTTGTTCGAATGAAACAATTAGAAAGCCAGATAAGTCACATAGTCCCTCATCCACTTTTTCCATCCTACTTGTTAGAAATAAAAATCAAACAAATCACTAGGATCATTCTTTCACTCAGACATCTATAATATCAATAGTTACTTGGGACTTATAGATAGTTAAAGGAAGCTTTCCCACAACATACCCTCTAGGCAAGGAAGTGAAATATCGACCCTAGTCCTTCAACATTTTGATTTCTAAAATTTAGTACCATTTCAAAACAACACTCAAACCCTAGGGTTTTGAGCTTCATAGCAACCATCTCAAACATCATTACACTTTATGACCATCTGGCGACCGACTACTCCGGTACAACAACCGAACCTTGTAGCACCGATCTTACAACCTAGTCTCATAAACATTGAAGGTGAACAAATTGATATCATTAGTAGTTTAAGAACCTTCATATTTGAGAAGAACAAAACACCCAACCAGTGGAGGAATGCAACACAAATCTTAGATGAAGAGGAAGAGAAAGAAGACATAGCAGCCAAAAGACCCATGTTACCACTGCTTGTGTGGCAATAGATATACATCCCTCATGGTTTTTGGTAAGCAAAAGATCCTAGGTTTGGAAAAATAAAAATCCTTAAGTAGAAATCCATACTCCACCTTCCAAAGAATCGCCCTACAATTTTTGTTTCCAAAGGGTTCCTCTCAAGAAGATATCACACTTGTCAAAATTGACTAAACTTTTTCTATCTATGCTTTATACCTTGATAGGAAAGATTTTCCCTAGATAGGAGCCACAAAAGCTTGGTAGTTGTTTGTGACAACTACAAGATCACAACACAGGAAGAAAATAGAAGCAAGCAAGAAAAACACTAGCATCCCACCAACAAACACCATGGATGACAAAAGGGGCCCATGAGGATATAAACCAAGTGACCTTATGATAGGGTATTGAGTATCAAAACATCCCAAAAAAATGTTGATATATTACCAAAATCACTCTTATCAAGGGTCACAACATCAAGTAGAAAAAATAATTCTACAATAGAAAATTAAGCTAAATGCACTTGGAAAGGAAGTTGACAAAATTTATCAGTTCAACACTTTGGAAACCCTCTAAAAAGTAGGCCACAATATCAAAAACATCAAGTGAATCAACAACATCAATGGCCAAACAAAAATCCACAAAACCAAGGTGTACCTCAAATGCAATATCAAGGTGTACCTCAAATGCAATATCAAAATGTACCTCAATTGTAGTATCAAGGAGTTCCACAACACCAAGGTGTACCTCAAACTCAAGATCAAAGGATTCCTCAAGTTCAATATCAAGGTGCACCCCACCCTCAAGGTACCTACAACACACAAAAAGGACTTAACCCTCCTTATACACAACATGATTATCGAGGGTCCACGACTTTACAAAAACCCACCTATGAACAAGCAAACATCATCACACAACAAGGTTATAACATCCTTCCAAACCAAAAAAACACACCTATTGGTGATATAACCTTGTAGTTACCAAATAACAATCAACTTGGTTATCAAAACAATCAATTGAACAACCAACAACAAAATCAAGAGCAAAAAAATTAGGGAGGGCAATAGAGGCAATACGATCAACCAATAAGAAAATTCACCCCTTTGGGAGAGAATTTAGAGGAAATCGTGCATCAAATAGTAACATGACCTTATCAAAATCAACGATAGTCCAAATTATGGTGAACTAAACTTTAAACCCCCTGGGTATAGATTGTATGAATGATGTGAGTTCCACAAAATCAAAGCTCATGATACATTAAAATGTGTTACACTCAAAAATATCATCCAAGACCTTATTGATCCAGGATAAATATCTATTAAAAATGGCATTCAAGAACACTAATGACAACAATGACAATGTCTCAACCTCAAAAGTTGAAAGTGATGATCAAGAACTATCTATCACTGATCACATTGACATTGTCTCTACATCATCTAGTGAGAAAGAGGACATACATCAAGAATTTAATCCTGAGCATGATCAAAATGAATCACCCAAGTCTAGCAATGATCCAGTCCAAAATATATTGACGTCATCCAACCTCATGGTAGTGCATATTAAGGATCAAGAGACTCTTAATCCCACATATATACCTAATGTAGAAAATCTAAGCCAAGAGCCATCACCTATATTTCCACATTTTGAGGAAATCCAAGGATTATTTACAAACAATTCCTTCTTTGAAATTGATTCATGTAAAGAATGTGATCCAAAGCATATCGAAGATAATACCACTCAAAGTCAAGATCAAGAATCCCTATCATAAAAATACTACAATGACTTTGCATATATCTTCCAAGACATCTAAGGTTTTCCAAAAGATGAACACATCCATATACCAAGCAAATATACATCTACCCATGAGATTCCTAATCCTAATGGAAATGTAGATGATCTTCATCCCAAACAAGAGTCTCATACTCTTGATGAAATTACCAAGGAACAAGAGTCACCTACTCTTAACATCTTCACACATGATCAAAGCATAGAAGAATCTATAGACATATCTAAAATTGATCAAGAAGAAGCATTAAGATCAAAAAAATCCTCTAGATAGGTTGAAGACATTGAGCATGAAAATATGGAGCACAATATCTTAAAATCAACAAAGATAATGGACATTCCTGAGCAACAGAGCATGGGTATACAATAGTCAAAAGGTTACCAATATATTTTGAAGGGCCATCAAAATTTGAGATTTCACAAGATCAAGTTGAAGATATAAATCAAGAAGGTATCCCACATATGGAGGATTCTACTAGTGAAGAAGCTATTACCTTTGAAGATCCACAGCAAAGAAGAGAAGGATTAGCACCTTATTTTCAAGGTAAATCATATCCTATGGAAAATAAAAGTTTTCAATAGATGCATTATCAAGACAAAGGATTAGGCCTACATGAACATGGTATCCTAGAACTAGTGCAGATTATTGACAATCCTAAGCATCAAGGTCTTGGTTATTCAACAATTAAGGGATCTAAACATATTAGGGATACCTCTATGATACTTGGTTCAACTTTATCTAATGCAAGCATCAACATAGAGAGAAAAAAGAGTCCTTATGATGAAATTTCTACCAACGCTACAACTAGCCATGTCATGAATCACCATCCACAAATATTTCAACCCTCTGTTTGGGACCAACAAAAAAAGGAAAAAGGTATACCCAAGAATGGAACAAGTCATTGAAGCAAAAGAATTAGAAAAGAAAAATGGAAAAGAAAGATTCAAATGGATACAAAAGAAAAAGAAAGAAAATAATCCCTATCAAGCTCCATTAGTCAAAGAAACTATGGGGTAAAATAAAAAAGGGAAGTTCATCCATCAAAGAAATATAGGAATGCAAAAGAAAGCTTCAAGAGAAACCTACAAGGTATATCAAGACATTGGTCCTAATCGAATCTTCATATCACCCATCATTACTCATTATCCCAAGTTTGGAGTGTCAAATATTCTAAACTGTCAATCAATCCTTCTGAATATCATATCCCTCAACATATTTTTCCATCCATGATATCTAAATCTCACATTGACCATGTGTTGACAACAATTCTTTATCATAAGGACTCTTTTATCATGATGTGTGCATCAAGGTAAGGTTAAATCTAGTATTGACAAGGAAGATAAGAATTATTAGAGGTTACATTCAAGCACCTATATTTTTAGTCAGACTAAATTCTACTAATTTTTTGCAACTCAGCTATAAATGAGTAAATAAATGACTAATTTGGTTGTTGACTAAAAATTATTTAGTCACACAAATAAAAATGACTAAATAGTTAGTCATTTATTTAGTCACAATCCTTTTGAATAAATCATTTAAGGAATCAAGAGTATAGCCCACCAAAATACTCTAAAACTTTAATAAACATACCCTGAAACTTTCATCGAAATCTTATTTTTATGCGTAGCTCATGAGAATGGAGTTTTCATTTTAATAAAATACTCTAAAACCTTCATCAAAACATTATTTTCAGCCATAGCCTACCAAAATGGAGAAGTGTTTTAGTAAAGAATGACATAGAACGGTAAGGAGATGTGCATGACAAGAGGCATATGATTCATTGTTGCTTATCTCATTCCTGCTCTACTCAACAAGGGTTACATTGTTCACACTACTATTTGTAATCCAAGTATTTAATTGACATATATTTGCATAATCTCAAATTCCTTGAGATGGTTTTGAAGTATCAATGTATCGTATATAGGGTTTAGAATGATTTATTTTAATGTAAAAAATAAATAAATGATGTGGAGATCTCCTAAATCTGCCCTAGCACACTGTCCTCTTTGGCATTGTATTCATTACTCCAACTGCTAGGGTTTTGCATGTGACATCTTTAATATCTTCATGAAAGTGGCTTTTAAATAGATCTCAATCTCTGCTTTAATCCTTATCATGGTAACCGTTGAGTTCCATAATCCACCTTCAATATTTTCTAAGAACATTGTCTTAAGCTAGATAGCATAGTATGCATATAAAGCAAGTCCTTCATACCTGTCATTGTTCCAAACCACCACTCATTGCCTTGCTTAAAATGTTGCCTCCATAAGCACAATAGCATGTTTTAAAATCATGGTTGCCAACGATTGACCATTAAGGTCACTACTTTCATCAAGATACAATGAGATTTTTATCTTCAAACTCAAGGCATTATGCAAGATAACATTATGAATTGTTTGATGTGTATGATTTGATTTTCTTGCACATTTACTGCTTTGCTAACTGCCTTTAAGAATGGATATTGCACCCTCAGCTGCAATCTCAAATAGCTCACTCACTGTCACTTGAAGATTCCTTTCATGAGAATCCTCATATAAAATCAAACTATGCCCTATAGACTACCTACTTACTATAGGGGACTCATTTTTTCATGGTATTATGGGTCTTAAGATCCTTCAACTTTATTATCACTACTTCACAGTCCACAAGGTATTATTCACTATTCTCCCATCTTTGATGAGTCTCAAAACATTACTAAAACTTTCAATCCACTACCTCCATTATACAATGGCTAAGAAGAAACATTGAACCTATGATTACCACTGTTACTTCATTTGGACACTCTTTCACTAATTGCATTTGCCTTGTCTAACATTTCCAATAGCATTTGGAAAATTCTTGTTAGCAAGGGGGTAAGGAAACTACTATTAAAATCTCCACATTACTATGCAGGGTTTGAGATTTATTATCTTGTCACTGCTCAGCCTCTTTTTGACTTTCACACCTCAAGTGATTGCCATTTTCTTACCATAGATTGCATTTAGAAATGACACTGAGCTACATATTGTGCTTGTCATTGGCTACAATATTTAGATTGCAAGATTTTGTTATTAGCTACAATGTCGCAATATTTCTAGTATTGTAACCTCACTAATCCACTAGAGTTATGGTTTATGTTTCTATAGAGGCCTAGGGTTTGTACCGTAGTCATTCTATTACCAATGCTTCTATTGGTATTAAAAAACATCATTAAATATTGGGTTAGAAAATTAGTTATCTTGACAGGGTTGTGGTATGATATTTGATTGTATCCTAGAGTGTGTGGGAAGCTTGTGTTTGATCATTAAGGTATATAAACCTTATTAGGGAAATGTATCCTATATATGATGGGTCTTTCTTTAATACTTTCCATAATGGTTATTAGCATATCACATTATTATAGTTTGTGGTAACCCAAGATTGCATTCAAGTATGTAACAAACTTGGTTTATAGTTTAAGTTGTACACTTTTATGTAACATTCATAAGGTTTAGAAAATATTGATCACTCTCTATAATAGCCCATTAAACATGGGTTGTGCTTGAATGCACTATATAATTTATATAACACAACCTCTCTACATATCAACTAGAGTTATATGCTCTTTATTGTAGCAAGAGGTAATCACTCTTGGATCATGCTATCATTACATCATAACTTGTTAAACTTGAGACAACCTGAATGCACCTGATGATGATTGACACCTAATTGTGATGATAGTTATTTTTACATGAATTGTGCTCATATGAGTGCCTCCATTTCTATCGCAACATAGCCACATTAAATTTGGGTCACACATGAATGCATCATGTATTTATTATAGCACAACTGTGCCACATGATCAATAGAGTTATGGATCACACAATTACATTCGTAAGAATTTTTTCCTCGGTTGTGCTCTTATGGTGATTCCATTATCATTACAACATAACCCTTTGGACTTATATTGCTCAAATCCTTACATTGTTTGATAGTAAATGACATGATTCTTTCTGAAGCTGAAATGATTTATTAATTATGGTTTTATGACGATTTTGAGTTTTATTTAGAAGGGGTTAATATGTGGCTTTTTTATGTGTAGAAAGAATAGATTGTGATGCAATTTTTTTGTATGGATGGTTCAGGAAAAATTGGATTGCTATCAGTGACATAACCAGGTTGGAGAGTACCTTGAGCTGTTGTGAAACACTTTTAGGTGTTTTCGCTAGGGAGCAGAATATGAGTGTAGAAATTTTTGAATATCCGACAAAGGAAGTTCCTTTATTCTAAAGATAAAATCATAAATCTGCTTGTCCAATTGGACATCCAACTTGAGATCTTTAATATCCAATATAGAATGTTTGTACATTCTAAAGATAAAATCACAAATCTGTTGGACCAATTTTAGATCCAATTTGAGGAAGTGAAGCTCCGACAAAGGAATTTCCTACATTCTAAAGATAAAATCATAAATTTTATCGGTCCAATTTTAGATCCAACTTGAGGTCGTGAAGCTTCGACAGAGAAAGTTCCTACATTCTAAAGATAAAATCATAAATATGCTTGGTCCAATTTGAGGTCCAATTGTAAGGATTTGTCTTTTTAATTATACTTTTTGACATTTGGTTTGATAAAAATTGTTACTTTAGAATTATGGTATTTCTTTTCTTCTAATGTTTTCAACCCTCATTTTAGGGAAGAGCTCTGAAGATGGTTCTTTCAGATAGAGACTGCACTTTTCCACTATAGGTTATGTCTAGAAACACCAGAAGCTCAGGTACTATCATACTCAGGTACAACAAAGTTTGAGGCGAATTGCACTTAGTATTTTATACTGATATTGATATTTTCTAGCATGTAGTTAATTTTTTTAGCATAACAGATAGGCTAAATAGTTTTTCATATACCTTTTTTTCAAATTTTAAATTTCTATACCTTATTCTAGGAGAAAATCATAGGGGGAAGTCTATACATAAGACACCATTGTTTCAAATTCAAAATTGTTGGCTCTTTGATCTGGTAAGGCTGAATTTTTTTAATTGTTTCTTGGGTGAAAAGTCGAAGCTATCCTCAACACTTGGTAAAGTTATGGCTAATAACAAGATCTATAGGCTGAGAAAGTTCTTCATGGATGAAATTGGGAATAAAATCTAGAATGGAAAAGAGAGTGGAAAAGTAGAATTTGATGAAACTATTGTAAAGTTCAAGTTAATGACTAATGCTTTTTTTCATTGTTATGATGGGAAATATTATGAATAGTCATCCCAGAATAAAGGGTTTTACTATGATTTTGAGAGAATCTTCTATATAGTAGGCTTTCTTAGATCAAATAAATGAAGCAAAGAATTGTGAAAGAGCCAACAATTTTGAATTTGAAACAATGGTGTCTTATGTATAGAATCCCCTAGTGATTTGCTCCTAGAATAAGGTATAGCAATTTAGAATTTGAAAAAATGGTATATGAACAACTATTTAGCCTATTTGTTATGATACATCAATTAACTACAAATTAGAACATATCCATATCAACATAAAATAGTAGGTGCAATTCACTTTAAACTCTGTTGTGGTAATTACTTTGTAAGGAAGTTTTCACTCCATGAACATTCTCTATGCACATTAGTATGTTGGTTATTATCTCGATCTCCTTTGTGATCAAAATAACAGTGAAGTTCATTGCATAACTCATGACCATTTTGCAGTGCTATAACCTAGAGCTCTTTTACTTCTTACTCACTATGTTCTTAATCACCATACACAAATGACTTAGAGGATAGATATTTGTCACATTTTTTTGGGATTGTTTGTTATGATTCAATCACTATTTGATAGTGTTGTTCCTTTCTCAATTCTATAGGAAAGAGGAAAATTCACATTTTGCAGCTCTCTAACAACAATAAATAGATACAGTAATGATATTTAAAATTTTATAAGTGGATTTTTAAAAAATTGCTAAAGCATTTTTATCAATTTTATAACTTAAAATTATTTAAGCTATTTGAATAGCTAAACTTCATAATATAAATTTTTAAAGTACAATAGAATTAGGCACTTAAAATGATTACAAAGAAGTTTAATATAGTAAATTACTACTGATTTAGCTTTTCCTTTTGCATGTTTATAGGGTTATTTCTTCCAACATTTGTTAGGCCTATTATGGATTCTATGGAAACAACAAAGCCAGTTCCGCATCCAAGTGTAAATGAGGTGATGAACCATCCTTCTATGATGAAGTTTGCAGGATACACCCAAGTAAAGATAGGCTAAATAGTTGTTCATATACCATTGTTTCAAATTTTAAATTGCTATACCTTATTCTAGGAGCAAATCATAGGGGAAATTCTATACATAAGACACCATTGTTTCAAATTCAAAATTGTTGGCTCTTTGATCTGGTAAGGCTGAATTTTTTCAATTGTTGCTTGGGTGAAAAGTCGAAGCTATCCTCAACACTTGGTAAAGTTACATGGCTAACAACAAGATCTACAGGCTGAGGAAGTTCTTCATGGATGAAATTGGGAATAAAATTTAGAATGGAAAAGAGAGTGGAAAAGTAGAATTTGATGAAAATCTTGTAGAGCTCAAGTTAATGACTGATGCTTTTATTCATTGTTATGATGGGAAATATTCTAAATAATCATCCTAGAATAAAGGATTTTACTGTGATTTTGAGAGCATCTTCTATACAACAGGCTATCTTAGATCAAATAAATGAAGTAAAGAATTGTGAAAGAGCCAACAATTTTGAATTTGAAATAATGGTGTCTTATGTATATAATCCCCTAGTGATTTTCTCCTAGAATAAGGTATAGCAATTTAGAATTTGAAACAATGGTATATGAACAACTATTTAGCCTATCTGTTATGCTACAACAATTAACTATAGATTAGAACATATCCATATCAACATAAAATAGTAGGTGCAATTCACCTTAAACTCTGTTGTGGCAATTGTTTTGTAAGGAATTTTTCACTCCATGAACATTCTCTATTCACATTATTATGTTGGTTATTATCTTGATCTCCTTTGTGATCAAAAGAACAGTGAAGTTCATTGCATAACTCATGACCATTTTGTAGTGCTATGACCTAGTGGTCTCTTACTTCTTACTCATTGTGTTCTCAATCACCATGCACAAATGACTTAGAGGACAGATCTTTGTCACATTGTTTTTGGACTGTTTGATAGTGTTGTTCCTTTCTTAGTTCTATAGGACAGAGGACAATTCACAATTTGCAGCTCTCTAACAACGATAAATAGATATAGTAAAGATATTTAAAATTTTAGAAGTGGATTTTTTTTTGAATCGCTGAAGCATTTTTATTAGTTTTATAACTTAAAATTATTTAATCTATTTGAATAGCTAAACTTCATATTATAAATCTTTAAATTACAATAGAATCGGGTACTTAAAATGATTACAAAGAAGTTGAATGAAAATTAGTAAATTACTACTAATTTAGCTTTTCTTTTGTGTGTTTATAGGGTTATTTCTTCCAACATTTGTTAGGCCTATTTTGGATTCCATCAAAACAAAAAAGGCAGTTCCACATCCAGGTCTAAATGAGGTGATGACCCATCCTTCTATGATGAAGTTTGCAGGATACACCCAATAATAGATCTAAAATTATCAAAATTTTAAACCTTCAGATCTTTAAGATCATTGCAGATTTGATTTGATTTTTGTACAGATGGATGGATCTAAAAAAATTTTGCTTGAAAATGATGTAAATGAAAATATTATTTTTTGAGAATAATCTATGGGTGTTATTTTTCACTTGCACAATTTTTTTTTTCTACCTTAAGATAACTGTTTAAATTATCATTTTGTTAATCATAATATTTCATTGTATATATTTTTGTATTTTGTTAGATTGTAGTGGATAGTTAATGGTTAACTTTTAAAAAAAAACAAAATTTAGCATAATATACTTTCCATGTACTTCTTTTCATCACTTGTAAATCTAATTTTTTGTTATTTTTTGTTACTTTTTGTCATCATAAAAAATAGAGATGATTTGTCTTTGTGAAATATTTTCATACATGTTTGAGATCTCTATAAGGTGATGAAAAAGGCCCTAGAGTTTGGTAGGGTTTTGAGTATCCTTATTGTTTTGATGGTAATGTTGTCACTAAGTTCTCTCGTTGCCCAAATATAGTCACTCGAGAAATTGCCATGATGCTCTTGACTGTAAATTACATTGTTCTCCCTACCTTCTCACTACAAGTCTGATTCTTCAGCTCTACCAACTTCCCCTCCATCTCAGTGTCTTTTCATGCACTTGCATCTATTCTCTTATGACTTTGAAAGCTATCACGAAGTCTATTATGACTATTAGGTCTTTGAGGGTATATGATTTTCTACTACAAACTCCTAGATTGCCATACTTTTGATGACAATTCTCCAAGGATGTTTGCTCACTGAATTAACTCTCTATATATTCTCCATTATGCATTGAAAATTCATGGTTTCTAGTTAACCATCTATTGGTGTAACCATTTCCATGTTTCTTGGGAATGTCATCCCTATAGGATAGTTTCCTTATGGATGTGAATGCAATTTAAAAGGTGCGCATAAATATTGACAAGTTTCATAAGACTATTCTAACAAGCTTCATAATACCACCTGTTAGCTCTCAAAAACGCAGGCAGAATGCCTCAAGAGGCTGCCAATCTCTTGGTACACTTTAGGGTAACAAACAAGGTTAAAAGAATTCAACCTTCTACTCTTTAGGTGCTACAAAACTTGGGTGGGTGTACCTTTCTGAATAGTGCAGTCTTAACTTGTGATTATCTCTTAAAGCAATTTTTTCACAATGGCAATTGGAGGTGAACAAATGAAATCCAACTTGAAAACAGTGACAATATTCTGATCTAGGTCCTAAATACTCAATTAAAAGACATAGAGAAATTGAATGAATTCAAAATGATGAAGTGCGGAAACTAGTGCCTTGTTGGGTATGCGAAGTCAAATGAGATCAAGATGAGCAACACTCTCTGGAGAAGACACAAATTATCTAGCATACATTTTGTTTACAACTTGTATAAACATGCAATACTGTAACTACTAAGTTCTACTTCAATAATCCAAACAAATCTCTCTGATTATTGTGATCAACAAAAAGGATTTAATCTTTGCTTGAAAGAACCAATTGATTAATCACACAAATATAGAAAATGTGTACTGATAAACTGAACATAAATCTTGTTATGTCAATTTAAACAACCAGAAAGCATCAATTTTGGAGACAACTTAGTAGTATTTTCATTCAATTCAATACACAATTGACACCAGAGAAATGCAGCAACATCAATTGATTTTCATAAATACCTCCATTCTAAAATCGTGCAACAATAGTCTCTGATCTGATAGTTTAATTCTACTGTATCTACTTGCAGTGTATCAAAAAAATTCTAATAATTGCTGTCATTTTACAATTACAATATGCCTATTTATACACTAGCATGAGAATAACACATCATATTGAAATCACATGTTTTCCAACAATCAAATTCGAGCTCAAATTGTGTCGGCCTGCAATGGTCTTCAAGCATTTTACATGTCGGCCTTAGTGTCTTTATTTCTGTTATTCATCAGTGAATAGTCAACAAGACATAATGTATGGTCATGCTGAAGGAAATTCAATCGCTATTCGCTTGTGTCCATTTTCTTTCACCGTAACTGTCGACCGTCGGGGAGATGTCATAAATATTTCAATATGTTTCATCGAGAGCTTCATGATCAAACTTTATGTTGCTATAAGATTCTGCTTGTTACACTGAAGACAAGAAGCATCCCCCTATTCCTTTGCATTTCACTGTAGCTCTATGATATTGGGAAGACCTCTCGTAGAATACCCCAAGTGTTATTGATATGCTTTTCCATATGTGATTTCCATTCGCTGAGACATAGGAATATCTCTCACCAACGTGCATTAATCTTATTTACTTCGTTATGACCTCAAGAAATCGGGGAGACCTTATACAGATAGCACTTCATTATACCGAAAGTCTCTCGACATATTATTTCCTAGTCGCTGAGACAAGGCAATTCTTACACTGAAAACCATTTAAAAAGATCCATATGTCCTATCGGTGAAACATTCCTTACCTCACCATGACCCTTCGCCGAAGCCACCTTAGTCTCATTGAAAGAACAATTAAAGGAAATCCATGTGTAAGGTTGGCGAGACCAAAGGTCACTTGCCAAGACCTTACAACGATAGCAAATTCTCCCATCGAGCCATTTGGAAAAATCTATTTGTGCTTCGTCAGTGAGACAAACTCACTTCTTCGTGACACCCCATCGAAGGCACTCAACTCATGCCGATGAACCACCACAATGTAAAGTCAGGGAGACAAACGATACTCAGTAAGACACCACCCTGATAGCCACAACATATGCTGATAGATGTCTCAACTGTCGCCAAAACAACATGGGTGTTATGCCAATAGCCAACCACAGACGAATGCATGTCGCTATAACAATAGACAGGTCATGCCGAAACACCTGC
Organism: Sequoia sempervirens; assembly: GCA_007258455.2. NCBI lineage: Eukaryota > Viridiplantae > Streptophyta > Pinopsida > Cupressales > Cupressaceae > Sequoia > Sequoia sempervirens. The sequence continues at coordinate 392,009,547 of VDFB02281492.1, forward strand.
AACAGATAAATGTTAATGCACAAGTAACATGGGTCAGGGAGACCTGATCAAACCTATGCCGATAGGTTCAACAAGATGGAAAATGCACATCCTGACGGGTTCAATGGGGAAATATGAGCAAAATGTGAATAAAGCAACATGAAAATGATGGAAATGTGCCAAAGGTAAACTTCACCTGGAGACTCAGGGGGTATGAAAATATGTAAAAAACATCAGATTTTGAAAGTTCCAACACCACCATATCACAAGAGCCAAGAAGAAATGGTGCGGTGTAGCGGTAACATCCCCCATTACTGTGAAGGTTGAGCAATAAATGTGTGGTATGGATGTAACTCAAATACTTCTCCACATCCCTGCAAGAGCCAAGAATACACGGTGTGGTGTAGCTATAACATCCCGCATTACCACAAAGGTAGAGCAATAATGGTGTGGTGTAGCGGTAACATCTCACATTATTGCAAAGGTCGAGCAATAATGGTGTGGTGTAGTGGTATCATCCCACATCACCACAAGGATCATGTCAAAATAGTGTGTTATTGCAGTTAAACTATAAAAAGAAATATCACATTTATTTGAGGCTTTTTTTTGAAATAGTTTGCTTGCCTTGTGTATATTGCTTCCATATTTTCATGTATGTCTAGCAGGGCACTTGTAACTACAACATATGACAAAAAAAATCCCTGTTGTTATGCTTTGATGGATTTCCCTTCGTTATTACTAGATATATGCTATAGTGCACATTATTATAGTGTAAGCCTATTTTTCAGATTGTTTCATTTAGCATCACCAATATTCTCCACAAGAACGTTGTCCCTATTTAAAATGATGGAAATGGTTCACATCTCTTAGAATAATTTCTCTTGCAACAATCTTGGAGATGAATTTAGATGTAGTGTGAAAATCATAACATACTCGAAGGTTCTTAACAACTCTAATAGTTTTACCAGAGTCCATGTTTAACAAACTAAATGTAATTGCCAACTTTTCACTATGGTGGTAGATAAATGATTCTTTTTTCTTCTATTCCACAACATTGAGTAAAAGTCTTGAATCTGGAAATACCCTATTGCCTTCATTTGCCAAGCCAATTTCTCCAATTTTGCATAGATCTCCCATGTTTGTGGATGTGATCGATCTCCTACACAAAAAAGCATGTACCATTTTATGCCCTTTAATCCAACTACATGCAGGTATCTTTTTAATTCCTCTATCTTTCATCAATCTCCTTACTATTTGAACGTCACCACACCTTCTCACTTCTGCACAAATGTTTTAGAGAAGAACATAAGTTGCAGCATTTTAGGATCCAACTAAAACAGTAATGTTGCTAGAATACTCAACCTATATTCATATATGATCCATAAGAACCAAAGGTTTGACTAGCATCTTAGTAATAATCTTTAGGAAGTCCTCAAGATAGAAAACACATGCATGGAGGTCAACCATGCACACCTAATGATCAACTATATATGTAATGCAATAAGGGTTACTAACATGTGAAGTATGTGCAACCCTCATCCACTAAACTTACATGATTGCATGCATCTAGAACACAAGCAAAGCTTACAATGTCAGTGTTCTAGAGTGCTTCATTAATTTAAATATTTTGAGAGCTTCCTTGCAAAATCCATTTTGTGCACATTTTGTAGTCATATGATTTCATTCCATGAGATAACATCTCTTTGAGGCATTTTGTCAAATAATTCATTTTGTACTACATTTTGGTGTCAAATCTTTGGTAATTATGGTTAGTTTCATTACATTCAAATTCTTAATTCTAGGAAATTATATAAAGTATATATATTGATGGCTATTTGGATAGTGAAATTAGCTCTTAGAAATTAACTAAAATATCTAGAAGGATTATTTTAATTAAAGAGGTTTTTGTGGTTATTTTGTTAACAATGATTTTATAGTGCAGCTAGCTTGCTATTTTCATTCAAGATACAAGTCATCAAAGTCAAGCACATACCAAGAAGATGGTACTCTACTTCAAACCATTGACCTCACTTAGTTTAGTCTACTTACATGGGGATATTAAGGAAGTTGGTAAAAAAATATATATATCATTTTTTGTTTGTGAAGGAGAATCCTATGAGATTCAATATGGCAGTGGATCAATATTCAGTTTCTTAAGTAAAGATGATTTCACAGTTGGGAAACTTGTTTTGAAACATTAGATTAGTAATTTTTGGATGTTAAGGCTTCGTAGTTGGATATCAAATATATTTTATCATCAACTTAATTTGAAATTTATGTATAAATGGATTCTTTAATGGTGCAGGTCTTTATTGCGACAACACATGAACCACAGTTGACATTTTTGTTGTCCAAGTATGATGGCATTCTTGGGCTTGGTTTCTAGGAAATTTCTGTTGATAATGTTGTTCCAGTCTGGTTAATGTTGATAGCTTTCATTCTATAATATTTCAACTTCATTCTATAATCTGAGTATATCACCTTTCTTAAATTTTGAACAAGGTTATGAAATAAATGGTTCAATATGCATATTTTAGGCCTATGTTGAACACTCTATTTATGAAATTTGTTGACAAAGCTATAGTTTTTTAATTGATTTATTTTTCTACTGTGTTTGGACTTTCTTGTGTAAACTTGCAATATACAATGCCCTTTTATTCTTTTTGAATTGACACTAATATTAATTTTGTTCATTGTATTGAGGCACAACTTCATTCATGGAGGAAAAGGTAGTACCCTTTTTCTCATATCAAATGACACGTTGCATATAAAGGAGGGAATATTCTAGTTGGGTTATTGTTGACTGCGTTGAAGGAGAGCTTCATATATGGGACATGATCAACACTCTCCTTGGATTCTACACATTATAGCTTGCTCCAGGAAGATTTCCCACATTGTAGAAGTTTTAAGAGATGAAAGAGGCATGTGCTCACATTGAAGGGATTCAAGCATGTGTTTCCATCATTGCAAAAGTATTTTGGAGAAGTATCTTTCTTGCAGGCATTTCTTTGCAATATTGCAACTCAGATTTTCAGTCTTGTGACTGAAAATAACAATTGTAATACTCTATTTGTAAGTTGTAACTAGAGCACCTTTCTTTTATTAATAAAGTTCACAAATTTTTTGTTCTCAATGGCTATCTTATTGTGTGCAATTGATGATTGATGTGTATTTATGTGTTTTATGCTTAAATCTTTAAATATCAGTCAATTAAAATGACTAAATATACTACTAATTGACATCAATTACTAATTAAATTGACTAAATATACTGCCAATTAACAAAAATCAGTGAACAGTGAATAAATATTACCAGATATATGACCAGTGAAATCGGTGAATAAAAATGACTAAATATACTACCAAATTGATCAAAATGATGACTAAAATTAATGACTAAATACACTTCCAATGCACAAAAATAAGTGAATAAAAACAACTAAATAAGTGACCAGTTAACAATAATCAATGACTACATATACTAGTGAATAAAAAAATGACTAAATAAGTGACCAGATTACAACAATCAATGACTAAATCAATAACTAAATAAGTGACCAGTTAAATATATTAGTGAATAAAAAATGACTAAATAAGTGACTAGATTACAAAAATCAATGACTATCAACGACTAAAGATATCGGTGGAAAAAAAGTGACTAAATAAGTGACTAGATCACAACAATGAATGACTAAATCAATGACTAAATATACTACCGAATCAATCAATCAAAACAACTAATAAATGACTAAAAATGGTTTAGTCATCAATCTAGTCACATTATATATGATTGAAAATAAACTACTAATGGTCATGTGACCAACTATGGTCATTTATAAGCAATTTTTAGTAGTTTATTGGTGTTTTTGTACTAGTGTATGTTACAGAGTAGTGTTTTGGTTTTGCTCTGTAGTTCTTCTAGGTAGAAGATCTTCTTGTGTGGTTTGGATATGTTGATCAAAGGTGTTCAAAGTTGTTACATCCAAAATTTGGTGTGTTGGATCATTGTGCAAGGAAGTTGTGTTCACCAATGTGTGAACTGTATATTGTAGAGGTGTTTGGGAGAAATGTTTTTGATCCCCATTTCTCCATAGATTAGTTTTAGGTCTCACAAATTTGGAAGGGTGTTGATAGTGTTCATATCTTTCTTCTATTAATTTTTTTTGAGGATTGGTGCTTTGGAAGTCAGTTTCTTGAGTTACAATGTATGGTAGAGTTGTTTGAGTGTACTTGGTGTGCACATTCTCCAAGTGAAAGTTGTTTTAAAGGAGTTTTATGGTTTCCAAAGTGTTTTTGGAATATTATAGATTGTGTTCAAGTGTTATGTGGTTTCCATGAGTCATATTTGGATTTTAGGAAGTGTGTACTTAAGTTTCAATGGTGTTAACATACATTCGACTGACCTTGGGTGTTTACACTAATTGTGAAGTTTCTTTGATGTTTGTGGAAGCATGGTGTGGCATCTATGAGTGGATTTAGGTCCTAGCTAAAGTTTTTTGTGGTTTTCCTTTATTCCTTTCCATCGCATGAATGTTTTGGTGCTGACCTAATTTGGATTTGCATAGTTGAGGTGTATAGCCGACCTTGGAGAATGTGTTCAAGGTTGGAGATGATATAAATATGAGTTGAGTTGTTGAAGGATAATAAGATAGATGAGCATGATGAAAATGATGCAAAGTGAAGCATTGTAGGGTGAAAATTTGTGCAGTGAAGTGTGAGATTTCATGTGTTAGATTACTAAATGTAGTGGGCATAAGGTGTCTACAATTTTTTAGAAAGACTACAAAGGTGTTAGTGGTGTTGTATATTTCTCTATTGTATTCAGATGAATTTCTCATTGTAAAACTCTTCTCTATATTCTTTTCTATTTTGGCAATGATCCTTTCTTTCTTTTGGGAAGTGTGCCCTATTGTATTCAATGTTGATATTACTTTATATTGTGAGTTAATCCTCATTTTGGTTTTTCTCATCTTGGGATTTCCAAGTAAATATAATGTTTCCTTGTGTATGATATTGGTTTCGTTTTATTTTTGTTATTTTCTTTCATGATAAATCATTTTAATAAATTAAGAGTTAATTGGATTAATGTGGATCTAAATGTTTGTGAAGGTTTTGAAGTTTTAAGGTACATTGATTCACCCTCCCCCTCCTAGTTGTCTTGTGCATTCAAAAATTGGTATTAGAGCAAGGCTCCTTGATAGAAATCTTAACCATTTGAGATAGATCTAGGATGGCACACAAGAAAGATGTTCCTATGTTTGATGGATTAGCTTATGCATTCTAGAAGACAAGGATGGAAGGTTTTCTAGTTTCTCTTGAATTTTAGATCTGGAGGTCTGTTGAGAGAGGATATACTATTCCTACAAATGGTCTAAACATTGATTATGAGATCAAGGCCTATGAAAACAATGGTAAAGCAAGTTATGCTCTCTTAAGTGGTCTTGCTAATTCTAAATTGGTGAAAGTTGTGAATCTAAAAAGTACTAGAGAAATTTGGTTAAAGTTAGAAAGTATTTATGAAGGAGATGATAAGATCAAGCAAGCTAAGATGTAGAATTTTAAGATCATGTTTGAGACCTTATGAATGTGTATAGATGAAAACATCACAAGCTACTTACATAAGGTGGATGGAGTTGTCAATGGAATTAGAGGTATTGGTGAAGAACTGAAAGAAGAAGTGGTAAAGAAGGTACTTATAACTCTTTCTAAAGCTTATAGCCATAAATTTTATTCTATTGAAGAATTAAAAAACTTGAATCAATATACTAGAGATCGGTTTTATGGTTCTTTAACTACCTTTGAAATGAGAGAATTTGGTACAAGTGGTGCAAAATTTGAGATAGTTTTAAGGTTGTCAAATCAAAAATTATTATGGAATCAGATCAGATGGGTCTTGATGATGTAGAAGCTAACTTTGTGAGAAGAATGAAAAAGGGTATTGGAAAGTACAGTTGTAAGTTTCCTTTCAAATTTTTTAATTGTGGAAAGATAGGTCATTGTGCCTCTAAATGTCCAAACAAAGCTTTGAATAACAAAATTTGGGAGACCAAAGGTAACATTATTAAGAAAAATTGTTATGTTAGAGAAGATTAAAGTATATCTTATGATGAATTTGATTATGGAGATTATGTGGATGGTGAATTCTTGTTCATGGATTTAAAAGATGAAACTAATTCTCCTAACTTTGAGAGATGTGTGAAGGAAAGGGCTCCAGAAGCAAGTGCTAAAACTAAAGGAACTTTGGTGTCTAATTTTTATGCTAGAAAAGAGAATAACTAATGGACCGTTGATAGTGGATGATCTAATCATATGACTAGTGACAAGAGTAAGTTAGTTCAACTTGAAAAATATGAAGGAGGAATAGTTAGGTTTGGTGATGATACATCTGCTAAGATATGTGGGAAAGGTTCAATCAATTTTGATGGAAAGCATAATACTGATGTTTTTATTTGTGTTAAGGGTTTAATACATAACCTCTCGACTGTTGGATAAATGTGTAGCAAAGGATACAATCTTATGTTTCAGGGTGATGGCCATGAGATCAAAAAAGGCTTAAGAAATGTGATTGTTTATCGAAGAAGGATAGATGAAAATGTCTATCAACATAAAGGTGCTAATGGTTATTGTTTCATGACTAAAATCAATGAGAGTTATCTATGGCATAAAAGAAAGTGTCACATCAATTTTTATAGCCTAGAGAGAATAAGTTTAGTTCAAGCTATGAGAGATCTACTAAAGATTACAAATCCTATCAATGTTGTCTATAAGGATTTTCAAGTTGGAAAGCAAGAAGGAAGAAGCTTAAAATTCAAAGAACAATATTCTACTGAACTATTGGAATTGGTGCATATAGATCATTTTGGCCCTACCAAAGTAAGAAGTATTCAAGGTGATAGGTATTTCATGCTATTGATTGATGATTATTCTAGAATTACATGGGTTATTTTTCTCAAAGAAAAATCAAAAGCTCTAGATAAGTTTAAAGAATTCAAAGTTATGGTTGAGAATGAAATGGATATGAAAATAAAATGTCAGAGGTTAGACAAAGGTGGAGAGTTAACCTTCAATGAGTTTAACATCTTTTGTGAGTATCATGGAATAAAGAGGAATTTATCTACCCCTAGGACTCCTCAATAGAATGGAGTGGCTGAAAGAAAGAATATGATTGTTCAAGAAGCTACGAGGACAATGGTGAAAGAAGAAAATATACCAAAATTCTACTAGAGAGAAGTAATTCATATTGCTATTTCTATACTTAATAGAGTGCAATTAATAGCAAACAACACAAAGACTCATTATGAGCTACGATATGGAAGGATTTGTTGGAAAAAAAAAGGACAAACAATTGAGAGGGGGGTGAATCAGTTGTCACAAAATAATTAAAATTTTCAAACTTTGCTTAACTTAATCTCAGATCTAATGAATGAGCAATAAATCATAAACAATTAACACACCAGAAGTACCGAGAACACCAAGATTTTTTACGTGGAAAACCTATTAGGGGAAAAACTACAGTGGATATTAGTCCACAATATTATACCCTATTAAAAGTATAATGAAAAATAATGGGAATGCACATGCATTTAGGCACAGTACCTAGAGCTCACTACTCAAATACAAGAGGGCTCACTTCCAAACAATACACAGTAATATGGATTAGATCCATAGAGTGTGAACTAAGAAAATAGCCTCTTCACAAGCCTAATTACAGTTCCAGTTAAGCACATAAAACCTTCTTCACACTTCGCTCAAACTTCTTCTCACTATGCTATGCAATCGAATGATTTAAACACTATTTGCACATCTGCACTTTCTCTAGCATACATTCACTCTTGTGTACACACTAACTTTGGTCAAACAATCGTTCTTATATATCCACAACATGAAATTACATCAACAACTTAGTCGACCAAAAATATAAAACATATTTTCAATGTCAACCCAAATTTACAAATAAATTTTCAATGTGGATCAAACACTATTGGCCAATATCATGATGTGACCCAAAAAAATATCCTTGAATGCACCAAACATTCAAAATTAAATATTCAAGGATCTACAACATGCTACAACCACCATGTTAGCCAAGAACACAAAAACCAAACATACCAAGAAAATTATTCGACCATGAGCACATCGATCAATGCAGACGTACAAAAAGGATAGAGAATGATCTAGAAGCATCCACAAACAATAATAATTAATAGAGAAATATCCGCAACAACAAAAATTATCATAAACACATAAAATTCAATCAAGAACACTAATAGAGACCACATAAACACTATCAGAACACAACTATTCACAACATCAAATCTTCATGCAAACCTATGAAACTTCTAGTGGATGAACTAGATACTCTAAAAAATAAACCCTTTAGTCCACAACAACTAATCTTCAATGTATAGAACATGACACTTTCATGACCTTCACTGAACCACTGGGTACCTGCAATATTTTCTTTTAGAATTTTCTCAATATCCTCGAGCTATAAAACCTTCAATACATCAAATGCTAATAGTGTTGACATCAATGACAACCACATATCAACAAAACAACCACAACATCCAACAATCTCCCCCTTTGGCATTGATGGCAACACATGATGTGAAAAACACCATCAACCCAACTCTCAATCAACACTTACTCCTTAGATTCTAACTCTTCTTCCTTAACCTCTTTAGCATGAACTTCTCCCCACAAGACTCTTCAATCCAGATAAGAAAACATTTTTCACATGAATTTTCTCCCCCTTTTACATCAATGACAAAGATAAGCATTATCTTCCCACATGCAAGCTCTAAACCACATATCTGCACATATGACTACTCCCCCTGAGTAGCAACCACATAAACATCAATCCAGATCAGGAAATTTCTATGAAGCACATGGATTGATGTAGGAAAATGAATCTTTAGTTCATATTAGGAGGGGTGATCACCCCTAGCATCCCTCTGAGATACTCAAAGTATCATTTGGAAATGTCTTTGTGAAAATTTCTACAATCTACTCTTTGATAGGAACATACTCTAGTCTAACTTCTTTCTCATTCACTTTTTCCCTCAAGAAGTGAAACTTGATTGATATATGCCTGGTCTTAGAGTGTAGCATTGGATTCTTTGATATGTTAATTGCACTTGAGTTTTCATAGTATATGACAATAGGTTCATCATATACTACTTTGATATATTTGAACATCTATTTCATCCACATCACTTGAGTACAGTTGTTTGCAACAACAATATACTCTGTCTTAGCAGTAGATATAGGAATGTAATTTTTCTTTTTACTCAACCAAGACACCAGCTTCTTCCATATGAAGAAGGCACCACCACTAGTACTCTTCCTATCATCTACATCTCTTGCCCAATCCACATTAGTGTATGCATTCAAAGTAAGATCATTATCCTTAGGATACCAAAGCCCAAAATCAACTGTTCTTTTCAAATATCTGAAGATTCTCTTTACAACAGTCACATGAGACTATTTTGGATCAACCTGAAATTTAGCAACCATACATACAACATTCATAATGTCTGGTCTGGTATGAGTTAAATAGATCAATCCACCAATCATTGACATGTATCTTGTTTGATTTTCCTTAGGAGAATCATCATTCTATTTCAACTTACATCCAGTTACCATGGGAGTACCAATAGGTTTTGAGTCATCCATACCAAACTTCTTCAACAAATCTCTTACATATTTGGACTGAGATATGAAGATCCCCTTGTCTAACTAAGTAACTTGCAATCCTAGAAAGAACTTCATCTCTCCAATCATACTCATCTCAAATCCATTCTTCATTTCATCAGCAAAATTCATACATAGATTATCTCCTCCAAAAATAATGTCATCAACAAAGACCTCAATAATTAATTCTTTATCATGATCCAATTTGAAATACAAGTTATTGTCAGTAGTACCATTATTGAATCCAAGCTTTAATAAGGTTTTGTCCAGTCTAACATACTAGGCTTTGGGGGCTTTCTTGAGTCCATATAGAGCTTTCTTTAATTGACAAACCATTTTCTCCTTACCAATCAGTTGAAATCCATCCGGTTGTTCAATGTATACTTCTTCTTTTGGCTCACCATTCAGAAAACCTGACTTCACATCCATTTGATAGACTTTATAATTTTTATGTGCAACATAAGCAAGAAATAACCTTATAGCTTCAATTCTAGCAACAAGGGCAAAGATTTGTTCAAATTCAATACCTTCCATTTGATAATACCCTTTACATACCAGTCTTGCTTTATTTCAGACCACTTCACCTTGTTCATTCAACTTATTCTAAAAGACCCATTTAGTACCAATCACATTTTTATAGATTTAGGTCTAGGAACAAGTATCCATGTATTATTATTTTCAAACTGCATCAATTCTTCCTTCACAACTTCCATCCAGTGTTTATCATTGCAAGCTTCATTGACATCTTTAGGTTCAATCTCAGAAATTAGGCAATACTCTTCTACAATCTTTCTTCTAGTTTGCACACCTTTATTCTTGTCTCCTATAATTTTATTTTTAGAATGATTTAATCTTACATACCTCAAAGTTTTAGGATTCTCTCAAACTTCTAATTTTTCTATTCTTTCTTCTACACTTGCACTTGTCTTTGCTTCCTGACTATCTTGATTTACTAGAACAAATGGAAGTTGTCTTACCAGAACATATGACACAATTTGAAGTTGATTTTGTGTCTAAGCATTCTTCCCTTTGCTTGTGTTTTCTTCATGTTCATCTGAATCATATCCACAATATTTGGATGATTTAGCAAAATCCTCATCAACTCTGACATCTCCACTCAACCATTTTTCTTAGTCTTCTATTATAGCACCAGTAGGCCTTACTTCTAGTAGAGTAACCTAGAAAGATTCCTTCATTGCTTCTTGCATCAAACTTGCCTATATCATCATCTCTCTTGATATAACACTTGTTTCCAAAGATCTTGAAGTATTTAACAGTAGGCTTATAACCAAACCATAGTTCAAAATGAGTCTTACCAAAATTACCATTTACATTTACCTGGTTCAAAGTGTACACAACAGTTCTTACAACTTCACTCCAATATATGTGAGGCACATTTCCTTCAATTATCATTGTTCTAGCAGCATCTAGAATTGTTTTTTTCTTCCTCTCTGCAACTCCATTTTGTTGAGGGGTTTAGGGAGAAAATAACTATCTTCTGATGCCATGCTCTTCACAGAAAGAATTAAACTCCCTGGAGGTGAACTCACCACCTCTATTTGACCTTAAGCATTTGATTTCTAGACCTTTCTCATTTTCTACCATAGCTTTGAAAATTTTGAACTTCTCTAATGCTTCAAATTTTTCTCTTAAGAAAGCAACCCATATAATTCTAGAGTAATCATCAATAAGCAACATAAAGTACATTTTACCATGGAGACTTATGACTCTGGAGGGACCACACAGATCAGTATGCACCATCTCCATTAATCCATTTGAATGATGTTGTTTGCTCCAAAAAAGAGACTCTAGTCTATTTTCCCATCTGACACTCCTTGCAGATTGTGTTAGCAGGCTTCACTAGCTTAGGTAGATCTCTTATTGCTTGAGTGGAACTTATTTTGACAATGTTATCAAAATTCACATGACACAACCTTTTATTCCATAACTATCTTTCATCTACTTGAGCAATTAAATAACTTTCACTAGCAACATTCAGATGAAAAATATTACCTTTTGTCTGTTTACCTGAAGCAATTACATTTCTAGAGTTTCCAAATATCTTCCATCTTCCATCTTTGAACTAAATATCATAACCCTTGTACACCATATGTCCAACACTTAACAGGTTGTGCTTCAAGCCTTCAACATAAAGAACATCATCAATGCTATGCTTACCACCAAGACAAATAGATCCTCTACCACGAATCACACAAGCATTATTATCTCCAAATCTTGCAACCCCACCGTCATAATTCTCTAGAATTAAAAATTTTCTTTTGTCACCAGTCATATGATGTGTGCATCCATTTTCAATAACCCACTCATCCTTTTATTCAATTCGGGTTGCAAGAGCTTTCTCAACTTTAGTAGATTCAGTAGCCACTAGACTATTTTCCTTGATAGCAATGAAAACCCAATCATCTTCATTTCCATTATCTTTATCAGACTCATCATCAGTCACTCCTTCTTCAGCAAAGTAACATTTATTTTAGAATCTATATTTGTAAGGATTGGATCTAGGAACTCTTTCAGGACACCTTGATGCAAAATGACCTATTTTACTGTAAGAAAAACATTTGATAGGCAACTTTCCTTTATACTTACCTTGTCCTCTACCTTCTTTCTTCACAATCAATGCTTCCAACTCTTTTACTTCTCTTTCTTCATCTTCAAGCTATTTCATTTCTTCCTCATACTTGAATGTCTTTTTGGAACTCTCTCCTAAATCATATCTTTGCTTGTTTCTTCTAGATAGAGTAGCCTTAAATACAATTTTAGTCTTGGGAACAGATTCACCGAATTCACTCAACTCAAAGGCAACAAGCTTAGGAATCAGTGTATCCCTTATCACATTCGTCAATGATCTAGTTTCTTCAATAGCATGAGCCTTTTATTTGTAGGAGGGAGGCAGTGATCTGAGCACCTTGGCTACAATTTCTTCCTCATCTAGGTTACCACTATCACATCTAATACCTATCACTAGTTCATTTACTCTCTGCATAAAAGAAGAAATATTTTCCTCTTCACCCATCTTCAAATTCTCATACTTTCATTTCAAACTCTATAGCTTCACCATATTCAAATGTACATCTCCTTCATACAAATTTTCCATCTTTGTCCACATATCATGAGTTGTCTTGAAACCTAACACATTTGTCATTTTTGAATCTTTTAGAGCACTCATCAAAGCTTCCATAGATTTGACATTATTCTCAGCCTCTTTAATCTCATTAGTAGTGGAAGGACCATCATGAGGAATAACATATTTTTTCTTTGTAATCTTCTAGAAGGGTTCACCAATACACTTCAAATGACAATCCATCCCAGCTTTCCAGAATGAGTAGTTTGTTCCATGAAATCTAGGACTGTCCTTGTACGATGCCATATCGGATCACCTCAAGCTTTTAAACTTCTTCAGTGGAACCTGCTATGATACCAATTGTTGGAAAATCAAGGACAAATAGTTGAGAGGGGGGGGGAAATTAGTTGTCACAAAATATTTAAAATTTTCAAAATTTGCTTACCTTAATCTTAGATCTAATGAATGAGCAATAAACCATAAACAATTAACACACCAGAAACACAAAGAACACCAAGATTTTTTATTTGGAAACCCTGTTAGGGGAAAAACCATGGTGGATGTTAGTCCACAATATTATACCTTGTTAAAAGCATAATGAAAAATAATGGGAATGCACATGCATTCAGGCACATTGCCTAGAGCTCACTCCTCAAATAAAAGAGGGCTCACTTCCCAACAATACACAATAGTACGGATTAGATCCATAGAGTATGAACTGAGAAAATAACTTCTTCACAAGCCTAATTATAGTTCCAGTTAAGCACATAAAACCTTCTTCACACTTCGCTCAAACTTCTTTTCACTCTACTCTGCAATCGAATGATTTAAACACTATTCTCACATCTGCACTTTCTTTGGCATACATTTTCTCTTGTGCAAACACTAACTTTGGTCAAACAATCGCTCTGATGTATCTGCAACATGAAATTACATGAACAACTTAGTCAGCAAAAAATATAAAACATATTTTCAATGTCGGGCCAAATTTACAAATAAATTTTCAATCTGGATAAAACACCATTGACCAATATCATGATACGACCCAAAAAAATATCCTCGAGCACGCCAAATGTTCAAAAGTAAATCATCAAGGATCCACAACACGTTGCAACCACCATGTTAGCCAAGAACACAAAAAATTGAACATGTCGAGGAAAATACTTGACCATGAGCACATTGATCAACGTAGACGTACAAAAAGGATAGAGAATGATCTAGAAGCATCCACAAACAATAATAACTAACAAATAAGTATCCACAACAACATAAATTATCAAAAACACATAAAATTCAATCAGGAACAAATGACAAAGACCACATAAATACTATTAGAACACAACTATTCATAGTACCATCAAATCTTCATGCAAGCCTCTAAAACTTCTGGTAGATGAACTATATACTGTCAGCAATAAACCCTTTAGTCAACCGAAATTGATCTTCAATGTAAAGAAAAAGACACCTTCATGACCTTCAGTAAACCATTGGGTACTTGCAATACTTTCTTTTACAATTTTCTCAATATCCTCGACCTATACAACCTTCAATACATCAAATGCTAATAGTGTTGACAACAATGACAACCACATATCAGCAACACAACCACAACATCCAATAGGATTCTTATGATCAAATACTTTAGAGTGTTTGGAAGAAAATGCTAGATCAGAAGAGATGAAGAAAACTTAGGAAATTTTGATGCAAGGTCTAATGAAGGTATCTTCCTTGGATATTCTAATAAAATCAAATATTATCAGTGCTACAACAAGAGGCTAAGAAATATTGTTGAGAGTGTAAGTGTCAAGGTTGATGAAGATATAAAAAATAATTCAATGGTAATAGATGGATATGAATTAGATGAGTCTTCCTATAGAGAAGAAGAAAAATATAAGGAAAAAGAAGTACAAATTGAAGAGGAAGAAGCTCCAAAAAATATTCCTAAAATGCCTAAGTACGTGCAAAAGAATCATTGTAAAGAATAGATAATTGGTGATAAGAGAAAAGGTGTACTAACAAGAAGGAAAGTTATTAAAGAATAGGTAAATCTATGTTTACTCTCTAATTTTAAACCAAAAAAAGTGATTGAAGCATGCAAGGATGACTATTGGATCAAGGATATGGAAGAAGAACTAATGTAGATTGAGAAGAATCGGACTTGCAAACTTGTCCTAAGACCAAAAAACAAGAATATGATTGGAACCAAGTGAGTATTCAAGAACAAACTAAATGAGAGGAGAAGTGGTAAGAAACAAGACAAGGCTTGTATGTAAAGGCTACTCATAAGTAGAAGGAATATACTTTGAGGAGACATTTTCTCTGGTGGAAAGAATGGAAGCTATCAAAATGTTTTTGGATTTTGTAGCACATAAATATTTCAAATTCTATCAAATGGATGTGAAGTCTACTTTTTTTAATGGTGAATTGGAAGAAGTATACATAGAACAACTAGAAGGATTTTTAGTTATTAGTTTCATTACTATGATTTGCACCCTAGATGAATCTTAATACAACTAATCATGTCAAACATGGGAACTTTTCTAAGGCTATGGGTCACCTATAGCAGAAAAGGACCTCCAGAGAAAGTTGGTTCTTTATTGGATATCACCTAAACTACATTACTGAATTTGTAGAGGAAAAGGGTAGAAATAGATAACATGAACTAAAGATTGATAATGAAAACTAAAAGTGATACACTAGATCATACTAAGGACCTGGAAATTTAGAAAAAAAAACACTTGTTTTTCAATGACTGAAAATTAACACTTGCACAACTTTTTTCTTTAGGCTTATGCATAAGTGTTTTGAAAAAAGGCTTGAATGCATTTAACTTTTAAAAAGAAAGGACAATTTGAAAATCTGAAAGCTACATGCAACTTAAAACACAATTTTCAACCTACATAGACATACTTTTTGTAGAGAGGGAAAAATAATGTGAGACAAAATTGCAAGGAAGTGAAAACACCTCACATATAATCTGATCAATCACTTGATAACCACTATACTGGAAAAAAAAAGGCACAAACTTCAAGATTTGATATTCAAGGTCTTTTATGAATTTATTCCCAAATGAGTTAGAAAAGCTTGCAAGAAGTTTGACAAAGGAATCCAGAAGCTACTAAATCTCAAATCAGCATCAAAACAACGAACTCAAAATGAGTTACAAAAGTGAATATAACACTCAACTCCAAGTAGTTGCACCAAAGTAGGAGCAAACAACTAACTTGGGTCAGATCCATCAAAATAGCCTAAAAAAGAGCCACTAGATTTCTCCCAAAACTATCTCCATTGTGTGGGAAAAGTGGGTTTGACCATGCCAAGAACTTAGGCATGCAAAACCACCCCTAGATTCTTGAAAAACCTCCAACAAGATGCATAAATGCTCCTATATTCATGGGTACATGTCTCCAAACTATCACAACTACCCCCTATATGCTTACAAAAAAACCCATTGGTGAGTGGACTTCCTATTATTTTACTTCATTTTGGCATAAAAATAAATACAACTTTTCTATTATGTGTCTCTTATGTATATCATGCATATATTTTGGAGAAAATGAAATATTTTTTGTAAAAGATTCTGACACTTCTTCATTACAAGTCGCAGCCTTCAGATTCTTCTATGTTTCTTTGTGGCATTTCATTTTGTAGATTTTTCTTATTTTTGTCCTTCAATACTCGACCTTGACTCCATTCTAATAATTTTTCAGTATTTATGCACAAATAAAAATTTCACCCCTTTTATATTGTATTGGCTAAGAATTCTCTATAGGCCGTGGTTTACTACTTGTAGATATTCAAGGGTTTTAACCTCTGTAGATTGAGCTCTCTCTTTGAATTCTATTGCATACTATATGTCTTTCTAGGCTACGGCCTTTGAGTATTCTTATGATATTTCCCCTGCTTTTACAAAGGAATGAAACCCAGATGGTTTCGATAGTTGCGACTCCATTTTTTACATACTTTCATTTTCAACCCATGGAAATTTTGGAATTTCATTCACTACATATGGGCCATAACAACTGCTAACTTGCACCATTGAAGGTTTATGTGTTTCATGGAAATGGCCTCACAAGACACTCAGGCTCTCTTGTCTCCGAAAAAGTGAGGGCTTCTCCACTTTTTCTGTATTTTACTAGCTTGCATATTGTCTTTGTGTTGAAGAATTTTCCTTAAAGGGCCAAACTCTCCATTTTATATTATTTTCCAATCTGGCTTCTTACTCTAAAACCCCAAAACCAAAATCAGGTTTGCTCTTATGGGGATTTACCTCTCCATATTTCATTGCTATTATTTGTTGTGCATTCACATAACGTTTCTCTATTTAATGGCTTAATTTTGCACAGAAAAAGTGAGCTATTAACACCATGTATAGCTTTTCAAAAGAGTCTATGACAGTGATCAATAAATCTTTGTAAATCATCAACATTAGATTTCTGAGAGCAAGTTACTTGTATGTAAATCAGAACTGAACAATCTATTTCAAGCACCCTCTTGGCCATTTTCTTTAGTATTTATAATTTTATGAATGATCAACTTGATTGTTGTCTTCAAAATGTATAGGACTATTATTTGAAATCTGATTGCTCAAATTATGCAAGCTAAAAATCACCTTTGATTCAAAAATGCAGGCTCTTGTTAGTAAAAGATCACTACATTGGCTTCTAAGCTTCTCTTTGTTCCTTGTATAAACTTGGTGGACACTCACCAGTCTATAAGAAGTGAGTCATATCATGTACCCAGCTTGCACCCAATGCAGGTACAATATTTTGATCTTGATCATTAGTGACTAAATCAACCTATGTTTCTGTTTTCCCTTCATTTTTAGATCCTACAGCCAACTCCTCACACAATCCCTTTCCCCTTACAAGTTTAGTGACCTTAATGTCTATATCAAATTCCATCACCTTCATGATCTAGCCAACCCTTTTCTCATTCAGGTCCTTTCTCAATAGAAACTCCTTCACACTTGGGTGAGCAACCATCAAATGTATCTTACTATTAGAAATCAAGGGCTTAATTTTTTTTAAAACTTTTGATTACAGCTAGAACATGTTTCTCCACAAATGAATACCTTTGTTCATAATCTACCAATCCTTGGTTGAAGAAGGCAATGGGCTGTTCCAAGCCCTCATTATTTTTTTGTACTAGCATTGTAGAAATATAATCTATACTGCTAAAAGCATACAAAATAAAGTCTTTTGAGAAATCTGGGTTTACCAATGTGGTAGCTAATGCTAAAGCCTCCTTAATAGCTTCAAAGATGTGTTTAGCTTCTCTAGTCTAGCTAAAAGCTGCATTCTTTTTTAACATAGAAGTCAATGGTGTCAAAAGATTTGCAACATCTGGGATAAATCTTCTCAGAAAATTAATTCTTCCAAGGAAGCTTTGCAACTCTTTTTTGTGATTGGGTAATGGCATCTCTAATATGGCTTTGACTCTCCTAGGATCAATGGTAATTCTTTGTTTCGACACTATGTCATGACAACTTACCCTCATGGATAATAAAGATGCTTTTCTTGGGATTAAGGGATATTCCATATTCCCTACATCTTTGAAACACTTGCTTTAAATGCAACAAATGTTCATCAACATTTTTAGAGAATACTATTACATCATCCAGATAAATGAACACAATTTTATTGATTAAACCTTGAAACACTATGTCCATAGCCCTTTGAAAAGTGGCTCCAACATTGGAAAGGCCAAAAGGAATTATCTTGTAGGCCGTAGTGCCCCATTTTGTTGTAAATTTAGTCTTCTATTGGTCCTCCTCCTTGACCAATACTTGGTTATAACCAGAATATCCATCAAGTAGGGAAAATCTCTCAGAACCAACAACTTGAAGGATCTGCTCCATAGAGGGCAATGGGTAATGATCCTTCAAAGGTGACCTATTAAGATCTCTAAAATCCACACAAAGCATGATCTCCCTATTTTTCTTTCTAACTGAAACTAGGTTAGAAACCCAAGAGGTATGTTTGATTAGAAATATAATACCTCCTTAAACTAGCTTGGTTAACTTCTTAATCATAAGAGGTTCCAGTTTTGGGTTTAAAGGCCTTTGTTTTTGTCTTATAGGCTTTGTGATGGGTTCTAGTTCTATAGTATATTGAGAAATTCTAGGGTCAAATCATTTCAAATAAAAATAATCCCAAGAAAAAAAATCCTAAAACTCTTGACATAAAGCAACAAAAGCCTGCCTATCTGATTGTGAACAAATTTTTCCTATCTTGAGAAGCTTACCTTTAAAAATCTTTAGCTCTTCGTAATGCTCCTCTTTAATTTGAATGCTAGTTTTATTCCTTTTCAGCTGGTCATCAGTGCTGAAAATGGACTCTAATGTAAGCAGGCCCTTGGGCAACTTATTTGTCCTAAGCTGGATAATCTGATCCTCATATTGTTGTTTTAACTTCTCCTGATTCACCACATAAAATTGGTCCTCTTCAAGAAAAAAACTTAATACTTGCTCATCACTTTCAAAGACTTTCCAATGAACATTATTGTTAGGAATAGAGGGCCTAACAACTATTTTAACATTTTGCTATACCTTCCCTTTTCTAATCTCATTAGGTATGTCAAAACGAGCACCAATTGCAACCAATCTGTCTATTTGCTTATTTTGACTCCCAGGGACTGAAACTAGATTAAAGGCATCAAAATCCTCTATCACATACCATACCCTATGCTTATAAGATTCAAAAGAATCATTTTTTGTCACATTTAATCCTCTCACCTGATTAACAATTAGTTCACTATCCCCAAATACTTGCAAGCAGCTTATTCCTCTTCTCCTTGCCCATTCCAAGCCCTGAATTAGACCTTCATACTCAGTAGTATTGTTAGAATAGGAATTTTTTTTTTGAAAGCATCATAATATTTGTCACCTTGAGGAGAGACAACCATTACACCTCCACCAGCTTAATTTATGCTCTTGGAGCCATCAAAATACATTTTCCATAGTTCATCTTGTTGTGGTAATTGTTGTTCTTCCTTCTTTCAAAGTTTGGCATCTTTGTTTCTAGTTCATGTAGCACATAAATACCCACACTAGCCTTCTGAATGAGCTCATTTGGATTATCCACAATGTTAAATTTCTTCCTACTCATTTAGCAACACTTCTAGTATACTTTCAGCTTGCAACTCCTGAGCTACAACAAGCTCATTGTCTTCACAAACAACACATTAAGCATTAACTACACTTGGTACATAAGGTTCAATGTGATCCTTTGCCAAAGAATCTAATTTTATGGTCACTTTTATTTCATACCTAGTCCTAAAAAGCATATGGGACCAGTCAGAGGACATATAACCTCCAATTTTTGCAGTGAAGTCCCTTGATAAACACAGGGAAAAGAATGAAGGTAAATCAATGATGAAGACATGTTGGGGAATTGAAAAATTTAGACAGGCATGTAATTTGAGACCTAAGTCCTTAATAATACCCATAGTATTAACTATTGACCCATCTAATTGGAGAACTCCTTTCTCAAGGGGCCGGTATTTCAGTCCTAATTGATTTGCAATCTTTTTTGGCATGAATGAACTACTGGCTCCACTATCAAATATACAATTATGCACTAATTTGTCCCCTACAATCAATGAAACATAGAAAGTAGGAGTTTTGACACCTTTTTTTGGTTCTTTACTTGGCTATTTGTTACTATCTTGGGGTACATTTGTGAAAACAACCTTAATTGTATCAATTGAGACATCACTAGACATTGTCTTTTTAGTTAGAGTAGATTGTAACAACTCCTTTTGGCCTGGGATTGCCAAAGAGTCCCACATAGACATTGCCACATTTATTCTTTTCGTATTTTCAACAATATTGAAGGGGGCAACAAAATTTACCTTCTGTTGTATCCTTGTAGCAACAGGTTTTGTCTGCAAGTGAGGTTGCTCTTTGGAAGCAACTTGTGTATTCCTTTCTAAAATGCGTGGTACTTGTGATGTTGATGGTTTTGTAGCTCCTTTTCCTTTGTTTTTTTTTTTCCTACTCAAGTTTAAAATCCCTCTCCTTGGCTCTTGTAATTGCTGCAACTGAGGAATCATCATTATTTACTCCACAAAAATTTTCACCCTACCAATTTAGAAAGGTAGCATCACTTGTCGATTGACCCTATTGTTGTAGGGATCCATCATTGGGTTCATTAGGCTATGAACTTGAAGCATTCTGCACCATTAATTCTTGATTGATGATTCCATTTGAATAGGTGGCCTGATTAAGAGGCTGGTTGCAAGGATAGCACCATTCATAATCTATTGCTAGATTGTTTTGAATAGGAACAAGCTCCTTAACAACATTAATTGGAGTTAGATTATATGGATGAAACAGTCTTAGATTCACATTCTATCTTTGACCCTGATAATTTCCTTCATAAGGCTGCCTATTCCCCTGATACTATTGAACTTGACCTTGAGTTTGTTGAAAAGGCTGCATATTTTGAGATTGTTGCTTCTCTATGTTTACTAGTATGTTACCAAAAGTATGTAGTAGGATTTTGATCTCATGTAGCTCTTGAGATGAGCTTGGAGAATTAGTTCCTTGATTGGCACTAGGTTGAGTAACCTCTGGTAATGCTGGTACAACTGGTAAAGGTGCAAAAGGTGGAATTTGAAAAGGCATGGAAGGTTGAATGTCTAGAAAAATTAGCATTGGGGGTCTGGGAGTTATCCTTCCAACCTAAATAAGATTATTTTTAGCCCTAATAGCTATGTCATATGCTTGAGGCAATGTGTTTCCACCCATAGACTAAATCATGACAACAATTTCATTATGTAAAGGCCTTAAATAGTATATAAAAGCATAATTAGGAGAAGGCCTTACTATTTTAGGTATTTTGAACCATGTCTTCTGAAAATGGAAATTAAAATCAGTCATTTTCTCCTGAGGATCCCTTTTGATGGTTGTAAGTTGTTCAACTAGTGATAAATGGTCTGACTTATCTTGAAATTGCTTGTGTAATTTATCTCCCAATTCATCTCAAGTTGCAATAGACCCAACCTATAGACCCTAAACCACTACAAAGCCTTACCTTTAAATGAAGCTGCAAGTAATCTAATAGCTACATTCTCTTGGGTAATATGATGAACCCCACACAAGGATGCTACATCTCTGATGTGTTCAATAGGGGTTGTTTGATCCTCTCCTATAAAAAATGGTAAAATTTTCAACGCAACTATAGGAATGTCAGCATGTTGGGCTAAATTTAATGGACTTCCTCCATTAAATGGCACAAAAGGATGGTTTCTATCCATTTGAGGTGGCTATGGTGGATTAACTTGAACTGGAACAACAAGGATTGAAGTTGTAGGTATAGCTGAATTGGCTATTAAAGTTGTTCTAAAACTTGGTGGGGCTGATTGAACCCTCTTTGAGATAGGAGTTCTTTTTACAAACCTAATCTGTCTTCTAGGTGGAGACAACTATAAGTACTCAAAGGATTCTGAGCTCCTTCTTTGAATGTTTTTCATAAAAAACAAACACTAGTTTTCTTGTCCTATTCTTAGTGGAAGTTCCCAGATATGCAAAAAAATTCCTCTTAAAGGCTTGAAAATGCTGGCAGCATATTGAAACCAACAATAACTTGTATTTTTCTAAACTGTTTGATTTGATAGTTCCATCAGGCATGCCAAAACTATTATCACTATGATTTGCACCCTAGTTGAATCTTAATACAACTAATCATGCAAAAAATGTTAACTATTCTAAGGTTGTGGATCACCTATAGCAGAAAGGGACCTCCAAAGAAAGCTAGTTCTTTATTGGATATCACCTAAAATACACTATTAAATTTGTAGAGGAAAAGGGTAGAAATAGATAACATAAACTAAAGACTGATATCATGCATGTAGTTTTTCTTGTGGCTATATTTCAAGAAGATCCTAGAGAGTCACATTTGCAATAGTGAAGAGGATATTCAGGTACTTGAAGGGTATCTGGATCATGGCTTGTGGTATCCAAAGGATATTGACTTTATCTGAGTGCTTATACAAATGCAGATTGGGTTGGTTGTGTAGGTGGAAAGAAAGGTATAAGTAGTGGTATATTATTTCTTGGATGAAAATTGGTGTCATGGCTAAGTAAGAAACAATATTCAGTTTCTTTATCTACTACAGATGTAAAATACATTGCAGTAGAATCTTGTTGCACACAAGTTTTTTGGATGAGGCAAACTTTAAAGGATATAAAAAATGGTATATGATGAACCAATTTCTATCTTTTGTGATAATACAAGTATTATCAATATTTCAAAGAATCCGATAATTCATTCAAGGAAAAAGCATATCTCAATCTGGTATCACTTCTTGAGAGAGAAGGTTGTAAAGAATGAAGTGAAGCTTGAATATGTTCCTACAAAGGATCATGTTGCTGATATATTTACTAAGGCTCTTCCTAAGGATACTTTTGAGTATCTTTAGGAGAATTTGGTGGTTATTGCCCCTACTTAATTAAACTAGATGCATAACAAGATACATCAGTCTAATGGATCTCAAGATTCATTCTTTGGTCTATACTGATATTGGTGGCTATCTCTTAAGGGGAGTAGGTAGTGGAATTATGTGTTGCAGTCAGGATAAGTGAGTGTTGTAATTGTGAAGTGATTGTTTACTGATATAGTTTTGTGTGTACTTATAATTAGGAGTATTTAAAGCAATAAAGGAAAGGAAGTTGAAGAGTAGTATGGTTAATGTCAAAGGGGGAGAATGAATGATGCAAATACTTTTCCCTTTGTCATTGATGTTAAAGGGGGAGAGAGTAAAGTGAAAAAGATCTAAGGGGGAGAAAGCACAATGTAAAAAATGTTTAGTTGGTAAATGAGGAGAGAGTCATGTGAAACAAAGTAACGCGTCAATTATGTAAGGGGGCGAAAAGAGATGAAGAGTTGGTATGGAGTAGAGTATTGTTGATCAAAGTTGTGTTTTTTTTAATGTTTTTTTACATCATGTGTTGTCATCAATGAAAAGGGGGGATATTGTTGCAAGTATGCGCAGTTGGTGTTGTCATTAATGTCAACAAGCTTTGGTGTTGTCATTGGTGTCAACTGTATGAAAAAGAGAATGTTTCAAGATTCTGAGAAGTTGTAGTTGACCTTGGGTGTTTACACTAATTACGAAGTTGCTTTAATGTTTATGGATGTGTGGTGGAATTTATGAGTGGATTTAGGTCATACCTAAGGTTTCTTATGGTTTTCCTTCATTTCTTTCCACCGCAAGAATGTTTTGGTACTGACCTAATTTGAATTTTCATGATTAAGGTTTATAGCCGACCTTGGAGAATGTGTTCAAGGTTGAAGATGATATAAATATGAGTTGAGTTGTTGAAGGATGATAAGATAGATGAGCATTGTTCAAGAAGCTGAAAGGACAATAATTATAGAGAAGTTGAATAAAAATTAGTAAATTACAACTAATTTAGCTTTTCCTTTTGCATGTTTATAGGGTTATTTCTTCTAGAATTTGTTAGGCCTATTTTGGATTCTATGGAAACAAAAAAGGAAGTTCCAAAACCAGGTCTAAATGAGGTGATGACCCATCCTTCTATGATGAAGTTTGCAGGATACACCCAAGAATAGATCTAAAAATATCAAATTTTTAAACCTTTAGATCTTTGAGATAATTGAATATTTGATTTGATTTTTGTACAGATGGATGATCTAAAAAATTATTACTTGAAAATGATGTAAATGAAAATGTTATTTGTTCAAAATAATCTAAGGGTGTTATTTTTCAATTGCTCAATTTTTTTTGTCTACCTTAAGATAACCGTTAAAATTATCATTTTGTTAAATATAATTGTTGTGTCTATAGCACACATGCCCTATTCGAAACGAGGACCCCATCTTTCCTTGTGCTTTCACTGGGTCACTTTTTCCTTTTCCTAATTTTTCATTCCTCTAATTTCGAGCTTAAAGTGGTTAGGAACATTAAATTCATCATTCTTTAGTTGAGAAAATTCATTACCCAAAAATTCCCTATCTTTAGCTCCTGCAGAGATTCCCATGAGAAATTCCCTTAGTCCTTTGCCCAAATGTCTATGGGACCCTATAGACCCACAATTGTGGGTCTCCCTTTGCACAATGCCACCATCCTTTTCCTGCTCGACTAGCGACTAAAATAGGAGGTCTACCCTCATTACGGGGTCCACACCATCTGTCTTCGTCCAACATACGCACCGGATCAGGTCTCCATACCTTCAACTACCCTACATGCCGCCGTACCCAGAATTCAATGTAGGTCATAAATTATCCTTTTCCTATAAATACATGTATGGACTTGTCACTTTCATACTTACCAATTTGAATTTTGAAGAGAAGAAATGGTGAACGAAGCCCCTGTGCTCATATAAGCTCCCATTGGATCAAAGTCGTGATTGCCATCAATTTTTGGTTCCTCTTTTAGGTATGTCCACCCTTGAAATGTTAAAGTGGATCTCCTTTATGGCTAGGGTTAGAACCTTTATGATAAAATCTATAGATAAAACCTTAAATTTCACCTAGCGTCCTATGCAATTATCCATTTCGCAGATAAAATGCACTTTCAACACTTTAAATTTGTTTAAAACGCTCAAGTCATGCCCCAATGGTCCTATAGAACTAGATGTTCCCTTCGTTGTTCTTCCCATGGTCTAAAATTCTTTATGGACCACAATGTTTCCATTGTCATCCATCCAAATGATAAACCCCTGGATGAAGAACCTAGGTTCTTGATTCACTTGCAGGTCTACTTATGTGGGCCCCCACTTGCGAATGACCATCCCCATGCCATCGTAGGTGAATAGCCTAACTCTGTCTACCTTTTGCATTGTGGGCCCCGCTAAGATCATTTCTGTTGATTGCTAAAACATTGCTAAGTCTAGGTGAATTTTGCGGGCCATTCCTTGCGAACAGCCATCCATAGACCATCGATGTCCTAATGTCGTTTGTTAGTAGCAATGCCATTCCTTTTACCTGTAGTGTGGAACTTGCTTTATCCATCTCTATTTCTAGTTTTCCAAATGACTAAGTTGAAATTTTTTGTGGGTAGCCACTTGTGGGTGGTTGTTTCCTTGTTGCCACTTCTTAATGCCCTCACACTTGCGACCTCCTACATTGTTGATCTTGCACTAGGAGTTTCTCTCACCAAAAGTTGAAAACCTCCAATGCATGCATTTGATCCTGGAGCTCATTCCAAGCCCATCTATGTGGACCACCACATGTAGACCGTCATCCCTACTAAGCCATTCCTAATGGCAATCACCTGACGATGGCCTAATAGTTCTCCTCTACCTTCTCCAATTCGGTCAAAATTTGAATGCATCACAACCAACATCTGAGGAGGCCACGGGTCCTGTAGTGTGGACTTCCTCCTATGGGGAACCATGTTTTGATTAGCGTTGTCTAATGGTAAAGGTCCAAACATCCTTCAACCTTCCTACCTCCGCATGCCTCAGACTCGTAAGAACATAATGATCAAGCAAGTAACTTCGAGTGCCTCCTAGCCAATTTTTGCACGTGCTAAATTGCTTCACACAAACCTTGACTGCCAAATTCTTAATGTGGAACATTTGCTACGAGTGGCTGCCTGTGGGTCTCCATGGCCTCGGTGTTGTCCTACTCCTAGTCCCTCTTGATAGACTGCTACTAAGGGAAACACGAATCCCTAGTCCCACATTCTTGTAAATGGTCCAAATGAGCCTTAAATGATGGATATTGATGAATTTTATGATCTTCTAATGATGTATTATTGGATCTAACCCCCATTTTGTAGGATTTAACTAACGCTTTCCCTAATTTCTATATGAATGAACTAATTGCATCTTTGTATGCAAAATTTATGAAACCTACTGTAGGTCCATCAGAGAAGTTTTTCAAGAAAGAAAAAGGAAAGAAACATGCACACGTACCAAGAGAGAAAGAGGAGAAAGACCACATGAAGTAAAAATTTCATGGAGTGGAGTGTACCTCCAAGATTACTTCCACCTTGGATTATGTATTAGATACAAACCTTAGACATGTGGACATTGATGAGTTCCAGCAAAAGGTAATGATCAACCCCGCAACGGAGAACACATGAAATATTAGAGCGAGTGGTCTCGCTAAGGCAACTAGCTTCCGTCCTACACTTATTTCCCTAGAGATGGTTATGGTTTGTATGGAAAGCTACCACAACAATAGGAAGATCATTGACAATGAGGGAAGAGTCTTAGAAAACCCATCTACTAGATCTATTGGCAAGACGTTTCACATCCCCACATTCGATGTCATGGAGGAAATAGAAAAGGAATATGCCAAAAGTATGTTGAAAGTAGACCCATTGGGATGAAAAATATTAATTAACCAACATTGGTTGAAGAAAAAGAGGGGTATTGCTGCGAAATTGCCTCAAGAACTATTCAAAAGTGACTTATATGAAGAATTCTATGACTTGGTCACCCTATTGAGTAGGGTAATAGGTGTACCTACCACTGCTTTCTTTGAAGATTGGATGTTCTACTTAATTGAGGAGATCATCCAAGGCAAGACAAAGTTCCACTGGGAAAAAATAATAATTGATAACATACATAACCAGCTCATGGATGTAAAAAAGACTTCCAAATTCTATATGACCTCATATCTAGTGTACCTCCTAGTGGAAAAGTTCCCATATAAAGGACTCTTTGTCGCAAGCAACTTAGAAGCAAAGAAAGGAGATCTCAAGTTATACGATCGCTACCCTCAGTTACAATACCAAAACTATAACAAGAGTGTGAATGACACCTTCATTGGGCACATCATTAGGCTACTTTGGGGAGACTTTGAGAGAAGAGTATCACACAATGAAAAATAATTCATCCTTTGGTTTGTGTACCTGTTCATATATTTCCCTAAATTCATGTATATCTAAACTAAAGGATTCTCAAGGAGACCCTACCGACTTCTACGGTACCCCAATGACCACATGATCCTATTGGAAGTCTCTTGGTAATTGTAGGATTCCCACACACTATTAAGCGACAAGCATAGAGTTGGGATTCCATATCCCTTGAATTTAAAGAAGGAATTGGTGGAATACCACTTGGACCTCCACACCCACTGAGGAAGAATGGACCCTTATGGAAAAATGAAGAAATATGTCGGAAGACAATATGCCCATAGACCTCAAGTCAAAGACTTTTGTGCTAATTGTGCATATGACAAAGAAGTGTGAATGAAGCACTACATGAGAACGACGACTCAATTTGTGAGGTCGGTGAATCTATTCACTATGCTTCACTAGATAGTAGAAGAAGACAATAATATTGTTGATGACAGGTACAATGTTTGGGTTGACTTGCCTCTACCAATGATAGATTGGAGTGAAGAAGAGGTCACTGACCTTGATATATTAACACAACCCATTGAGAATAGAACAAGGTAGTGGATAGATGCCCAATTTTCTCAACTCAAAATGTAGGGTGCCAAATTGACTTATGGTGAGCTTGAGAACAAGCTTGAAAGCAAAATAGATAGTGGAGCAGTTGTTGCCCCACTAGAGGAAGCACCCAAGTCCCCTCCAATGACAAGGTCAAAGAAAATGAAGGATGCACTCGAACATAATCTTAAACATAAGGTGTACTCCAAAAAGACTATGGAGGGAGATTCATTGAAGAAAACAAAGAGAATAGGGGGATTCATGAGCGAAATGCCCACCATAGAGGAGCATCACAAGAATGGAGAGGAAGAAACCAAACAACCAAATTTTCTACCTACCACTTCCACTCTCACTACTACTGCCATCGTTACCACTCCTCCACTTTTCGCATCTCAGAAAATTCCAGTCTCATCTCCCCCGATTGTGGATATCTCAGTCCACCTCGCCTCCACCTCACCAACAACTCCAACAATGGTTCTGGACTCCTCTATTGGAAAGAGACACTGCAAATTATTTTTGATGTTGTCATTGGTGGAAAACCTAGTCTGTGATTGGATCTGCATGTCATCATTTGATCATTCTGATAGATAGATTGAAGATAGTCAAGGAAGAATAGAGCATCCAGAAAAATTGTGTTCATTGAATCGTATGTAGATTTTAGGCTATTATTTTGAGTTATGGATCTTAGGGAAGGTTTCTTTTTGTATGATTAGTGTTATCTATGAATCTTGGAGCCTTGTATTGATCTGTGTTTAAGATAGTAGATCCAATTGGTTAATTTTTTGTTTAATAGTGTATAAAGGCCAACTTGGTGAATATAGAATGTTGTGGACATTCGAGGATTAATTATTTAAGTTTTTTTTGTGTTGGAGCATTTTGATTTGGGTCCTAACTATGTTGTGGCTGACCTTTCGTGCATGCACATTGAATATTATTCATGATTTGAGCTGATAGTTTGTAAATATTTTTCATGTTCTATTGAAGCTAACATGTAGTGATTAAATATTTAGTCGTGGATATATATAAGTGATCAATTATATCATTTTGATATATGTACGAAGTGTGTTAGTGTGTGTTGAGAATATCATAAGGGTTATAGAGTGATTATGCATAGTTTCACTTATGCATTAAGGATTTTGTGATGTGAGTTAAAGCAGAAAAAAATTAGTCATAACGTAAAGAGATCAATTGATGAGCCTAATCACAACTATAATGAGGAATTTTTAGATGCTTATTTCTCATTTCAATCTTTTAGATCTAATCCAAAATTTTGTAAGGAAGTGATCCTTTCTATTTTTTAGTAGTGAGCTCTAGGTAGTGTGCTTGAATGCAAGTGTATTCCCATTTTGTAAACATCTTTTTAAGTATACTTAGATCATATTGTGGATTGGCCATCTACTGTGGTTTTTCCCCTAACAAGGTTTCCACGTAAAAATACTTGTGTTATGGTGTTGTGGTTGCTTGCTCTATGTTCATGCATATTTCTTTTGGTTGAATGTTATAATTTCTTTGAAGATCAGATTTAAGAAAGTTAAAAAATGCAAAACACTAATTCACCTCCCCTCTTAGTATTCCTTGTTTCCAAAAATTGGTATTAGATTCTAGTTCCTTGAAAGAAGTTTAACAACTTGGGGAAGATCTTGGAAAGTGTTTCAATGGATTCAAGCAGTCTTCAACAAAAACTTTTGGTGGCACTAGATGATCTTGATCAGTCAAAATTTGAAGTTTGGGAATTGCAAGAAAATCTTCTAAATGTTGAGAGATTCATTGAGTCATTGAAAGATAAAATCAATAAGTCTAGGGAGAAGAGAAGGAAACTCTATGATCAAATCAAGAAGGAAGAAAGTAAACCCATTGTAGATGAACAACTGAGTCAAGCCCTAAAGGAAAAGACAAAATAATGTGAAAAGTTTTCTAGAGATAATGCAGTCCTAAAATATGAGATGGAATCTATTATGATGAGGATGACCAAGGAGATTGAAGACAAAAAGAAGAATGAAGAGAAGCTTTCCCAGTCCTTGAAAGAAAAATCTAAGGAATTCAATCAAATTACTGATGTGTTCAATGAGTTGGAGCTTGAATTGGAACAATCTAGAAACAATGAAGAAGAGCTTGAAAAGCATATTGATGATCTCAGAGATGAACTTGCTATTGCAAATGAATTCAAGGAGAAGTTCAAGATTAGCTCATCCAAGCTTGATGAATTGATTAAAAGTCAGAGGATTGAAGGTGGCAAGTGAGGTCTTGGTTATGAGGAAGGAGAAAGTTCCAAATCCAGACAAAGGATATTTAGGCAAGGAAATCAAATGAACAAAGCTGGAAGGTGTCCAATAAGAAAACCTAATGCTCAAATATTCAATGGTTACTATTTTACTTGTAATAAATTTGGTCATATGGTGGCACAATGTAGAAGTAAAATGAATCCAAGTGGTCCATCATTCCCAGGTCAGTGATATAATTGTAATAAGTATGGTCATAAGTCAAATGAATGCAAAAATGTGATGAAATTTTTTTATATAGATGTCAGATGTTACACATGCAATAGATTTGGCCATATTGCTAACTAGTGCAGATCAAGAGAAAATGAATGCAACAACTAGTTTGGAAAAAGAAATGTTGTGTGCTATAATTGCAACAAATCTGGTCATATTGCTAGATTTTACAGGAGAGGTCCAGTAAATCAAAGAAACATGAAAAAAGATGAAAAGGGAAAAGGTAAAGCCACTAAAGATGAGATCAGGAAGAAAATGAAGAAGAAATGGGTGAAGAAGAGTTCATCTGTTGCAAAAAATGAGCCAACACCAGAACTTGCTTTTGGTAATTCCTCTAGGAATTAGTTTTAGGCCTTTGGCCTAGGGGTAGCTATCAAGAAAATATTTTAACCCCCTATTGGTAACTGACACCAGGATGTGGATAAGTACAGTGATTGCATAGATGTTTTAGAAATGTTGTTGAATCAATTGGAGAGAATATTATGCAGTGTGGAAGGTCCACAAAAGAGTTATCTTTCATAGTGCATGGAAATAGGGTACCCAGATGAGTTTGGGCAAAAGCATTTATTGTGACAAAAAGGTTAGGTGTATGAATGATAAAAGGTCATTTGTATGCATCATTTGTCACTTTGCGTTTTGAGGAGAAGAAGTTAGGAGATCTCTGAAGTGAACTTTGGTGAACTGTGGCGAGCTTCAAGTGTGAAGGAAATTCAGGGATAATACCCTAATCCAAATAAAGGGTATTTATCAGGAAAACTTGTGAATTTGTAAAAATGGCTACTCTATTGATAGTTGATGTTAGGGATAGACCCCGCCCAAAATTCAAGTGGCATCCCTTCAAGTCTGTTGAGATTGATCACTTAGGTGCATTTTTGTTTGTTCCATATGGTGTCTTTCATATTGAAGACATTAGGGCATACATTCATGTAAATATTGAGGAGTTAGGGAGCTCACAATTGTTGAATTTGTATTCCAATCATATAGTTGGAGAAGATTTCATGGTAAAGCCCAAATTCAAAATCTTAGAAGAGAAGAAATTCACGCAGATTGTGAAATTTCCTATGTTTGATGAAAGTGAATGGGTCTAGTATATTTTGAGTTGAGCCCATGCTTAATTTATGTGGTTGATTCAACATTTTAAGATTACAAAAGAAGCCATAAGGGCTGTTATAGGTTTAAATTCCTCTAGTGTGTTGCGAATCTTGAAGTTTGTGAAGAATCGGATAGTTACTAATGCAACCGATTCTGTGTTTGATAAAAGAGCTATGACAATTTATGATATTATTAATGTGGATGTGAAATTTTCCTGAATGGTTATTGGTTACAATATTTATCACTCTAGTCACAATAATTCAATATTCGGTACAACTATCTATGCACATATCAGATGGTGAAGGAGAATGCAAATTATGACTTGTGTGAATTACTGAGGAGTCAACTGATGGAGAATCTTGGTAAGATCAAGAAAAATAAGAAGAATTCTCTAAGTATGGTAATATGTTGTTGTGTTTATTCTTTTACTTCATGAATGAAGTTTTGGGAGTTGGGAAAGTGCATTGGCAAGGTGGTAAGCCTATAGCTATTCATATTAGAGATGTTTTGTATAGAGTTGGAGATAGTAAAGTTAGGAAAACTACAATCTAGGGATATTTCAAGAACTTTCAGAATGAAATGCAAGAAAGAGAAATAATTCCCACTTCTATTGTGGAGAAGTATAAGGACACAATTTGTTTTATGGTAGACATTGATCAATGCTTGATGGAAGCTGTAGATCCTAGAAAGGTCTGGATTATGCCAATGGGCTATGAAGTTGAGGAGAACATCTTGGAATTATATGCACAACATTTATTGAGTAAGCCCTGGGATCCGACTGAAGAGAGGTTTGCAACCTATGTAGAAAATGATATGCAAGTGCATGAGTAGTTGAAGAAACCTATGATAGTTTGGAGAGTAAGGAAAGAAGTGGAAATCTTTGCAGAGAGCATGGGTATATCTATAGAAGCTATGAGAGAAGCTAGAAGGAAGAGAGAACAAGCTAAAGCAGAAAAAGAGCCAACTAGAATTGAATTTGCTAGTATAACAACATCCTCTACCTGAGCTAGACCCACAAGGAGCTTTTCACCCATATCCGGTCCAATAAAGAAGTCAACCCCCATGAAAGGTCAATCTAAGGCATCTAGTAAGAGGAAGAAGGATAAGAGTACAAGAGTCTATGCAGTTATATCAGAAGATGAAGAGAATGAATTTGATTAAGAAGTGAGATAAATAAAGCATATGGGCACCCAGGAAACAAAAGTCACTAAGGCAAAGCCCTCTGGTGAAGAAGAGAAAGCAAAGAAGAAGGTGAAAAATGACAAACTAGGTATGTTTGTGAAGGAAGTTGAGAGTGGCATAAACAAGGATGGTAATCTTAAGCCACTATGTGAATGGTATAATACCTTTGATAGTGTTGGTCAAAGAGTTCTTGAGGAGGCTACAATAAACTATTTCAACTATTTCAATATGGATATTTTTGAGATCATGTCTCAATTTCCTAAGTAACTATATGAAATTTTGGAAATGGGGAGAGTAAGTGCAAGAATTGAAGAAGAGAAAATGGGAGAATAGATTCTTGCAGGTTTATGTCTAGTGATGTCTATTAAGGAAATGGAGACAATCTTGAATAAAGCTAAGAAGGAATTCAAGAGCAAGACAAGGGCGAACAAGCTTATGATTGGTAGGACTGAAGAGGTAGCAAAAGAAACTAAAATAATCCTTAAGGAAATTTTGTTAAAGAATAAAATCAATGTTGTCTCTGAAGAAGTGCATGCTGAAGATATTTCATATGGTCTAGTGGATGAAGAGGTAAAGGAAGATACAGTTGAGGACACTCATATTCCTCTTGATGTGCATGATACAAAATTTCCTATGGAGATTAAAGCTCCTAAAGTTGTGTCAATTGAAGAAAAGGAGATTTCAAGTGAAGAAGTTGTGGTCCCTAAAGGAAAACATGAATCGGTAGCTGAAGAATCAGTGATTGAAGAAAAGAAGGTTGAGGAAGAGGAAGTTCCAGTGGAACCAAGAGACATTGCAGAGGTAGTGAAGAAATTTTTGGTAGAGAAATAGGAAGATTTTGACCTTGAATTTGGTGAAATTCCTATTAATTTGTCTACTTTGTCTCTGGTTCAAAAATTGAAAGTTGCACCATTCACCTAGGTGAAGCCTAGAGAAGAATTGTTGAAGTCTCACATTGAGGACAGTGAACTTTTGAGTCTTGCATTTGGTGTTCTAGAGAGAATCATGTTTACTCATGTCAAGGATCCATCCAGTTCTTCCTCCGGTGAGCAAAAGAAGCTTATTAATTCTGTAAGTACTCATTTTGAGTCCATTGAGAAGTCAGCCATGGTTAAGGTTCAAAAGGAATTTGATGATAAGAGGTTTAATAGGCTAAAGTGCATGATTGATAGTGACAAATATTTGTTAGCTACCTATGTGAAGAATATTAAAAGTGCTCTATCTGAAGGTGGAAAGATCTACAAGTCATGTTTTCCTTTGTCTAAATTTACTGAAGACAATAAGAAGAAGGTTAAGGATCATGAGAAACAGTTAGTTACTATTTCTGATGCCTTTGATCCTTTAACTATTTTTTTTGGAAAGCAAGAAGGTCAAGTCATATCCCTACTTGACAAGATAAAGAGATTTAAGCATGATAATGATAGAATTTTGGAAAGAGAATGTGAGCTTAGAGGCCTAATTGGTTT
The DNA here is from genome assembly GCA_007258455.2 of Sequoia sempervirens. Classification (NCBI taxonomy): domain Eukaryota; kingdom Viridiplantae; phylum Streptophyta; class Pinopsida; order Cupressales; family Cupressaceae; genus Sequoia; species Sequoia sempervirens. The sequence continues at coordinate 392,043,907 of VDFB02281492.1, forward strand.
TAAGATGGAAATGATGTTGAATTCTTTGAAGGGAGCTAAAGATGCTATGGTGGTTAGTCATCCAGTGAACCTTGAATCAACAGAGATGCAATCTTATCTATTTTATGGTCACATGATGATTTTGGAGAGTCTCAAGAAGGGTTGGGACACAAGTTTTAACCTGTTGAAGACAAATTTTGTAGATATTTTCATTTTTGTGTAAGTTGTAGAAGCATGTTTGTACAATTTGAATTTTTGTTTGATTTTTGGTATGTGGTTCCCCATCTTTTCCATTGATGTCAAAGGGGGAGAATAGTACAGTGAAAAATGTATATTCATCTTAGGGGGAGTTGTAGTTTTGAGCTGTGATTGAAGATATTTTTGAAGTTTTGAAGTTGGAAGTGTAATTCATGTTGGTACTGATCCGAAACTTAGTCATTTTTCACTAAGTGTTGCCATCAATGCTAAAGGGGGAGATTGTTGGAAAGAGACACTACAAATTTTTTTTGGTGTTGTCATTGATGGAAACCCTAGTCTATGATTGGATCTGCATGTCATCATTTGATCATATTGGAAGACAGATAGAAGACAGTCAAGGAAGAACATAGCATCTAACAAAATTGTGTTCATTGAATCTTATGCAAATTTTTTGTTATAATTTTGAGTTATGGATCATAGGGAAGGTTTTTTGATATATGATCTATGTTATCTATGACTATTGGAGCCTCGTATTGATTCGTGTGCAAGATAGTAGATCCTGTTGGTTAATTTTTTGTTTAACAGTGCATAAAGGCTGACTTGGTGAATATAGAATGTTGTGGACATTCAAGGAGTAATTATTTAAGTGTTTTTGTGTTTGAGAATTTTGAGTTGGTTCCTAACTATGTTGTGGCCGACCTTTTTTGGATGCACATTGAATGTACTCATGATTTGATCTGACAGTTTGTAAATATTTTTCATGTTCTATTGAAGTCAGCATGTAGCGATTAAATATTTAGTCGTCGATATATATAAGTGATTGATTATATCATTTTGATATATGTATGAAGTGTGTTAGTGTGTGTTACAAATATCAGAAGGGTTACAAAGTGATTATGCATAGTTTCACTTGTGCATTAAGGATTTTGTGATGCGAGTTAAAGCAGAACAGAGCAGAAGAGAATAATTAGTTAGAAGGTAAAGAGATTGATTGATGAGCCTAACTGAAACTATACTCAGGCATTTGTAGATGCTTCTTTCTCAGTTCAATATTTTGGATCTAATTCAAACTTTTATAAGGTAGTGATTCTTTATATTTTTGAGTAGTGAGCTCTAGGCAGTGTGCTTGAATGCAAGTGCATTCCCATTCTATAAACATATTTTTGAGTATACTTAAATCATATTGCGGTTCGGCCATCCACCGTGGTTTTTCCCCTAATAGGGTTTCCACATAAAAATCCTTGTGTTATGGTGTTGTGGTTGCTTTCTTTATATTCATGCATATTTATTTTGGTTGAATGTTATAAGTTCTTTGAAGATCAGATTAATAAAGTTAAAAATTGCAAAACACTGATTCACCCCCTCTCTCAGTGTTCCTTTTTTCCAACATCCTCCTCCTCCACTATGTCCTCACTATTGTCTTCCTCACTTTCTCCTCCATTACCCACTCTCTCTACTCCAAAGCCTACAATAACCACTGTCACTATGCCACCTCTCACTCTGTCACATACTTTTGCGACATATATGCAAAACATGCCCGCTGAAATTTATGGGTTGATCATGGACCCCACAGTTAAAGCTTTGATGACCCAAATCATTGATTCCCCTTGTCTTCCTCCACCACCTATAGAGCCACCCAAAATGGAAGCCATGATACAAATATCAGAAGAAATGGAGAAGCATCACACAAAAATGGCAAGGAGAGGTTGTAAAAAGTGTAACTAAGGAGCTTGAGGTCTCAAACTAGGATGATTATTTTGAGCATCCATAAGGTCGACTAAGAATTAATATATACAAGGTGGCATTTGATGAGGAGAGGTCACATTCTTCAGAGGAGGATACTAAGGCCCTCAATGAGTGGTATATAATAGAGAAATTAGATCAAAAATTGGAAGAAGAATTGCCACAACTATTCAAGGATGTAAATGAAGGGATTGATCTTGAAGGACATGTTTTTAAAGAAAATATTAATATGGATATAGACATGGAGATCCATGAAGATCCTTCACTAATTGGCCAAGATTAGGGCCTAGTTCAAGAAGAAAAATTACCTCCTAAAAAAAGGAGTAAGAAAAGGAAAAGGACAAAGAAGAAGGAGATGCACCAATAAAGAGCCCTGAGCCTAAAAACTGTGATGAGCTCAAGCATGTAGAAGGGAAGGCACCCTAGGAAGAAGGTAGCATTTGCTGAGTCAGACAAAGAAAAATCTATACAAATTGAAGACTTAGCTGAAGAAGAAAGGATTGATCAAGATGCTCTTGGCCATGAAGAAGAGCAACCTCAAAGGGAACAAAGAGAGGAAGGTGATCATGAATAACCCAAGAGGAAAACCATATTTCTTGATTGGCTGGAAAAAAATTGGAGAAGAGGACTCATGTGACTACTGATCCAAAGGTTAGACTTGAAGCAATGCTAGCTAGAGCACAAATGAAGACAAGAAAAGAAAAGAAGCCTAGGGTCTACTCTCATATTACAGTGGATGCCTCTAGATCGAGGATGGTAAAAATTTCTACCCCTATATTGGATAGAAATAAAAGCATTGTGCAAGGTAAAAGTTATCACATATTGACAATCAATCTAGGCCTAGCAACTTGCAAGTAGAAAATAGATGAATTCTAGGGGTCCATGGCCACCATCATGCAATAGATGAACAAGGATCAGACCAAAAATGAAGAGCTAAAGGAACAAGTGGTAGATATTAGTGCCTATATCCAACAATGGATATCCATAGAAGAAGAGGCCTCAATTCCATCATCCACACCCGCTCTTCTCTCCCAGGAAGAGCTAAATAGAATAGAAAAGATGAAGAACTGGACCAAGGCCGCAATGGATTGGTTCCATAGAGTAATGTATAATGGTGGCATGGGAATCCATCATGCTGCTTAGATGTTCAACAAGTTTTATGATTTACAAAAGTAGTTGGAGGCCATAGAAAAAACATGCAACAAGTTCACTAAGCTGTATAGGATTACATATCCTAAGCTCTAGAGCATTTTGAAACTTCCTGAGAAAATATGGGAAAAGGATTTGGTCTCATAGAAGATGATCATTGGCTCATAGAAACTTAGAAAATGGGCCTGGACCATAAGAAGGAAGTCCTAGAGAGGGTCTTGCATGAGGTAGAACTTGACCTTGAATGGGTTACAAAGCATCGGGCTGATAGTGAGGACTACTTAAAAATGATGATAGACTATGAAATGCCTACCCTAGAATTAGATCCAAAGAGGATTAAGCCATTCTTTCATAAGAAGATGGAGAAAGTGGCTCTAGATGTGTTGTCACCAGATTTCATGGACTTTTCTATGAGGGCTTTCATCTAGTATGAGCAGGTTATTAAGGTCACACCCAAATGCACCAAACAATGGGAGTAGATCACCTGGAGAATCAAGAAGTTGACCTTTCAGATCCTCAAATCTAACATCATGGAATGGGATAAGCTCCAAGATCTAATGGGAAAATTTGTGGAGTATGCTACCCTCCAGAAAAATGTAGGAAAACTAATCATTGATGATGAATATTTGATAGTGTAGTTAAAAGAGAAGGTTGTCACTAAAAGACAAAATTGCTATAGTGCCAGGGTCACTAGATGAAAAAATTGGGAAGAGACAAAATATGTATTTGATATTGTTATATTTTGGGGGTTGGTGAAACCCTAATGTAAAATGAATCTACGCCACACAATGAAAGTAAATCCTGGCCATTGATTTTCCTTTTGGAAAACTATAAATAAGGGTCTCCTCTCATTTTCAAAGAGAGAGTTGAGTTGTGTAAAGGCATGCTGCAAAAATTTAATGAGAATTGCATTATTTTGATGGTTTCTTGTGTTTCTTCACATGTGTGCATGATTCATCTCCTCAATATTATATTTTAGCTTTGCTATTTTATTTCCAAGTTGCTTTAGTTGTTAGTGTTATGCTGCAATTTAATGGTGAAGAATTTCATGGTGTTGATGGCCCCCTTGTTCATATTTTTTGTTGTTTATTGATGATAACGATAGTGTAAAGTTACTTTGAACATTAATTTATTGCTACATTTAAATTTCATCTATTGTTCATGCTTAATGGTGAATGGATAGTTGAAAATATACAAACCTTAGAAGATTGCACTAGTTTCATGAGACTGTAGGCTATTTTGGTTAAGTGGAACTTTGTTTTAGAAAGGCTATTCACTGTAGCATCCTCCATTGTTACTGCTCAAAATTAGTTGTAGGTCTAGGAACCCCTCTATCCCTTTTCCATTTTGACTTTGAAAATTAAAGTTGAGGTAAATTTCCAACATCATTGTAAAGCCAAATCTGATGACAAACATGGAGTTTTAGACTGTTGTTTTGAACTTGTGGCAACTACACTTCGTTTCCAAAATTTCACAAAAATCCATTTGAAGATCCATTTCCTCTACACTTAGTTAACCATGAATTCCCTTTGTGATTACCAGCAAATCACATCAATCAACTAAGTTGTTTTTGCAAGTCATGACCTGACACCCGAGAGACCTTGGGATAATTTTTTACAGCTTGTTTATAGGAAATTATCTTTCAAGAGAGATTGATCATTCTCATTCTATTTGTGTTGAGAGGTACAAAAAAACCCGTTAATAGAATTGGTATTAGAAGGATGGAACACATTGCTCTAGTCATCGTTCATTTTATGCCAGCCTCTCCTCCTAGCACCCATCAATAGAACTGGTGCTAGAAGGAGGGCATCTTATCTAAGTTGTATTGAATTGGTTCCTTCTCCCCTCAAAGGTTCCATAGAGTATTAAGATCAAAACCAGACAAAGGAGAATTCCAAGAGATACCCAAATTCCAAGAGATACCACCCCCTACTAAGTCTAAGAGAGCCAAGAAAGGGGAAGCATCTACTTTAACCCCATCCATTCAACCTACATCCCCTCTGTCACCTCCATTTCCATCCATCCATCCATCCATATCATTCCTCTCTCTCACTCTTGGCAGCGCTCCCATCTTTCCACTCACCTCAAGAAGCCTTCTCACCCACCATTTCCCATGGCCAAGGTGTTGCCCCTATTGGAACTGTAAAAATCTGATGATTTTACATATTTTCCTACCCCTGAGTTCCCATATGAGTCCTTATCATAGCACAGGGACCTTCCATCATGACATTTTGCTAACACTTTGCATATATTTATCCTATAAATCTATCGAGTCATGCATTTTTCACGTTGTGGTCCATATCGGCATAAGTCTATCTAGGTCTCCCCGACCCATGATGCTTTTGTGTTAACATATGTTTGTTGCAGGCATATCAACATGACTTCTTCATTGTTATAGTGATCGACATTCACCTATGAATATGTATCGGCATGACTCACATGTGGTTTTGGCGATAGAGGAAAGGTCTATCGGCAAGAGTATTTTTCACTGGGGTGAGATCTCCCCGAATGGGTCAGGTCTCACCGACTAATAAATGAGGAGTTTTATCGATGTGAGAACTCCTTCATCGGCATTGTGTCTTGGCAAGTTTGAATTGTTACATCGACCAACAACAAAAAGATTCATATCGGTGAGACTTATGTAGCATTGGAGTATTGTCATAACGAACCCTTTTGGTCTCACCAACAAACACATTAAAGATTCACTTCGGCTAGACATGTTGCTTTAGGTGTGAGGTTATAGCGAATTTACATTGTCACACTGATCGGTGGCGGGAAGATACATATCGGTAAGAGTTAGAGTTATCAAAGTGAGGTCTTGGTGAGTGACCTTCAGTCTCGCCGACATTACACATGGAGTTTCTATCACAAGGCATCTTGGTGAGACTAATGTGACTTCAGAGTAAGTCCTAGCGAATTCAAGTGGGACTCACCAATGGAATACATATGGACTTTGTCGGCATGAGAACTGCTTTGTCTCAATGATATGAATGTGTCATGGGGTAGATCGGTGTGACTCTATGATTTCTTTGAGATGCCTCCTCGATTATGATTTGTTTCGGCAACCCACATGAGATAAAGGGATTTATCAACAAAATAACCAATATGCCACAATGACAAGTTTGATCACGAAGACTATCGGTAACACTTAGGGTGTTCTTTGGAATGTCTCTCCCATATCGTGAGGTCATAGTGATAATGAATGAAACAAAAGTGTATCTCGATGATTGATGAAACATAATGTAATCTATATGATGTCTCCCTGACTCAGATTAGTCATGGCGAAATAGAAAAAACTAGGGGGCAACTTACAACAATATAATTGCCTTTGACATAACTACTGAGTTGTCTCGGTGACTATTTCATTGGTGACTAATGAAAATTCAAACACTGTGGCCAACATGTGAATGCTCAAATACCATTGTAGGCCAACATGAAATGAGACTGAATTCAGCAGTAGGCCGATGTGGGATCTCAGTGTGATATGTTTTTCTAATTCTTGTGTATAAATATACATTTTTGAGGTTGTAAAATATGAATCAACTATTAGTTATTTGATATATAGTAGGAATATTAGATGGATACAGTACAATAGATTTATCAGATCAGAGACTATGATGCATGTTTTCAAAATGGAGGTATTTATGAAAGTCAATTGATGTTGTTGCACATTTCTAGTGTCAATTATTTGTTGAATTTAATGAAAGTATTGCTAAGTTGTATCCAAGATGGATTCTTTCTGATTATTTAAATTGATATAACAAGTTTATATTCAATTCATCAATGCACATTTGTTGTATCTGTGTGGTTAATCGATTGGTTCTTTCAAGCAAAGATTAAATCCTTTTAGTTGATCACAGTAATCAGAGAGATTCATTTGGATTGTTAAAGTAGAACTTAGTAATCACAGTCTTGCATGTTTATACAAGTTGTAAACAAAATATATGCTAGATAATTTGAGTTTTCTCCAGAGAGGTGTTGCTCATCTTGATTTTATGACTCCGCATACCCAATAAGGCACTAGTCTCTGCACTTCATCATTTGGATTCATTCAGTTGCTTTACATTTGTTAATTCAACATAATAGGATTTAGATTAGAGGATTACTATTGTGCTTGGTTTCATTTGTTCACTTCCATCTACCATTGTGGAAAAATCATTGCAAGAAGTATAATCAAAAGTTAAGTCTGCTTCATTCAGAAAGGTACACCCACTTAGGTTAGCAACACCTGAAGAGTAGAAGGTTAAATTCTTTTGACCTTGTCTGTTACCCTAAAACATATCAAGAGATTAGCAACCTCTTGAGGCTTCCTGCCTGCATTTTTGAGAGCTAACAAATTGGAAACTCTTCTGGGGATAAATTCAGAATCAAGGCCTTAATCATAGAGTCAGGAATTTTATATAGACTCCACTGGGAATAAGTGAGTGGTGACTCTGACAAAATTTTTGCAGCTGTTCAAACATGAATAGAAGAAGATCTCAATATAGGGGAGGTTATACTGTAGCTCCTGGTGGAAGTAGTAAGTGGACACACAAAGATGAAAAAATTGATAAGGGAAAAAGAATAAGTGAGGATATGTGCATGACAGATAAAGATAAAACATCAAGAGCACATTGTGAAACATATGAATGTTATGATACATGAAGAGATAATTCCAGTGTAGAACTTTGTACCCTTGAAGAGAAAGTAAATCCTTTTCACGATTTTCAGAAATAGGCTGAATTTGATGCTAGACTTGAAGTTAGAGTACTCAACTATCAACAAGAATGTGAACAAAGAATGGAAAATAATCAAAATCAGATCAATGAGAATATGATTCCTCAAGATGATTATGAATCTGTGACTTATGAGGAAGTTAAATTATAGTCTGAATCTCAGAAAAAGGGGAGAGAGGAGAAGGAAAAGGCCCAGATGATACAAGTAATGAAATAATTTGAATTGTAGAAAGCTCAGAACACTGCTCAGACAGTTGGTTGCCCCCCAAAGTATGTGCCACCTCATAAGCATGGTAATCATGGTGCAGGGCCTTTTGATCCACCAAGGGTTCCTCACCATCAAATAGGGAATCAATACAGATAGTCAAATCATCTGCCTCACATTCCTACTCAGTATACAAATATGCACCACCTCATAATCAGCATTATGTGCCACACCACCATACACAATTCAATAATCCCATGCACCAATATCCACCCAACCCTCCCCCTCATCAGTATACAACAATGATCAGACAGTTTGATTTAGCAGGTTTTCAATTGTACCCTTACCCTATGGATGGCAGTTGGAGGGGTATGGTGCCTAAGTTTATAGGGAGTAATGCAATTTTTGTTGAGGATTGCTTAGGGAATTTCAATGCCTTCATTCACGACTTGGATGTGCCTTATGAAGATTTACATATGAGATTATTCATGATGTCACTTACTGAAGAAGTTGAAGATTGGTTCAACAGCCTAGCAACAGCCTCTATTGATTCTCTCCAAATATTTCAAGACAAATTCTTAGAGCAATATGTGAATCAAAGTGCACCAAATGCTACTCTTCATGAATTGATGCGAATACAAAAAAAATAGAATGACTCAATTTTTGATTTCAACTAAAGATTCAACAAGTTGTAGACTAAAATACCTCCTGGATCAAGGTTGCCAGATTCTATAGCATTGAGTGTTTATTTGAATGCATTTGATCCTAAAATAGGGTATGAATTGAGAAATAGATTTCCAAGAGACTTAGCTGAAGCTTAGAAAATAGCACTGACAATTGAAAACAATAGGAAGGCTGCTGGTATAATCAATAAAAGAGACAACCCTAGGGCTCCTCAATAAAGCAATAATTATTAGTATAGACAGGAGAATACATACAAAAATGAGAGGCCGAGGTTGCATGATATGCCTTATAATACATACTGGAAGGATGGAAAACTTATAACAGCTAGGCAAAGAAACAAAAAGACCCCTGATCCATTGAGGCAGAAGGGAACTTATATGGTGAGTAACAATTATTTATATGAAGCTTGTGATAAGCCACATTCCCCAGACAATTGTGTTGTAGCCCAAAGGATGCAAGAAGAGGGAATGTTGATGGAAAACAATGGAGAAGATCACACAATGTATCTAACTTCAAGTACTTTTCACTATATTGAGGAAAGATACTCATCTTCAGAGGATGAAGGATATGAGTATGATGTTTCAAATCAGAAATATAATGTCTATATGGCTGAATAGCAGGTTCTTTTTTATTCTAAAAAATATTATACAGAACCACATTCTATTGAGGTTCCTGCTCAATGCAATATGAGGAGACTCACCAAAGATGAAATAGAGAGACTAACTGTTGCTATAGTTGAAGAAGCAAAGAGTAAGTATTGGTTGAGAAACAAGACAGTAAATGAGAAGGAAGGTGTTCCTAAGGGAATCTTTATGAAAGATCAGAAGGTGACTCAAGGAGCTGTGAAGAAGTAAGAAAATAAACAGCATGATAAACACAAACAAAAGCCTGTTCAGAAGCAAGAAATGAAGGAATTACACAAAGAGATGCAAAAGCCTAATCAACCTAGTAAAAAAGAGAAGGAAGAAAACAAAGGAGAAACATTGGATTAGAAGAAGCTTTTTAAGGTGGAGGGCTCTTCTTTTGACTTCAGTCAGGTGTTATCTCAAGTAAAAATGTCTATTCCACTACTTGAAATGATGAAAACTAAGGAATATAAAGATAGTGTTATTCAATTGATAACAAATGGGAATGAAAAACATGTGAACTCTGAAAATAAAGTAGCTATTAAAGTAGTTAATAGGTAGGAGAAAGTAAATATCCTAGAAGTCTACTTGAATGATATATTAACAACTCCCCCTCATGTTGATCCTTTTTTCACTACATTGCTTATAAATAACAAACTGCTGAGGAATTGCATGATAGACTTTGGTGCTGCTATAAATATCATGCTAGTAGGAGTTATGAAACTTGTCATGTGGGTGGATACCAATGGGGGAAAGTGCTATGAAATGGATAACCGACCTATTCCTATGGTGGGAATTATCAGAGATGTTGAAGTCAAGCTGGCTACTTATCCACGAGTGGCATATAATATATATATATAACTGTGATTGACACTCCTCCTCAGTTTGGGATGCTTTTATAAAGACAGTGGATAACAAAAATTGGAGGAAATTTTCAATTTGATCTATCTTATGCTACAATTCCAGTGAATGGTCAGGAAGTCAAGTTGTATAGGGAGCCAAGAATGAACCAACTTGTTGACTGTGTACCACAAGATCAAATCAATTGTTTCTATGATGTTGGTCTTGGGAATTTTAAAATAGAACTAGCCCAACCAAAGTTGGTTAGCACTGACCCAATTGAAAAACATGCTGCACAAAATTGCATTGGCGTATGAAAGATGTATTTTGATGGAGCCTGCAGTTAGGAAGGTAATGGAGCTGCAATTGTATTTGTTTCACCTGAAGGTATTACATTTAAATATTCATTTCTGTTAGCATTCGAATGTACAAACAATGTGGCAGAGTATGAAGCTTTATTGACAGGCTTGAACATAGCTGTGAAACATAAAATTAAGTTGCTTGTTATTTTTGGGGATTCTGAGTTGGTTGTTTCACAAATTAAGTCAAAGTATACATAAAAGCACAAAAGATTGAAAAAATACAAGAATGTTGTATGGGACACAATTGAGTTGTTTGATGCCTTCTCAATTGAATGGATTGATAGATCAAAGAACATAATGGCTAATTTTTTAGCAAATGTGGTGTTGAAAAGAGCTGATATTACATTGGCTGGGGTGTCACAGATTGAGTTCAAGACAAGGCTTGTTGTTCTTGATAATATTTATAGTTGGTAGGTCTTCAATGATGATACTGACCTTTTAAATTTCCTCCATTGTATAGATCAATATGAAGCCCAGGAAATTGACTTCAATGCTTTTGTGGAAGAAGTGGATGGGAAGCAAACAGTGTTTGGAAAGGAAATCTTACAGCTCAGAACAAATAAGCTTCCTATGGGTTTAGTGGCATTAGAGAGAATGTATGATGGAAATGATCGGTCCCTCATAAAGCAAACACTAGTCAAAAGAGAAGATATTGAAGAGATTAACTTGGGGACTAAGATGGCACCAAGAAAAGTGTACATAGGAAAGAAGATAAGCCCTATAATTAGAAGAATGCTGATAGAGTTGCTAAGAAAGTATAAGCATGTGTTTGCTTGGTCTTATGAAGATCTAAAAGCATACAAGGAAGATTTGTTTCAGCATGAAATACCATTGAAGCTAGAAGCTAAGCCATTTAGACAAAATAAGGCCTATAAATCCAACACTGGAGCCCAAAATGCAAGAAGAATTGGTAAAGCTCAGAGATGGAGGAATCATTAAACCAATCAGGCATTCAACTTGGGTTTCGAACTTGGTCCTTGCGAGAAAGAAGAATGGACACATCAGACTATGTGTGGACTTCAAGAATTTGAATATGGCATCTCTCAAGGACAACTATCCTTTACCCAATATGGAGGCTATATTGCATAAGGTAACAGGGTGTGAATTGCTGTCCATGATGGATGGGTTTTCAGGGTATAACCAGGTTAAGGTCAAAGAATCTGAGCAATATAAGACAACATTTACAAATCCTTGGGGAATGTATGTATACATAAGAATTCCATTTGGTCTCACTAATGCAGGAGTGACTTTCTAAAGAGCTATGGACGTGGCATTTGCAGATTTAATCAATGCTATCATGCTGGTGTACCAAGATGACCTGACTGCTTACTCAAAAAAGGCTAAAGATCATGTGCAAGATCTAGAGAAGGTATTTATTAAATCCCTAGAATATGGTATTAGCTTAAATCCTAAGAAGTGTCATTTTGTAGTCACAGAAGGTAAGCTCTTAGGACATGTTGTTTCAAAAGAAGGGATTAGGATAGATCTTGAGAGGGTTGATACTATCGAAAAAATTCTTGTTCCCAAAATTGTTAAAGCTATACAATCATTGTTTGGACAGATTAATTTTGTTAGGAGATTTGTTTCTAACTTCGCTGAGATCATTAAGCCCATATCAGAAATGCTGAACAAAGGACAGAAAATGGAATGGACTGTAGAAGCCTTGGAAGCTTTTATATCCATCAAAAGGGCTATCAAAGAGGCTCCTGTTCTTAAATCTCCAGATTTTGCAAAGCCTTTGCAAATATTTTCATTTGCTTCAATGCACACAATTGCTGCTATTATTCTATAGAAGAACGAGGATGGTCATGAATAGCCTGTGTCTTTATTCAGTAAGTCATTACAAGGGTCTAAATTGAAGTATGATATCATGGAAAAATAGGCATTTGCATTGGTGAAAGCTACAAAAGCTTTCTGGCCATATCTTGTTGGAGCAAAGGTGATTGCATATGTCCTCCATGCAGCTATCAAAGATATTCTGACACAATCTAAAGTAATAGGAAAATGATGCAGGTGGATTAACAAGATTCAAGAGTTTGACATGGAGATACAGATTACCAAACTAGTGAGAGGTCAAGGCTTGGCTAGGTTAATGGCAGAATCAAATATTGAGGCAAATCAAATCTGTAATGTTGAAGAAGGGACTACAATTGCAAGCATTGAGAACACTCCTTGGTATACTGATATCATGCATTACCTTAAGTACATGAAGTGTCCAGAGGGATTGAGTGATAGCCATAAAATATCTTTAAAGTTGAAGGCATCTAAATATGTTTTCATGGATGGAGATCTGTTTTGGAGAAATAGAGATGGTATACTCTTGTTATGTCTGGATGAGTCACAAGCCAAGCGTGTCCTAAGTGAAATGCATGAAGGAGTTTGTGGAGGACATTACTCAGCAAAAACAATTGCACACAAAATTCTCAGGGCAGGTTACTAGTGGCCTAAGGTCTTTAACAACTCTTTTACACATGTAAGGAAATGTGAGGCTTGCCAGAAGTTCTCTGTAAAACTGAAGTATCAAGGAGCTTTTCCACTTCTACCCTTGCAAACTGATGCCCCTTTTCATCAATGGGGAATTGATTTCATTGGAGAGATATAGGAAAAATCAAGTGGAGGACACAAGTGGATACTGGTTGCCACTGATTATTTTACCAAGTGGGTGGAAGCAATCCCTACTAAATAGGATACAAGTAAAGTGGTGAAAATTTCCTAATGGACAATATTATCACCATATTTGGTACACCACTGAGCTTAATCACAGACAATGGGATGTGTTTTAGATTAGATGAGTTCAAATGCTTATGTGACACATATGGCATTACCATTTCTTATGCAACTCCTTATCATCCACAAGCCAATGGTCAAGCAGAGTCTAGCAATAAGAGTCTTTTGAAGATTATGAGGAGGATGTTAGGACATAACAAGAAGGCTTGGGATTCAAAATTAAAGCTGGTTGTGTGGGCTAATAGGATAACTGTGAAAAAGGCAATTGGAAAATCCCCATTTGAATTGGTGTATGGAGCACAAGCTAGGATTCCTTTGAAGAATTTGTTACCAGTCTACAAGTTTGTCCTTCAGGAAGATTTGGATGTTCCTAAACCTATGGAGGAAAGAATGGAGCAACTAGCTAAACTTGATAAAATAAGGAGAGTTTCCCAAAATCAAAACATGAAGTTATAGACACAGATGAAGTATCTATTTGACAAGAAGGCAAAGGATAGAAAATTTGAAGAGAATGATTTGGTACTGATGTGGAATGTAGGATGCCAGGAAAAGGGAAAGCATGCTAAATTTGAAGCTTTCTGGCTTGGACCTTTTCTTGTTGTTGGGAAGAGAGGTGAAGATTCATATTTTCTACAGAATATGGCTGGTAAAGATCAAGAATTTCCTGTTCATGGGAAATTCTTTAAGCATTTTTTCTCTTGAGTAACATAGAGGATTAAAGGTTGCCAATGCATGGACAACTCTTGATGATCCTCTTTAAAATTATTTTCCATGCAAAGTAGTTTAGGGTCTTGTTCATCTCCATTTTGCATTCACTTTCTTCTCATTCCATCGTGCTACATTTCCATTGCCGTTCATTCCATTTTTTCTCATTGTTCATCATTTTGTGTCTGGTCTACTCACACAAATATCTAGATCCTTGCAATGACCTTACTCTCATTCATCCCCAGACAGAGCCACTATTGGAATTGTAAAAATATTATGATTTTACATATTTTCCTACCCCTGAGTTCCCATATGAGTCCTTATCATAAAACAAGGACCTTCCATAATGAAATTCTACTCACACTTTCCATCTATTTATCCCATAAATCTATCGAGTCATGCATTTTTCACGTTGTGGTCCATATCGGCATAAGTCTATCTAGGTCTCCCTGACCCGTGATGCTTTTGTGTTAACATATGTTTGTTGTAGGCATATCAACATGAATTATTCATTATTACAGTGATCGACATTCACTTATGAATATATATCGACATGACTCACATTTGTTTTTGGTGACAGAGGAAAGGTCTATCGGCAAGAGTATTTTTCACCAGGGTGAGATCTCCCTGAATGGGCCAGGTCTTACCGACTAATAAATGAGGAGGTTTATCAATGTGAGAAATCCTTCATCGGCATTGTGTCTTGGTGAGTTTGAATTGTTACATCGACTAAAAACAAAAAGATTCATATCGGTGAGACTTATGTAGCATTGGAGTATTGTCATAACGAACCCTTTTGGTCTCACCAAAAAACACATTAAAGATTCACTTCAGCCTGACATGTTGCTTTCGGTGTGAGGTTATAGCGAATTTACACTATCACATCGACTGGTGGCAGGAAGATACATATCGGTAAGAGTTAGAGTTATCAAAGTGAGGTCTTAGTGAGTGACCTTCAGTCTTGCCGACATTACACATGGAGTTTCAATCAAAAGGCATCTCGATTAGACTAATGTGACCTCAGAGTAAGTCCTAGCAAATTGAAGTGGGTCTCACCAATGGAATACATATGGAATTTATTGGCATGAGAACTGCTTTTTCTCAATGATATGAATGTGTCATGGGGTAGATCTGTGTGACGCTATGATTTCTTTGAGATGTCTCCACGATTATGATTTGTTTCGGCAACCCACATGAGATAAAGGAATTTATCGGCAAAAGAACCAATATGTCACAGTGACAAGTTTGATCACAAAGACTATCGGTAACACTTAGGGTGTTTTATGGAATGTCTCTCTAATATTGTGAGGTCATAGCGATAGTGAATGAAACAAAAGTGTATCTCGGTGATCGATGAAACATAATGTAATCTATATGATGTCTCCCTGACTCAGATAAGTCTTGGCAAAACAGAAAAAACTAGGGGGCAATTGACAGTGATATAATTTCCTTTAGTATAACTGTTGGGTTGTCTTGGCGACTATTTCATTGGTGACTAATGAAAATTCAAACACTATGGCCGACATGTGAATGCTCAAATACCATTGCAGGCTGACATGAAATGAGATCGAATTCAGCGGTAGGCCGACGTGGGATCTCAGTGTGATATGTTTTTCTGATTCTTGTGTATAAATATGCATTTTTGAGGTTGTAAAATATGAACAAGCTATTAGTTATTCGATATACAATAGGAAAATTAGATGGATACAGTACAAGAGATTTATCATATCAAAGACTATGATGCATGTTTTCAAAATGGAGGTATTTATGAAAGTCAATTGATGTTGTGGCACATTTCTGGTGTCAATTATTTGTTGAATTTAATGAAATTATTGCTAAGTTGTCTCCAAGATGGATTCTTTCTGATTATTTAAATTGATATAACAAGTTTATATTCAATTCATCAGTGCACATTTGTTGTATCTTTGCGGTTAATCAATTGGTTCTTTCAAGCAAAGATTAAATCCTTTTAGTTGATCACAGTAATCAGAGAGATTCATTTGGATTGTTAAAGTAGAACTTAGTAATCACAGTCTTGCATGTTTATACAAGTTGTAAATAGAATATATGCCAGATAATTTGAGTTTTCTCCAGAGAGGTGTTGCTCATCTTGATTTCATTTGAATCTGCATACCCAATAAGGCACTAGTCTCTGCACTTCATCATTTGGATTCATTCAGTTGCTTTACATTTGTTAATTCAACATAATAGGATTTAGATTAGAGGATTGCTATTGCACTTGGTTTCATTTGTTCACTTCCATCTGCCATTGTGGACAAATCATTGCAAGAAGGATAATCATAAGTTAAGTCTGCTTCATTCAGAAAGGTACACCTGCCTAGGTTAGTAGCACTTGAAGAGTAGAAGGTTAAATTCTTTTGACCTTGTCTGTTACCCTGAAACATATCAAGAGATTGGCAACCTCTTGAGGTATCCTGCATGCATTTTTGAGAGCTAATAGCCCCTACCCCTGCACTTACCTTCCAAGGCACTACCACATATGTTACTCCATTGCATCCTTAGGTTACTGTAGTACAACAAAAACAACCCCTTCTTCCCACAATGGATTGGATAGGAAATAACCCTTCCCCATTGTCGTTCAATGATTATCATGACATGCCAAAGAATCAAAAAGGATTTTGCACTATATTCCACCCATGTGATCCACAAAGGATAGCAGAAGAACACATCAAGATCTTCCAAACAACCCTGAAGGATATGAAAATAGAACATGAATATGTGGATTGTAGGCTCTTTCCCTACTCATTGGGGGAAGAGGCCTTTTATTGGTACATGCATCTGCAGATGGGATCCATTATCACTTGGGATCAATTGAAGGACACATTCTTATAGAAGTTCAAGATACTAGTGAACCCCTCCAAGTTATACCAATAGTTCATGTCCATTTGAAGGGAAGTTAATGAGCCAATTAGTTCCTTCAATGAACAATTCCACCGAGATTACATGAAGTTTCAACCAACTTATGTGGTTGATGACACTTTAGCTAGCTTGGTTTACTATGTAGCCTTGGATAATCTTACATCCACACTAGTGAAGAGAATGCACCCATCGCCTGCTAGGTTGGTGGATGCGTATGCAGAAGTAGTCACAACAAGCACCGACTTAGGGCAGCATATCACAGGTTTGTTTCCCTACTTAGGGCTAGTTTCTTATCCAACTCAAATCCAAGGCCTTACCCATTACCTAGCTCATCAAAAAATAATTCTAAATCAAGTTCCACAACTGCCATTAGTGCCTCATCTAGGGCAGCCATTGAATTAGACACCTCCCATGCCTCATTACTTGCAACCTTAGCAACAACATACTTATAGTCAATAGCAGTAGGTGCCCTCATACTTACAAAATTCAAAATTCCCACCTGCTCAATAGAATCAACTTGTGACACAACCAGTTTTCCTTTAGAACTCAGCTCCACAATAGAGTAATATAGAGAAGGATCAGATTGATGAGCTGATGGAGTTAGTGAAGAAGTTGTCTACTAAAATGACACATTTGAGGAACCAAAATAACCAAATTCAAGCTTCTCCAAGAAGCATTCAAGCTAACCTCAACTAAGATAGTCGTGATATGGGTGCCTCCTCCAGACAAAATTATGAGAGAGGTCAAAATTTAGGCCAAGGTTTTGAGAGGAGACCCACACAGAGATAGAATAACATATGGAACACAAGGCCAAACAATAGAGGCATTACCACACCCCTCAACCAACTAGGTAGTATTGAAAAATCAAAAGGGGGAGTGTATTTGGCTGAGGCTGCTTTGTCCAGATGGTGCCACATTCACAAAACAAATAGGTATTCGAGCTAGACTGTCCTGAATTTCTAACTATAGCAAAAAATTTCCAAGTAGATGTTCAAAATGTCATTGATGGATTTGATTTTAGAGACTTGGTCCCCTCCAAACCATATGACTCCTTAGTGTTGGTGGTCAATCAAGCTCGATTCCCACAAAGTGAAAAAAAATGCACGAGAAGGAGGTCACTACCCCAAGGAACGAAGAAGTTAAAGAGGAAAGTAATGATAGTGCCCTATCCCAACTCTTTCTTAGTAGATAATGTTCCAGTAGACGAGGAAGATCCATGTGAGGATGAGGTTCAAATGTTCCATCAAAGGGAAACCCCTTACAATTTGAGTAATAGATAGGCTGGGGGTCCTTACATGACTTCTATCCTGCCTAATAATTTTAGTACTATGCCTAACCCCAATGCCAACAATAATCCAAATGACCCTCATGTACTGATGCAACTAGGGGAGGTCCTACAACATACACTCAACACAATTCTAACCAGCAACAACAATTAACAAATTATAATCTCACAATATCTCATTATCTCATCAAAACAACACTTTGACTAAATCGAGTAAATATTCTTGATGGCATCCTTTCAAATTAGGAACAACAAGGTTTTAAACACCCATCAAGGTAGTCAACAACATACCAATAGACTACCAAAGGTTATTTTGCAACAATCTCTTCAAAACTTGGGTTTTTACACCAACTAGACCTCAATTACAAAGGACGTTGTCTTGAAACTTGTCCTAAACCTCAAAACTCATGTGGGAAGAAATTTTTAGGTGTTCAAACCTTGGAATCCATAATTATTTGTCAGAGACAACCTCTAGAGGACCAAAACCTCAAACCCTCCTTTCTAGCCTAAAATCTAGGGTTTTAATGGAAATCACATTCCCAAACCTCAACCAAACTAGAGACCACCTCAAAAAAGTCTAAAACCTTTTCAATATTCTCAATCAAACAAGAAATAATGCTTCCCCAAAGATTCATAACCATTACCATTCAAAAACCTCACAATTTCAAGAGAAAATCACTCTTTTCATCATTAGGGCATCATACCCAACTCACCATTTGACCCCCCCTACACTCTCAAACATTCCAAACACTTATTCATACCTATTTATACCAATTCCACCAATTCAAAAACTTTACAAAAGGTGGAATGGGTTTAATTCATGTTTGAAACTACAAAACACTTAAATGCTCTGTTTACTGGCCGCTTGGAGAAAATGGACTATCAAAGCTTTCTAATCTACTAAGATTCAACCAAAATAATTTAAAATAGATACTCACACATATATTCAACAATTTTAGAAAATTTAAAAGAAAAAACCAACTAATTAGGCCGTACACTAGCTGGTAACAATAAGGAAATTCAAAATTTGCAAAAGGAGAGTTTTTTATTACTTTCTACCTTCCAAACTTGAAGATCAATCTTTACATTGATTTTCTCCAAAATTTAAATGATTTTTCCCTCCAAAATAACTGAATCCAACAAAAAAATATGAATTTTGAAGTTCATGACCATTTGTATTCCCTAAAAATGCAAATTTGCAACTTTTAGCAACTTTACAACATTTCAAATTTGACAACTTTTCCTCTTTTTTTGCAATTTTGCACAAATGACCTTCTAAAAACCTAAGAACCATCAAAATGAATAATTACAATGATAAATGGTCTTCAAGGCCTTATTTTATTTATTTTTCCAAAATCCTAAAGCCTAGACCTTAACAACTTTGCTTGACAAATTTTGATCAATGGTGCCCTTGCACCATACACCCCAACTTTGAATTTTTCCAAGTCTCCTGGAAAAGACATTGCAACTTATCCTCCTCTATATTCTTCATGCATATGATCTTCTTGTTTTCCTTTAACAGGTTCATCTTACTTTAGCTTATCATTGTCCTTGACACTCTTGCACTTATCTTCACTTGAAACATGCTCTAACTATTCACTATGTATTGTGGGGTGTTTCTCAAATTTCCCATCATCAGATATTGTTATCACATCTCCATTTACATCTGTACTCACACTTTCATTAGTTGTCATCACTTGCTTCTTAGCTTTTTGTTTATTCCACTATCCAATGCTTGTGTTATCTGCATCTTTCTCACTATCAACTGGACGTTTACACATACCAGTCTCTATTAGACCTGTGAGTACCTTGTGCACTATCCTATCATCATCACAATCCACTATCCTCTTATTCATTATCTTACCAATCTCACAAGGCTCTGTTTCAACATCACTAAAATACCTTTTCCCCTATTTCATCACCATAGGGCACATGATTGTCCCTACCAATATACCTTCACTCTTTTCTTGCACTTCATACTTACCCTTTACTGTGCCAACCTGAGACACATTTCCATATTTCCTTTTCCACATGGAAGCATTCTTCTTCACATCTAGCTGCAAATTATATTCACCTTTTCTATCTACTATACAATCCTTGTCATGCTTTGCACTGGCTACCAACCCTTTATCCTTACTTTATTCAACATTTACAAACTCCTTTCCCCCTACCATGATGATATCACCTTGATATTTTTTCTCCTCAACCAATGGAGTTAAAATGAATACTCTCCCATCTTTTTCAATTGTGTATGTATTTTGTCTTCCATTGTACATGGCTGACCTATCAAACTGACAAGGCCTTCCTAGCAACATGTAGCAACAACTCATAGGAAATATATCACAAACAACCTTATCTCTATATTGACCAATCTGAAATTCAACTATAGCTTGTTCACTCACCACCATAGATTGATTATCACTAACCCATGATACTTTATATGGATTTTCTCTAGGAACTCTTTCCAAATGTAATTTATCCACCATTTCACTAGATACAATGTTATTTGTGCAACCTGAATCAACTATTACCTCACATACCTTTTTTTTACATCTGTAGGTTGTCCTAAATAATTCTCTTCATTGAAGCAACCCTCTCTCTTTTGTTGTCTTCAAGACTTATCTCTTCATCATCAGACTTTCACCGAATTTAGAACCAACATTAATTCTATTAGAGTTTGAACTTTTAGCTTCATCTTCATGAACAATTTGTGCTCTACTATCATTCTTCTTTTCTCCTCCACTTGAAGTTGAACCAAGTTTTTCAGGGCACTTCCAAGAAGGATGACCATATTCTTGGAAATTGTAACACCTACCTACAAAAATGTTAGGATTTCTTCCACCTCCAAACCTAACCCTTGTGCCTCTATAACCACCTCTAAAATTTGCAACTTGTTCATCTCTTTTGCTTTGTTCTTCTTGATTCTCATTTGTTTTTCTTGGAGTAGAGAAAGACCCTCTTCGTCTCATTGTGTTGCCTCTTCCTCTAACAATCTTCTCTTGTCTTCTTTTTACTTTCTCTTCAACCTTCAACACCACTTGATAACATTCTTCTACACTCCTAGGATTTGTCAAAGACAACTCATCTTGAATGTTCAATCTCATACCACCCAAGTACCTAGCAATTTTATCATCTTCATTCTCATTATGGTTAGATCTCATACTTAATCTATAAAATTCTTTAGTGTATGCCTTTACATCCATTTCCTTTTGCCTTAAACTTTGCAACCTTCTAATATTTGAATTGAATAGTTTGAAGGGAGAAACTTACCTTTCAACTTGGCTACCATCTTGTCCCATGCCACAATATTGGACTTTCCTTGCTTCCTTCTTTATGAATGCAAATAATCCCACCACACAAGTGCATAACCTTTTAACTTTGTTTTTGCAATCTTGTCTCTCTATTCCTCTAGAATTTCCTCACACTCAAAATGATTGTCCAAAGATGATATCCAATCTAAAAACTCTTCTTCATTCATATTTCCTCCAAAATTTTGAAAAACTATTTTCACCTTGTACTTGTCACTTTTAACTTCCTTCAATAACTTTTCCATTCTCTGATCTTCTAGATCAAGTTCTTCTTCAACATCTTCAAACTCTTCCTCATCTTCATCTTCTAAATCACTGCTTTCAACTTATTATCTCCTTTTGCTTGTCTCTAAGGCTCCTAACCTTTATTTGAATTCTCTGAACTATTTAATGTACTAACTCTTAAAGTCATTCACTTATTTTTCCACATTCTTTCCTTTTGGTGCATCTTCACAATCTTGCCTCTTCACCTTCTCATCTTTCTTTCACAATTTACAACTTTCTTCCAAAAAGATTTGGTACCTTCAGTCTAGTACCACTTGATGCAACTAGGGGATTTCTACAACACATAATCAACACAATTCCAACTAGCAACAATAATTACCAAATAAAAATTTCACAATATCTCATTATCTCATCAAAACAACACTTTTCCTTGTAGCATTACACTTTGACTAAATCGGGTAAATCTTCATGATGATGTCCTTTCAAATCAAGAACAAATGGGTTTCAAACACACATCAAGGTAATTAGCAATATACCAATAGACTACCATAGGTTATTTTGCAATAGTCTCTTCAAAACCTAGTTTTTTATGCCAACTAGGCCTCAATTCAAGCCTATTTTATAAAGGACCTTGTCTTGAAACTTGTCCTAAACCTCCAAACTCATGTGGCAAGAAATTTGTAGGTTTCCAAACCTTGGAATCCATAATTATTTGTCAGAGACTCAACCTCCAGAGTACCAAAACCTCAAACCCTCCTTTCTAGCCTAAAATCTAGGGTTTTAATGCAAATCAATTCCCAGACCTTAACCAAACTAGAAACCACCTCAAAAAAGTCCAAAACCTTCTAAATATGATCAATAAAACAAGAAAAAATTCTTCCCCAAAGATTCATAACCATTACCATTCAAAAACCTCACAGTTTCAAGAGAAATTCACTCTTTTCATCATTAGGGCCTCATGCCCAACTCACCATTCGACCTCCCCTACACTCTAAATAATTCCCAACACTTGTTCCTACCTATTTATACCCATTCCACTGAGGCATAGACTTTATAGAAGGTGGAATGGGTTTAATTCATGTTTTAAACTACAAAACACTTAAATGCTCTGTTTATTGGCCGCTTGGAGAAAATGGACTATCAAAGCTTTCTAATCTACTAAGATTCAACCAAACTAATTGAAAATAGTTACTCACACATATATTTAACAATTTTAGAAACTTTCAAATCAAAAACCAACTGATCAGGCCGTACACTGGCTGGCAAAAACAAGGAAATTTAGAATTTACAAAAAAAGTAGAGATTTGTATTACTTTCTACCTTCCAAACTTCAATATCAATCTTTACATCAATGTTCTCCAACATAGAAATTATTTTTCCATCTAAACTAACTGAATCCACCAAACAAAACTGACTTTTGAAGTTCATGACTATTTGTATTCCCTAAAATGAAAATTTGCAACTTTTAGCAACTTTACAACATTTCAAATTTGACAACTTTTCCTCTTTTTTTTAAAATTTGCACAAATGACCCTTTAAAAACCTAAGAACTATCAAAATGAATAATTAAAATGATAAATGGTCTTCAAGACCTTATTTGATGCATTTTCTCCAAAATCCTAAAGCCTAGACCTTAACAACTTTGCTTGACAGATTTTGATCAATGGTGCCCTTGCATCGTGTACCTACCTAGTACTTTAATAGGAATAGACAACCAAATAAAAATTAGGATTAGCCTCCTAGTTCCTCCCAAGAAAAATATTTTAAGTAGAGATAGATAAAATGGGGGAATATATTTCCAAAGAATTCAAGAAGGTTAAGTTAATAAATCTTTCAGCTTTTGAGTTACTCTAGGTCCCAACTATTTGAAATGCTTTCTTTAGAATGCTCAATGGGACTACCCCATCCAAACCAACTCAATATGTACCCACTAGAAGGGTTTCCTTTGAAACCACCTATAATGAACACATGATCAGGGAAATCCTAGGTAAGAGACCAGATCAAACCCCAAATTAGCAAGTCAACAGAAATCAATCACCAGACAAGATTCTGGCAAGAGAGCCAAATCAATCTCAATCCAGGGACATAAATAATGATAAGGAAAAAGCTCAAGTATCCCAAGCTGATGTGTCCATGGGGATGTTCCAAGGAAAGTTGGAGATGCCTCCTTTCTTGACAACCATTATACTATTTGACAAAAATCTACATAACTTCCTAGTTGATTCTAGAGCCTCAACCAATCTTATGCCTTTGGAAGTATACAAATCCTTAAGAATAATTACAACTCCCTCCCAACTAAAGGTGACTCAGTTGGAAAAGACAAAAGTAAACATAGTTGGGGAAATGAATAGGATACCCATGTAGATTGCTACTAATCCAAGGGTGCAACAAGTGATTGACATTCAAGTTGCTAACATTCTCGATACATATGGTATTATATTGGGTAGACACTTTACCAGTGATTTGAATGGGTACATTTCCATAGATTATCTCACTTGTGGCTACCTTGGATGGGGCTGCCTAATCAGAACCACATTGATTGGGAGCCTCAGATGAAGTTCATGATCATGGAGTACAACAATACGAATGAGGTACTATTTGTAGAAATAGAATTGGGGAATCACTATCTCATGGCTTATTAGGATGAGCAAGAATTATAGGAAGAGGAAGCTTTTGAAGAAGTCCTTCTTGTATTATGCAGTGCTCCTTCCAATATAACCCACACACCTAAGAGTACAGAGGTGCTGATTGAATTTGAAAATGAGGAATCCTATGAGGATGGTAACCTTGGATTACTAGATGGATTCTAGGAATTTATGTAGAAATGTGTGCAAGATCAACTTAGCCCAGGAGCCAGAATGGATTTTCAAGAACTATTACTCCCAAGTTGGTGTAGGGTACACAATGCTTCCCTCTTAGAATTTGAATGCTGCCTGTGTCAAACATCAGTTGAACATATCAAGGGACAAGTCACCCAAAAAGGGGCTGCAAAAGAGGATTATCTAGGTCAAGGCTAGTCTGAGTCCACGCCACCACTCAGAGATGTAGAAGTAGATGAGCAACTAGGGAAAGATGCACGTTCAACCCACATTGAGGTTAGAGATTCTTCTAGATTTTGATGTTACATTTTGATGGCTCCAAATCCAAGCAAGGAGCAGGAGCCAACTTTGAACTCATCAATCCCACAGGTAAGACATATTTTGTTGCCCACAAAATTCAATTTTATTGTACCAATAATGTAGTAGAATATGAAGGGTTAGTTCATGGACTTTTGATGGCATTAAGAAAGAAAGTTGAAATGCTCCAAGTATTTGGTGATTCTAAGTTGGTAGTGAAACAATTCAGGAAGCTTTACTCTTGTCATGATAGAAGACTAGAAAATGATAGGCACAAGGTATGGGATCTTATAGAAGGCTTAGATGCATTCAATATTCAGTTGATCCCATGTTCTAAAAATCATACCGCTAATGCACTAGATTAGATAGTAAGCACCCTCCAGCCTTTGTCCTTGACTGGCTTGAGGAAATTCATGGTAGATCTCACCTCCACTCTGCTAGTGCTCAAAAATGTTACCAAATTATAGGTATTTAATGATGATAAGCACATCCTTGATTTCATCACAAGCTCTGATGTGTTTGTAACTCAAATCATTGATGAAGCAGAGCCTGAGGAGGCTAAATTTGACATAGAAGGGGTCATTACCCTAAAAAAAATACAATACCATGAGGTATATTTTAGTTGGAGAGAGTATTTGATTTGGATCAAAAAGGGATTAGGGTCAAAAAACCAAGAAGGACTCAATTGATAATCAGTGTGAAGCTCACAACCTTGGTACAATTGAAGAAATTGAGAATGTGTTCATTGGAAAGGTGTGAACACTTGAAGAAAGAAAGGGGATCATTGACGCCTTGTGTATGTACCATGATGTGATTGCTTGGAGATATGAGGATCTAAAAACATATGACACTTCAATTATCACTCACACCATTCCCCTCAAGCCTGATGTGAGGCCTATTTGGTAGTGTCAACACCCAATCAATGCATTGTTGGAGCCTATTATCTACAAAGAAGTTTAGAAATTGATGTATGCTCAAATTATTTTCCTAATTAGGCACTCCACGTGGGTGGTGAACTTAGTTTTGATCAGAAAGAAGAATAGTGAAATTAGATTGTGCTTGGATTTCCACAATCTAAATAGAGCTTTTGAGAAGGACAATTATCCAGTTCCCTCACTGGACGAGGCTTTGCAAATAGTTAATGGATCTTAGATGATGCCTTTTCTGGATGGCTACTCTAGATATAACTAGGTGATGGTGCAGTATGAAGATAGGAACAAAATAGTATTCACTAAAAAATGGGGAACATTCACATACAAAAGAATGTCGTTTGGACTAATCAACGTTGATGCCACATTTCAACATGCAATGGATATCGCTTTCAAATATCTCATTGGAAAATGCATCATCGTATACATGGATGACCTCACTATATTCTCTAAGAAAAGAGGGGACCACATCTTTGATTTCTGCAAAATTTTCCAAAAATGCAGAGTTTGGCATCTCACTGAACTGGAAGAAGTGCATCTTTAGAGTAACTGAAGGAAAGCTTCTAGGACACATGATATTAGAAAAGTGGATTTCAATTGATCTAGAATTCATCCAAGCTATATTAAATATTCATCTCCCAGGAAACAAGAAGGAAATGAAGTCTTTCTTTGGAAAGATCAACTTCATCAGGAAGTTCATCACAGGCTTCACCAAAATAATCAAACCATTGAATGCTAGACTCAAGCAAGATGCTAAGGTAGAGTTGACACTAGAAGCCAAGCAGGCCTTTGAAGAAATCAAAAGGGAAATTGCTGATGCACCAGTGCTAGTCAGTCTAGACTATCTAAAGTTGTTTTATATTTACTCATTTTCTTTCAATCATTCGTATGCTAGCATGTTGACCTAGAAAGATGATGAAGGGAATGAGCATCCCATTGTGTTCATGAGTGCTTCACTAAAGGATGCAAATTTATGATATAACAATGTTGAAAAAAAATCCTATGCCTTGGTTAGAGGAGTTAAGACTTTTTGACATTACATCTTGAGGAACAAGGTATTTGCAATCATCCTAGATCTAGTTGTCAAGACTCTATTGATGCAGAATGAGTTAAGAGAAAAAAGAGAAAAGTGGGTCACATTATTGTAGGAATACAACATTGAAATTCAGCCCATGAAGTTGGTTCGAGGACAAGCCTTCACCCGTACAATGGAAAAAACTGGACCCAAGCTTACAGTACAGTAGTACTAGCTAGAGGACGTCTCTCCAAGAGAATGGTATGATGACATTGTTTATTATTTTCTAAACAACAAGTTCCCATCACGATTGCAAGGAGTACAAAACTATACCTTGAGATTGAAGAGTAGCAACTATATGCTGCGAGGATTGATACTGTATAAGAGAAATCATGAAGGGATCTATCTTAGATGCCTTGGAAAGGAAAAAGTAGCTTGGGTTCTGAGAGAGTTTCATGACAAATTTGACACTAGTTGTGGACCCGACCCTTCAACCGATCATCAAATTTTGTGATCCAGATACTACTAGTCAACACTGTTCAAGGATGCACATAACCACATCTGAACCAACCACATTTGTCAAACTACCGCTACTCGAGAAAGGAACACTGTTGTCCCATTGCAACCAGTCTTGAAGGTAAGTTCGATCGCTTAGTGGGGAATCAACTTCATCAGTTTGATAAGCCCACCATCCTCTATAGGCCATAAGTACATTCTGACCTCTTTTGATTACTACACTAGATAGACAAAAGCAATAGCATGTAGGCAATGCACCACTGAAGTTGTTACTAATTTTCTATAAATTTTTATCTTGAATAACTTTGGTTGCCTATTTTCCCTTGCATGTGATAATGGCCCTGCATTTTTATCCCTTAAGTTTGCTAACTAGGCCTTTGATTACGAGATTTCACTCAAATTCTCATCTAACTATTACCCTCAGGGAAATGGCCTAGTTGAGTGAACAAACAAAAATATGCTAATTGTGATCAAGAAATTGCTTGAAAAGAACCCAAAAGACTGACACACCTAGCTACGTTTTTCCCTTTGGGAGGATCATACATGCCATAAGGCTACCCTAGGTAATTCCCCATTTCATCTCATTTATGGCCTAGAGCCTATCTTCTTCACCTCAAGATTCCCACACTCTAGTTTATCAACACATATTATGAGGAAGGAAAGAAGCTCGCCTAGCTGAGTTGTTGCATTTAGAAGAAGTACATGACCGAGCAATAGAAAATTTCACTAAACACCAGGGAGTAGTCAAAAGATGATTCAATCATAGAGCCAAAGTAAAGGCCTTTAGGATTGTTGACTTAGTCCTCTGTTGGGACAAGGCCCATGAAAAGAAAGGGGGACATGAAAAATTCGACAAGCACTTGCTTGGCCCCTTTCAGATTTTAGAAATTCTAGGTGATAATGCCTTCCGCTTCAAAAAACCCACTGGGGAGGATGTCTCGTTTCCTATTAGCAAGCAATACCTCAAGCATTATTCCCTGACCTGAGCTGCTCAAGATCATTTTTTGTATATAATTGTATATAGGTTAGCTTAGGTTCTTTTGCTTTGCTAGTTTGCTTTTGCCTCACATTCATTCACTTTCTTGGCTCTTGTTTTTGTTGAGGGTGTCTCTCTATTTTGATGTTGTGGCCATGCTTGGCTCAATAAAGGGACCACTTTGTTGCCCACTCCTATTTGTTCTATGAATAAGTCTTCATTCGTTACTATTGATTTTTGACCACTCCTATAAAGTGGTTTTCCTTACTTGAACTTTGACTTGACCTAGGACATAACCCTTATTTGAATCTCCTCATAGTTATCTTAGTTCACTCACAAAAACATGTCTTAAATATTTTTGATGGGCTATATGATAGTCGTTATTAGGTTTTGGCAAGTAAAAAAATATTAAGTCTACTCCAGTGACCATTATGATCCCAAACCCATTGAAAGCTTTAGTGCTTATGCAATTGAGCAAAGAAAGAGCATCAAAGAAAATTTCAAAAGAAAAGAGAAAAGAAAATGATGAAACAAGCAATTTTGTGGGTGTGCGAGCAACTCTATCAGGGCTATAGACACATGAATCACAATAGAGAAATGTTCATTGGGTCACAATGATAACTTTGTTGGGGCTATGGATGTCTGACTAGTAGCAGAGCAATGTCTAGGTTACTTTTGGAGTTAGAAAGATGTAGCTTTCCTTGACTTATTAATTGTTGTTTGTTTTGGTCTCTGAAGAAAGGAAATTAATTCTTTGCACACACTTATGAGATACCCTATGAGTTTATTCAACCCAAGATCCTGTCCTCCTTTAAGTTCCTAGTTTGCTCAAGGAAACTGGCATTGGTCTATGAAACTAGAGATTCTTGGTTTTGGAAGAATCCTTACCCTTAGAATGCTTAGAAGCATTCTCCTAGGTGAGTCTCAAAATTTTGTGCCTATAGCACACTTTCCTCATTTAGAATGGGGAACCCCTCTTTCCTTTTGATTTCACTAGGTCACTTTTTCCTTTCCCTCATTTTGGGGGCCCTAATTTCAAGCTTAAAGGGGTCAAAACATTAAATTCATCATTCTTCAGTTGACCAAATTCATCACCCCAAAATTCCCTAAGTCTTTAGCTCCTATAGAGATTCCCATGCAGACTTCCCTTTGTCCTTTTCCCTAACATCTAAGGGACACTGTGGACCCACAGTTACATGTCTCCCTTTGCGCAATGCCACCATCCTTTTGCCACTCGACTAGTGGACAACATAGGACATCTACCCACATTGTGGTGCCTGCACCATCTGTCATCATCCAATGTCCACATCGGATCAGGTATTTGTACCTTCAACTACCCTTCCATTATACCCAACATTTAATGTGTGTCATAAATGACCCTTTGCCTATAAATACATGTCTGGACCTATCCTTTTCACACTTTCCAATATGAATTTTGAAGAGAAGAAACAACGAATGAAGCCACCACACCTGCATAAGCTCTCGTTGGATCAAAATCATGATTTCCGTAGATTTCTAGTGCCTCTTTCAGGTATGTCCACCCTCAAAACCTTAAAGTGGATCTCCTTTATGGCTAGGGTTAGCACCTTTATGATAAAATACAGAGATAAAACCTTAAATTTCACCTAGCGGCCTACACAATTGTCAGTTTTGTAGATAAAATGCACTTTTGGGACTTTAAAATTGTTTAAAACACTCAAGTCATGCCCCGATGGTCTTGTAGAACTAGATGTTCCCTTCATTCTTCCTACGGCCTAAAATTCTTTGCAGTCCACAACATTTCCATTGTCATCCAACCAAATGATAAATCCATAGATGAAGAACATTGGTTCTTTATTTTCCTACAGGTCTGCTTATGCAGGCCATTGCTTGCAGATGGTCGTCCCCATGCCACCATAGGTGAATGACCTAACTCTATCTGCCTTCCACATCATAGGTCCTACCAAGATCATTTCTGTCAATTGCTAAAAAGTTGCTAAGTTTAGGTGATACTTACGGGCCATTCCTTATGGACTGTTGTCCATAGACCACTGATTCCCTAATGTCATTTGTTAGTAGTAATGTCATTCCTTCCACCCACATTGCAGAGCCCTCTTTCTTTGTCAAAATTTTTGGTTTTCCAAATGACTAAGTTGAAATGTTCTGTGGATGGGTTCATGTGGGTAGAACCTTGCAGGTGGCTGCTTCCTTATCGTTGCTTCTTAATTCCCTCACACCTATGACCTCCCGCATTGCAGATCCTACATTGGGAGTTTCCCTTACCACAAGTTGAAAACATCCAATGCATGCACTTAGTCCTTGAGCTCATTGTGGGCCTGTCTATGTGGACCACCGCATGCGAACTACCATCCTTTCAGCACCATTCCTAACAAAAATCACCCAAACAGTGGCCCAATAGTTCTCCTCCACCTTCTCCAATTCAGTCAAAATTCCAATGCATCATGACCAACGTTTGAGGAGCCTACAGGTCTTGCAGTGTGGAATTCCTGCTATGGGGCACTATGCTCTAATTGCTATTGTCTAATGTTGAAGGTCCCAAACATCCTTTAGGCTTCTTGTGTTTGCATGCCTTGGACTCACAAGAGCATAATGATCAATCAAGCAACTTCAAGTGCGTCCTAGCCAATTTCAGCACATGCTAAATTTCTTCATGCAAAATTTGACTGTCGAATTCTTAATGTGGAACATTTGCAGTGAGCAACCACCTATGGGTCTCTGAGGCCTCGGCGCTGTCCTACTCCCAGTCCCTCCTGATGGTCTCCAACCCATGGAAACTTGCATCCCTAGGCCTACATTCCTGTAAATGTTCCAAATGAGCCTCAAATGATGGATATTGATGAATTTTATGATCTTTTGATGATGTATAATTGGATCTAACACCCATTTTTTAGGATTTAACTAACACTTTCCTTGATTTATATATGAATGCACTAACTACATATTTGTAAGCATAATTTATGGAACCTGCTATGGGTCCATTATGGAAGTCCGTTTAGAAAGAAAAAGGAAAGAAACCTACACACGTACTGAGAGGAAAAGAGTAAAAAGAACAGATGAAGTACCAATTTCATGGAGTGGAGTGTACCTCAAATATTACTTCCACCTGGGATTCCATATCAGATAAAAACCTTGGACATGTGGACATTGATGAGTTCCAACACAGGGTAATGATCAACCCTACAATGAAGAACACACAAAAGATTAGAGTGAGTGGTCTTGCTAAGGCAACCAACTTCCCTCTTGCACTCACTACCCTAGAGTTTGTTATGTTTTGTAGGGAATGCTAGCACAACAATAGGAAGATCATTGACCATGAGGGAATAGTATTAGTAGACCTATCTACTAGATATATTTGCAAGACATTTCACATCCCCACATTCGATGTCATGGAGGAAACATAAAAGGAATATGCCAAAAATATGTGGAAAGTGGACTCATTGGGATGTAAAAGATTAACCAATGAGCATTAGTTAAAGAAAAAGAGGGGAAACACTACCAAAGTGCCTCAAGAACTATTCAGAAGTGCTTCTATGAAGAATACCATGACTTGGTCACCCTACTAAGTAGGGTAATGTGTCTACCTACCGCTACTTTCTTTAAAGATTGGATGTTCTACTTCATTGAGGAGATCATCCGAGGCAAGATGAAGTTCCAATGGGAAAGAATAATCAGTGATAACATACATAACCATATCATGATTGTAAAGAAGACCTCATATCTAGTGTACCTCCTAGTGGAAAAGTTCCCATACAAAGGACTCTTCATCACAAGCAACTCGAAAGCAAAGAAAGGAGATCTCAAGGTATATGATTGCTACCCTTAGTTATAGTACCAAAAATATAAAAGAGAATACAAGAGGGTGAATAACACCTTCATTGGGCACATCATCAAGCTACTTGGGTGAGACTTTGAGAGAAGAGTATCACACAGTGCCAAAGTCTTCATCCTTCAGTTTGGATACCTATTCATACAATTCCCTAAATTCACATATATCTGAATTGAAGGATTCTTAGGGAGAACCTACTAGCTTCTACGGTACCCCAATGACCACATGATCCTACTAGAAGTCTCTCAGAAATTGCAAGATGCCCACACACTATTAAGTGACAAGCATAGAGTTGGGATTTCATATCCCCAAACTTTTGGGCAAGGAATGTATGCATGTCTTGTTGCACAATGCATGGGGTATTTAGGGAAGAAATTGGTGGAATACCACTTGGACCTCCACACCCACCAAGGAAGAATGGACCCTTCTGGAAAATTGAAGAAATGAGTTAGAAGATAATATTCCCATAGACCTTAAGTCGAAGACTTCTAGGCTAACTATGCATATGACAAAGAAGTGAGAATGAGACACTATATGAGAATGATGACTTAATAAGTGAGGTTGGTGAATCTATTCCCTATGCCTAACTAGATAGTAGAAGAATAAAATAATATTGTTGATTCCAGGTACATTGCTATGGCCGACTTTCCTCTACCAGTGATAGATTGGAGTGAAGAAGAGGTCACTGGCATTGATATATTAACACAACCAATTGAGAACAAAATGAGGTAGTGGATAGATTCCCATAATGCTCAAATCAAAATACAAGGTGTGAAATTGACTTATGGTGAGCTCAAGGATGATCTTGAAAGAAAAATGGACAATGGACCAGTTGTTGCCCCACCAGAGGAAGCACCCAAGTTCCTCCAATGATAAGGTCAAGGAAAAGGAAGGATGCACTCAATGTAATCCTAAACATAAGGTGTACTCCAAAAAGACTACGAACGGAGAATCATACAAGAAATCAAAGAGAATAGGGGGATTCATGAGTGAAATTCCCACCATAAAGGAGAACCCCTAACATGAAGGAGAGGAAGAAACCGAATGACCATGTTCACCAGCTACCACTTCTGCTCCCACTACTACTGCCACTGTTACCACTCCTCCACTTTCCACCTCTCAAGAAATTCCTGTCTCATCTCCCCCATCTATGGATATCTTGATCCAACTCATGTCCACCTCACCAACAACTCTTGTAATGGTTCTAAACTCCTCCTCCTCCACTATGTCCTCGCTATCGTGTTCCTCACTTGCTCCTCCATTTCCCACTCTCTTTACTCCAATGTTTGCAATAAAAATTGTCACTATGTCACCTCTCACTTTGTCCCATGATTTCATGGTGTATATGTAGAACATGCCTACTAAATTTTTTGGGGTAATCATGGACCCCATAGTTCAAGCTTTGATGGCCCAAATCATTTCTGCCCTACCTCTTCCTATGCCACCTATAGAGTCAACCAAAATGGAAGACACAATGCAAATATCAGAAGAGATGGAAAAGTGTCACATAGAATGATAAGGAGAGGCTAGGAGAAGTGTAACTGAGGAGCCAAATGTGAATGTGTTGACCACATTACAACATTAAATCTAGGAAAAATCAAGCCAAATTCAATAAGAAAGACTCAAGTGAGCATAAAATTGTCCAAGTATACTTTTTTGGCTACACATTAAGCCCCCACTTTAGTGAGAGGATGAACTTGCTTCAAACTCATGTTAAAGTAGCCCAACATGCATATCAAGAGGGATCCAAATGCACTGATGTTTGGTAAGATGAGACAATAATCAAAAGGGTTGATCAAGCCCCTAGGATCAAGTTCCTATGGAAAACCAAACATAAGCACAAAGGAACATACATGGAAATGATGAAAAAGAATGAAACAGAGAAAAGGAGAAAGAAAAGAGAGTCAGATCAATCTTCATTCATTTGTCCTATTGGATATTGCTGATATGTGGTTGTCATTGATGTCAACACTATTTCCATTAATGCCTTTAAGGCTATATATGTCGAGGATATTAAGGAAATTGTAATAAAATAAGTTACATGTTGTCAGTGATGCAGTGAAGTTTAGTATGGTGGCTAGCTCAGTATATTGATAATAAGAGGTTGTAGATTAAAGGGTTTGTTGCCAAGTATATCTAGTTTATCCTTATGAAGTTTCAAAGGCTCACATGAAGATTTGATTAAGTTATGAGTATCTATGTTCTTACAGTTGTTCTATTACTTTAGCTGGTGTTCTTTAAAGAAGATGATGTAATTCTAGTAATTTGAGCTATTGTGGATGCTTTTGTAGTGATTCATGATGTTTTTGGATGTTTCTAGATCATGATCTATCTATGTTGTTGGTCTACATTAATCATTGTACTCATGATTGGTGATTTTCTTCTGTGTGTTCATGTCTTTCATGATCATGGCTAACAGGGTGATTATAGTGTGTTGCAAATCTTTGAGGCATAATTTTTTAAGGTGTTTTGTGTTCGAGACATGTTTTGGGTCCTTACTATGCTTTGGCTGACATTGTTTGGTTCACATTGATAAAATTTTTATTGTTTTGGGCCGATAGTTTGTACACATTTCATATTTTGTTTGGCTGACATGTAGTTGGTGTTATCCTTAGTTGTGGATATATATGATCGATTATTTATACCATTTGATGCTATGGTGTGCAATGTATGCTCTATGCTAAGTACGAATAATGTTGTAATATTTTGAAAGAAGTAAAATGTGAAGAAGAGTGAGCAAATGAAGATGCTATTTTCTTAGTTTAAAATATTTTGAATGTAATCTAAATGTGACTCTAAGATAGTGAGTCTTCTTTTGGGTAGTAATCCTTTTGTATTTGAGCAGTGAGCTCTATGAAGGGTCCTAAATGCATGTGCATTGCCCATTTATAATACTTTTAATAGAGTATAATCTTGTGGACTAACCTTCACCATGGTTTTTCCCCTAATAGGGTTTCCACATAAAAATCTCGGTGTTATGTGTATTTTTGATGTGGTGATGGTTTATGCTTTCATGTTTGTTTATCAGATCTAGGAATAAGTTTAATAAGTATAATTTCTATGAAAATATATTCACCCCCCTCTCTCAGTTGTCTTCCCTTGTGTTTCCAATAATTGGTATCAAAGGAGGTTCCTCTAGAGAAGTTGACTGCTTGAGGTGATCATGGATGGCAACATATAAGAAGGATAGTCTGAGATTTGATGGAACTAATTATTCTCTAGGGAAGGCTTGAACAGAGTGTCATATAAGATGCATTGGTGAACCTTATTGGATAATTACAAAGAATAGGTATATCATCCCATAGGATGCTCCTTCTACTGCAGGTGAGATTAAGGAAGACGAGTACAATATCAGGGCTAAAGAAGAATTGTTGAATGGTCTGACTTATTTTGAGATGACAAATGTAATGGAGCCGAAGAATGCTTTTGAGATCTAGAAAAAGTTGGAAACCTTGTATGAAGGTGATACCCATGTGAAGGTTTCTAATCTACAAAGCCTAAAAGGTAAATATGACATGTTGAGAATGGGTGAAGATGAGAACATCACTTATTTTATGTAGAGAGTGAATGAATTTGTGTGTAGTGTCAGATGTGCTAGTGGAACAATGGAAGAATCAGAAATTGTTGCTAAAGTGCTCAGATCATTTCTTTCTGCATACAAACAAAAGATGTTGCTATTGAGGAGATCCAGACTGTGACAAATGTAACCAAAGATATGTTGATTGGTAAGCTTGTTGCTTTTGAGTTAAGTGAGTTTAGTGAATCTCTTCTTTAGATAGAATTTGCATTCAAAGCTACTATTTCCAGAAAAGATAAGCATAGATA
Source organism: Sequoia sempervirens (assembly GCA_007258455.2). Lineage (NCBI taxonomy): Eukaryota > Viridiplantae > Streptophyta > Pinopsida > Cupressales > Cupressaceae > Sequoia > Sequoia sempervirens. The sequence continues at coordinate 392,079,741 of VDFB02281492.1, forward strand.
TGATCTGAGAGAAAGTTCTAGAAAAATTTCCAAGTATTAGTAGGAAATGAGAGAGATTGAAGAAGAAGAGATAAAACTAGATGATCTTGAAGCACTTATTGTCAAGAGGGTAGCCAGAGGAGAAGGTAAATATAAAGGGAAATTTCTTCTTAAATGTTTTTCTTGCAATAAGATAGGTCATTTTTCCTCAAAGTGTCTGGAAAGAGTTCCTCATCCAATGCCTAACAAGCCTAGATTCCAAAGAAATTGTTATTATGTTGTTGATGAGGGTGTGATAGATGATGAATATGATAAAGGGAATTTAAGTGAGGATAAATGGGTATTTATTGCTATGAAAGAAAATGATCTAGTACCTACCGAATCTACTAGCTGCATAAATGTGGAGAAAGCTCTAGTTGCTAGAGTTGAAGAAAAAGATGAATGGGTGATTGACAGTGGATTCTGTCATCACGACAGGTGATAAAAGTAAATTTGTGAGCTTTGAAAAGTATGATGGTGGTGTTGTAAGATTTGGTTATGACAAAGCTGGTGAAATCCATGGCAGAGGATCCATCTATCTTGATGGTATGAATAATACTGATGATGTTCTATATGTGGAAGGTTTGAAGCATAATCTCTTAAGTTTTGGATAGATGGTTGACAAGGGATACAATCTTCAATTCAAGGATGGAAAGTGTAGAATATTGGGGATTTCTAGAAATGTGATTGCATTCGGTACAAAAACAAAAGGCAATATCTTTCACCTAAGTGCCACTAGTAAAATTTGTGTGATTTCTCAAGTTGATGAAAGTTAGTTGTGGCATTGGAGATTGTGTCATGTAAACTTTGAAAATATTATCAAGATAAGTTTTACTTAGGAAGTGAGAGATCTTCCTAAGTTGATAAAACCTACTAATGCTATATGCAAGGAATGTTAGTTAGGGAAGTAAACTATAGTTTCATTTCGGAGCAAACAACATTGTTCAAATGAAGTGTTGGAGCTTGTGCATATTGACTTGTGTGGTCCTTCTAGAGTCAGAAGTTTACAAGGAGATAGGTATTTCATGTTACTTATTGAATATTATTCCAGATTGATGTGGGTTACTTTCTTAAGGGAAAAATATGAAGGTCTATAGAAATTCAAGATCTTTAAGGCTATGTTTGAGACAAAGATAGGTCTGAACATTAAATGTATGTGATCAGATAGAGGTGGTAATTTCACCTTCCATGAGTTTAATTATTTTTGTGAAGAGCATGGGATAAAGAGACAATTACCTACCCTGTGGACCCCTCAACAAAATAGAGTTGTGGAAAGGAAGAATAGGACAATTCAAGAAGTTGCTAGGACCATGATGCTCTAAGGAAATGTTCTGCATATCAACTAGAGAGAAGCCATGAGTATTGTCATTTGCACTTTCAACTGGGTACATGCCAAAGGTGATACCAATAAGACTCCTCATGAGCTATGGTTTGGTCATAAGCCTACTATTAGATATTTCAAAATATTTGGGAGTAAATTCTATATCAAAAGAGATGAAGATATAGGAAATTTTGATGCTAGAAGTGATGAAGGAATCTTTCTTGGTTATTCTACTAAAAGTAAAGCTTATCAGTGCTACAATAAGATATTGAGGAAAGTAATTGAAAGTGCTAATGTCAAGGCTAATGAAGACATAGTTAGACCATCCAAAACCTATGGATATGATTTAGATGATTAGAATGATAGTTCAGATAAAGGAAAGAAATTTCTGACTCTGAATCAAGTTCAGATCATTCCAAAGGAAGAAACTAGTGAAAGTGCAAAAAATTAAGATCACAAGAGCCTAAAGTTCAAGAATACCCTAAGACTCCAAGGTATGTAAGAATAAATCATTCAAAAGATCAGATTATAGGTGATAATAATAAAGGTGTTCAAACTAGGAGAAGAATTGTAGAAGAATACTATTTGATCTCAAAGACTGAGCCTAATAGTGTCAATGAAGTATGCAAAGATGAACATTCGTTGGAAGCAATGAAAGAAGAACTACTGCAAATTGAGAAGAATGATACATGGATTCTTGTTCCTAGACCTAAGGACAAAAATGTAATTAGAACTATAATGAGTCTTTCACAACAAACTGAATGAGCAAAGTGAAGTTGTTAGAAACAAAGAAAGACTTGTGTGCAAAGGATATTCTTAGATGGAAGGAATTGATTTTGAAGAAAATTTTGCTCCTATTGCTAGGATTGAAGCTGCGAGACTATTTGTAGCTTATGCTACTTAAAAAACTTCAAGGTTTATCAGATGGATGCCAAGTTAGCATTTCTAAATGGTGAACTAGAAGAAGTGTATATTGAGCAACCTAATGGATTTCAATTGACTAACTAGGGAGATATGGTTTTCCAGTTGAAGAAAGCATTGTATAGAATTAAGCAAGCCCCAAGAGCATGGTATGCCAAATTGGACAAGTATTTGTTGAAGCTTAGATTTAATAAAGGTACTACTGATAGTAATTTGTATTTCAAGATTGATCATGGTAAAGATTTGATTGTTGAAGTCTTTGATGATGATATAATTTTTGGAGGAGATGATAGTTTGTGCATGAAGTTTGTTGATGAGATGTAGAGTGAGTTTGAGATATCTATGATTGGAGAAATAAAATTGTTTTCGAGATTGCAAATTACTCAGCTAGATAGAAGGATCTTTATATCTTAGTCCAAGTATGTTAAAGAATTGCTAAAGAAGTTTGGTATGGAAGATTCAAAGCCAGTTGGTACACCTATGGTGAATGGATGTAACTTGACACAAGATGATGATTCTCCTAAAGAAAATCAAACTAGATACAAAACCATGATTGGTGGATTGCTCTATTTGACTCAAACTAGACCTGATATCATGAATGTTCTATGCATTGTTGCAAGATTTCAAGTTAATCCTAAGGAATCTCATGTGACAACTGTGAAGAGGATTTTTAGATATGGGTATGTGCAGGATCATCATGGAAAAGATAGGCCCTTAAGTGAAAAAATTCAAAAAAATTAGAATTAGGAAATTTGATGTAAAAATTTGAATAAGTTACCTATATTATTTCAAAAATATTTAAGAATAGAATCTGTAACAAATTGAATGTAGTTTCTAAATTACTACGTTTATTTAAAAAAAGAAAGAAAAGCTATTTGCTGAAAATTTGAAATTTCAATTAAGTAGTACTTAAATTTCAGGGAAAAAATAAGAAGTAGGTGTCTGTCTGACCACCCTAACCACAATAAAATGATAATATTTTTTATAAGATTTTATATATAAGTAGAGGAATCATCTCTAGATGTGATGCATATATATTTTTTTTAAATTTCCAAGTAAATAATTAATTATGAATTTTTTATTACAAATTTTTAAAAATATAAACACTCATATGTTTGACCACCTTAACTTGGTCAAAACTTCATGATTTTTTTTTTAATCCTATAGTATACGAAGCATAGAATGTGCGTATGTTTCAAATTCAAAAAATGTGATACATTTTGAAAGCTATAGATGTTTTTCAATCAGCCTATCAATTAGGACTTTAGTTGTAATTCAAATAGAAAATGAATAATAATTATTTATTAAATTCAAAGTAAAGCATAATTTATATTGGTGGAAAGTTGAGAATCTCCTTGAAAAAACCTTTTTGTTTCATCAATTTTGAGTAAAAAAGAAGTCATCGGCCACATACCCTACACATACCAATCATATCACCACTTTTTGGCCCATCATGATCCTGCACATACCCGTACTTGAAGGGGATAGTTAATTTTGGCCTATGATATCCTAAAGAAGATGACCTTACTTTTAGTTTTTTAGCTGATGTTGATTGTGTAGGAGATGTGGATGATAGAAAGAGTACTAGTCATGGTGCATTTTTCTTGGTAAAGAAGCTGATTTCATGGTTAAGTAAGAAGCAAAATTCCATTTCTTTATCTACTGCAAAGGTGGAATACATTGTTGCTGCTAACAATTGTACTCAAGTATTGTGGATGAAGTAGATGTTGAAAGATATTAGAGTTGTGTATGATGAACCTATTGCTATATTATGTGATAATTCAAGTTCAATTAAAATTTGTAAGAATCTAGTGCTGCATTCAAAAACCAATCATATATCTATTAAGTTTCACTTTTTGAGAGAGAAGGTGAGTGAGAACGAAGTTAGATTGAGTATGTGCCCACTAGGGACCACATTATAGATATATTTACCAAGCCCTTTCCTAAGGATACTTTTGAGTATCTTAGAGGGAAGCTAGGGGTGATTACCCCTCCTAATAAAAATTGAGATGCATTGACTTGCATCAATTTGTGCATTTCATAGTCATATCTTGTGATCTGGATTGATGTTGTGGTGGTTGCTACTCAAGGGGAGTAGTCATATGTTCAAAAATGTGGTTCAGAGGTTGTGTGGAGAAATATAATGTGTATCTTTGTCATTGATGTCAAAGGGGGAAAAGATTCATGTGAAAAAATGTGAAAGAGTTAAGGAGAAAAAGATTCAAAATCTAAGGGGGAGAAAGTGCTAAGAGAAAGTATCATTGATGGTGTTTTTCACATCATGTGTTGCCATCAATGCTAGAGGGGGAGATTTTTGGATATTGATAATATGTGGTTATCATTGACATCAACACTTTCCATTAATGTCTTTAAGGCTATATATGTTGAGGATATTGAGAAAATTGTAATAAAATAAGTTATAGGTTGTCGGTGATGTAGTGAAGTTCAGTATGGTGGCTAGCTCAGTATATTGATGATAAGAGGTTGTGGATTAAAGGGTTTTTTGAAAAGTATATGTAGTTTATCCACATGAATTTTTAGAGGTTTTCATGAAGATTTGATTGAGTTATGAGTATCTATGTTCTGACAGTTGTTATGTTGCTTTAGATGGTGTTCCTGAAAGAAGATGATGTGATTCTAGTAATTTGAGTTGTTGTGGATGCTTCTGTAGTGATTCATGATGCTTGTGGATGTTTCTAGATTCGTGATAAATGATGCTTGTGGATGTTTCTTCATCTTGTTCATCATCACTATCTATATGGGTTTTTCTCACGTCTCTGTATTTTTGGAATGGATTTTCTCATATCACACCTGTGAGAAAATATTTTCTAAGGCTTTGTAAAATTTGGGATCTTGCTCGGCCTCTCTAAGACGTTCTTCATCTCATTCATCATCACTATCTATATGGGTTTTGCTCACATCTTTGTATTTGTGGAATGGATTTTCTCATATCACACCTATGAGAAAATCTTTTCTAAGGCTTTGTGAAATTTGGGATCTTGCTCGGCCTCTCTAAGACATTCTTCATCTCATTCATCATCACTATCTATATGGGTTTTTCTCATGTCTCTGTATTTATGGAATGGATTTTCTCATATCACACCTATGAGAAAATCTTTTCTAAGGCTTTGTGAAATTTGGGATCTTGCTCGGCCTCTCTAAGACATTCTTCATCTCGTTCATCATCACTATCTATCTGGGTTTTGCTCACGTCTCTATATTTTTGAAATGGATTTTCTCATATCACACCCATGTCATTGTTAAAAAGAGGATTTTGACTCACACTATAAAGGGGACTACTACTCTCACCTTTTTCTTGAATATCCTCTTTCAGTTTATTGTATTGAGATCTTATAAAAATAGGCATATGATTTTGAAATGTTCTTCTAGACTTAGATCAAAGTTTGATAAGTGCAAAAATGATGATGTCTTGATCTGATAAGATGAAAATATTATGATATGATCAAGGAAATTCCTAACTATTGATTGTGGCTTCCAATGATGAAGGATGTCAAAATTTTGTTGGGGAAGTTGAATCAATAAATTAGAAATTTGTTTGAAAGGTGCACTTTTAAGATTTGATCCTTGTTTTTGAAGAATGATGAGTATACCAAATAGCCTAATTAAACTCACTAAAGGATTTGATTAGGATGTGTTGGATATTCAATAGAAGGTTGTGGTAGATAATCAATCTCAAGAGGCTAATTGTGATTGTGTTGTTGAGATAAAGCTCTTCTCTGAAAATAGGCTCATGAATATAAAGGCTCTATAGCGTACTCATCAGTGAATCCCCTAGGAAAATCTTGGTACCTATGGAGAAATTCAATCCCTAGATATGCTAGAACAATTTTTCAAACAGTTGAGAACAATTTTCAGCTGAATTTTTTGCATGTTCATTTTTTATGATCTTTTATCTGAGTTAATGTGATGGAAGACACAACAAACATTCTAAAAATAGTTGTTTTTAAAACCATATACTAAACATCAAATGTATGATCAAAAATGTTTTTCAACAAGTTTTTTCACAGGTTTAGCACATGAAAGACAATTCAGGTAGACTCACTCTTAGTACTCAAGTAGGTCATCCTAATAATCAACAACCCACATCTTAGAACTACATCAACTCACACAACCATGTCACCCCCAAAGGGGCGCTCATGTTTTTTTCTTTTCTAGGCGCGTACTTAGAGTGACAGAAGTGGATACCGGATCCCCTAAGCAAATAGCCCTTGGCAGTTATATGGTGAGTGTCTTGGGGGTAGATTCTTCCCTCCCCTTGCACTGTGATTATTATGACATTTGGAAACTGACTCTGGCTGGCTACTACACTAGGTTCTTGGTAAGGGTTTCTGTTCGGTGTGGCAATAATAAACTCCCTCAGGAGACCTCCCAACCTTTAGAACAAAGGATTTGGGGATGGCTATCTTGCACACTACCAGCAAAAGAGGGTTTCCCCAAATTTTCTTTAAATTTTATAGTGGGGCAGAATAGCCTGGCTTTGGCTTGAACCCACTTGAGTCATTCCTCTTGGGTGAGTACTTTTTCCCACAAGAGTAGGCCCTTTAAAGGATGTAGTAAAGCAGTAAATTTGCATGAAATTGAAAAGGAAAGTCTGGTATTTTGATCACCCAATTAAGGGGAGAGCATAGACCTATTGCCACAGACAAAGCAAACAAATATTTTTTTTTTTCTAAAACCCAAGTGACAATGATTTAATCTATATGAAGATGTTGCTTCACAACAAGCATGGGATTCATTTTAACTGCAAAAAACAAAAAACAAAAAATTCATTGTGTGGTGACTATCCTAGATTGCTTCTTTTTAACTAGATGTGACTATCCTAGGGTTGCTTCTTTTTAACTAGAGAAAGTTCTATCTGCAGAAGGAGTCAAACTTAGAACTCTGTTTAATTACAACTTGTAAGCGCAAAAATATTTTGCATATGTGCTGCAAAAATGTCATTAGAAATCCTGCATGCATTAAAGAAATCCACGAAAGCGCTAAAACGAGAATGTTCAATGGAAATCCGGATTCCAAAAAGCAAAAACTTGTCAAAAAACCTGCAATTAAATGTTAAAAATGAGGCATGGGCCCCATGGTGGGTGCCATTTTGTTTGTGTGTTAAATATGCAAAGTTATTATCAACACAAACCTTAATGAAACGATTTATATTGAAAGACTCAAAGCAAAGTAAAACTATTCTAAGTTGCAATAAAGATAAATCTTCCAAGAATGTCTCATTGTCCTCTATTCCTAAATGATTCTTTTAAACCTTTTTAGCCCTTAGATTTCTATGTGCACAAAGGCTAGTAGAATGACACTTAAGAAATGAGATTGATATTTAACATGCAAGCCAACTATATGCCTACATGAAACTATGTGCAAACAATGGTGATAAATGCCATGATGGATGAAGGATGATGTTGATGATAAATGAACAAGTGGAAGTGGATGCTATGGTATTGAACTATATGATTCTATGCATGATTCTACATATGCTCAAATACAAACTTGAAATGAAGTAATCTAAAATGCAACTATGATGCAAGATGGATGATAAAATGTAACTATGATGCAATACATTAATCTAAGATGTAAACATGATGCAAAACATGATATAAAAACTATCTATAAGACTCCAAGAATGCTCCAAGCTCCAATGATAAACCTGCATGATAACTTTACTTGTGGAAAATAGCCCTTTCCCAATCCTTTGCTAAGCTCAATGATGAAATTGATATGAAGATATCATGAAGAGTGGACAAAATTAGCTCTCCATTGAAGAGAGTAACTTTGCATGACTTGTGAATGATCTTGTTGAAGAATAAGCCCTTTATTTATATATTTTCAATTTGGAAGAGAGCTCAAAATAGATCAATGTGGGATAATGATTTAGCCAATCAAATGGAGCCACTTGTCAACTTGTCATAGGTTGTGAAATAAATGTTTAAAAATATGTTGAGTGGGGGACATGAAATAAATAAGTTGCTTGCAAATAAATGTTGAGTGGGAGGACATGAAATAAAGAAATTGTTGCAAATAAATGTTATAAATGTTGAGTGGAAGGATATGAAATAAAGTTGTTGCAAATAAATGTTATAAACGTTGAGTGGAAGGACATGAAATAAAGAAGTTGTTGCAAATAAATGTTATAAATTTTGAGTGGGAGAATATGAAATAAAGTTGTTACAAATAAATGTTATAAATGTTGAGTGGGGGAACATGAAGTAGGAACAAGTCAACTTGTCTTCAAAATGATTTATTGGTGCAAGTGGGAAAAGCTAGAGGATGTGATGGGTGGTTAGATTAGGCTAATTAGGATTATATTAGCTTAGATGATGTTTAGGGGTTTTTGACCCATTTGACTTGAATATTTGATTTATTTAAATCAAAAGGGATGGAAAATGCATTTGGGATTTAATTAAATAAATGTTTGATTTATTTAATTAAAGGGATGATGCAAGATAAAGGTGGATTAATTTGCATGAGATGAGATTAGAAGATGGTTTATGAAAGATGAAATGTTATGGTTTGATTAAAATTGATTTATTTAATCAAATGAGGAAATGATAGACTTAAATCAAATAAAGTTAATTTATTTAATTTAAATGGATGATGAAGTGGATTTATCTGATGAGTGGATTAATGTGAATTTGGTTTACTTGATGAATGGACCTAATTGAATGTATAATGCTAATTTTGCATGTCTACAACTTTAACAAATGAAACATTATGTTTAGGCATGGGATTAGTGAAAATTTTCAAATTTTGATTGGGAGGGGCAATAGACTTATTACCTTGATCATTAACACCTGCAATGGATAGATGACCGGAATGAATGAGGTCTTGCAAAAGGTATTTAAGATGCTTACAATTTTCTGTTTCATGTCCATTTTTTCTTTGATAATGGCAATAAGCATTGGATTTAAATTTTGGAGGTAAATGATTAGTAGGATTGGGTGGTTTGACAGTAGGTAAGGTGATCATCTGTTGTTGCAAAAGTTGGGACATTGTGTTATGAAGTGTGTTTGGTAAAGGTGTTAAATTTCTTTTCAAATATCCATAACTATAAGGTATCACAGTTTTAACAGTTGCCACTTGGTTGTTGAGGGGGATTGAACTATAAGAACCCTCTAAATGGTTGTGAATTTTTTTTATTAGCATGTTCATATTTCTCAATTCAACTAGAAGTGGACTTTACATCACAAATACTAACTGAATTGTGATAATCACAAAGGGTGGTGCACAAGTGCATAAAGGAAGAAAATTTCATCATGGTGAGTTTTTCTTGAAGTTTATTTTGCAAGTTTTCTATAAGAATCTTTTGAAGATGTGGATCAAGAATCTTGACATCGATTTGAGAATAAAGTGATTGATAGTCTAAGATAGAATCAGTTATCGTTTCTTCTTCATGTTGTTTGCATCTCATCAAATAAGACAAGGTCTTCTTTGGAGTTATATGCACTTGGAAATCATTTATAAATGCATCAAATAGTTCATTGAATGAACAAATTGAATTTTCTAGTAAGGATGAAAACCATTCTAAGGTAGTGTCTTTTAAAGTCCTAGGAGACAATTTTTCTAACAATTTATCATCAAGGACAAAGTCACTACATAAGGATGTGTAAGCATTAACATGGTTAGAAGGATCTCCCTTCCCTCCACATTTCTCAAATATAGGCATCTTTATTCCTTGTGGCATCTGGATCCACAATATTTCCAAAGATAGTGGGTTGCTTAGGACATAATAGTTGGGTGGTACATTCTAGTTTTTGTTTATGGTGGATATTTGATTTTGCATAGAGGAGAAAGTTTGGAAAATTTGTGTCATGAGAGGGTCAGTGTAAGCGGTATGAGGTAGAAGGGAAAGTGGTGATGGAATGTATTTAGTGGTAGGTCAAGTGAATGTAATGCTTATGGATGGTATGGTAGAAGAGGATAGAACATGTGATTCCACATAAGAATTAGGAATGCTAGCAGGAATAGTCGAGGAAGGAATCACATTACTAACCTGTTGCATTGTTGTCGTGACTTGAGGAGTGGTATAGGTAGGTATGGATGCTACTGTGGAAGGAGGAGGAGTTTGAGGTCCTCCTTAGCTAACCACAATATTTTTTGGTTGATATGTACTAGAGGTGGAAGGAACATGTTTGTAGTATATCTCAATAATTTGTTTCATAATGTCTAGGCCTTCGTCACTTTCAAGAATGCGATGGATGTTTTCTATGGCACAAATTGTAGTGGTTGAAATGTTTTCAAGATACACTTGATGTTGAAGATGTGTTAATTCCCCATGAATGTTAATGATTTTATCTTGTGGAATGTGATCATTTTGTGTGTCAACTTGCATGTTATTGGAAGGCAAAGGGTTTCTTTAAAGGAAGTATCCATGCCTAGTGTACTAGTTGCAATACTAGGAGTAGAAGATTTAGATAACCCAAGATCCACAACGATTGTATTATCATGGGATAACATGAGTCTTGAACTTCTTCTCACTAAGGTATTAGCAATAGAACACCAAAAACTCATGGAAATGTTTCTAAATGTGGGTGAATGCAAATGCAATGCGAACTAAGAACAATAAAATGTTGATAACTAAAATTCTAGAAACCAACACAAAAATGTAATAACAGAAAATATAAATGCAGACAGTGATATGAAAATGATAGAACTTACTATGCAGAATGTGCAAGAGGACTAAGTTGCCTAGTGTGGCGAATTAGTCCCACTAGTAATTTTTTTGAGAATTTTCATAATTTTTAAATGGAATTTTATGTTTTTTAAGTTTTTAGATGCAAAGATAGTGTGAAAATGCATAATTTTTGGAAATTTTAATGAAATGTAATGCAAAAATGTAAACTATATGAGCTTTTCACTAATGCAATTTTTAAAACCCTAGGATGCAAATGAAACAATGTAAAACCTAATGCAATTTTGATGAAATTTATTCCTAGGATGTGAATGCACTTAAAATTAGAAGTAAAATTTTCTAGGGTTGGGTTCACCAAAATGTGGACATCGATTTTGGTATCCAAGGTTCTCTTGCACTTCTAGGGTTTTCCACCTAAAAGGAGAGAGATGGACCAAAATGTGTAATGTCCCCACTTAAGACTAATGTAAATATGGATGAAATGTATCTAAATGAATTTTCTAAATGCAATAAACTGAAAAAAGAAATGAATTATTAATGCAAAACCTAAGAAATGCAAGTTGTTTGAAAACACATTGTGATATGCAATAATGACCTAAGAATGCAATAAGACAATAATAGAAATGAAAGAGATTGGAGAGTTGCACCTTGAAACTAGAATGTGATGTAGAGAGGCTCCAGAATCCTACAAATTTTTCTATTCAAGCCAACTGGGACACTTACGCCAAGCTGGGTGACTTAGTCATGTTTCAGGGAGATTCTGCCGGAATAGGTTTCTACCAAATGGGTATCCAAAAATGTAGAAATCACTTTTCAGGCCTGGTAGTGTGACTAATTCACCACAGATGAAAACTTAATCCACCTGGGAATCTTTAAAAATTTGGGGTAGGAATCTATAGCTCTCAGTTTGCACTCTTCCTGATAGGTGTCTAGTTCTAAAATTGCAGAAATCAGGTTGAAAGAGGTCTGCAAGCTTCAATTAGTGTGTTGTTGATTTGAATGACTTTGATGGATTGAAAACAACTTTTTATCACCTTTCTCTTTGAAAAATTTGTATACAAGACCAAACCCTTGATGTAGAAATATGAAAATATGCAAGAAGATGTTCTAATGGATGCTTGATAATGATTATAATGCTTGATAATTATGAATAAATGTATGCTAATGTGTGGATGGATGTATTAAACTAATGGGGGTGAAAAATGAGAGGGAAAACCTTTATTTATAGTTTATTTTACAATATTTCCTGAAAATAACACATCATAGGCCAACATTAAGGTTAAGAGAATAAAATCCTGCTAGAAATTTAAAATAATTTTGATTTTTGTGCCCAGTGGGACTAAGTCACCCCATGTAGCGACTTGCTCCCACCAGGGAAATTTTACTAGGTTTCAATAATTAAAGTGCATTTAATGAGGTTTAACGGGATTATTCTTTGAAACACACATAAGTAGGGTTGCAAAGTGCACTGAGGGGTCATTTAAACATAAGAAAGGGTCAAATTAGTGATGACAATCCTATAAAAGCATGAAATTTTGTTACAAATCTTTACAACACTTTGAAATAATACTTGGTAAGTGATAAAAAGAGGTTTATTAAGTGAATTAAAATGAAAGGGTCCTAGAAAAGTGTGAAAGTGGGTTACAACACTTCACAACATTTTTACAAGACATCTTAGAATTCTTTATTGATTCACAAGGGTCCAAGACCTAATTTGAATGTTTTGACCACATTACAACATTAAATCTAGGAAAAATCAAGTCAAAGTCCACAAGAAAGACTCAAGTGAGTGTAAAAATTTCCAAGTATACATTTTTTGGTGACATAAGTAAATAGATTGATGGCTGTTTGGATAGTGAAATTAACTCTCTTAGAAATTACCTAAAATATCTAGAAGGACTATTTTAATTAAAGAGGATTTTTTGTTTATTTTTGTAACAATGATTTTACAGTGTAGCTAGCTTGCTATTTTCATTCAAGATACAAGTCATAAAATTTGAGTACATACCAAGAAGATGGTACTCTACTTCAAACCGTTAACCTCAGTTTAGTTTGCTTACATGGGGATATTAAGGAAGTTGGTAAAAAATAATATATATCATATATTTTTTGTGAAGGAGAATCATGTGAGATTCAATATGGTAGTGGATCAATATTTTATTTCTTAAGTAAAGATGATGTCATAGTTGGGAAACTTGTTGTGAAACATTGGGTTAGTAATTTTTGGATGTTAAGGCTTCCTAGTTGGATATCAAAGATCTTTTCTCATCAACTTAATTTTGAATTTATGTATAAATGGATTCCTCCATGGTGCAGGTCTTTACTCAAACAACACATGAACTAGGGTTGACATTTTTATTGTCTAATTAAGTCTGATGGCATTCTTGGGCTTGGTTTCTAGGAAATTTCTATTAATAATGTTGTTCCAGTCTGGTTAGTGTTGATAGCCTTCATTCTATAATGTCAACTTCATTCTATAATCTAAGCATATCACCTTTCTTAAACTTTTAACAAGGTTCTAAAATCAAGGGTTAATATGCATATTTTAGGCCTATGTTGAACACTCTATTTAAGGCATTTGTTGACAAGGCTACAATTTTTTAATTGAATTATCTTTTTATTGTGTTTGGAGTTTTGTAAACTTGCAATATACAATACAATTTTATTCTTTTTGAATTGAGAGTAATAGTAATTTTTTTGGTTGTATTGAGGCACAAATTCATTCATGGCAGAAAAGGTGGCACCTTGTTGCTCATATCAAATGGAACATTGCAAATAAAGGAGGAAAGAATCTAGCTGGGTTATTTTTGACTACATTGAAGGAGAAAACTTCATATATGGAACATGATCAACACTCTCCTTCTTGGATTCTACATGTTACAAGCATGTGTTTCCACGTTGAAGGGCTTCAAGCATGTGTTTCCATCATTGTAGAAGTTTCCTTCTTGTAGTCATTTCTGTGTAATATTGTAACTTAGATTTTTCAGTCTTGTGAATAAAAATAACAATTGTAATACTCTATTTCTAAGTTGTAATTAGAACACCTTTCTTTTATTAATAATGTTCATCAATTTTTTCCTTCTAAATGGTTGTATTATTGTGTGCAATTGATGATTGATGTGTATTTCTATGTTTTATGCTTAAATACTCAAATATCAGTCAATTAAAATCACTAACTATATTACTAATTAACATCAACTAATAATTAAATTGACTAAATATACTACGAATTGATAGAAATTAGTGAACAGTGAATAAAAATGACTAAATTAGTGACCAATTAACAACAATCAATGAATAAATATATTAGTGAATAAAAAATGACTAAATAAGTGACCAAATTACAACAATCAATGACTAAAAATCAACAACTAAATATATGACGAGTTAAATATCAGTGAATAAAAAATGACTAAATAAGTGACCATATTACAACAATCAATGACTAAATATATTAGTGGAAAAAAAGTGACTGAATAAGTGACCAGATCATAGCAATGAATGAATAAATCAACGGCTAAATATACTACCAAATCGATCAATCAAAACAACCAATAAATGACTAAAAATGGTTTAGTCATCAATCTGGTCGTGTTATATATGACTAGCAATAAACTGCTAGTGGTCACATGACCGACTATAGTCATTTATAAGTAGTTTTTAGTAGTTTTTTAGTCATATATTGTTGGTTTTGTACTAGTGGTATATCTCATATATATAATCATCAAAAAATGGAAAATATCATAAGTTCATGACAATCAATGATTCAACAAGTATGATAGGGTGATACAAAATCATAAAATATATATGAGGCCTTGATTGGCACAATGAATATATATACAAAACACATGTCTATGATATTCTCTGAGCTACAAACATCATAGAGATAAAGTACAAAAAGTAAGACCCTGATAGGAAGGATAGAACCCTATAGACTAGGTTGTGGACAACCAAAAAGATCTGGCTATCTCATAGACTGATCACTTGCCCCACCACCACCACTTCCATCGCTCACATTACTAGGGTCTTTGAACTGTGGATGTTGAGCAATCCTAGGAATAGTAGCATCATATAAGGTTTGATAATATGTGTCCATATGTAATAGATGATCTTACTTTGCTATGAAAATATCATGATCAACCCTGAGAGTATCTCTCTCTACCATAAGAAATTGTACTTGAGCCTCTAAAACATGATGTCAACCGCTCTCACTATCTCGCTTGGCCATCAAACTATCTACCAGAGCCTCTATGGCCTGTTGTCACACTATATCTATGTCTCTCGTAGCAATCGTCTAAGCTAACTATATACCTCCATCCCCAGGTGGTGGAGGAGGACCTAGAACCTATCCATGACCTTGCACCTAAGGAATATGCTCATCCTAACCACCATGTGTCCCATCATGTCAGGCCCTATCCAACTACTATGTAAGAACCTAAATATGTTGTCACTCCCTATACCAACCTCTAATACCTACTCTAAAAGTAGGGTAACCCATAGGATATGTGAATCTAAATGGCCTGTGTGTGCCCACCATTGATCATAATTAGAAGTAATACCCAGATTTGATAAACCAACTAGGAAACTAATTTTAACTTAGCAACAACAACATCTCTATCTATTTGGTGACCCAATACGTGAACCTCCCTAGTGGTCTGACTGAAACGAGCCTCATAAGTATCAGGGAACCATCCTTGTCTCTCTCCAAACTGATGAAAAAATATGTTTGGTAGGTAATGCTCAAGTACAGAGGGTGAACAAACAATAAACCATCTATTCTAATGATAGTAAACAAGATGCTCTAGATCCTTTAGCCATGCCTCACAACCCTTATAAGGTCTCCACACAAAACTTGGCATCTCATCAAAAACACAATGCCAATAAGGAAGATCCTTGAGAAAGGTGTAGTGCATGAAATCTCCATAATGATATGAGTATGGATAATCAAGAGTATGATTTGTATCCCACCAAGTTGAGAAACTACAATATGCTCCTAGGCTCAAATATGCAAAATAGAAACACCTGCGGAAATAGATTTCTTAGCCTAATACACAACCGTGTGCATATCTATATAAAGGTGGGGGAGAAGAAAAAAACCCCAAGAATACCTCATCCCATGCTCAAACATACTCCGAATGCATATGCCACAACTCATAAGAAACTATCGACCTCTCCTATCAGGAACTAGTCCTAAAATCAAACCACATAGGACAAGCAAAACTGGGTATGTCCTACAAGAAAACTCAGATAGATCAATCTTCGATTGTCTCACCTCCAAGTGTCTAACACCTAATACATGTCGCATGGCTCAGGTACCATGTCAAACATGATATGTAATGAGCTCACTATGGGAAGGAAGGCAGAGTATCCTCTACACATCCTTGAGGGTAATGGTTACCTCTCCTATAGGAAAATGAAATGAGGATGTCTTTGAATGCCACCACTCCATGAGTGCGGTCATCATCATTGTCCAAGTCTTGATGGGAGGCATGTAAAAGATATAACATAGTTCAACTGCATCTAGAAATTCTCACTCCAGAACACCAAAATGGGTAATCATATCAAACAAGTCCTGAGGTTGTCTTTCCCTCACCTACAATGGTTTGAGGAAAACCTGTAATCATTTAACCCGCGATGTTAGGGTTTTTCTTTGAACATGTAAAGCAACACAAAACAACACAAAACACGATGAAAAACAACACTTAAGATGACAAACAGGAAATGCTAACAATATTTAGCAAATACAAAGAAACAAAATTCCAATGCAAAGATTCAGAGAAAATGCTACTTGTAAATGCAAGAGTTTAAGTCCAATGAAAAGATTCAGAGTAAATGCTACTTGCAAATGCAAGAGTTCAAGTCGAATACAAAGATTTAGAGAAAATGATACTTGCAAATGCAAGAATTTAAGTCAAATGCAAGGGCTTAGAGTAGATGCTCATAAAAAAACAAACAAAATAGAGGGTTTAATGCAAGGGAGGGGTTCCAGAGAAAGGGTGAGAAAATTGAATGCAAGGGTTTATATCAAGGGAAAGGATATCTTTCAAGTGTGTGGAAATCATCAAAACAACAATAAAATGCAAGGTTTTAGAGCAACTACATAAAAAAAATGCAAGGTTTTAGGTCAAAGGTGAAGGTTTAAAGCAAGGGCAAGAGTTTTTATGTCAAGTGCGAGCTTCTAACCTAGAAAATACAAGAAAAATGATGCAAATGCTCTGAATTCACCAAAAATTTGTTATTGACTAAAGAAACTTTGTACATGCAATATGAGAATGTAACAAGATGAAAATGAGAAATGATAAGGTACACACTAGGCCACTGATGTCTGTAGGTTTTCCAAACTCTCGAACAAGGTCTAAAACATGTGGGTCTCCCTGAATCCTTGACATTGCTCCTCGACAATTGACAAAATGGGAAATCTAGAGACAAGAATTAGCTGTAGGATCAAAGTGAAAATGAGCCAATTAGAAGCCTAATTTCGTATATCAACCCTCATAAAACCCTAATTTTTATTTAGGGAACCTTGCTACAATCAAATTAGGACTTCTGGGGAACATCAGAACAAGCTACGAAATCCCTATAGACCTAATTCTTCATCTTAAACACATTTGAACTAAAAAGAAATAGTGTCATGAGCTTGACCTCAAAAATCAAAATTTTTGGCCATCCTCTGGAGGGGGCAACATAGAGTCCTACTATCATTCCATTGAATGTTGAGGCACATTGGGGAAATTTTTTTTTGCATAAAAAAAATTGATCTTAACATCAGAATCTTCAAAACAAAGCAACCAGTACTTTGTCTCAAAGAGGGGCACAATGTAGACTTGTAAAATTGACCTAACACCTATCATGACATCAAACAACATCGAATGACATCAAATTAGCATCAAACAACATCAAATAGCATCCAAAACCCTAATTTCCTCTATTAATTGAATAAAACAACATTATTTAATTAATTCACTTTTTCATCATTTTTTACTAATTAAATAAATTTCATTTATTTAATAGAGTCCTAAAAACCCTATTTCTGCTATTAATTGAATAAAATGACATTATTTAATTAATTCATGTTTCCCTGATTTTGACTAATTAAATAAATTATATTTATTTAATGAAGTCCTAATGTCACTTTATTTCATCCTGATTGATTAAATAACAACAAATATTTAATTACGTCACTAAATCACCTTAATCTCCCAAGTTAATTGAATTATTAAAACATAATAATTTAATTTACATACTTTCTCTCCAAAATTTAAATAATTAAATCAAACTATTCAAATCATTCATCAAAAATCAAATCAAACTAGCGCAAATTTGTTTGCAAAAGTCAAACTTGATTTGCATGTTCAACTCGAAAAAGGAATTAATTGGTTAAATCAATTAATCAAATATCCTCACCTACTTTTTGATTGAATAAATTACAATTGTTGACTAAGCAATCTAATTTGCTAACTAATCAATCTAAATCCTGACTAGCCAATCTATTCCTCAATCACACAAATTGCTCATTCTACTTTGCACAATCTACTCATGTCTAAATCCTCTCAACACTTTTTGACCATTGATCTTGATCCAACATTGTTGAATCTTGATCATCCATTTCAAATGTCATTTCCTAAATAGCAAACCTTTTTTTTCACAAAAAAGGGATCGAAGAATCAGCATACCTTATGCAACGAAGTACTATCGAGATCACCATTGCTAGAGCTTCACTATTTCTTTGATCAACCAACCATTCAAGCATCAAGCTTTTGCACATGAACTATGGAGGCTTTGTAGTGATATGATCAATCCAACATCAGGTGAACAAACTTTGATACAAGATGGGTAACAGTTTTTTTATTGAATTCATTTTTTTATGTATTGTATTCACATGTTCTTGAATTTAGTAATCTTATTTGTTCATTTCATAAGTGTAGGATTCTAGATTTATGTTCTTGATCTTAGATTAGATTCTGATTTTGATTGCATTTAATCTTGTTTGCATCTCATGTCCCTAATGAAAATTCCCCCACTGACACACAAAACATGTGCTAAGTGGATGCATTTCGAATGGGTGATGTGAATTTCTCCTTCAGATTTGATTTTCTTATGTGGGGGTATGCAAAAGGGGAATTTACACAAGAGGTGAAAATTCACTCCTATGTATTTTTCCCCCACTTTAGTGAGCATGAATATCAATGAGTGTTTGGTAAAGTGGATTGAAGAGTTAGAAATATATACCTAAACCATCAAGGAAGTAGACCACAATCTAGTGAACTCAAAAGTGCAAGGTAGGCAAAGGACTCCATAGGTACTCTCTCCTAAGGAGGTTTGAACAAAAGGACTCTGTAGCTCTACAAAACTATGAAGTTGCACAAAGTACCTCAAAGACTCATAGACCAACAACAGACAAATCCCATAGGATGCAAGTGCTTCACAGGTCCTCATACCTACAAAGAGGGAATTCCCCCAAGTACTCTCTCATGAAGGAAGCCCAGTGTAAAGGGAATCCGCAGAGTTGGAATGGAAAGTGGCTTCACAAGTGCACCAACAAAGCAACATGTTAATCCATAGATAAAACATGTCATAAAAAAAAAGCAGCCACATAGGAAAACAAATAGACAATCACACAGATAGTCAACAAATTGAAAGGCTTTCAAAGGGGTCCCTTGGGAACCCTTCAAAAGAAGAGGGGTCCACTCAAGGAATGTATTTCTTGAAAGTGCAAGATTTTTTTTCGCAAATCAATTCACCATCAAGGAAAACTTTTGAAAGATGTTCACTTTATCAAGGAATTCAAAAGGGAGAAAATTCCACCTCATGATGGGAATGTTGAGGCTTCTCCCATAGGAAAAGATGCTCCCACCTCAAAGGAAAGTTTTTCAGGTTATTTCTTTGCAAACCCATGATGAAGGAAAAACATTCCACTAGGGGGTCCCTATTGAGAATTTGATTCTTAAAAAATATTTGCAAAGATTTTTGAGAAAATATTCGTTGACAACGAATATGTTTTATGAAAATAAAAATTGGCATAGTAGCCTCCCTTTAGGGTGGTGCATGCTGAACGTAGAGGCACGTGACATCCTAAGGAGAGAAAAGAGAGAATGAAAGAGTGATGTTGTGGCCCACGAGACATAGCAAGATGTCACCATGCTGATGTTGTCGCACACACAAGGGATAACACATAGGCACCACAAAATCACAACTCAAGAAAATAAGAGAAAAAGAAAACAAACCTATACAAAGGAAACAACATCACATACATAGGGCACAAGGGTGATTCAATATTTCAGGGTTAGATCTGCTCATAAATATATATAAGTATAGTAATAGTATATAGATGAACTATCATCAACCCCCTACTATATCAGACTATATGAATACTGTACAAGAAGACAAAATAAAAATAAAAAATTGGGCCAACATGGAAGGGAAGCCTAAATACCCCCAACACTTTGCATCATCCCCAATTTGTTGAAAATCAATACACATAATAGAGGAAGAATGATGCCACAAATAGAGGAAGTTTATGAAATATAATCACTCCTATATCCAAGAACACATAATACAAGCATAGGGGAACACATCAAAATGAAAAAAAACCTAATACAAAGGTAAAGAAGAGTTACCCCCCAACACTCATCTACCAAGATGTCATTTGCTTCCCAATCTAGATCATTATATGTTGAATGTGGATGAGCTTGCAGTGGTGGAATATTAAGGAGGGAACCTTCCAAACCTCCCATAATAAGGGCCAAGGAGGAAGGACCCACAAGGTCTTCTCTTCTTGGCTCTAGTGGAGCAATGGTCAGCAATTTCATGAAGGTCACTGAAAAGGCTGGGACCTTGTCCAAAGAGTTAAACATGTACTTCATGGGGGTGCCATGTGTTACCTCAATGGATAGGGAGGACAACACCTAAGATTCACTACTAAGCTCATTGAGTGAAAGGACCACCCTCTGATGAAGGTGGAATCCTCTTATGCCCCCCATTTCTAGAAGGGCCAACCTCCACCTTCTACTTCATTGAAGGATGAAAAATCCCCACAGACAAGGCAAGAGGTGTAGAGGAGGAGGAGAAAATCATGATAGACACCATTGAGGTGTTCAGAATGTCCATGAGTTTAGTGAATGGTGGGATGTATAGAAGGGACATCAAGAGAGGTGGTTTGACCAAAGGAGCAATGAACACCTAAACATTTTTAGGGTCAAGGTAACTCACAGTAGTAATAGGAGCCAAAAGAAAAATCAAATTTGATTGAATAGAAATAGAGGGGATGGGAGAGGACACATTAGGAGACCCTAAAATAGGGGTAGTAACTCCCCTTTCTTTCTCTACAAAGTGGCATGCTCAGCCACCAAATCCTTCTATCGATGCTTATGCTCACTTGTAAGGTGATTTATACAACTCTAGGAGCTAGAGGCTAGGAGATGAGATGAGAAATAAGGCTCTTGCTCAGCCATAGGAGTGTCCATAACAACTATCTTTGATAGAGGGATAGACTCCTAAATAGGTGTAGGAGGAAAAGGTTGAGAGACAACAAGGGGAGTCAGCTCTAGCACCTCAGTAGTAGATGTCTTCCCATTCACTGCTTTGGGATCAAGATAAGTAGGAGGTTGCGAAGGCCAAGACATAGAGGACTTCCCATGAGGACCCTTCCCTCTACCATATGAATGGGCTTAGGAACCATGGGAAAAATGGGAAGTTTGAATGTAGGATGGTTGGGCTTTCGTCAAGTGGGCACCATAGGGCTTTTCCAGTAAGTGTGGAGTAGAATTCGATGATGTCATAGTGGGGCAAGAGGAAGCATCAATATAGAAAATGGAAGAGGAGGAGGAACCTCGAGAGTGCTTCTCTTCTTCCTTTCTATGCATCATAGCGACATCAATGTCATCTTTTAAAAAATTCCTATGCGAGACAACATAGGGGGATGGAGGGTATCTCACTTTAGGCATTACAAGAGATGGACCATCCTAGGTGGAAGTGGACCAACAGGTGTAGGCTAAAAGTGGTCCAAAGAATAGATACCACATGCAACTAGCAATTTATAGCCAGTGTCATTGATTACATGCACTAAACCCTTATGGATAAACTTCAAAAAATTATGCACAACTGAGTGAACTACATTCATAGCTACTAATTAGGGGATGCCCAACTTCACTCTAAGGAGTTCACACCCTAGGATTGTATCAAAAATCATGTTCACTGACTTAGGTCCAACAAGGACCAACAAGGTGATGCTACCAAGGGGAGGTATGGAAATTTCATTATGTGTACGAATGGTACTTTCAAGAATGTTGTACCCATCTTTATATAGGAAATTGATTAACATAATCTCCTCAATAATACCATTCTCCTAACACATCGAGTCAACAAGAACACCTATCATAGTGTTTCTATTGATTTGCACTGGGATGTAAAGAGGAGATGGCTCTCTATTAAAACACATCAACATGACTTGTGAGATGAAGGTTATACTAGGAGCACTACTTGTAGGTTGCAAAGGGGATATGAAGATTCAAGAAGGAGGCCATCACGTACACTAAAAAAAACTCTCATAGAGCCCCGAAAGGTTCACAATTCGATAGTAACCCAACTAAGGCTTCATTTCATAACACGTTCAAAACCTTCCAACTACACCTACTAGGGGTCATAGGTTGGGTTGTAAGGTGGAATTCCTCACAATAATCAAACCTACAATTCTCCTAAGACACAAGGAAATGACCCCTCAACACTGCTAGATGAAACCAAAATGGTTCACATCGAGTTCACCAAAAATGTAAGAGAGGGGGACCAACCACACTAAGGCTCCAAGTCATGGAGAGCTAAGAGCAGAGATATGCCCTAACTTACCTCGCTCTAATGGGTGTTTAGGACTAGAATCAAGAATGAAGAGCACTCTCAAGTGCTTCTATCACTCTACAAATCTAAAAATTTAATTGGGATTAGATGAGTCAGTTTTTGGAGCCTAAACTACACCTCAAATGGCTCTCTATTTGAGGACAACAACATGGGTCTGGGACTACAGTGTAGTGCATTGGCATCTCTCTAGCATGTCGGCATCCATACGACCAAAAATGTAAAGTATAGTAAGAAAAGCACTAGAAGCTTACTAAGAGACTAGCTACCTATCTTTAAAGAAATGAAAAAAATTATCAACTCACTGAAGTACCAATTCACCAGGGAGCTCCATGGACATATTCACCTACACATAAGAAAGAAGGGAAAATTGTTGGGGCCATATAGAATTTTTCCTTAGTCAAACCCCTGCTTTGGTGTTTCCACATCCATAGATAACTAGAAAATCCACAAAGTGGAAAATATGATAAAAGAAATAGAAATGAAATGTACTGAATGCTATAAAAGATATAAAGCTACACTATCAAATCACAATGTGAAAGTAAAGGATGCAATACTGTGTCCACCCAAAGGTAGTCAAGGCTAATGAAGGGAGAATGTAAAGTAATGAACTTGGAAAAGTCACCACAGCTGCAATGGTGACAAAGGGAGGTCTCATAAGACTCCAATCTTGTAGCTTATGTGGTACAGAGCAACACTTGCAAGGGTGAAGTTGATGAAGTAAGTTGCTACAATGCTCATTGGAGTTCTAAAAATTATAGAGAGAATGAATGAAAATTGGTAAGGAGATCGAATGAGTGTGAAAGAGAGATGAAGTGATAGTGAATGGAATGGATTTGAAAACCAAAAGGAGCCATTTTTAGGTTAGTTGGTCACACAAAGGTGTTACAATTCATCCCCAATAAGGAGTGTAATGTCCTTGCAAAATCCAAATGTAGGAATCTGTCAGGGACAACAACACACCGTGTAGACATCCATGTGTCATGCCTGTGTCCTTGAAAAAAATTCACCCAACAACACACAAAACACATGCCAAGTGGATGCATTTCAGATGGGTGATGTGGAATTTTTCCTTTAGATTTTATTTTCTAAGGTGAGGGTATGCAAAAAGGGAATTTACACAATAGGTGCAAATTCACTCCTATGCATTTGTATTGGTTTTGGTATTAAAGGTATTAAAGGTATTTTTCTTATGTTGGTCAATGGGCTTCTTCCCATTATCTACATATTGTGATTTCTTAGTAGTAGAAAATAGATCTGTGTCTTTGGTGGTTGTAATAGATGTGGTATATATATTTGTAGCAGAGGTTCCCATTTTGATGCATACCTTAGGAGGGAGTTATCTTAGCAGCAAATCTAGAAGCATTTTGATAAAGTACCTTCTGATTTGCAGCTTCTTTCATCTTTTCTATTCTTTTCTTTCTAGCATCTCTTTCAAGCATCTTGGATTTAATTCTATCCTCTTTCTCTTTCAAATCTTTTCTCTTGTTTCCTTCAACTCCCTAAGCCTCTGTTCTTCTTCTTCTTTATGCCTAAGATCTTCCTCTTCTAAGGCTTTCATATCTTTATCTATATCTTCCTCATCTTCCAAGATATCTCCAGACTCACTTGGATTAGGGGTATAAAAATCAAGATTAGTTGGTTCTCCTTCAAGGGTTTGGTGCAATTATACATTAGTGGGTTTACCTCTTGGCTTAAAATGATCACCATTAAAGATAGATCCAAATCTAGGAGTTGAAGGTTCTAAGAACTTATTTTTCTCCTAGAATTCCCACCTATCTTCTTCTCTTGAAACATCAAGTTCATTGTCAAATACTTCCTCAGTGGGAAAAATTCCTTGATCTACATTAGGAACCTCAACTTCACATGCCTCTTCATGAATATTTGAACTCTTTACCTCATTATTGAAAGTATGAGATGCATCAGCGGGAAGTTCAATAGACTTACATAATTCTACATTTTTCTTTGCCCAAGTTGGTTGTTTGTCCTTTGAAAGCTCAGACTCTAGCTTCTACTCAAGATGCTTCTTCGTGTAGCTTTTGGTCTTTCTCATGATTTCAAATTTATTTCCAAAATTCTCTTTCTCACTCCCTCTTTGGGAAATTATTCTTGCATTGGCACACAAGACTTCAGATTCACCACCTAGGATACTGGGAAATAGAAATTGATCACATTTTGGGGTTGCACTTGAAATATTAGAGAAGAATTTAAACATAACCCAACACAAGATGGATAAATGAAATACAAGAACAATAAAAAACTTAACTCTGACTATAGTAGATCTAAACTGGATATGTTAGACTAGCAATGTCTCCAAAAGAGTCAGCAATTTGTTGGTTATTTTTTTAGAATCAAACATGATCCTAGCCATTATCTATGAATTTTCCAAAATCCAATAATTAGTAATGGTTAGGATTGGAAAACAAACAAGTAAAGGGTTGTCAGACCTTTACTTCTACACTTTGGGCTCTATGAAACCCAAGAGGATAATCCTAACAATGTTTATATGTTACTCTTGTGCCATTTTATTGTGAACATTGAAATAAACAGATAATTCTCATATAAAGGCTCAACAAACATAATGTATCAAAGAAATTGGTTGCTTCTAAACAACATTTATCATTCAGATCATGAGAATAGTAAAACTAAACATAATTGTAACCTATTTTAAGAATTGAAGATATAATTGTAACATGACATCAATTAAGCTTTGAAGATATTGCATTATAGTATTTCAACATTATATCTCAAGAACCACTTCTTATCAAAGTCCTAAAACTCAATTTAACATAAAACAGTAGCTTCAATCAAGCATTTACATCAATTCTTTGAATTAACAAGCAAGAACAAAACTACACATCTACTAGAAATCAATGGAGACAAATAAGATAACCCTTGATTGTATTATTCATAGCTTATGAAACAAGTACATAGAAGAGAAAATGGCTTTGAATTTGCACCATTCTATTCTATATTTCCAGTATCGTTATCAAAGTTACATATGCATTATTAGACTCAAACCTAAGACTTAACTGTAAAAGGCTTAGTATATTCTTTACAATGTTCTCTTTGTGATCAATTGCAAAACAACAAACCCCTTACTTCTGTCCTTGAATTCATTTTTATAGAAATGAAGGAGAAAAACAAGATTCAGGCCAGAAAGTATGCGTGTCATTATCTAATTGGACCGTTACAAAATACATTCCCTTTATAGTTATATTTGCATTTGTAAATGGAGGGAAATGTACATGAGACAAAAATTATTTTCATTTGTTGAAGGAGATCCAGTCCCACCTTCCAAAAGGAATCTTTGAGTGAAATTAACAATATCCACATGCCCCCAAAAATGTGTCCATGTACACCAAGAGAAACTTGAAGGAAAGCATAAAAAAATAAAATAGAATAGACTAGGAAGATATCCACGTTTGCAATCTTGTCATCAATTTCAAATATTGGAGAGAAGACAATATATTATCTATTCTTTAACAAAATCCTAATTTGTACTAGTTTTAGGCTATGCATTGTGCTTCCCCCATCTGTTATTCACCATGGTTGTAGATTTCCAGACCAAAATTGCACTCACCATCCCACAAATACAACTCAATCCTATAGTTCATCCAAATACTTTATCCTCTGGGCTTGGAATTCCTCTTCAATGGGCTAATTGAAACCCTTGACTTTATTAGCCTTTTGTCTATAGGGTGCATACTTGGTAACAACCTAATTTTCCTCTTTATCAAGCTATGTGAGAACAATTTCTACATGGTCCAACATGTCCATATTCTTCTTTAGCATACCCATATCATGCCCTTGACAAATCAAAGCAATTTGATTTGAAATGACATCATTGGTTTCTTTTCTCTATTCCTACAGGGTTTTGATGTTATCATCATCCTTTAAAATAGATGTAAGGAG
The DNA here is from genome assembly GCA_007258455.2 of Sequoia sempervirens. Lineage (NCBI taxonomy): Eukaryota > Viridiplantae > Streptophyta > Pinopsida > Cupressales > Cupressaceae > Sequoia > Sequoia sempervirens. The sequence goes on from VDFB02281492.1 coordinate 392,106,413, forward strand.
ACCATGATGTGATTCATGAATTTTTTTTATCAATTCTCTTATCCTAGTCTCCAAAGGCTCTATATTCCCCCTGAACTCCTAAATTTCATTTACAATTTGAATGGTGGGCTTAAGCTTTTCAGGATTGTTAACATCTTTCTTGGCTCTAATAGACATCATTCTCAATTCCTGTAGCCTGGGGATCCATGTCTGCATAAGGGGAATGGATATCTCTTTGTCAGTATAAAAATAATTTATAGAAAAATTCATAGACAAATAGATAGCATGAATGCTATTCAGTCTGTTATTAACCCCACTAGTTCAATGCTCTAAGACTATAGTGAAAATCTTCATATTATTGACAAAAATCTACCTACTGTGCTTGTCATATGTTTCTTTATAATCCCTTAACTATTCAAGAAATTCCTCTTTGTTGGCACCTTCCTCTATCTATGGTGCTTCTGATGTGTTTGGATCCACCACTAAAATGGGTACAGTTCCTATATTACAAGGCATAATTTCCCACGAGGAACTTATTGAAGGGGTGAAATTAGTATGTGTTGGCTCATGTGAAGTGGTAGGAGAATCAGTGCTAGTCTGTGTGTGTTCCTTTGACTGCAAGTTTTGTAATTTCTCCTTTAATAGTGCTAACTTTGTTTGTAACTACATTTTTTGTTGTTGAACTTTTCCATAATCAACCAACAAGTCATTGTATTACTTCCTAAAATTTTCCTTTTCTACAGTTATTGACTCCACTATAGCTTTTGTAAATTGAGCAACATTTACTAACATTGTTGCTGCTTCAAGAGCTAATGTCTCTAACACTCTTTATTATCAAGCCTCCTCTATAGTTTGGTGTAGGCTCTATAATGTTAGGCTTTCTAGTGCTAGGGACTAGGGCCCATATAGCCAATGTATCCCACTACTCATTGAATGAAGATCCTTATAATGCAATTATATCTTCCTCCTTTGAGTTATAGAGAGGTCTATCACATCTTTTTACTATATTGAAGGAAATGGTAGAAGATAGATCCCATTCTGGAAACAATAAGACACCACTATTTCATACTAAATCCTTACCCTCAACCGCAGTCATTCCATGAAATTTAGCTTTCATTTCTTTTAACACCTATTCTTGAACTGTTGCATCAAGTAACTCAGGATGAAGACTTCTTTGCTTAGCTACATCCCTGTAAGAAAATTCAATGAAAGCTTGAGATTTTATAAATGAATCATCATCCATGAAGCTTGTGCTTGCTTCCATCTTGACATGTTCAATGTTATTGATCCTAGTAAGGTTAGCCTTGCTTAACCTCAAGCCCAACTATTGTTGCACAATCACTATTGGTGCAAGAGGAATTCCCTGTTGAATTTCTTCTTCTAACACCCAAATATCTTCATTAGATTCATCACCATAATCCACCAAGCCTATTGATTTGACCTTTTTCTTTTTCATTGGTGTCTCTTTTGGTGGTGATTCATGTTGTGGTTGGGAATCAACATCAACAATTTTAGGTTCAGATGACCTTGGGGGAGATGGTGGTGGAATTTTTGGCATTGGAGAAAGAGCTCTCTAGTCCTCTTGTTGAGAGGAAGTAACAATTGCATCTTCTTGCTTTTGTTTGTTCTTTCTCCTTATAAAAAAATTCCATTTTATGTTCCTTAGGAGGCTAGTATGTAGACCTCTCCTCCATAACAATGATTTCTCCTCTACCCTATTTTTCTTCCATAGGGGCTTTCCCTTTATCTTGAATTATCCTTTCACCTTCAAGGTGACCAACCACTATCTCAAATTTTAGGAACACATTTTCCATTCTCTACATTACATTGGGGATATTTGCGAGAGCAGTGAATTCAAGGTCCTTCTCCCTTACTTTCCTTTGCATCTTGTCAAAATAAATCCATTTTTCTTTTCTATCCTCTTGCTTCAAAAGATAAAAAAATGTTTCTTACTACATCCTTTGGGTATTTGAAAATGTGTTTGAACTTGGAGCTCCTATTCCTTATCTTTAGCCATGCTATGAAACCTTCAGGATCATGATGTTCTCTAATCCCTACTCTTCTCATGCTATACATTTTGAGTATATTATTTATCTTATTCTAACCATCCTTAATCATAACAAACTTAGAGAAGCATTTGTACGAAGGGAAGAATGTTACCTTTCCTTGATCCTTCAAATGTTTGTTCTCCACACTTCCCAACTACTACATTACTTCAAGGAAACCAATTATTTTAGGCACAAATTTTGATAACAAGTGAGGTGAGATAGTGGTACCATACACTCTCAAGACAATATATGTGGAATAGGGGATGACATCCCCCCAATTTTGATAAACCCCCAACTTATGCCTCTTGTCCCTAGGTCTCAATAGATCATGCAAAGCCTTGGGGATCATTGGAATAATCATAACTAGAGCTCTTCTTAATTTAGAAGAAAAAAAATTCTAAAAAATCACATAATCAAATTCCCTATCATCCTTATCCAGGATAGTGGTCCAACACTAGACAAACAATTCCAAATTCCCTTCCACTCTTTCTAGTTTTATTTTCTTCTCAAAGTAAGTTGCACCCTTAAATAAAAACATGTGCATGAATAATGAGTACCAACTGAATTTTACTCCAACCACACCCTTCTTCAACTTTACCAAACCCTCCATAATCATATAGTGTGCAATAATAGGGATGGTAGATATGGACTGCCATATACATCCATGCCATGGGCATTCCAATGACTAGGTCTTAGCCAATAATTTGACAAATGGAGTAGAATTTTTTCTAAAAATATGGGACAAAATAATGAACTGGATATGGCTCTTTATCAAATGGTCCCAATTTAACCCTTCAACCCCCAATTTCTACTCGACATTTTGGCAATATATGGGCTTTGAATGAATGCTTTGTCTTCTCATAGTCTTCCCTAAATAGTTTCTCAGTAATAGGGACCATATCCTCACTCCATTCAGTGAGTTTGAAAACATGAGCAATTTCCTCCCTAGTGACCTTCACCATATTTAGATCCTAGTGAAGATGTAAGGTATTGTTCATGATTGTTGGAAGCTATGATATCCAAATTTTGGGTTTCTGGATCATTGTACAATGCAAGTTATGTTCACCAGTTGTGAACTATGCTTTTTTTGTGTATCTAGATGGGGTCTAGGAGAAATGTTGTTGCTTTGGATTTCTTCTTGTTCAAGTCTTATGAATTGCGGTTCTTAGGATAAGTTATTGAGGTAGTGTTCAAGTTAATTTTGTTATCTAGAAAGATTGGATCACACTAAGGTTGTGTGTGCTTAATTGTTTATGTGTTTTACATTGGTTTGGATGACCTTGTGTTTAACACTACTTATGAAGTTTATGGAAGCATGTTGAATTCTATGTTTGGGTCACCCTCATTCTAATTCCAGCGTAGAATATTTTGGCACTGACCTAATTTTAATTTGTAAATGAAAGTGGTGTATGGCCGACTTTGAATGTGTTTCAAAGTTGAAGATGATATAAATATGAGTTGAGATTTTTGTGAAAGATTAATGTAAACAAGATAGACGTGAGAAAGATGTGAAGCAATGTGTATGTGATGTGAGTTTGAGTAGATCATTGTGAAATATAATTGTGAGTTTTTGGAAGCAGTGAACTAAAGGTGTACTCTATCATTCAAGAATGTTTTCAAGTGTGTGAGTGAATTGTGGTGGAAATATCCATTGCATTGAGATTGTTTTATCTCTATAACAAATCTCTTCTATCTTCTTTGTAATTCTATGGTAATGAGCCCTCCGAGTGGTTAACCCTTGTTGGACAGTGAGTCTTGATCCAAATAGTAAGTCCTATTTTGGAAATGAGCCTTCTCTGGAAATGAGCCTTTGTATTGAGTTTTGATATTCTCTATATTGTGAGCTAATCCTAACCATGGTTTTACCCTTATTGGGTTTTCCATGTAAATCTGGTGTTATTGTGTGTGATTTTTTTAGTTTATGCTTTTGCACTTAATGATTAATCACATCAGCAAAATAGAGGATTTGTGAATGATAATTGATCTAATGTCTAGTGGAGGTTCTTAAGGGTTAAAATGTGTTACAATTAATTCACCCCCACTCTTCGTTGTCTTGTTCAACAATATTCACCATATTTTTTCTTACAAACAATGTCTTATTTTCAGCTTCAATTTGACTTTTCAATCTAGAGACATATGTTTTAAGGGATTTGATCAAGAGATTGAGATTTCATAGTAGATAATGAATCATTGATACTTGTACCAAGGATTAAATCTTGTATAGATATTATGGCTTCATCCAAAATTTATACATTAGTATACCTAACACTAATCTCATTCTCATGAACACTTTCAATATCAACAATTTCTTGTTTGATTCCACCAGCAATTGGAGGATTGTTTGTGACTTCTATCTTTTTACCTATTCTCTTAGAGCTACCAAAGCCTTTTAACTCACCTTTTTCCTTCTAGTAACTTCAAGATTGCTCAAAAGAGCTTCTACATAGCTAAATATTTCAGCCTATGATACTTCATAATCCAATTCTAAGATTCAAATGGTTCTAGGTTTACAAGCTTCAATAAAGAAAAGGTATGTGGAGACAAGAAAGTTAATATGTTTTGAATATATTCTCACCACTTCTCTAGGAATCATCATTTTCTTATTCATCCTACTATGAAATACTCCAAAGAATGTTGCAAGGGAATCTTACTGAGCATTCATACTTCCAAGTATTTTCATGTACTTTTCTATTTGATGTGCAATTGGATCAACATTTGTCCAATTTACCTATCCAACCACTAGTATTTCTTTCTAGAAGTAGAGAAAAAGGAAAAATACCACAATTCCATATTGGAATGTATACTTCTTACTTTTCTTAATGTCTCTTAGGTTCTCCATTAATTATTGCTAGAGCAACTCACAAAGGTCATAGTCCACATTATTCTCAAACATATCAATAGCCATATGAACTATAATAGGAGGGACAAAGCCTACATTGTTTGATTGGTAAATTTTCTAACCAATAAGTGCAGTTTCAAATCTAACCATAAGGTTTGTAATAGAGTTCATTGTAATTTCCTTTTGTTCAAGAATGACACTTGTTTTCTCCAATATATCCTTTATATTGATTGTATTTTGATCAAGAACTAGTCTGGTGGACCACAAATTGGTTACATCCTTAGTTACTTCCATTGTTATTGAGTGAGGTCCATCAATCCATATGGATTGGTCATGAATTCTACTCAGTATAGTTTTACTTCTTTTGATTCTCAAAATTCAGAAACTTTTACCAGACATCCAATCTCTTTTCACTTAGGGGTTTTTACTTAGGTTCTAGGGAATCATCATCTTCTCCAAGCTCATTTTTCCATATAACAGATAACGTACCAGGAGATACCTCTTTAGCATTCTCATGAATGTATGTTCTAATATCCTCAGTAGCTAAAAACCCAATAGGAGTGCCAGAGAATGAACCCAAGGGATCAACTAACAACACTTTAATAAAATGCCTTTTAAATACTAGTTGCGGTCTTTGTGAATTGTCTACTACTTTTGGTAATTCCATTATATTTAAATTTATTTTAGAGAATTTTTTTGGAAGGAAAAAGAAATGTACAAAATCAAAAATACCTCTTAAAGAACCAGGGTCTTGATGTTCATCTTTTGGAAGATGCTTCAAGCCCTTCTACACCTCTTTTTCTTTTATTTCTTCTTCAAATTCCTTTGAATAAATGAATTGTCCTTTGCACAAACATATTTAACTCTCTGATTTCACCTAACCCCTGAAATAAATGCTTTAGATAAAAAAGATGGTGTTACTAAAATTGTACACACAGACATGTTTCTATGCTCTACAAATTGCCGCATTCCAATATTTTCTTCCTCAATGTTCTTCCATAGCTTCATAATTTCATCTTCTATGATATATCCTTGTGTTGTATCTTAAGAACTTCATATTTCCAGGGGGTTGTTTGAATTTTGTTTTATTTCTCCTCATAAGCCCATGACTAGGTTTGATTTCCAAGTGAATTATCTACACTAGAGAGAGGCACATATGCATTTGAAGTTCCTAATTCATCTTTGTTCTTAGATTCCTCTTTCTTTCTCCATATCTTATCCATTTCCTTCTTAACTTTAGTAGTATTAAATTTCTTCACAAGTTCATTCCTCTTTACCAAATTTCTTCACAAGTTCATTCCTCTTTACCAAATTAAATATGTCCAGGCTTGTTGCAATCGTAGCATACAACATTTTTTTGACCAAACTAACTTCTATTCAGTCTTGATTTGAATTGGTTAGCCTTATATCCAAATTCATTTCATGTATAATATTATCCATTGAAATATTGAAACATTCTAACCAGTAATGAATCTATTCATCATCTGAATTCTACACTCAATAGCTATATGTCCAAATTTCTTGCATGCAAAACATTGTTCAGAGAAGGATCCAACATTCTGATTTATTTTACTTCTACTCTCTATATCTTTATGTCCAAATTTATTGCATGAAAAACAAATACAATTGAAGGATAAGTACCTTTAAGAATTTGGTTGTTTGATAGGTCTTCCAATATTGCTTCTTTGATTCTTGAACTTTCTACCATTTCCTTGAGTCTTCTTTTGAGTTTTAGCCTTGTTAGGTGTGATTTTCCTTTGAGCTTTGTCCTTCTTCAAGTCCCAAACCACCTTTATCCTTAGAAGGCTTCTAAATTGCAATCATTTCATCAAGCATTGTAGTACTTGCTTTGAATTTTTCCTCATGAGCTCTTATTTTCTCCATATCTAATCTTAGGGTTTCCACTTCTTGTTCAATCTTTGTACATTCATCAGTCTTTCCTTTCTATCTTAGCATTTAGAAAATTCTTAATTCTTTTTGTTTCTTCCACTTACACTTTCAGTTCGGTGATATCTTCATTTTCATTCTCCAATTGTTCATTAACTTCTCTATGTCTTTCTTTGAACTTATTGATTTATTCTCTCAACTTTTTGATGCATTCATTTGCTTCTCCTAGGTTTTCCTTTAGACTTTTGTTCTCACTTTCAAAATTTTCAAGGTTTTCAAGAGTAGCTTTAAGTTCTTTGTCAAACATGCAGTCATCTTCATATTCAATTGCAGAAATTTCTTCCAGAGGAATCAAACACTTTTTGTTATCCATGTGTTCAAAATCCAAGATCTTCCTCAAGCTGTTAAGATTTTCAAAAGGAACTAGGATTTGATACCAATTGTTGAACACCCAGAATACTAAGAAGGGGGTTGAATCTGTATTTAATTAAACCATTTAGTAATAATCCATAACCCAACCAATAATCAAAACATATCTAACTGCAACTATGAATACAAACATGAAATATATTACTACACCATGTAACACATGAACACCAATATTTTTACATGGAAAACCCAAAAGGGGAAAAACCACAGTGAGGATTAGCTCACAATATATTATATTATAGGGGATCACTACCACAACACACTATCCTTATCAAACTCATAGCAAAAACTAGATACAAAACAAAGATGGTTACATATCCAAAGTTTGAAATGATCTAAGATGCACCTTGTGTTGAATTTAGTTCCAATGAAGCTCTGAATACAAGATACTACTATGCTTATTAGTCACTCAAATTTTTCTCTTATTTTGATCTCACACCTCTGAATTCACATGTTGGCATAATACAAGACCTCTCACACCTGATGTACCACTTATCCTCTCTCTTCCATCATCACAACTCAAAATTTTATTACATATAAATACCTGGTTACATCTACATACATCAATTAGGTCTGCCTAATTAGATGTAGCCAAAAATAATTCAAAATAGCTTTCTGGACTTCACACATGATTCAAAAACTTCTTCACACTCAAATAAAGTGTGTAATACATAATTAAGGTCAAAATGGACCTAAAATAGAACCTAGAAACATCTGTATTATATATTTAACCTTAATAACACATATCATGTATTAGGTCAACCATGAATTGGACCTAATAAAAAAACTTTCAATCATACATACACTTCTCCATACATGCAACTTCAAGACCTGATATTTCTTTAGATTCATGCTTAGCCAACATTATTAAGTCTATCTTTAGAACCCCAACACAACAACATTCTTTTCAAATAAATTCAGAATCTCCACATTGATATATTAAATAGAGAAATAATTGTGATACACAGAGCTAAGCTCTGCCATACATATCTTCCAACATATTTCACAAAACTTCATAGAATCTTGATTTTTACTTGAATTTGATAGAATTCAAACCATGGTTAAAAATGTGGAGTGAGATCACTTAGTTTGGTGGAGTGTGGACCCAAAAATTGATGCACTAAACCACAAAATAGTTAGTACAAGCTCTTAGCTAATATCATGTACAACCATATTTTCTGAACCAATTGATACTATACACATATCTTCAGTAACACTTCCAAATCATACTAGGATGATCATAATTTTTTTGAAATCAATGACAACACTAGATCAAGTAGTATTATGCAGCTCATGCTCATGTTTCCAACCTACATCATCAATGATAGATGATCCAAAGCTTCTAACACTTTCCCTCTTCCAATAGTAGCGTCAACCTTTTGGGTCTTCAACCACAATTATAAACATTTCATAAATACTATTTTTATTGCTTTAGTGTTTTATTTTTGAAAAAATCTCCATGATCTAACCCCATGCAACTAGTAAGATACAAGGGATCATCACCAAATATTAGACTAGGTGGACATGGATATGATATTATTTTTAATTTACAAAATTGGAGTTTTGACCCCCTTAACCTAGCACCAAGGGTTTACCACCTAAGTATAGGTAAGGAGAGTAAGGGACTAGGTACAAAAAAAATGGTACTATCTGCTTCTAATAGTCCCCTTGCAAAGGAGAATTAGAAAAAATTACATATTAAATTCTATTGGGTATTGTAGGATTGAAGACTTATTTTTTGTTTTGGACTAGATATCATAAAAAATAAGATTAGGACTAGTTCAAATATTTAAGTACAATATTTTGAATTATTTAGAATGTAATAGGATAATGGTAGTAATGATTATGGAAATCCATGGTTTAGTAAAGACAAACTATACTGAGCAAATTAAGACTCCAACTAAGATGAAAATTAGAAAATATAAAACCATAATTAAATGGAAAGATGGATTGAAATAGAACACAATTCATATTTTTTTTCTTTAGAAATATTTTGTTTTTTTAATTTTTTATGGGTTTTCAGACATAATAACTTTTGAGATTAAAAATATTGATATTTTCACCAAATTCTTCACCTTCCATCATGCACAAGAAGTAAACACCATTTTTAGTTCTTCCTTGAGTGTATATGGACCAATCTAATTTTGTCTAATTTTTTTTTTCTTCCCTATCACTTTTATCAATGTGATTATCAATTAAAGCATGAGGTCTTTGACCTTGAATGATCTATACACACTCTCATATTATGTTGGTATATTGTGTGAACCTAATAAACTAGGACTAGGGTTAATCAAACAAAGGTAAGTTTGAGGAATAATCTCTTGAGTAGTAGATCTCATGTCACTAGGATATTTTCCTTGTTGGTTTGACCTTGGGATTGGAAAAATAAGATGATTTCCCCTCTTAAGGGGAGATCTCCCAGATGTTAAGAGTTTAAATTATCTAAACTCATGATGTATCTTGGATATGAATAAAAAAGGATTGTAGGTGTATAGGTGCATGTAAAATGAGGACAAAAATAAAATATGATAGAATCATTGGAACTCATTTTCACATGCCATAAAATTACAAAATATATTTAAATCATGTGGTATCTTTATGATTTATCCAATTTTGGCTTTTCATTAATATCTAGATCTTAAAATTCCTTAAAATTCACCTTTGCAAACCTTCCAAATCCCCATAAACCTTGTTCAGATGTAAATGAAAAAAAATATATTGATCTTAATTGAAATAAATTAGAGCCTAAAGAAGAAATATAAAAATAAAATTCTAAATTTCAAAAGAGAAATCTAGTTGTTGAAATATTATAGGAATATTGATAGATGGAGGTGTATGATTAAATATTTGTACCCTCCAATTGATAAAATAGTTGGGCTATTCAAAGGATGTGATCAAAAGGACAAAAGGGGTCACAATCCATGCATATGATGATAATGAACGAAGTTCACAAGGAACAATCAAGATACCAATACAAGTAGGACTCACTATTGTAGACAACTTGTCAGGTCCTAGATCTATAATTACCTTATAATATTCTCCTTGGTTGTCTATGGATCCATTCTATAAAGTTCATAGCTTCAATGTACCATCAATGTATCAAATTTCCCTATGATGATAAAGAAATCATAGTTCATGGAGGAGAAGTACTATAGGGTGCTCCAAGTTCCTAAAAATTATTAAGTCCCAATACCTTCCTCCTTGTTTGATCCTTTAACATTAGCATCTACATTTGGTACAAAGCAAACTTTTCTTGAAATCAAAGCAAAAATCACATAACTGGGTTGTGGTGAATATGACTTAAAGGATTTTTTATTTGTTGGGAAACTACCATTATATCCCAAAACATATGGTCAACTAAAACAAATTGATAAAGTACCCAAAAATTTTAAGAACACCACATTTGAAAAGTGGGGGGATTTACACAAAGAGATCATAGAAGAAGAGAACATATATGAGTGGATTTATCATGATGCAAAAGAAAAGAAAGGAGAACCTCCAATTCCATTGGATACAAGAAAAAAGGGATTACAATTAATGAAGAGCATGGGCTATACATGAATTAGAGGCCTTGGCTTGAAACAACAAGGAATGTGGGAACCAATAGTCCCTGAGAAATGAGAAAATAATTTTGGCCTTGGTTATACCTTGGAAAAAAAATGTGATCCCTCTCATCATGGATACCTTGATTGAGGAAGATAAATCTTCTTCCTGGTTAAGAACATCCCAATATGAGAACATTGATGACTTACCCTTTTACATCTTAGATTTCTCTGAGCATGCCTCTATATTCATGTTCACCACTTCCTTCTCCTCCCTAGCTTATCAACTAGGACCAACACCATGCAAAAAATTTGGATTCATTTGAAAATGATGAAGCAATTTTCAAGTTCATGGGCATTAGAGATCATATTTTGTTTGGATATCATAAAGTTGGTTTTGACATAGAGTTAAATACACAAGCCTATTTTTGGGATATGAATGAATCTTTCAATTGTGAAAATAAAAAAATTGAAAATCATGAAAAAATCACCAAGTGAAAACCACCATGTGGCACTTTATGATTCTATAATAGTAAAAATAAAGGATGCATCCAATAGTGAAATCCTCTTTGAGGAACCTATAGATGAAGGATTCAATCTCCCCAACATAGAGCAAGAAAGATCCATAGTCCTAGTAGAGAAATCACAACCTATCAATTTCGGAACAAAGGAAGCACCCCAAGTCACTTTCTATGCTTCTTCATTAGATGATGAGGAATAAAATAATTTGGAAAATTTCCTTAGGGAAATAAATGTTTTCTTTGTATTGTTGTATGTAGATATTCAAGGTATAGATACATTATTAGTGGTCCATCATCTCACAATTCACCCAGATGCAAAAATGACAAAACAAAATGTAAGAAAGATGCATCCTGAGATCACATTGTTGGTCAAAGTAGAGCTAAAAAAGTTGCTATATGTAGGGTTCATATGACCAATTGATTATCTAGAGTGAGTTTCCAATATTGTTCTAGTTTCAAAACCCACTAGGGGCATACATATCTGCATGGATTTCAGAGATATGAAGAAAGCTTGTCCCACTTGGATGATTTCTCGTTGCACAACATAGATATCATAGTGGACTTGACAGTTGGACATGAAATTATTTCACTCATGGATGGGTTCTTTGGGTATAACGAGATCATGATAGCTAAGGAAGATCAGCATAAAACTACTTTTACTTGTCCATGGGGGACATATTGTTGGAATGTAATGCCTTTTGGTTTAAATAATGCTAGTGAAACATATCAAAGGGAAATTAATTTAATTTTTCATGAAATGTTCCACAAGATCCTTGAAGACTATGTGGATGACATCTTGGAAAATTAGTAATGAGAAAAAGACACCTAGAAGTGCTAACTCAAATCTTTGATATGCTGAAGAAATATTAGTTGAGACTCAATCCAAGAAAATATGTCTTTGGAGTCATCAGAGGTAAAAATTTTGGGTATATCATATCCCGAAGGGGAATTGAGGTGGACCTTGCCAAATTTAAGGAAATAATGGAAATTGAACTGGCAAATATACTAAATCAGCTTAGAAGCCTTCAAGGGAAGCTCTAGTTAATTAGAAAATTCATCACACAACCGACAAATAAGTTCCACCCATTTACCCATCTCCTTCATAAGGGTGTGGTATACAAATAGGATGATCATTGTGAGTAGGCATTCTAATAGCTAAAGAACTACTTGGAATCACCACTAGTATTAATACCACCAATCATCAGTAAAACTTTGATCTTCAACATATTGAAAACCTTAATGGCATTAGGAGCTCCTTTGGTGTAACATGACAAAATAGGAAAGGAAAGAGCTATATACTACATTAACAAAACTTTGGTAGTATTTGAGCTTAAATACACACTAATGGAAAAAACATGTCTAGAAATTGTCTTTGCATCCAAAAAGATAAGACAATACATGCTTAGTCATGAAGCTAAGCTTGTTTCTAAGATTGATCCACTGAAGTACCTACTATCCAAAGCCACTTGGAGAAATGGGTTAAGGTACTTAGTGAATTTGACATTGAGTATGTTGATCACAAGGAAATGAAAGAACAAGTCATCATCGAATAACTATATGAAGCACAATTATGTGCATGTCATTTCCTAATATTAGAGTTTCCTAATGAGGAAATTTTTATCATAGTTTCAACAAACTAGTGGAAACAATATTTTGATGGATCACATATGCAACATGGATCTAGAGTGGGTATACTATCCATCACCCCACAAGGGGATTACATACCTAAGTCTTATAGATTGGTATTCCCTTGCACAAAAAATATATCATAGTATGAATCCCTAATCATAGGGTTGAGAAATTCAATCCAATGGTAGATTTAGGAGCTACAGGTTCTTGGGAATTATCAATTAATAGTAAGGCAAGTCAACAATGACTATAAAACCAAAGATGATAACTTGATGCCTTATCAAAGGATGATAGATAGTTTCAAGGAGTATTTCAATGTTATAACCTTTGAATAAATCCCAAGGGTTAATAAAAAGGAGATGGATGTTATGACTACCATTGTTTCATTGTTGGATATGCCTTAGAACAACCTAAAATGTGTATTGCTCATTAGATAGCTTCTCGTAGCGACTTTCAATGTTCCAAAATTAGAATTTGTGTTTGATTTTTTTATCTTGGCTCACCTTGGTACCATGAAATCTTCACTTACCTCCATAACGTAAACTTTCCCTTTGACCTCACACACAACCTAAGAAAAACCTTTGTTTGAAGAGCTTCACACTTCACGATCGTTGGTGACACCTTATACTATAGGAGTCTAGATTAGACCTTATTGTGATGCCTTAACTAGGAAGAAGCTTATATCACATTGAAAGAGATGCATGAAGGCATCTATATTGGGTCACATTTGAGTGGCCTTACATTGGATAAGAAGTTATTAAGGATGGGATACTATTGGTTGACTATGAAGCAATATTACATTCAAGTTGTAAAGAAGTGTTTGTAGTGTCAATGATATGGAGACCTCATCCATGCTTCGATTGAGAAACTTCAACCAATCACAACTCCATGGCCATTTTCATGATGGGGGCTTGACCTCATAGGGAAGACTACTCCTACCTCCTTGAATGGGCATAAATTTATATTTACTGCCACTGAGTACTTTACAAATTAGATTGAGGAGATCCCTCTAACTTATATAACTAGGAAGCATATCTCAAAATTCATCTCCAATTATATCATTTGTCATTATGGCGTTTCACAAGCAATTATCTCAGATAACATTACACCCTTCAAGAATCAGGATGTGAAAGAGTTATTTATCCAATTTAATATCATACATTATTTCTCAACCCCTTATTACCCCCAAGGAAACAACCAAGTGAAGGCTTCTAATAAAACCATCATTAAAGTCTTAAAGAAGATAGTCAATAATGCTAGTTGAGATCGACACTTGCAATTGAACCTTTCCTTATGGGTGTATAGAACTAGCATTGGAATGCCTACTAGGGTAGCCCCTTATTCCTTGGTCTACAAAAATGAATCCTTCTTTCCTGTTGATATTGAGCTCAACTAATTGAGGATATCATTACAACACCTGATAATGGATGAGTACATAGTGTCAAGGTTGAATGAGCTAGAATTGTTAGATGAACATTGCTTGGAAGCACTCAATTATCTTGAAGTGTACCAAAATTGACTAAGAAAAGCTATAACAAGAAAATTAAGGGTTGACACTTCCAGGTTAAGGATCTTATCTTGAAATAAAATTAGAACATGCCATATCAAGATAGAAAGGGTCAATTTGAGTTGAATTAGTTGGGAACATTCATTTTCATTAGTTTATCAGCTCACAACACCTAAAGGAGATACCTTGCAGGAACCACTCAACAAGATACATCTCAAAAGGTTCTATGCATAGCCCATGTGGGGTATAAACATCAAAAATCAAAAATAGAAAAAAAAAAGAAAAAAAAGAAAAAAGAGGATACAAATAGTAAAGAGAAAAATCATCCTCTAGCAAAAACCACTTCAATGGAACTTTGGGAAAGTACTATTGGCCTCCTATAATGATCTTAATAACTAAGCCTTTACAAACATGATTCAAAGATTGGACATCTAACTTGAATAGCCATTCCAATCATCATGAAGGTGTATTTAACTTGTTAACCTAGGGATGTGAACTTGAAATTGGTCAGTACAGTATGTGCACTAGGAACTCAAAGTAGCCATTTCATTCTACAACTAAGGAACACACAATACTAAAAGTAAATTGCTTGAAAAGGAATGAAACAAATATTGGACATCAATCAATGACTATGCTAAGCTGAAATGCATAACAAGAATAAGAATCTGAGCAACAAACAAGACACTATTCTGTCTACTTTGGCTATAGGAATAGTCACAAAATGGAATTCTAGTGGCTGTAGGAACAATCAGTGCTAGATTTTTAACTAAGTACTAAACAACAAGTAAAACTAAATGCTAAACTAAGAAGATGGATTACTCACCAAGTGGGCCCCCTTGGATAAGTATCCTCTAAAACTAATGAAAACTCAGGTGCTTGAACTCAAAAATTTATTTTATTCACTATGAATCATGAGTTACAAAAGAGTAATGTATCTATATTATTGAAAATTGGAGAGTGTAAGTACAATATTAAATCGTGCAACTCCTAAAGAAGGAGTATTAGATCATTATTTATACTAACAACTAAACGAGCTAGTCAACTCCACAATTGGGAGGGTGCCATTTAGGGAAAATAGAGAAAATGGAGTGATGGTGGTTACACGTGCATGGAATCTAGTCAAACATGCAAGTCCAAATATAGATTCAACATAGTAGTAATGCTTGTGCATGCTCAATCATTAAATTCCACTAAGACAGTCGCATTTAGTTGCATGAAGAATCTTCTGTCGGCGGCCTCCTTTGACTTGGAGTGATTCCTTTTCTAGGCGTTATGGTGCATGCCCAATTGGCAGTGTCTTCCTCAACTTAACATATTAAATCTACATGGCGAAGTTAGTACACATAATAACTACACATCTATAACCACCTTAAGGAACATTCATTAACCACATGCAAAATCAATATAGATAATCCACCTAATATGCCAGGTGTCATTAAAGATTGTATATATTGGATTAAGTCCAATGTCAATGGTTAGAGGGAAACATTATGAAAATACCAACATTTAACATTAAAGTCCATGAAATCTACCAGCAAATAAACTATAGATTATATCCAAAATTGGACCAAAAACTAAGCTCATCAAGTACCTTGGTGAAAAATTGGCAAACATGTTCCTTGTGTAAATGAGTACCACCTATCATTTGTCAAATAATCTTACCTTCCATTCATTTATGAATAAATCAACATCCATCCATCTTCTATTTGTCCATTCATCTTTACTATGGCTTCGTGTTTAATAATTATCTATTTGGGCTATTTGTTCCTATCCCCATGTCATTCAATTCATCCTATATCAAGGTAACTTAACACTACTATGGGGGCATATTCCTATACATGATCATTAGATTGGATTCTTGTAAACCACCTAAGTCATTTAATACCTTCAAAAATGTCAAAACATTAAAAAAACATCAAAATCCAAAAACATCAAAACATTTGTAAAGTTTCAAATTTCCCAAAACATCCAAATCATTTTGAAATTCAAAAAACATCCAAATCAAGTCAAAACCCGATAAACAAGTCTAAAACATCAAAATTCAAAAATATGTATATATTTCAACTACATTTCCTTTTCACATGTACATAGGAAAGGCCATCTTCAATGAGCCCTCGAGCCTTAGGTCATTCCTTTAGGAGTCCATCATATTAAACTATCTTGTCAAGGTTAGTTGAACTACATTGTATCTACATTGTTGTGTAGGCAAGGCCATCTTTGATGAGCCCTCAAGCCATTAGGTCAGTCCCCCTTAGGTCCTATTCTTGGTCTAACCTTGAAAAATCTAAACAAGTGTAAAACGTCACACAAAAAACCTAAAGAAACTTGTAATATTTAGAAAACTTGAAACATTCATAAAACTTGAAATATTTAAAAATAGCCTCAAAACATCTCAAAACATCAAAAAATTTGAGAAAACTTGAAAAAAAAATCACCCATCCCATCTTTCTTTCACCTGCAATAAATTTCTAATTATAACAAAATTGATCATTACCTTCAACCTTTGGTAGGTCAAATAAAAAAAATATAGCAATTGGTGAAACACAAACTTAAAGTGAAAATATTGTCTCGATCATAGTCGAGCATGTTGGTTAACATTCAAATCAACAACCTTTTAACATTTAGAAAATAAATCAACATCCAAACATGTCTTACAGATATATCTTTCCTAAAATAGACATAATTGGATATTATACAAAAATAATATATTCTTTGGAAAAATATATGAATAGCATTGACTATTTCTTTTTTTGGTATTTTCTTATGATGTATCGTATTGATCAATTCTGATGATCTATTGATGATGTCTACACAATGATTTAGAGAGAAAGGGATGGGGCATTGGTCATTACTTTCGTCTACTATGTTTATTGGATATTCTTGTAATATTACCTAGGAAAATACTTGCCTTGCATGTGTAGGTATAGTCTCAAGTAAAATAATGACTAGGATGTATTAGGTTCTTCATACCTTTTATGTATTAGTCTCCTTAATTTTATGGCTTTATTCTTTCACATGATCAAAAAAAGGTGTATGTATGTCAAGTATGAATAGGGATACTCCTATCTATTTGTAGAGTCAAAGAACATGCATTAGATAGAACACCACCCTAGTTCCTAATACCTCAATGCATTGTGTATATTTTCTATATCAAAAATAAGGATTACTATGATGAAATTAAGCCTAATCTGAGAAGTAAAGAAAACTAATCACTATATCATCATATATCCAATAAAAACTTGAAAAATTATAGATTTATTGGTATACTGATCAATATTAATCATTCATTTTATCCTACCATCCCCTTCTATCTTATTCTTACTAACATATGAGTATCATGACAACAAAAAATGCATGCATCCACCCTGCATCTAGAAAGCGTTAGCATACATCTCATAGCACACATCTTGACCATTAGTCACATGCATATCAAATAATAGGCATCATAATAAAATAAATATCCAACATCCATACATAACATTTGCATCCATCCATACATACATAATGCATCCATAATCATAAACATATGCATAATGATGTCCATACATCATACATCATAAAAATCAACACATGCAATGGTCACATCAAGGGTTGCTCATCTCATATATATAAAAAATAAATGTCATGATACATGTCAAGTGTGTGATATATCTCAAAAATATACATGAGGCTAAAAAGAGTTGATAAATGAATATACATGAAGTCTATATCAAAATTTGAATCTAAAGTACTTGTAAAAGAGCTAGCTTTTATTGTTCTGGCCCTCTCTACCAACAAAGGGTTGGTGTGATGGTTGTCTCTCAAGTTTTCCACCTATATATTATGATTCTCCTAACTGACCATGTGACTGCCCCACAGAGCCCGAAATTGACCTACTTGGTGGTCCCATGGAATTCCTCTATGACTAGGGTGGATGCCTCCTATGAGTTGGGACCTACATTAGGTAGATGGTCTTGTAATAAAACAACTCATCATGTACAATCCTCAACTCCTAGGTATACCTAGCCAAGGGAATGGTATGTCCTTGTGCCTCCAATTGTTGGCAATGAGTAGTCTCTTGAGCTAGTTGATGCTCTAAATGATGCCTCTCACTATCTCTACATCCCTCTTCTAGGTATACTAGTCTAACTGTACCTAGAGCTAGTCCCAGTCCTTGTAGGCATCATCCCTCTTTGATAGTTGTAGCCAAGTTAGCCTAAAACTAGTGAATGTCTATACCTGACACATGTTATGCCACTTTCTAATATTTCTATTGATCTTGTTCATGCACTAGAGGTGTTTCATCAAGACCTCTCTGCTAATCCTAATCCTATTCTGGTACCCGTACTTGTACCCTATTAACCTAAAGACCCTCTACTTGGGTAGCTAATATTTGCCTCCTCAACCTACTAGACTGTCATATTTGTCTATAGGGTGTACCTATTGGATAGTAAATACTAATCGTCTCTAAGTAACAAAACATGTATCATACTTAGTGATAGTGCCAACATCTACCAAACCTTTGACGTTATCCCAGGGAAAAGGAACAAGTTGATCAAAATATGCAGTGGTTATCTATACGTATGTCATCAGGCCCTGTATCTTTTCTCTTGGTGAGTGTGAGAAAAGACAACTGTATAATCCAGATGAGAATCAGTTTGAGCCTCTCCAGACTATATCATGCATCAATTTAGAAGGTATCATTCAAGGATGGTGGTGGTCTAACCAATGAGCCATCTAGTTTGACGGTAGTAGAAAAGGTGATCATGATAATCAACCCAGGCCTCAACTCCTAGCCACAACCTCTAGGTAAACTCTACCATGTCGTTGATCACATGCCTCCAATAATAAATCTCACCCATGTGATGGTGAGTCAGAATACCCTCATATTTGAAGAAAAAAGGCTCCTCAACATGTTGATATAATGTACAAATAGGAAAAAGAACAATAATATGCTCCCATGCCCAAATATGAAGCATGGTATAGCCTACAGATAATGTTGCACCACCTGATATATGACATGGTGCATATCATGGTAAAGATTCAAAACAATACATGGGCCCCATACAAAGAAAACCCTATTCTCCAACATACTCTCAAGAATCACACCCCATACGATATTGAACAACCTAGACCATGTTTCTATAAGCAATATTTCCATAATAAGGTCAACTAGAAAAAGTGTAATTTCATTAGTGTTGTTAATGAAGGACCTTGCAAATCAACCTAACCTTCAATCAACAAAATTTATTGTACTCTGAATACCCACAAAAGAGCATAACCACCTCAAAAAAATCATATATAATGCATTAACCATGAATAGGGACCTTGAGGATGCACCATACATCCTCCAAGGTGATGGTAGCCTCACTATTCAAGAAATGAAAAGATGATATATCTAAATTCCATCGCTCTACAATAACAGTAATCAAGGTATAGTTAGCATAGATCTCAGATATATGTAGAACATGAAACAATCCTAGGGCATGAAAAAATATGGTCTCCTCTGGACCAAAGCTTGCCATATACTCCAATAGAACTGATCTACACTCTCAGGAGGTTAAGGGATGTAACTCAACCTACACACACAACATGTACAATGTCAAGTTTCAGAAAATGAAGCAAAAAATCTAAGTCAAAAATTAAAAAGAACAAAAGTGTGCTTTCATACAAAAGGGATTAACTATCAAATTACATATGCATGACTTTAGTGCAAAAGCATGGGCTTGTTGAAAAAGTACACATTGTTGCAAATTTACAATCGTGTAGGGTTTTTTAAAAAGTGCATTAAAAAAGTACATGGAAAATACAGTAGTGCAACAATATAATTGGGGACTCAATGCCTTTGTAGAGCTTCTAGCTTTTTGTACTGACACAGCCACAATGGGAGGGTTCTTAAGGAGAACAATTTAGAACGTGCAACAAAAGTAACACAATGAAAGAAACACAAAATATGGAGGAAAATGCAGATGCAAATATTTTCATTAACAAAAATATCAATTAAATTCGATTGACAACATCCGAGTTAACAGATTTGGCTCACAGGCCTGATATAACATGTTCAATATTACAACATTCCAATATGCTCCTATATGTGAGCTGAACTCTTACAATTCAGATCAATCTTAATCTACTCAATCAACTATCAACTCCCTCTCCCTAATCTAATGATTGATTACAAGATTTATACTATATATGTGATTCTAGAAACATCTGCATCAACCAAAGATCATCACATTATGAAAGGAAAGAAAACGTAACATGTGCATGAATAGGTCAGCCTCAACTTTGAATAACTCTATCAACAGGTGTATAGAATGAAGTTTGGGCCTATAAGGAAGGTTAGGGACACTCTATAGAACACTTAGAATCACATCGTCAAGATCCACAAGTCACAGGGATGATCCACGAATGATCAGATTAGCTGATAGGGTTGACAACTATTCCAGTGTCAGTTCAAGAAACTTACATGAAATTCCAAAAGTGATAAATTGCTGGAAAAAAGGATCCAATAATTCCCAAATCTTGGAATAAGAAAAACGAACATGCCCACGATGTACATAAAGATCCGTAGGGTCTAGTGAGCAAAGATGATGAATCCACATACATGAACTAAGCAAGAAAAAAATAAGAACAAAATTGAAAGAAAATATTTTTGGTTGATGCAAGATTTCCAAGAACTAAGGATTCTCCTGCATCAAACATCTAGGGTTAATGAAAAGTGATTCACTCACCTTGTTGGGGCTAAAGGAAAACCAAGTTGGTCTACCTCAACCTAAGAAATCCAAGAAGAATCCTCAACTGGTCAACCTTTCTGTGAACCAATATCCTACACCTACAAGAACACAACAAATGAACACATTAATAAGATCAAATGCAAGTTAGAATAGAGATTCCTCAAGAAATCCATTTGAATGCAAAAGAAAAGGAATGAAATGAAGAACACAACAAACTTAAAGCTAAGATATCAAATCCTATTCTAAAACAAAGAAAACTCTTAATTTCTTGAGGGAGTTGGTGCCAATTTGATGTGATGAAGATGATTGATGAAAATTCTGATCCATTTTGTTGAAGATTGATGAGTGCTCCAAAATAAAATCTGCATAACCTAGCTATAAAACTCAATGAGATGGATGAAGATTGCTATGAATTTGAGTATAGTAAGTTTACTCAAGTTTTGGATGATGAAATGAGGAGATTAGCCTCTTATTTATAGAATTTCAAGTTGGAATAATGCCCAAAAGAGAGAAATGTGGGACTAACAATCAACAAATGGCAAGGTGCCACTTGTCAACATGTTAGTGGATAGAGGATGTGCAAGTTTTGAAGAATGTGTCAATAAATGCATATATTTAAAATTTAAGATTGTTGAAATGACATGTAAGAGGGAAAGAAGGTGCATTAAATGCCACTTGGATCAAGGAAAAATGACCTTTTAGGTGGATTAAATGCTTTGTTGGAAGGACAAAGTCCATTTGAATTTTGAATTCAATTTTGAGGAATATTCCTTTATTATGCCTTTTGAGAGAAAATAGAGATTTAATAAATGAATTAAATCTATTTTCTTGTGCAAGTTGCAAAAGCTAGAGGATGCGACATGAGAGGAGATTAAATTAATCAAGTTTAATTAATTTAATGAGAAATCGAAATGATGTGACATATTGATTTAAATTTATGGATTGATTTAAATCAAATATGAGAAGAATATGATTTCAAAATTAATTAAATAAATATTTTTGTTTTATTTAACCAAAGAGATGAAGTTAGATTAAACTAAATAAGGTTTTAATTTATTTAATTTAATGGATGGAATTTAGAGATTTAATCAAATAAAATTGATTATTTAATTAAATAGGGATAATTAGATCAGACTGATTGATTTAATTAGCAAGAAAGGATGACTTAACTAGATAAATGATTTATTTAATTAAGAGAGGAACATTGATGAATTTAATCAAATAAAGGTATTCATTTAAATGGTTAGACCGAGGGATTATTTAGGATGAAATGGTGTTAGTGGTCGGGATTAGATGCACAATGTCAATCAGTACATTTTCTATGTCTACACTTTCCACTTCACAAGATATTCTTTGTATTGTCTTCCACAAATCTTCCTCCCATCTCTGACATCCAAAATCTCTTCAATCTCATCTAACTATTGTTTAGGAAACTGGTTTTTCAATCTTACTTCACTGTCTTCTTTGAATTCTACTTCATGGTACTACTGCAGGTCTACAATGTTGAATATATGTGATATACACATGCCATCCAATAACTCTACTTCATATGCATTTCCTTAGTCCAATTTCCTGAAAATCCTACAGGGTCCAAACTTCCTCATCTTTAGCTTACTATATGGTCCAACTAGAAATATTTCCTTTCTCAAATACACCATCAGCTCATCCCCAACTTCAAACTCCTTATGTCTCCTCTTCTCATCTGCCTTCTCCTTATACTTCTTTTTCATATCTTCAAACTATTGTTTCACTTGAGTATGTAATTTCTTCATATGTTCCACAAATTCCTCTGCTTCTACACTCCATTTACCTTCCATACTGATATCTCTCAACTCTGATATAACTCTAGGATGAAGTCTTGTAATAATTTCAAAAGGTGTCTTTCCTGTACTCTTGTTTACTAAATTATTAGAAGAAAAATCTTCTTGTGCAAGGACTAAATCCCAACTTTCGGTTTTCTCTCCAAGCAAACATCTCAAAAAATTACCTAAACTCTTGTTCACTACCTTTGTTTGTCCATCTATCTATGGGTGAAAAGTAGAACTAAACTTCAAATCTATCTTCAACTTCTTCCAAAGTGTCTTCCAAAAGTAACCAAAAAATTTTGTATCCCTATTTGAGACTATACTCCTAGGTAATCCATGCAATCTGACCACTTCTCTGAAAAAAAAATCTGCTACATTTGTTGCATCTATTGTCTTCTTACAAGGTATGAAATGTGCCATTTTAAAAAATTGATCAACCAACACAAATATTGAATCATTACCTCTTTGTGTCTTCGGAAAACCAAGTATGAAATCCATACTGATATCTTCCCAAGGTCTCTTTGGAACTATCAAAGGCTTATACAATCCAACATTCTGACTACTCCCTTTAGCAACTTGACAAACTCTTCAACTCTACACAAATTTCTTAACATCCTTATGAATCTGCAGCCAAAAGTAATTCTCACTTACCAATGCTACTATCTTATCAGCTCCAAAGTGTCCTGACATTTCTCCACTATGCTTCTCCTTCACCAAGTTATCCCTCATTGAACTCTGAGGTATACACAACTGATTTCCTCTAAACAACATATCCTACTAAATGAAATAATCGAACCATTGAATTCTATCCTCTGAAATAGGTTCTTTACAAGCTCTCCAAGGTTCTACAAAATCTAGATCTTCCTCATACAAGTTCTTTAGTTCATCAAAGCCTAATACTCCCACTCTCATCTTTTTCAGTAAGTTCATTCTCATACTCAAAGCATCAACAACTCTATTTAACTTTCCACTCCTATGCTTCAAAACAAAACTGTAACTCTATATGAACTCCACCCATATCATGTGTCTTTGATTCAACTTACCTTGATTGTTGAAATATTGCAATGCTTGATGATTTGTAGAAAAAAAACTCCTTAGGAAACAAATAGTGTCTCCACTTCTTCAAGGCTTGAACTACGGCATAAAATTCCTGATCATACACTGAATATCTTCTCCTAGCATCATTCAATTTATCATTGAAATAAGCTACAAGTCTCCCTTCTTGACTCAATACTGCTCCAATTTCATTTCCACTTGCATCACAGTCTACTTGAAATACCTTATTGAAATTTGGTAAATCCAACACAGGCTGCTCAATCACCTTCTACTTCAACAACTCAAAACTTTGGTTTTCTCTAGACATCCATCTAAAATCCTTCCTATCTCCTCTCATTGCTTTTTTCATAGGACTGCAAATAGAACTGAAATTCCTAATAAACTTCCAGTAGAAACTAGCCAATCCATCAAATAATCTTACCTCTCCAATACTATCTGGTGTAGGCCACTCAACAATTGCTTTCACCTTCTCAGGATCCATCTTCAATCCATCCACATATATCACAAATCTTAAATATACTAACTCCTCCTTCATGAAACTACAATTCTTAATGTTTATCAACAACCTCTCTTCTCTCAACCTCTGCAAAACTTGTCTGATATGCAACAAATGTTCTTCTCTACTCTTACTAAAAATCAAGATGTCATCCAAGTAAACAATTACAAACTTACCCAAGAATTTATTCAATACCTCGTTCATTAGCCTCATGAAAGTACTCGGTGTATTTTTCAATCCAAAAGGCATCACCAACCACTCATACAATCCTTCATTTGTATTGAATGTTGTTGTCCACTCATCTCCTTCTCTAATTCTGATATGATGATATCCAGTCTTCAAATATACCTTTGTAAAGTATTTAGCTCCACTCAAACAATCCATAATGTCATCCATCTGAGGCAAAGGAAATCTATACTTCACTGTGATCTTGTTATGGCTCTAGAATCTATACACATCCTCCATTCTCCATCCTTCTTAGGTGCTAGCACAACAGGTATTGCACATGGACTTAAGCTTTCTCTAATCAGACCCTTCTTCAATAATTCTTGCACTTTTTTGTTCAACTCTTCATTCTCTCTCAGTGTCATCTAGAGTGCTGATTTGTTAGGAAAAATATCTCTAGGAATCAGATCCATGCAATGACTAATACTCCTCATAGGTGGTAATCCATCAAGTACATTCTCTGAAATGATCTCCTCATACTCTGTCAACAATTCCTTTATCTCTTTTGGTTGTTCTTCTACATGCTTAAAATCTTCAGTCTTCTTAGGAACTAAGGCATAAAACGCATTCTCATGTCTCAATCCATCAAGGAATCTCCTTCCATCAACCAAACAAACTCTAGTACTCATACAAACCTCAACTATAGGGACATCTTCCAAAGGAAAAAAAATCTACTTCATCCCATTAGCAACGATAGCATATATATTCTTCTTTCCATTATGAATAGCTTGCCTATCATACTGCCAAGACCTTCCCAAAAAAAGATGGCATACATCCATAGGAATAATATCACACAAAACTTTATCATGATAATTTCCTATCTTCAATTTCACCAAACATTGTTCACTTACCAATATATTATGCTCATCCTAAATCCATGCTATATAATAGGGATTCAAGTGTTTCAACCTTTCCAACTCCAATTTAGTCACCATCTCTTTAGAAACTAGGTTCTCATAACTTCCACTATCAACAATCACTTTGCAACATTTACCAACTACCTTGCATCTAGTCTGAAACAAATTCTTTCTCTGCAATGGTTCATTTTCTACTTCACTTTGTAACAATACCCTTCTATTCACCAACACTTCTCTATCTTCCAGTTTATTAGGTGATCTAGCTTGATCTTCCTTAACAAAGGTTATCCTCCTATTGTTCTCTGTCTTTCTTCTTATCTCTCCCTGATTACATTCAAATGCTCTATTTCCTTCTCCACCACACTTAAAGCAAGTTCCCCTAAATACTCTTTTCTCCTTATCATCCTTTGTATAACCTTCATTTTGGTAACCACCATACCCTCCTCTTCTATAAAATATTCCATCACCTCTATGATATGAATTATCATTCTTACTAACCTCCTTATCCTTATTCTAATCTACAAAAGATCCCATTCCTCCTCTAGTAAAAGTTCTTCCTCTTTGAAATCTTCCACCTCTTCCCCTCTATCTCTGCTCATTTCTTTTATTCAGCTTCTCTTCTACCTTTAGGGCACACTGATATGCCTCTTCCAAACTCTATAACTTAATCAAATTGATCTCATCCTATATAGATGACCTCAAACCATTCACATACCTAGATACTTTCTCAATCTCATCCTCCGAATGTCTAGATCTAATATTCAACTTATAGAACTCCTTAATACACTCTGTCATACTTGAATCTTTCTTTTTCAGATTTTGCAACTTTCAGAACAAACTAATCTGATAGTCTATAGGCATGAACTTTGTATTCAACTTATTCACCATCTGATCCCATGATTTTATCTTTTCTTTTCCTCTTCTTTTCCTATCTGTCTACAAATGTTCCCACCAAAGGGATGCATGTCCTCTCAAATTTGTACAAGCATATTTCACCTTCTTATCTTCAATGGTACCTTCAAATTCAAAATATTTTTCCATCTCTATAATCTAATGAAGAAATTTTTCTGAATCCAACTTACCATTATAATCTGGTGGATTGAAATGTGGTTTTGTATTAGCTTTGGTTAGGTCTCTTATGAACCTCTCTTCTCCTTGATCAAGACCAGGTTGTTCTTCTCTTCCTCTTTCTTCCTATACTTCTACCACTTCATCACTCATATCATCAACCGGTTGACCTCTTCTCTGGGTCATTTCAACTGCATCTAATCTAGCAGCAATTTCTCTCAACATCTCCATCAAAGTAGGGTTTTCATTTCCACACGCTCCATTTCCTCTACCATTTCTTCTTCCCACCATCTTTACACAAGTCCTCTATAGTTGCAAGTCGAATCCTCAATTTTCCACCCTACAACAAATCTTCAACAGGACTTCACAAACTCTGATAATCTCACAAGGAACAAATCTCTCTCTAATACCAATCTGATGCAGCCAAGGTAGGAGGTTCCTCAAGGAGAACAATCTGGACCATGCAACAAAAGTAACACAACAAAAGAAGCATAGAATATGGAGACAAATGTAGATGCAAGTATGTTCATTAATAGAAATCTCAGTTACATTCAGTCGACAACATTTAGGTTTACAAATTCGGCTCATATGCCTGATATAATATGTTCAACATTACAACATTCCAATATACTCCTATATGCGAGCTAAACTCTTACAATTTGGATCAATATTAATCTACTCAATCAACTACCGACTCCCTCTCCCTAATCTAATGATTGATTACAAGCTTTATACTATATCCATGATTCTGGAAACATCTACATTAGCCAAAGATCATCACATTATCCAAGGAAAGAAAATGTAACATGCACATGAATAGGTCAGCCTCAAATTTGAATAACTTTATCAACAAGTGCATAGAATGAAGTGTGGACCTATAAGGAAGGTCGAGGAAACTCCATGGAACACTTAGAATCACATTGTCGAGATCTGCAAGTCATGGGGATGATCCATGAACTATCATATTAGCCAATTATAGGCTTGATAACTATTTTGGTGTCAGTTTAAGAAACTTCCATGAAATTCTAGAAGCAATAAATTTCTGGAAAAAGGATCCAATCATGCCCAAATCTTGGAATAAGGAAAATGAACATGCCCATGATGTACACAAAGATCTACAAGGTCTAGTGAGCAAAGATGATGAATCCACCAACATGAATTGAGCAAGAACAAAATAAGAACAAAACTAAAAGAAAATATTTTTAGTTAATGCAAGATTTCCAAGAACCAAGGATGCTCCTGCATCATGTACAAAGGCATGGCATCAATGATAAAGGTGCATGGAAACAAAATTTTGTTCTTTTGCTTCCCTAAGTTCTAACCTACATTTCACTAAATGAAAAAATGTATAAGGCATTTCAAGGTACATACCTAGCCACCCAAACTAAGAGGGTGTTGGAACTCACAGACTTGGTTGACTCAATGTCTGGTGTGCACAACAAACTCCATTGCAATAGGTGCTCCAAGTCAACTCTCACAAAGCTCTCTCTAAGGGCTTAATATTTTCAAAAGCAAAGAGTGCAAATGAGCTAGTATTTTCATCAAATGAGCATATATACCCAAAAAACTAGGATTTTGACCTTTCAAACTCATTTTTCTAGCATTTCTATCCATCTAAGTCAGTATTTGAGCCTTTTAGAACTTATTTTTTTGTCTTCTATGCAATAGAACTAATCCTGTTATAATGTCATGAGCTCAACCGAAAATTATTTTTTCACTCAATCTCTTGAGGGGGCATCATACCAGTATTCTATCATCTGTTGGGGCATAGTAGGGCATTAGGAAAAGTTAAAAAAAATTAAATTTTTGATTTAAGTAGTGTTAGTTTTTTTAAGCAATGCATTAGGTCTCTCACTTCAAAGAGGGGAAAATGTAGACATCTAAAAAAATTCCCGAGTATATCACACACCTAATTTTGCTTACTAACACCATTTTTATCATAATTCACTCATTTTTATCTATTTAATTAAATAATGTTAATTGTTCAATTAAATTCACCATTTTCTCCTATTAATCAGATAATTAATATTATTTGATTAATTCACCCCTTTCATTCTAATTTTCATCTCATTTGATTAAATAATGGAAATTATTTAATCAAATCTCATAAGTCTTCTCATTTGATTAAATAATACAAATGGTTTAATTAAATGTCCTAAATCCCACTTTGATTAAACAATTTCTAATTGTTTAATTAAATATTTAAATTCCCCCCACTTCCACAATTAAGTAACTTATTAATTATTTAATTGACTAATTTATTCTAATTCCTCCAATCATTAAAATAATATTCTCATGGAATATTCTTCCAATTTGAATTCAAATATTTCCCTCCACATGGAAATATTTTCTCCATGCTCCTAAAATTAAGGGATTGTATTTTTCTCAATCAATTTAAGCCTTTGATTAATATCATTGATCCATGTCATTGAAAAATTTTAATCCTTGATTTGATCATTGATCCGTGTCATTTCCTCTCATTTAATTATATCCATTGATTAGACAATTTGATCTTAACAATTGATTCCTTCCAAAAATAAAAAATACCTCTCATTTTATATGAATTTGGATTCACAAACATTTTAGAAAACTTACTATATAGGAATTCATATTCATCTTTGAGCTTTAAAGATCATTTGTGAATCAATCAATATCCAATCTTCATCAACATCTAATCCTCATTATCAATTCAACAAAGCTTTGCATAATTGACCATGGATTAGGTTCAAGATGAGCATTCTGCATCAATCCAACACTAATCCCCCAATGGGATTGAGGTTCATATTTCTTAATTAGGCTTTTAATTGGATTAGCTTGGATATTTCATGTTTTCTTTAAGCTTGATTGATATTTGTAAACAATTTCATTGGAATATGGTTTAATTAGATCAATTGCTTTGTTTCTTAGTTGATTCCTAGCCTAATTGATTTGATTAATCTTTCATGTTCACAATTATGTTTCTAATAAGAATATGATATTATATTTGGGAAGAAGTTATAGTTAAATTTTGAAGTAAAATCTAATGAAATCTATAGTTTTGATATCATATTATTTTTCTCAAGGTAGTCATTTTTTTCTAAAAATATGAAACCCATAGCTTTCATAACATCATAATATTATGTTGGTTCTCTGTGTTTTTTTGCTACTACATTGTGGGGGGTTTTTGCTGCTTTTGCGGTCTGTGGCGGGGGTATTATTTGCTAAACATTCTTTTGGATCCTTCTTTCTATGCCAACGACTACTGTGTGAGGGCTGGCGTACATTGTGTTGGGCACAGGTTCCCTCTTACCATCAGGGACTCTTCTTTAGTGTTGTCAAGCTATGTACCGCTTGTCTTGGAGCCTGATCTCCTCCTCTGCCTGCGTGGGTCTATGGTGAGGATGAGTGGTCTTGGGGTTGTTGCTTGGTTGGCCAACCATTTTGTGGGGTCTTGGTTCTTCCCACTGTTGTGTGGGTTTTGTCTATTATGGAGGCTTTTTTTCTACCACTTGGGTGGCTTCTCAGTGGAGGGGGTTAGTTCTTTCCCTTCGGGTTTTTCCTTTTCTTCCAATAGTGACCAGCGGGCTTGCATGCCTACCAAGGTTTTTGATTTTAGTTATTCCATGTGGGGAAACATCCGAGGCTAGCCCCAAATTGGATTTCCAATCAACATGTGGTTTGAAACTTTTGGCGCATGGTGGAAATTTTTTTGACAATACACTATTTTTCATCAGAGACGAAGATGAATGATCTAGGACCCGCTAGTGGTTCTTAGATAACGAAGATTAATGGGTGTTTGGAAAGATGCAAAGAGAGACCAAAATTGATTATTCTGATGGAGATGCTTGTAGATGATATTGAATACTATTTTAGGTACTCCTTTTATTGCAAGTTCATGGGTTTGAGAGTTTCACTGCAATTTTTGTAATCCTAGGCCCAACAGACATGGATGCCGAAGGGGGAGATGGAGATTAGGCTCCTTGCGAACAACTAATTTATGGTCTCATTTTATTGCATGGCGGATCGGAATCAGGTCTTTGATGGTGGTCCCTATTTTTATAACCAGGTGGGATTGTTTATCAAGCCATGGCATGCAGGCTTCAACCCGACTAAGGCACTACCGAGTCAGATTTCAGTTTGGGTTTGGTTGTCGTAGTATTCGGTTGAGTGCTGGCGGGATGATGTGTTGCATTTGGTGGCTTTAATGCTTAGTAAACCTATTGGGTCTTCACAACAGACACAATTTAAAAAGGTAATGACTTTTGCTTGTATTTGTGTAGAAATTGATTTAAGCAAGCCATTACTAGATTTTGTTGAAGTGAGTGTTGGATCCTATACTTGGGTACAATAGCTAGATTATGAAACCCTACCTTTTCAGTGTCATTTTTGTCATGAATATGGTCACTTGCAGCATAGGTTCCCTAGGGCTAAGCCTATGGCACCTCAGCATTCTCAGCCTTCTTGCAATCTGCCTAGAGTTGATAAGGGGAAGGAGCCTATTCTGGGTGATGGTAATGGTGATGATGGTTATGTCCCTATCAAGGCTTGCAATAGGAATCAAGGGTAGAAGTGGACCTTGAGGGAGAGGCAGGACGATGACACTTTTAATAGGTTTAACTTGCTAGATGATCTCAGCCAGTAGGAAATGAATCTGGGGTTGATGAACTT
Source organism: Sequoia sempervirens (assembly GCA_007258455.2). Classification (NCBI taxonomy): domain Eukaryota; kingdom Viridiplantae; phylum Streptophyta; class Pinopsida; order Cupressales; family Cupressaceae; genus Sequoia; species Sequoia sempervirens. Next base: position 392,137,664 of record VDFB02281492.1, read on the forward strand.
GGATCAAGGTACTTTGGGTACAGGACAGGACGAGCCTCCTTTGGAAGCTATGTAGGTTGTGTAGGAGGTTGTTGTTGGGTAAGAGCTCTTTGTCCTCTTCTCGCTTGGGTATTTTGCAAAAGGAACTAAAGAAATGGGTTGGTGAGAGGACCTCCAAGCTAGGAAGGAAAAAGGATATGGATAAGATTAAATTAGCTAGAGAAACTTTGGTGGAGTCAAGATTAGTCAAGACTTTGGATTCACATTTTTCATGCCCCCAAATATGATTGTTCTCTCATGGAATGTAACGGGCTTGAACAGTGGCCCTCAACAAAAAAATTTTCATGATTTGGTTAGGAATCATTCTCCAGATTTTCTTTTCTTCAGGAGACTAAATTATCTGTGGATAACATGTTGGACATGGCACCTAAGCTGTGGAAATATGGTGAATGCCAGTGTATGGGGGCTCTTGGTGCTTCTGGGGGGTGGCTTGCCTTTGGAACCCTCAGAAGATTTTCCCTCTTTGGTGGACGTCCTCTAGATCCTCTATGTCCTTCGTTGCCTCTTGTTTTGAGACTGGTGAGTGTATTCTCCTCTCTAATGTGTATACACCTATTGAGTTTCAGGTTAAACAACTTCTCTAGTCCCATCTTCATTTTGTTCATAGCTTAGCTCCTTTCCATTTGTAGATTATGGCTAGAGATTTTAATGCTATTGTGGAGTTTTCTAAGAAAAGAGGTGGTATTGCTAGGTTGGAGCCTTCTGCTCTGCTATTCAGGGATAACATTTCAGATTTAAATCTTATTGATATTCAACCCAGTAATGGTTGTTTCACTTGGAATAATAGGAGAATTGGTGAGAGTTGTGTTGCCGAGAGGCTTGATCGATTCTTGGTTTCTTGTTATTGGGTTGGGGACTTGTGGTCTACTAGATCTGAAATTCTAGATTGGAGAGGTTTTGACCATTGGCCCATAAAGCTTAATATTATTTATGCCCAAGTGCCTTGTTCTCCCTCCTTTAAATTCTAGCTTATGTGGTCACGAGATTCTACTCTTCGTGACCAGGTGGCTATGTAGTGGAGGATTGGGAGGCCTGCTTTTGGTATGACAATGTACACTTTTTCCAAGCTTCTTCAGTTTTTCAAATATTAGCTTAAAAGGCGGAATCAAAGATGTTTTGGTAATATCTTTCATGATAAGGTTGTTGCTCAAGATGAGTTGAATAATATTATGCAATTGATTCATGAGAATGGGGTTTCTAAAGATCTTCTGAGGGAGGAGGCTAGGAATTTGAAAGTGGTTGAGGAATTGGAGTTGAGGGAAGAGATCTATTGGAAGCAAAAGGCCCAGGTTGAATGGCTGCAGGAGGGTGATAAAAACTATGCTTTCTTCTTCAATTCTGTGAAGGAAAAGAGGCATAGTAATTCCATTTATGCACTGGTAAATGATAGGGGGGATCGTCTTGCCTCATTTCAGGAAATATCTATTAAGGCTTCTCAATATTTTGCTACTTTATTTAGGGAGGATTGGCGGGGGGGCTCTGTTGAGGAAGCACAGGTTCTTTCTTGTATTCCTCAATTGGTCTCTAGGGAGGCGAATGAGTATCTGATGAAAGAGATCTCTCTTGATGAGCTAGAGGGGATTGTGTTTCAGATGAAGAGGGGTGAAGCTCCTGGCCTTGATGGTTTCTCGATTGATTTTTTTCAAGAATTCTGGGATATCATTCAGTTGGATCCTCTGGCGGTTGTCCTTGAGTCCTAGAGGAATCATAAAATTCTTTGTGCCGTGAATTCCACCTTCCTTTCTCTCATCCCCAAGTGTGAAGGGGTTGATAGGTTATCTCAATTCTGGCCTATCTCTCTTTGTAATGTGGCTTATAAAATGATATCTAAGTTAATGGCTGAGAGGTTGAAGAAGTGGCTTAAAGTGCTGATTTTGGAGGAGCATAATGGTTTTGTGCAGGGTCATCAAATTCTTGATGGGGTTGTCATTGCTACGAAAACCATCCATTCCATGGACAACTCCCATCTGAAGGCAATGTTCATTAAGCTGGATATGGAAAAGGCTTATGACAGAGTTAGATGTTCTTTCCTATGGAAGATCCTTGTTTCTTTTGGCTTTGATGAGGAGTGGATCCAATGGGTCATTAGCTGTGTAACGTCAGTATCCTTCTCGGTCCTAATAAATGCAGATCATTCTAAAATTTTTGGTGCTTCTAGAGGTTTGTACCAAGGGGTCCTCTTTCTTCATATCTTTTTCTACTTCTTGTGGAAGGTCTTGGATGATTGTTGAAAAGAAATGTGGAGCTCGGCATCATTCAGGGTTGGTGATGGGGCGGAGATTTTCCTCTGCAATCTCACTTACAGTTTGTTGATGATACTACCTTGATGGGGTTGGCCATTGTTCGGGAAGCTACCAATTTGAGGCATGTGTTGGGAATTTATCTGGTTGCTTTAGAGAAATTGATTAATGAGGAGAAATAATCCATCTTCTTCAATATGCCAGCCCCCATTCAGAGAAGAATTTCTAATATCTTGAGGTTTCAAATTGGGGTTCTCCCTTTGACATATTTGGGTATATCAATTTCTATTCGCCAACTCCCCAAGGGTTCTTGGTAGAATATTATTGATAAGCTCCATGCAAAAGTTAATAATTGGACCCATAGATGGTTGTCTTTTTCTGGGAGGGTTCAACTTCTCAAGTTAGTGGTGCAGGCTCTCCCTACCTATCGTTGCATGCTTCAGGTGGCTCCGATGGGTTTTCTTAGGGAGTTGGATTCCCTTGAAAGGAAGTTATTATGGGCTGGAAGTTTGTCATCTTCAAAGTGGAGCTTGGTTAGGTGGGATGTCATGTGTATCCCAACACAATTTGTTGTTCTTGGTCTTCGCCAATTTGCGTTGTCCAGAGTGGATGTGGCTGCTAAGCTATTCTGGATATGGTGTGTGGAGCAGGATCAACTACGGGCTGGAATTTTATCTAAGTATTTCTCGGGGATTCCTCGGCATGATCTCCCTCGTTACCCTCTTGAGGGGAAAGGATTGGTGATTTGGAACTCTTCAGAAGGGTGCAAAGCTCATCAAGGATGGTTTATTCTGGATTTGCAGAAGGGGCACTAATGCTCTTTTCTGGTCGGATTCTTGGGATGGATTCTCTCCATTGACTTCTCAGTTCCCCAACTTGCTTCCTTTGTGCCAGAGATTTCTCATGGCTCACTGGTCTAGGGTGAGTGACTTCAAGTCTGTCACTTCTTTTGGTCAGTTGGAGGTGGCTCGTTGGAAGGATCCTACGAAGTGGCCAAATTTGGGACTTGTGGAAGAATGTGTTGAGCTTCACAAGATTCTTTGCAGTAGGACTTGTAGTTCTCTTTTGGAAGAGGATATTCTTGCTTGGACCCATAATCCTAAGGGGGTTTATTATGTTGCTTCTAGTTATCAGGTGCTATTGGCTCAGAAGTTGACTGGGGCAGAGGATCATTGGTGGAAAAGGGTGTGGAATAAGCTCTCGTGGCCAAAATTCAATTTATTTGTGTGGACTATGGCATGGAATAGGTGCTTGACTTGGGATAACATTCGTAAACAGGGATTCTAGGGTCCTTCGATTTGTGTCTTGTGTGGGTGGGCGGAAGAGGATTCTTCGCATTTGTTCTTATGTTTCCCCTTTGTTGTGCAACTTTGGCATTGGTGGTGGGAGGTGTGGAAGCTTCCTTGTATTCATGCTTTCTCTTTGGTTGTATTCTGGGATAGTATGGGAAGACCTCCCTCTATGGCTTCCTTTTTGTAGGATATTTGGTATGTGGGCCCTACCTTTCTACTTTGGCAGATTTAGCTGGAGTGAAACCGCTGAATTTTTCATAATAAAAAGCTGGTGGGTTGGAAAGTGTGGTTGCGTATGTTAGGAATGGTGCAAGAGTCAGTTTTGGCTAAGTGTGATGTGGTTTTCCCCTTGGAGAGAGGTGATGCTGAGTTGGTGGACAGATTGGGTCTCTAGGAAATTCATTCCTCTTTTGTCAACTCCAGGAACTGCAAGCTTTGAAAAGAGAGATTTCAATGAGTTGGTAGGTGGTTACCTCCTCCAAATGGATTTTTAAAGATCAATACAGATGGATCTTCTAGGGGAAATCTGGGGCCTGATGGGATTGGTGGGGTTAGCAGGGACTCAGTGGGTTGGTGATTTTTCTGTTCTTTATTCATGAGGGGGTGAAGATTGTTAACTTCATGGAGGGTCTAGTGATTCTTTATGCTATTGAGAGGGCCCTTACTTTGGGATGGTAGAAGGTTATATGTGAAGCTGATTCACAGATCTTGATTAATCTGTTGAATGAGTGAAAGATATTTGATATAAATTGGGAGTTGGCTTCGGTGGTTCAGCAGATTCTCCAAGTTAGTTCTTGGATGGAGGAGGCATCCTTTGTTCACATCCCGAGGGAGTGGAATTGTGCTGCTGACTATTTGGCTAAATGGGCCTCTGAGCATGATAGTGGTTGGAAGGTTGAGGATTGGGATCAGGTTAACCCTAAGCTGCATCTAGATTTGGACCGATTCTTTGAGAAGGATAGGAGGATACATGGGGATACTTGTTTTTTTTTATGATTTGGGGTTGTTTCCCTATTTCCTGGGGCTAGCTCCCTTGGTTTTTATTATAATGCTATTTTCTGATTTCTAGTAAATTTTTTACCTCTTTGTTTAAAAAAAACATCATAATATTATGTTGCTCTAGGTAGTCATTTTTTGATTTTTTTCTATAGTATAATACACATATAGTTAGACAACTTACCATAATTTTATTTATATAGTAGATGTTTTTTTTTTTTTATGTTAATCTTGGCACAAAATTACATTAAATCTATCACTACTTGTTGTGGTATGCAACTGGCATAATAATTTTCTCTATAGATGTATTTACAATAGGATTGAACCTCAATTATAAATATATTAGAATATATATATATATTTTTTTTTGAAAATTTATGCAAATATGATAGTTTATAGTAGATTAGATTTTGTTTGATACCAAGATAAAATTTGATTTACATGTAATATGAAAAAATTTCTCATTAGATTTTTATTTTTCTAATTTGGAGAAAATGCAAACTCTTACATGAAATAAAATGATCAAGCAAAACCAAATATGATACATTATCACATGTATTTGATCACATTTTGAGATAGCTTATCTACTTGTCAACATGCTAAAGCTTATCTTTTTATAACCACATGAAACAAAACCAATTTTACAATTTTAACAATGGAACTCTTCTTTAATTAAAGTAAATATATAATGAATTGAACAAAAATTTATTGAATAAATTTATAAAAAAAAATATTAACTATAATAAAAAGGTATAATATGTTTTACTTCATAATATGAAAAATTTACTACACAACGCAAAATATGTAAAAATAAAATTAGAGAACTTATGACAAGCACCATCAAAAATAATTAAATGTTCTTCACCTAAAAATATTGCACTCTACTAGTTCTCATTTACAAAATATAGGACAAGAGTGTTGAATGAACAAGACAACTGAGAGGGGGGGGGGGAATTATTTGTAGCAAATTAAAGCATCAAACCTCTCAACAGTAATCAAATCCACATGCATCCATTAAACCCTTATTTTGTTAAAGTGATTAAACATGAAATGTAGATAATAGAAACTAAAATAACAACACCATACAAAATAGAACACCATATTTATGTTTAAAATCCAATGAGGGAAAACCACGGTGATAATTAGCTCACAATATAAGTAATTGCAAAAACCGGTACAAGGGCTCATTGCCATAATAGGATGCACTATCCAAAAAGGCTCACTACCACAAAAAAAAATACAAGAAGATAGAAGATAAGTGGAACACAGAGAATATGTTCTCAATGCAACAAGGAATCCACCACAAATGCTCCACCACTTTTGTAGCCTTGTTTAAAATATTTTGGACATGTTCAACTCAATTCCTTTCAGAATCCAAAAACTTGGAATTCGCACTGCTCTGCTCAAATTCGCATCACTCAAATTGATCTCACATCTATCTTGTTTCTCTCTCATATCACAACACCACACTTATTTATATCAACCTCAATCTCAAAATCCTTCTCCAAAGTTGGCATCTAACTATTACACTTACAAATTAAAATTTGGTCAGCACCAAAACATTCCCATGGTGGATAGGAATGAAGGAGACCCATACAAATCCTTAATTAGGACCCAAATAGATCCCAACATACCTCAACATGCTTTCACAACCCTCGCATGTAGTGTTAACACAAGGTCAACCAACACCCATGCTAAATACCATAAATCATTAAGTACATGCTTCCTTAAATTAATCTGAAACTTCCAGAAAACATAATTCACTTGAACATGATCTAAAATAATCTTCAAATCATTTGAGATCCATCAAACACTTTTTCCAAGTTCACATCATATAAATAATTCAACACAAAACATTTGATAAGGCTTATTTTCACACTAATGCATAAAACACACACTATATAGTACCAAATCAAGTGAAACTTTGAACTCTAAAAGATACAAACATTATAAGAAACTTCACAAATCTGCACAAATTTAAGCCAAACTATGGAGAAATGCAAAGAAAATACATTTCTCCTAGGCCACAAAAAACATCACTGAAAAAATGGTTCACACAGTGGTGAAGCTATCTCATTCTATATAATAATCTAGAAACCTAATTTCTAAATGTAGAAACCTATACCAACCTTGAACAACATATCAAATTTGCATAGGCATAGTATCAACACAGAAGAAATGTGGAGCACATCTTGGAGCACATTCTAAACATTTGCACAACACTATTTTCTCTGTTTATCAAACTTTCTCAAAAGCACTTGGAAACCAAGTACTAGAGAAATCATCTCATCTCATTACTTCATTCCAACTCATCTTCAAACATTGAAATGTAAAGATAGCTCCATGTACCCATAACACTTTCTGAATATCTCAATTACATATGCACAACCTACAACATCCTGTTCTCCTCTTTTTTTTCACAATTTTCTTGATATCCTTAACATCTTCATCATGCAATAAAATTCATTAGCATGCAGTTGAAATCAATGACAATACCAGTCAATAAAAATCCTTTTGACATCAGTGGCAATACCATCATACTTGCAACAATCTCCCCCTTTTTCATTGATCACAACATATTATGTGAAAAACCATCAAAGACACAACAACAACTTTGAACACACTTTCTTATGATTTCCTTCCTTTTCTCCCCTTGAATATATAATTTTTTTAACATGATACTTTCTCCTCCTTTGACATCAATGCAAAAGGACAATTTTTTTTGCATTTTTTTCCCTCTTTGTCATAGAACCAAGATACTTGCTTTGAATACTCCCCTTAGGAGTATACCCAATGAAATCAACAACTCTACAATAATGAAAACACTTGATACTACCTACTCCCCTTAAGAGGTAGCCTCCAACATCAATCTAGAAAGGAGATAGATCCATAGATCCACTAGAATGATGCATATCCTTATGCATCTACTTTAAACAAGGACCAAACTTCTCCCAAAGATAATCAAAACTATCTTTAGGAAGAGCCTTAGTGAATATGTCAACAATCTAATCCTTTCTAGGTACATACTCAATTTTCACCTCATTCTCCATAACCTTCTCTCTCAAAAGGTGATACCCAATTTATATATGCTTTGTCCTTGAGTGCATCGGTGGATTCTTTGAAATATCAATTACACTTTTATTATCACAAAAGATAGATATGGGCTCATCATATGCAACTCCAATATGCTTTAATATCTATCTCATCCAAAAAACATGTGTACAACATGATGTTGTTGCAATGTACTCAGCCTCTAGTGTGGATGAGGAAACTAGATCTTGCTTCTTACTCAACCATAATACCAATCTACATCCAAGAAAGAATGCACCACCACTTGTACTTTTCCTATCATTAACACAACTATCCCAATCTACATCTATATAATCACTTAATGTGAAATCAGTATCCTTAGGATACCACAAGACATAATCCAGAGTGCCTCTTAAATATCTAAATATCCTTTTCATAGCTGAAACATGTGTTTCTTTAGGTTCTTCTTGAAATGTATCCATAAGACAAACTACATGCATAATATTTGATCTAGTAGTAGTTAGATATAGTAGTCCACCAATCATAGATCTATATTTACTCTGATCGGCCTTAGGTGAATCGTCATATTTGGCCAATTCACAACCAGCCACCATAGGAGTGCATACAAGTTTGGAGTCTTCCATTCCAAACTTCTTCAACATTTTTTTGACATACTTTGAATATGAAATGAAAATCCCTTTATCTGTTTGATTGATTTGTAACCCAATGAAGAAATTCATCTCCCCACGCATTGGAATTTCAAACTCTTTTTGTATCTCTTCAGCAAATTTATTACACATAGCTTCATTGCCTCCAAAAATAATGTCATCCACATACACAACTACTATCAATATTTTTTCTTCCTCAATTTTGAATTAAAGATTACTATCTATGGTGCCTTTACTGAATCCTTGTTGTACCTATTCAATCTTTCATACCAAGCTCTGGGAGCTTGATTCAATCCATATAATTCCTTCTTTAGACTACACACCATATCTAGTTCATATAACAACTAAAATCCTTTTGGTTGTTCAATGTAAACCTCTTCTTCCAATTCACCATTCAAAAAAGTAGACTTCACATCCATTTGATAAACTTTAAAGTCCATATATGTTGCAAATGCCAAAAATATTCTCATAGCTTCCATCCTAGCCACAAGAGAAAATTTCTCCTCAAATTCTATTCCTTCAACTTGCGAGTAACTTTTACACACAAGTCTTTCCTTGTTTCTTTCCGCTTCTTTGTTCTCATTCAACTTGTTTTTGAATACCCACTTAGTTCTAATTATGTTCTTATTTTATCGTCTAAGAAACCAATTCCCAAGTCTATTTTTCTCAATTTGCATAAGTTATTCTTCCATTTTCTTCATCCAATGTTCATCTTTGCATGCTTCACTAATTGTTTTAGGTTCAACTTTAGAAAGAAAACATAGATTTACCTCAACTTTAGTAGCTCTACTTCTTGTCAATACTCCTTTCCTCATCTCCAATGATTTGATCTCCAAAATGATTCTTTTGCACATACTTAGTGGTATTAGGGGTCTTCTCCAGTGCTTCTTCCTCTTCATTTTGCACTTATTTCTCATCAACTTTGTCTTCTACTTTTTTGCAATCAGGTTCATCTGACACATATCCATTTGCTACAATTGAATTCTACAAATTTCATCAACTTTAACATTTGTACTTTTAACTATCTTTCTCAACCTTTTGTTGTAACATCTATAAGCTTTTATTTTAGTAGAATATCCAAGGAAGATAACTTCATTATACCTTGCATTGAACTTTCCTAAGTTTTCCTCATCTCTCTTGATATAAAATTTTCTTCCAAATACTCTAAAGTACTTCACAGTAGGAATCCTTGCATACCATAACCCATAGGGAGTCTTTGTGTTGTTTTCTTTTGCTTGAAATCTATTAAGTATGTAAACAACAGTATGAATTGGTTCTCTCTAGTGGAGTTCTAGTAGATTTGCTTCTTTCATCATAGTCCTAGAAGCTTCTTGAATAGTCTAGTTTTCCCTCTCAACAACTCCATTTTGCTAAGGAGTTCTAGGGGTAGGTAGGTTCCTCTTTATTCCATGAACTTCAAAAAACATGTTAAAGTAATTGGAGGTGAATTCTCCACCCTTTGTCATACCTTGAACATTTTATTTTTATTTTTAGATCAATTTCATTTTCAACCATAGCTTTGAATGCCTTGAATTTATCTAATGCATTAGATTTATCTCTAAGGAAATTAACCCATCTAATTCTAGAGTAATCATCAATCAAAAGCATAAAATAACTATCGCCTTGAATACTTCTCACCCTTGTAGAACCACAAAGTTATGTATGAACTAATTCCAATAGTTTGATAGTAGATTGTTCCTTTCCCTTGAAACTACTCCTTGTTTTCTTTCCAAATTGACAATCCTTGCAAATGCCATTGATAGGCTTTGTGATTCTTGGTAGATCTATCACTGTATTGACTAAACTTATTCTAACCAAGTTATCAAAATTCATATGACACATCCTCTGGTGCCATAACCAGCTATCATTAATTTGAGACATAAAGCAATCCATCAACACACTTAAGCTAATAGATGTTTCCATCTATCATTTTACCAACAACAATCATAGTTATGGACCCTTTTTTGATCTCACATGTTTCATCCTTAAATACAAGATTACATAATTTTCTACACATTTTTCTAACACTCAAAATATTACGCGTTAAACCCTTAACATAGTAAACATCATCAGTACTATACTTTCTTGTTGGCCCACAATTTTCCTTGCACCAAAATATTGACTTGTTAATGCTTGATACAACTGCTAGAGTTGACGGATCCATGGGAGGCGGTTAGTCCATTTCATGAATCCTGAGGGGAGCACTGACCATCTTCCAAAAAAATCCCCCTCAACATTACCTGAGGGGATTTGAACTCGACACCTTTGGCTCTGATACCACTGGCTGGCCCACAGTTGCCATTGCACCAAAAGATCAACCTATTAATTCCTGATACAACTACTAGAGTTAACAGATCTAGAGGAGATGGTTATTCCATGTCATGAATCCCAAGGGGAGTGCTAACCACCTTCCAAAATTTCCATCAAAATTGCTTGAACATATTCCAAAAATCTTAGTTCCTGAATCATTTCCAAATTTAACTAATCCTCCATCATATTTTTCAAGTTTAACAAACTTACTTTTGTCTCTGATCATGTGATTAGAGTAGCCACTATCAACAACCTAATAATTCGTATCTTCTTTAACATGAAAAGAAAATACCAAAGTACCTTCTTTGGAAAATTTTCCTTCACACAACTTTCAAAGTTAGCAAAACTAGATTCTTCTTTTATATCCAAGAACAACCATTCATTATCATCAAAATCTCCATAATCAGATTCATCATTAGAAATACTAGCATCTTCTTTAACATAGTAGGCTCTTTTAATCATCTTTCCTTTATTCTCCTTAATCTTATTGTTTATAGCTCTTTTCGGACATCTTGAAGCATAATGACCTATTCCACCATAGCTAAAACATTTGAAAGGTAGTTTACCTTTATACTTACCGATGCCCTTTTTTATTCTTCTTACAAAGTTAGCTTCCACATCATCAAGATCATCTTCATCTAAATATTCAATCTTTCCTTATTTTCCAACGTTAAAAGAAGTCTCCACTTTTGTAGCATTCTTTAAACCAAGATTTCTCATCTCAAAAGAGTTTAGCGTACCAATCAACTAATCTCTAGAATAATTATTAAGATTTGCAACTTCCTCAATAGAAAATACCTTTTCACAATACACATCAGGAAGAGTTCTAAGAACTTTCTTTACCACCCTAAGCTCTTTAACTTGTGCACCAAAACCTCTCATAATAGTTACCAGTTCATCAATCCTCGACATGTATGCTACAATTGTTTCATCTTTACAAATTTTCATAGTCTCAAATTGTTTCATCTCCTTCATAAATACTTTCAAGCTTATCCCAAACTTCTTTACTAGTCTTAAGATTCATAACTTTAACCAATTCAAAATTTGAAAGACTATTCACAATGATAAATTGTGCTTTAGCATTTACCTCATGTGCCTTGATCTCATCACTTGTGCTCAGACTATTTGTAGGTGGAGTATATGGATTCTTATAATCCTTTTCAATCTCAAATCCCTGACATGCCAAATATCCTTCCATCTTTGACTTCTAGAATGCATAATTTGTTCCATCAAATCTAGGGTAATCAATTTTCTTCACCATCCCAAATCTACCTTAAGCAGTTAAGTTCTTCACCAAGGAACCTTGATCTGATACCATTTGTTGAATGAACAAGACCACTAAGAGTGGGGGTGAATTAGTTGTAGAAAATTAAAACATCAAAACCATCAACAATAATCAGATCCACATGCATCCATTAAACCCTTATTTTGTTAGAGTGATTAAACATGAAGTGTAAAAAAAAAAAAAAAACACCATACACAAGAGAACACTAGATTTACATGGAAAACCAATTGATGGAAAAGCCATAGTGAGGATTAGCTCATAATATAAGTAATTACAAAAAATGGTACAAGGGCTCACTACTAGAATAGGATGAAACATACAAAAAGGCTCACTGCCACATAAAGAAATACAAGTAGATAGAAGAGAAGTATTACATAGAGAATATTTTCTCAATACAATAAGGAATCCACCACAAATTCTTTAATACTTTTGTAGCCTTGTTTGAAAGATTTTGGTCACCTTTAGCTCACTACCTTTAGAAATACAAACACTTGAAATTCACACTGCTCTGCTCAAATTCACATCACACACATCACTCGCATTGATATCACATCTATATTTCTTCTATCTCATCTCACAAAAACACCACACTTATTTATATCAACCTCAATCTCTAAAACCTTCTCCAAGGTTGGAATCTATCAGTTATACTTACAAATTAAAATTAGGTTGGCACCAAAACATTCTCATGGTGGATAGGAATGAAGGAAACCCATACAAATCCTTAATTAGGACCCAAATGGATCCCAAAAAACCTCAACATGCTTTCACAATCCTTGCATGTAGTATTAACACAAGGTCGGCAAACACCCGTGCTAATCACCATAAATCATTAAGAACACACTTCCTTAAATCAATCTAAAACTTTTGGAAAACATAATTTAGTTGAAAACAATCTACAATAATCTTCAAATCACCAAAGATCCATCAAACACTGCTTCCAAGCTTGTATCATATAAATACTTCAACACAAAACATTCGATCAGATTTATTCGCACATTGATGCATAAAAAACACACTATATGATACCAAATCAAGTTAAAAATTGAATTCTAAAAGATACAAAATGTGTGAACCCTAACCTTGGTACTTGCAAAACACAAACAATAAACACATTAGGTTAGAGATTGCAAGCCAAAACAAGGATTCCCCATGAAATCCATTTACAAACTCAAAATAGGAAAGAAAACAATGAAGAACTCAATAAAACAAAAACATATATATTCAATCCTAATTCAATGTGCAAACTCTTGATCCCATGGGGGAATTGGTTTAAATTTGATGTGAAAATTTGCCCTTTCCCAACTCCAATGATGCAAGCTTGATGAATGTTGATGAATGATGAGGGTTGATCCACTTTGTGAAGATTCAAATGTGCTCCATGATGAAAAACCTGCATAACCTAGCTATAGATGGATGAATCTTGTAAATGCTTGAAGATGTATTTGAGTATAATAAGTTTACTCAAATTCTGGATGCTAAGATGAGGATATGAGATCTTTATTTATATAATGTCAAGATGGATGAATCTCCAAATTTGAGCAATGTGGGACTAACATTCATCCAATGGCATGATGCCACTTGTCAAGCTATGAGTGGGTGAAGGATGTGCAAGATTTTGGGTTTGTGCCAATGAATGCATAACTTTGAATTTCAAATTTGTTGAAATAACTTGTGAGACAGAAGGAAAAATGTAATAAATGTCACTTGGCTCAAGGAGAAGGACATATAAGATGAAATTATTGCCTTGTTGGATGTGCATATTGATTTGCAATTTTTGAATTCAAATTGAGAGAATATTCCACAAGATGCCATTGTGAGGAAAATAGAGATTCAATAAATGAATTAAATCTATTTTCATGTGCAACTTGCATTATTTTGAGGATGGGACATAAGATGAGATTAAATTAATCAAGGGTCAATTAATTTAATGAGAGGTTAGATGATGTGACCTATTTGACTCAATTTTATGGATTTATTTAAATCAGATAAGAGAGGAATATGATAAGAGATTAATTAAATAAGGATTTTGATTTATTTAATTAAAAGAGATGATGTTAGATTAAATCAAATAAGGTTTTAATTTATTTAATTTAATAGATAGACTTTAGAGATTTAATCAAATAAACTAATTATTTAATTAAATAGGGATAATTAGATCAGATGGATTGATTTAATTAACAAAAGAGATTGACTTAATTAGATAAAATAATTTATTCAATTAAGAGAGGAATGTTGATGAATTTAATCAAATAAGGAGACTTGATTAAATAGTTAGACTGAGGGATGATTTAGGATAAAGCAATGTTAGTAAGTTAGGATCAGATGCACAATGTCAATCGGTATATTTTACGTGTCTACATTTTGCCCCTCTTTGAATCAATGCATTTGTTGTGTTGGTTCAAAGAATAAATGATCACAATCGTAGCCAAATTTTTTGATATTTTAAAAACTTGCCCCACTGCTGCATGGTGAAGGAAACATGCTATTATAATGCCCCCTCAAGAGATTGGATGAAAATTCCAATTTTTTGGGTGATCTCACGAACAAAAGAGGACAAGGTGCCCGATAGGTCTAAAAGGGCTTCAGGAGGCTAAAAAACATGTCTAAACACAATAAAATGATCAAAAACAAGCCTCAACCATATAGAAACAAGTTTGAGGGTCTGAAACCCTAACAGGATAGCCAATCAGAGTGAAAAACCATAACTTTCAGGCTTAAAAGAGGCTCGTGGGGCCACTTTCAAGTCATTTTCAAACACCTCCAATAGTAACCTCGAGATTTGAGTGCAAACCTCCTGACGATATGGTGCAACGACAGCTTCCCCTACACATTTCAGATCAAGTTCGGACGTACCAGTTGCCACCTGGCATCGGGGCACCGGTATGTGACCCTTACCCAAGCTTCATTTTTTCATTTAATGCCTCATTTAATGCTTTAAAGAGTTGGTCCACCTGCAGCGATGCTATATAGCATTGCTCAACAATCAAACTATGTCGTGCAGCGCGATTTTGCATTGTAGCGGTGCAGTTTGGAATTTAAAAACTATGACGCTGAGCTTGGGGCCAGTGGGGAAATTTGAAAAAGTGCGATGCAGCAGTGCCCATTTCATGCAAACTACGCTTTTGGTCGATAAAGTGCATCGCGGTAGTGCTATTTTTCTATTTTGAAGCCCTAGCGTCGGAGTTTGATTAAAATAAAACTGTGACGCTATTACGAGTTGTACTGTGGGGGAAGCTTTTTGAATGCTTGATAAGGAATTGTTCAAAAAATTTAACATGGTGACCTTCCTTGATGCAAGATGCGGTGAGGGAGCTCTACTCATGAGAGCATAGGTCATGTGATCTAGCTGGTTATCTGTGAGACCTAATTGACAGGGACCAGGATTGACTCTGAATGGTGGGGTTATGGTACATTGTGTATGCAGCGCCCGTGCACACCCACCTGGGGATGCTATCAACGCTAGCCAAGAGGTGGCACAGTAAGACATCTTCATTTCATCTTCCCACTGGCAAGGCCACCATCACCTTAGAGGACATTTGGTGTATTCTGCAATTGTTGATTCATGGTCGATGAGCAATTTTTGATATGGATGAGGGGCGCGAGGCCTACCATAGAATCCTTTCCACCAATGAGATTATCTTTTGCGAGGGGCAAATAGAGCTCAAGTGGTACTAGATTCTAGCACCCCCTACCACTGGGTGATCGCAGCCATTATTTTGGGTCTTGTTTCCCCTAACAGGTGAGGGCGATATATCAGTCCCAGCTGGGGATACTGTTGGGAGCAGATGGTCCAAGATAGGCCAATTCATTTTTCTTGGGAACTTGTGCTCCTTGCTTCACTTTACAGAGATCTCCATGAGTACGTTTATATGGACGGAAAAGTGTTGGGAGTAGGGGTGACCCTACTTCATGTTTAGGCATGGGAGAATATTTCTATGTTACGTCCATGTGCCATTCTAGTTCCAATGGGGCTAGATGATCCCCTCGTGTGGCGATACAAAGGCAGTGTGTCCTTCACGCACTCTGGTGAGCATGGGATCCCCCATTAGAGGAGGTTCTTAGACGAGATGCTAGTTCTCACCTGGCAACCATAACTTGGTCAGCCTAGATAGGTTGATGATGCCGATCAGCTATTCTAGTACCAGAAGGACTGGTATATGTAGGGGCGAGAGCACACTATGATTGAGAGGTACCTGCCTAGGTGTGTGCAACATCAGTTCAGAGAGCCACAAAATCAACCTGATGATGACTATGTAGCCGTCTTTTCCTACACCATGACATAGGTGTCATGGGTGCAGTACATTCCTGCTTCAGAGGTGGTTGATAGTTTTAGGCAGCTGGTGGCTTGACTGTGGGATTATGATTAGGGAGTCATGGATCTAGGCATGACATAGGTGTATGTATGTCAAGTCAGAGACAGAGGGGGAGGATGAGGATGAAGAGTTGAGATTTGAGAGGATCCACCATTTGTGCCTCCAGTCTAGCCAGATTAGGGGGATGTACCTATGCAAGATCAGTAGCAAGCACCCCCGGTCCCACCACCAGGAGGTGAGGGTCCCCCTCGAGTGTAGCCGCAGGGACAACTGGTAGGACAGGTAGATGCTCAAGATATTCTAATTGCACAGCTGCAGGCCCAGGTCCAAGCCTTGATAGCTGAGAGAGATCAGGCTATACAACAAAGATAGGCTGTAGAGTTGCAGGCAGCCGCAAAGCTAGGTCGACGATAATAGCTAGAGAGTATGACAACCTCCTCCTCCTAGGGTATAGTATCAGTTCAGTCCTACAGGGATTCCATTCGAGAGACAGAGTATTATCAGAGGTATTATCACGAGGGTGTACCCCGAGCAAAGAGAGTCCCAGAGTATTCAGAGCAGGCCATCCATAGACCAGTAGAGGGTCACGGTGATAGGGGTGAGGGCAGCATTCATAGGGATCGAGCTTGATCAAGATGTTATGATACCTTTTTGTGCCTTATGGGCTCATTTTTGATAGTCCAATGGGCCTTTTGTAATGATTGACATATATGTACAGTGATCTGATCATTTTGTACTATGACAGTTGTGTTATTGATGGTATATATGAGCTGATGATTTTTTGATGTGATGCAATGTGTGTTCATTTATCTATGCATGTATGGTTCTAATTCTATATGTTGTGCAATTTATATGATGCTATATGATTCTTTATCTGATATGTTTATGGATGCATTTATTTCTAATGATGTATACATTATGACTAACAGACTTATATTATGTCATCTTATGATATGCAACTATACTTATGTGGTGTGCAATGATGGTATCCATATGATGATGCATATGTGTTGATGCAAATGATATGATCTATTATGTGATATGAAGTGATATGTCTTATATGGTGCTCATGCGAAATGATATATGACTTGTGATAATGAATGCATATATTCTTTGTAATGAATTTTGTACATTTATGCTTATGTGAATAATTTGTGCAATGAATGATTTATGATATGGATGATGTAATATGGATGCGATGGTCATGATATGATCTAATGTAAATGAGATGGTTTTTTTTATGATGCTTAGAATAACAAATGTTATTACCCTAAACATAGTAAATGATGATGTAATGTATCTGATATATTTAATAGGATGCAATGATATGTTAATGCAAAGTGGTATGATAATGCATAATATGATATGAACGTAATGATGTGAGATGATGTCATGATGTTTATGTAAGTATGTATGCAAATGAATTAAATGCTTATATATCTATTGTTTATGTTTATGGAAAAAATTATTATGATATGCTTATGCACGTGTTATGCGATGATTTATGTGATAAACATATTGTGATGCAATATAATGGTTGAAATGGATTGTCTATAATGTTATGTGGTGGTTTATGATATATGTTTATGTACCTATTATGTGATGAATGGTGAATGCTTATGCTGGTGCAAATTAATGTTATGCGGTGGTTTATGCAATGAATTCAATAAGATGGAATAACATGGATGTGCCTATTTATGAAAATGTTTATGTTAACATGTTTATATGATGATTGAAATGTCATGCCTATTATTCCTATACGATATGTTTATGCAATATGCTAATGATTTATGGATACAGGATCAATGACAATGATGATGATGACAATCAAATGTCAAAGTACTTTGTTAGTGCGATATGCAAGAAGAGAAGAAGTTATTTCAACAAGACATGTGGTTATACAAAATGAATATGGCAATGATGATGATTACTTGTTGATGAATTGGGATTCTCAAAGGGAGAAAATTTCTTATTATTATTTTTTGATAACACACATGGTACGATGCATCAAGGTATAGACAACTAGGATGACATTGTACCTAGTGAGATAGACTTTGACTTGATAAGCATATAGGAGTATTCTTGTTCACACCTGACATACAGAAACCTTGCTAGGATGTACTTCAAAAGTTTCAAACATCTCGGACCAAAACATGGAAAGGTAAACCTATTCATGCAATAGTCAACAAGTTTCCCTAGACCTCCTCCATTCATACCTAACAAAGCAAGTATTTGCCAAGGTTATATTACAAGAACGTCGAACAAGCATAGTAGACAAAAGATAATGATCATTTCCCCATTCCTATTTCTCTAAATCCTCTATTTGGGATATCATCAAGAAGTCCTTGGAATGAGGGTGATAAGATAATTTAGAAGATAAAAGACAAAGTAAACAAACAAGCTGATGTTCTTCAATACCGCTAACCAACGAATGATGTGTGTTTTAAGGATAAAAACCGAAACTATTGCCAAAAGATGATGCTCATTGTAGGAAGGATTCATCCTAGGACATGTTAATGGATGGTGCCACATCATTTAATTTTATCCAAAATGTTTTCAAATGATGATTGATATGGGATTGATTTGGATGATGAGTTACCGATACAAAGAGATGACCAACTTGCTAATGCACTGACTTAGACCTAAGACTTGATGTTTTGGATTTTTTTTACTTTTTGACCTAATATGCTTGTTTCTAACTATTTCACCAAAGGTTGAGGATGACAATAAGTTTATTATGGATGGTGTTTATTGTGGGTGCAAGCGAGATGAGACAAATGGATTTTTTTCAAATATTTGGATGTTTTTGGAGTTTTGTAATGTTTTGAGGCTATTTTTGGTATTTTCAAGATTTTCAAATGTTTTGATTTTTGATTTTCTAATGTTTTTGGGATTTTATGAGATTTTGGCCAAGAGATTAACCTAAGGACCTATCCTAGGGGCCTTGAGGGCTGATCAACGAATTAGCCTTGCCTCTGTTATACATGCAGAGACCACGTAGTTCAACTGACGACTTGACCGATTTACAAATGATGATATACATGATGAAACACCAATGTATTATGACAGACTTCTAAAGGACTGACCTAAGTGTCTCAGGGGATGATCATAGACCAACCTTGCCTATGTTCAAGCTCACAGATGACATAGTTCGACAAGACAACACTGTTTTTGACTGTTTGACCTATTTTTTGGATTTTGATGATTTTTTGAATGTTTTTTGGATTTTGTGATTTTGAGGATTTTTTGATATTTAGGACTTTAAAACAATATGAGAACATGCCCCCAGCATGATGTCACAGACTACTCTGACAAAGGCAGGATAAACTGACCTTGAGGATGGGTCGAGTAGTACTAGGATGGATCATGATACAAACACAAGACCAAGCTATGGCACGGATGTGAGTGGATGAGTGATGGACATCTGAATGTGATGGAAGTGAAATCAATGGATGATGCAAAACAATCCGTAAGGATCTTGGTGGATGGAAAGTGCTTATTTATGCAAGTCACTTGTCTTCTAGGTTTTCACCAAGGTACTTTTCCAAAGTGCCACCAAAGTGGTTTTCACTAGAGGACGATTTTTTTCTCTTTACTATTTTCAATCCTTTTTCTGATTTTTTTGGATTTTTTAATTTTTTAATTTTTTTGTTGTTACCAAGATTTTTGTTTGCTAGGTTTTTTCCAAAGTAACCATTGCTTTTAGGACATTTTTTTATTTTTTGGTTCTATACCTTGAAAGAATTAGGCATAATTTTTTTTGAGATGGGAGCTATTCATAGGTTCCTGCAGAGGTTCCCCTTTGGGTGTTGATAGCTAGTATGCCTCTAACTTGTAACTTGTTGTGATGATGAATGGTCCCAACCAATTGGGTTCAAACTTTCCTTTACTATTTGGGTTTGGGACATTCTTCTAATTTTCTTTTAATACCAGTTCTCTGACTTGGAACGTTTTGCTTCTATTTTTCTTATTGTAGATCCTTTTGAGTCTATTCTGATAGACTTGCAAATGATTTAAAGCATCAATACATTTCTCATCCAATAGCTCTAGCTCATTTAATCTTGATACTTGATACTCTTCATCCGTGATGAGGTTTTGCAGTGATATCCTGAGGGATGGGAGCTCAATCTCGATAGGGAGTACTGCTTCGGATCCGTAGACCAGGGAGAAAGGGGTGGCACTGATGGTTGTGCCGATACTAGTTTGATAGGCCTAGAGGGTTGGATTAAGCTATAGGTGCTAGTCACAACCTACATCATTGACTATTTTCTTGAGGATTTTGAGAATGGTCGTGTTTGTGCTTTTGCTTGGCCATTGCCTTGGGGATAGTACATGCTAGAAAAGTGATGTTGGATTTTGAATTTCTCGCTTAAGTCACTAACCTCCTGATTCTTGAATGGTGTCTCATTATCTGAGATAATGGCTTGTGGGACACCATAACAAAAAATGAGGTAGTTCAGGATAAACTTTGAGATCTACTTCCTGGTTATGTACGTCATGGGTATGGCTTCCACCCACTTAGTAAAGTACTCTGTTGCGGTTATGATGAATTTGTGGTCATTATATGAGGTGGGTGTGATTTTTCCAATGAGATCAAGTCCCCACTGTGAAAAAGACCATGGTGTGACAATAGGATGAAGCTCTTGAGCTGGAACATGGATGAGGTTGCCATGCTGCTAACATTGTAAACACTTTTTGGCATAATCATGTGCTTCCCTTTCCATTGTGGGCCAATAATACCCCATCCTTAGCAATTTCTTGGCTATGGTCATTCCACTCGAGTGCGAACCACAAATACTGTTATGTACTTCAGTCAGAGTGGTTAATACCTCAACATTTAGGTAGCATAGTAGGGTTCCTTCTATGCTCCTACAGTATAGAGTATCTCATAGGATGACAAATATAGATACCTTTTTTACAAAGTTTTGCTTTAGGTTTAAGGGTAAATCAGCTGGTATGAATCCTATGTGAAGGTATGTATAGATGTCGTGGTACCAAGGATCGCTAGGACCAACGATTTCACATATGAATTATGATTCTGGTACCTTGAATGCAGGCACAAGAAGTTGCTCAATCAGAAATTCATATTTTGGAGTGTTGTGAGGGATATCTAATAAGGACCCAATTGTCACCATGGCACCTGCTGCTCTATTGTTGGTTCTAGGAATTTGCTCAAATGTTATTTCAATGAAGGAATCCTTAAGGGTCTTCACCAATTTTTTGTATGGAGTAAGCTTGTCGTCCCTGGTTTGATATTCATCATTCACTTGATTTATGATCAATTGAGAATCCCCATATACCCTGAGAGCTATGATATTCCATTGCACTGCTATTCTGAGACCTATGGTTAAGGCCTCGTATTCTGCAATATTACTAGTGCAAGGAAATGCTAGTTTATAAGACCTTGGTATGCAATCCCCCTATGGAGTGATAAAGAATATGCTAGCTTCTCATCCATGTTGTGTGTATGAACCATCAAAGTATAGTTTCCAATGGTCAGCTATATTGAGATTAAAAATGGATTCATCAGGAAATTCTGAGATGAGAGGGTTCTCTGAATAGATTGGTGCCTCTGCTAGTTGATCTGCAATAACTTGACCCTTGATCTCTTTCCTCTCAACATAATCAATGTCGTATTTTGACAATATCATCACCCATTTGGCCATTCTTCCCATAAGCATTGCCTTTAATAGTAAATATTTGAGGGGATCAATTTGGGCGATGATCTTTATCTTGTGTGTCAACATGTAATGTCTAATTTTTTGTGATGCAAACACTACTACTAGAAATTCCTTCTCAATGAATGAATAGTTTAGTTCATGCCGAACCATTGTTCTGCTGATATAGTAGAAAGTCCTTTCCATTCCATTTTCATCATGCTGAGCTAGGAGAGCTCCAAGGGCTGTTACTATTGCTGATATGTATAAGATCAATGGTTTCGTTGGGATGGGTG
This sequence comes from Sequoia sempervirens, assembly GCA_007258455.2. Lineage (NCBI taxonomy): Eukaryota > Viridiplantae > Streptophyta > Pinopsida > Cupressales > Cupressaceae > Sequoia > Sequoia sempervirens. The sequence goes on from VDFB02281492.1 coordinate 392,159,793, forward strand.
GCATTAAGAATGGTGGTGTCAGTAGGTATTCCTTGATTTTGTTAAATTCCTCTTCACACTTGGCATCCCATTTATACACTACTCCCTTGTCAAGTAGGTGAGAATACAGATTTTGTTTGTTTGCTAACTACTCTATGAATCTTTGAATGGATTGGAATCTGCCTTAGAGGCCTCTCAATTTTTTTAATGTCTTTGGTGCTTCCATTTTGAGAATTGCTTTCACTTTGGCTGGATCCACCTTGATACCCCTCATTGATACTATATATCCTAGCAATTTACCTAATTGTACGCTGAAGATGCACTTCTTTGGGTTTAGTCTGACTTTGTATTCTTCTAGTCTGTCAAAGATGGTACTCAGGATTGCTATGTGATCTTGTCTCTTTCTAGACTTAGCTAGGATATCGTCAACATAGTCCTCAACTATTTTATGGATCATATCATGGAAGATCAATGTCATGGCCCTTTGATATGTTGCTCCTGTGTTCTTTAAGCAGAATGGCATCATGTTCTAGTAATAATTTCCCCATGGACAGGTGAAGGAGGTGTTATGCTAATCTTCTTTTGCTATCATGATTTGATTGTATCCTAAATATCCATCCATTAGTGACAACATCTCATTTCCCACTATCATGCCCACTATCATCTGGATGTTGGGAAGCAGGAAGTCATCTTTCAGACATGCCTTATTCAAATCTCTGAAGTCTGTGCAGATTTGAATTGCTCCATTGGGTTTCAAAATAGGTACCAAGTTTGATACCCATTCTGGATAATCTATGGGTCAGATGAATCTTGCATCTAAAAAAATTTTTAGCTCCATTTTGACCAATAGGGCAATCTGAGGATGCATTTTCTGGAGCTTTTGTTTGACAGGTTTTGCTTCTAGGTATACTGCCAAGTGGTGAACCACAGTTTTTGGATCAAGGCCTGGCATGTCAGCATAACTCCATGTGAAGTTTATTTGTCTTTCCCTTAAGAAGGCTGCTAGGATCTCTTGCTCTTCTGATAATAGTGATTCTGCATAGAATGTGATATGTGGAATCTCCTCTATTCCTAGGTTGATCAGATTGTATTTTTTTGCCAAGACCACTAACTTTTCTTGATGAAGAGCTCTTAAGGGAAGATTGAATCCCCCATCCTCAAGCACCTCAAAGAGGTTTTCACCATTGGATGCGTCCTTTCTTTTTACTTTTTTCTTGTTAGAGATTGCCACAATGTGGTTTTCACTCAGAGACTTGGATATTATTCTTAATTTATCACTTTTGTGACTGAGGGATTCAATTGTTTCCCCAATAATAAGCATGTGTGTCCAGCTCTATTATAAACCTTGCTTTATGATCATCATCTAGAATGTTATCCTATAATCCCATGAATTCTGAGAGTGCCTCATCATTTTTGAACACAGCAAGAACCGGTGGTCCTCGTTGGTCGTAGTTGATCAATTGGGGGTATACTAAGTGAATTTCATGATCTTGGAGGTTTGGTTCAAAGGATAGGATATTAATCATGCAAAGGGTGTTAACCTCAAATAAACTAGGTAGATTGGTCATGGAATCCTCATCATCACTACTATTATAAATGTCAATTGTGAAGTTATGTATGTCTCTATTTGTGGATATCGATAAGCGTACTTCTGCTGCGGTTGGTTGGGGAGGAATATTAACCGTTCTAACTGAAGGACTTCGGCCACGTATGGTTATACTCAGAGGGGTACATCCAAGGCCAAGGTTTGTTATTGGTCATGTCTCTAACATGATAGGTATGATGAGCCCATTGTCATTTTGTCCCAGTCTTTGATTTCTATCGTAACCCATTGCGAGCATCATTTGCAAACCCTTACTTCTTTCATCCATTGGTAAATTAGTTGTTGGTCTTTCATCTTGATATAACATATGTGATGGATCTACCTCAATGATCTCCTGGACAAGGTCTCCTTAGCTTGTGAATTTAGGATAGTCATTGGGAGATGTTTGTGATGTGGAAGCTTGATTTTGTTGTGGACATCCCTGTGACCTAGGAGATTGTGGTAACTCTCCTATCACAAAAGCATTGTTAGGCAGCTTGTAGCTTCCACAACCGTCATCCTGGATGATGAGCTTAATGTCAGAGATGGTGGGAATGGCAGTGTCTCTGTCTTAGAAGTGGATGTGAGAGTGGCGGGATCTATGTATGGTGTGGATGGGCCCTCATCATTTTTTGGTACTTGGGGGATTTTGTAATACTTTGCTTTAATATTTTTGCACTATGAGAAAGGTTCGGGATTGCCATGGATGGTAACTTCTTGCCCCTCATGTGTGAATTTCACACATTGGTGGAAAGTGGATGCTATTGCTTTCATCTCATGAATCCATGGGCATCCTAGGAGGATATTATATTGCAAGTTGAGGTCCAGGACCTAACAAGTGGTTCCATGAGAGCTGGTCCTACTTAAATAGGGAGTTTGATTTTTCCCTGAGATACTCATTCTTGATCATCATATTCTCTTATCGTGATGCCTTTCCCTTTGTTGATGGAATCTTTTGATATTTTCAACTACTTGATGAGGTTGAGAGAACAAATATTCAAATATGTGCCTCCATCCACCAAGACCCTTTTGATTTTTCTCTTATGTACTATGGCTTCCAAGTGAAGTGCACAGTTGTGAGATGGTTGAGCAGGGAAATCTTGGTCAGAGAATGTCAGGAGATTAGGCATAATGATGTTTCCAACCATAGCTTGAAATTGCTCTGCATTGAGATTTGTGGGGACAGTGGATGAGGTCAACGCTTCTTTAAGGATTTTCCTATGGGCAAATGAAATTTTTAACAACTCCATGATGGAGATTTGTGTCGGAGTTCTCTTGAGTTGGTCGAGGACATTATAACCACTATGAATAGATATAGGTGCAGGGACTCTATTTTGCTGGGATGATCCTACAATTATTACTTTGCCACCTCTTGTGGTGACTCCACAATCTTCAACATAGGCACCCTTGATAGTAATGACCATGCAGTTTTCATCTAGGGAGGTGACAACTATTTCATACACATGATTTATGTTTGTGTGGGTACCTTTCCCTTTATCTTTTTTATTCCCTTTATTACCATGATTTGGCATCAGATTTGTGTATATCTTAAGATTCTGATTTTCTATAGGTCGTTCCACATTTATGATTTTTTTATCGATGATATCTTGAACAATATTTTTCAATATCATGCAACTATTTGTGGTATGGCCTTTGATTTTGTGAAATTCACAAAGTTGATTCTCATTATACCAAGGAGGTTTCACATTTGGTTCTTGGTAATTCTCAAATTTAGGTGCTTTGATGAGTTTTTCATCTATAAGATTTTTCATGATGTCCTCAAGTGGTTCCCCCAAAGTGGTATAATTTTGTTTGGGATAACTCTTGCATTGGGGTGGTCCTCTTTGGTTAGTGAGATTGTTGGTTGTTGGATTATTGTGGTTTGGTTGTTGTGTAGTGTGATGGTTTTTTTGAAATTGGATTTGCGATGTGGGTGTATTTTGGCAAGGAGCACTAATGACCACCTTGGCATCGATGACACCATCATTAGTAATATTTTTTTTCTTTCCACACATGTGAGGTTTATCATTATAATTGGATGGTGGATGATTGTTTTGTTGTTCAGGGTATGACGATGATCTTGCAGGTTGAGTCATGAGGGCTCTTTCGATGTTGAGCACCTTGGGAATCAACTGATCATATGTGGTGATGCCATGAACCTTGAGATGAAATACCAGGCAACCTTCAAGGTTGGCGATGATGGTGCAAACTTGTTCTTCTGATATGGTCCACTTGCTCTAATTGGCCTTAGATTTCCATGGTTGTAAGAATGAAGCAAATGATTCACCCTTTCCTTGTTTTAGAGCTGATAGTTCTTCTAGACTAACATCCATTGCAATGTTGCATGTGTAGTTATTAATGAATGCATCTATAATTTCTTGGAATGTTCTAATGCCTGAAAGTAAGCGAGAGAACCATTCCATGGCGTGGCTTGCCAAGCTCCTAGGGAATAGTCACATCAAATAAGTATCATCGTATGCAACTTCCATGCAATGAACCTAGAATTCCCTAATGTGATCTTCAAGATTTCCCATCCCTTGATATTTGTAAAATTTTGTGATCTCAAATCCCTTAGGGAATGGTTTCATTTCTAGGCTCCTATCAAATGGATAAGGACACAAGTTGCTTGGTGTCTTCATTATTCATCCTGATTGAAGGTCAAGCACTTGTTGCGAGAGAAGCCTAATTTGTGTCATCACATCACTTTGTGGGTCAGGGGGTGGTATGAAAGTGTTTTGGGGTGTTTCAATCATGGGTTGGATAGATGGGTTGGTTGGTGTGTTGTTTGATGGTATATGTATGTTTTTCCGAGCTAGGTAAGCTTCCACCTGTTGTTGTATGAACAATGCCTATTGTTGATCTTGTCGTTGTGCTAATATTTGTGCTTGTTTTTGTGCTTGCTGTTGTTCTAACAACACTTGTTGTTGGGCTTCTAATTTGGTTGCTTGTTGTTGCTCTTGATATTGCTTTATTGCTTGTTGATATGCTTACAATTGCGCTGCTTGTCTTTTTGCAAGTAGTTGTGCTTGATATTGGGCTTGTTGTGCCTGAGCTTGAGCTTGTGCTTGTGCTTGTGTTGCTTGTGCTTGGGCTTGTGCTTGTGCTGCTTGTTGTTGTAATAGAGCTTGTGCTTGATCTATCTTTTTTGCTTGTAATGCTTACGTAGCTTGGGCAGCTTGTTGCGCTTGTAATGCAGCTTGTACTGTTTGGGAAGCTTGTGCAACTTGAGTAGCTATTTGTTTAGCTTTTTATTTCTGAACTTGTTGGTATCCCTTTTGAAAAGCAGCTTGCAATGTGGTGTTGTAGTGACTTGATGTGGTGGAACTTGGTGGTGGTGGGGGTGGTGGTGGATTTGGAATGGTGTTTGTGGAGGTGGTGTTGGTTTTTTGTGTGATAGATGGTGTTGTAGTTGGTCCTTGAGAGATCATGATTTGTGATGTTAAGGGGGTGTTTGATGATGTTGCAATTTTTTGTGCTTTTGTCGTTTGTTGTTGTGATATCGATGACAAATTTTGGGAGTTTGGCATAATTTTTTGATTGATATTTGAGATAGTGGTTTGATTGATACTTGGTAGAGGGGGAAGCCCTAAACCAAGAAGTGATGTGGATGATTCTGGTAATGGTGGAAGAGGTGGAAATGTGAGGGGTGCAAGTTCTTGTGAAAATCTTGTGGTGTCAAAGATGCCCCCTGGTCTGAACATGTCTCCTTCCTCTTGCGAATTTGTGAGGAGAGGAGTTTGAGGTGTTGCACGAAAAAATGTTGATGATGGATCACAATGGAAAGTGAGAGGAACATTCTGATGTAATGGGTCTTCAAGTATGTTTTGTTCCACAATGGTATTTGCATCCAAGTTTTGATTAATAACAAGGGGGCATGCTTGAATGGCTTTGAGGAGTGCATTTCCCTTGTTAATGTTAGGTTGGGTTAGAGCAAAAGATGTCATGATTTTGCGGAATGTTTTGCATGGTGTTTTGGGATGGGGGTGTAGATGAGATGGGAATGGTGGATGAGATTGGAGGAAATGATGTCTCCACTATGGTGATCACATCAAAATATGAAGGTAGTTTGGCCCCTTGTTTTACTAATTGAAGCATGTATAGCGAAGGGTTAAGTCTCATCATGATGTTGATGATTTTATGGTTGTCCAGATTCTGAAGCATTTCAATTATTTCTTCATGAGACATTCCAAAGCTAAGATCCTCTCCTTGGTTTTCCTCTTGCAGATGTTGTGATGATGAGATGGTCAAAGGATTGCTTGATTTGGCGAGATTCATTTCAACATTTTTTTGGCTAAGATCACTTGAAGTGGGTGTTTCTTTATTGTCTTCCTTGCTCTTCTTGTATTGAGATCTAGTTTGAACCATAAAACGAGGATCAATTTTGAAGAATTTGGGGAGATGAATCTCTTGATTCTTTGGATTGATCTTTACTTTATGTACAAAGTAGAAAAATTTAGGATATATTAAGGATCCAGAGGTGATATGGTGATGATGCAAAGAATGGATGATGTGGATGTTATGATCTTTTGGTAAATCTTGAAGGAGATACTAGGCTTTTAGAACTTTCGAATGTGCTTCGGATTTTGATTTTGATTTGGATTTTTGAACAAATAGACCCTAAGATGTTGAATGATTTATCTAAGGGATAAATTTGATCAAAGGATGATAGTTTGTATATGTGTGGAGAGAAGGATTCATCTCCCCATACCTATCCAAACAAGATGATAGTTTTACTTAGGCATATGAAGAAGGATTCATCTACATATACTAAGCTAAACAAGATGATTTTTATAACTTTGACTAAGTATATGAAAAAGGATGCATCTACACATACCTACCCAAAGGTGATTTTGATAAAGTTTTCAAGGATTTAGTCTCAATGTTTTTGATGATTTTGATTTTTCCAAAAAGCCTAGTATTAAGGATGATTTCAAGATTTTCCAAAAGGTGATGGTGAGATAATGTTTGATATATGAAAAGATTTTGATTTGCTTTGATCCTAAGATGAACCTAAAAAGACACTTTGTTTATCTAGACCTGGGTATTGAAGAACATGCAAATGCTTCCTATAGACCTTTGTAACCAAGAAGTGATTTCACACATTTTTGTATTTTGAACCAATGACCTTTTTTTTTGGGATTTTGGATTCTTTGAGAATTTGTAAGGCTTCAACACACATGAAAGTTCCTTTTTCTTAGCTTTACTTAATGGTTTTATTTTACCGAAAATGCTTTCTTTGATTAAATTTTCAAACTAAGATGCCCAATGTCTTAATTTCCTCAAACCCCACAAAGTATGTTAGGTGGAAATTTGATGAACTTAAGGCAAGGGTTCACCTATTGATTACTTAAGGAGACAAATCAAGATGTAATCCAATGTTTAGGAACCTATAAGGATGTAAATCCCAAGGGCAAGCAATAACATATGGATTGAGTCAATTGCATTTGTCTCCAAAAGGGTTTGAAATTTGGATGATAATGTTAAGTGTTTGTTTCCAAGTTGTTTTTTATCAAGAAATGCATTTTGTAACCCAAGACTAAGTACAACCCTATGGATGTGTAAGACAATATTTATCATATTCCCACTTGGACAAGTCTAGCTACACTTATCTTTAGCGAATGGTTAGATGCTTGACCCCACTAGCTCCCCTTCACGACACTCACTTATATGGGGCAGCCAAGCATCAACACCCATTAAACTCCCATGGAATGCTTTCCATTTCTACTAAAAGACTGTAAAAGTGTGGGGTGACTTCAGAACAACTGTTCATGCACCAACAAATAGATTAAGGATTTTGGAAAATTCTAGCACATGGGTTTTAATAAGGACTTTTCCTTCATGGAGATTGACCCATATGGCGAGGGTCCCCTTTCGGATCCATCTCGTCAAAATCAACCATGTGATATTGGCGTTTCTTCCAATATCCACATTTATATCCTGGTTGGAAATACTCTTGGCTTTAGAGTGTTACCAGTTGAGTCATTCCCATGGGTGAGTACTTTTTCCCCAAGGTAGGCCCTCTAGGATAAACAAAACGAGAAAAGACAAAATCCGTAACTTGATCAATCTTCAATGGAAACAAAGAGAGAGAATATACTCGATAATACCCCCACTCACACTCACACAAGATCTTACTCAAATTTAAACCCAAATCGAAGTGTGTAGGTGATTGCTTTGTCTTAACCTAAAATTATGAAAAAGGCCTCTTGATTCTCAAGATCGCTATAAAGCGTGAGAGAAGTGCATATGTTCTTTTTCAATGAGATTAGTTCAAGTAGGCTCTCACAAAAAAAAGTTTGCACTTGTTCTTTTTAAATCCACAAAGCAAAATGTGAGTTCTTTTTAAGCACCAAAAGACAAGTGAAAGACATTTCTTCAATTTTTATCCAAAGAAACAAACTCTAGTGTGTTGTGGTCCTAATGTTCATTTTAGCCTTTGCAAGAAGAAATTCAAAGATTCTTTTTAAACCCAAATGAAATTAGTGGCCTAAAGAAGTGATAACAATTTCTTAACAAAGTGTTAAAAAAACACTAAAGTGTTTAAAAACACTTTGATTTGATGAAACATCCTCCTTATGCTTCTCCTTTCTTCAATTTCAATTTCCAACCTATAAGGAAGGAAAACCAGTCAGATTCTGGAAAATACAAAGACAAAAAAGTAGAAAACAGAAGACAAATTAATCATAAATCAAAAGGCACGTGCTAAAATTAAAATTATCATTTTTACTCCCCTCCAGCATTGGAGTTTGTGACTACATCGCAGTTTGATTTCCAAGCGGTGCTCTCATAGCACCACTTGCTAGTTAGTGTCACTCTGTGTCAGAATAGAGAGTTCAACTACATCGCACTTTTTTCCTAGCATCTTAGTTTTCTTCCAACGTCAGAGTTTGAAAATTTTGAAACTTCCTATGAGTCGACGAGTCTAGCAGCAAAGTTTATAATTCAAATTTTCTTGGCGGGATGATTCCAGCAACGCACTTTGAATCTCCTGTGGTGCTATATAGCGACGCTAAAGTGACAATGGCACCAAAATAGTGACACTGAGCTCCCAATGTTGAAATTTTCTGTGTGTGAGAAAAAATGCAGAAATTTTGGGAAAAAGTGAGAAAGAATGATATTCAACCCTCCTTCTAGTGCCAAATGTGTGAACCCTAACCTTGGTACCTGCAAAACACAACCAATAAACACATTAGGTTAGAGATTGCAAGCCAAAACAAGGATTCCCCATGAAATCCATTTACAAACTCAAAATAGGAAAGAAAACAATGAAGAACTCAATAAAACAAAAACATATATATTCAATCCTAATTAAATGTGCAAACTCTTGATTCCATGAGGGAATTGGTGCCAATTTGATGTGAAAATTGGCCCTTTCCCAACTCCAATGATGCAAGCTTGATGAATGTTGATGAATGATGAGGGTTGATCCACTTTGTGAAGATTCAAATGTGCTCCATGATGAAAAACCTACATAACCTAGCTATAGATGGATGCTTGAACATGTATTTGAGTATAATAAGTTTACTCAAATTGTGGATGTTAAGATGACGATATGAGCTCTTTATTTATAGAATGTTAAGATGGATGAATCTCCAAATTTGAGCAATGTGGGACTAACATTCATCCACTGGCATGATGCCACTTGTCAAGCTATGAGTGGGTGAAGGATGTGCCAGATTTGGGGTTTGTGCCAATGAATGCATAATTTTGAATTTCAAATTTGTTGAAATGACTTGTGATATGGAAGGAAAAATGTAATAAATGTCACTTGGCTCAAGGCAAAGGATATATAAGATGAAATTATTGCCTTGTTAGATGTGCATATTGACTTGGAATTTTTGAATTCAAATTGAGAGAATATTCCAAAAGATGCCATTGTGAGGAAAATAGAGATTTAATAAATAAATTAAATCTATTTTCATGTGCAACTTGCATTATTTTGAGGATGGGACATGAGATGAGATTAAATTAATCAAGGGTCAATTAATTTAATGAGAGAGGTTAGATGATGTGACCTATTTGACTCAAATTTATGGATTTATTTAAATCAGATAAGAGAGGAATATGATAAGAGATTAATTAAATAAGGATTTTGATTTATTTAATTAAAAGAGATGATGTTAGATTAAATCAAATAAGGTTTTAATTTATTTAATTTAATAGATAGACTTTAGAGATTTAATCAAATAAACTAATTATTTAATTAAATAGGGATAATTAGATCAAACAGATTGATTTAATTAACAAAAGAGATTGACTTAATTAAATAAAATAGTTTATTGAATTAAGAGAGGAATGTTGATAAATTTAATTAGATAAGGAGACTTGATTAAATAGTTAGACCGAAGGATGATTCAGGATGAAGTGATGTTAGTATGTCAGGATCAGAGATGCACAATGTCAATCGGTATATTTTACGTGTCTTCACAAAATTATAAGCAAGTTCCCAAATCTGCACAACCTGAAGCCAAACTATAGAGAAATGTGGAGAAAATACATTTATCCTAGGCCACAGAAAACATCACTTAAAAACCGGGTCACACACTTGTGAAAATATCTCACTCTATACAATGATCCAAAAACCCAATTTCTAAATGTAGTAACCTATAACAACCTTGAGAAACATATTAGATCCACATATAGGCACAGTTAAGAAACACAAAGCACATCTTGGAGCATGTTATGAACACTTGCACAACACTGTTTTATCTATTTATCAAATTTTCTCAAAAGTACTTGGAAACCAAGTACCAGAGACATTATCTCAACTCATTAATTCATTCCAACTCATCTTCAGACACTCCAATGGAAAGATAGCCTCATGTACTCACAACGTTTCCTCAACATCTCAACTACACATGCACAACATGCAACAATCTATTCTTTTTTTTCACAATTTTCTCAATATCCTCAACATCTTCATCACTAAACAAACTTCCTTAGCATATAGTTGACATCAATGACAACACCTTCATACTTGCATCAAAGAGAAGACAAATTTATATGAAATAAAAGAATATATTTAAGAGAATATCTAATGATATGCAAATGTCTAATAACAAGTCAAGAGAATCTACAATTATGCATAGATCTCACATTAAAAATAATAATTTAGCATTATAAAAAATATTTTAGATTATTTATGTGGTAGTTTTGGATGATAATATGATTTTTTTTAATTTAATATAAAAAATATTTTTTATGTTTTTATATTTCGTACTTTCAAGTTTTTTATAGTAAAATTTAATGATGCTAATTTATAAAAATTATTTAAAAAAAAAATAGTGGAAATCAAAAATTATTTTGTTTAATAATTTAATAATTCTTAATTTTATTTTGTTTAAGTTTTGTTTAGTTGGTTAAAATATATTAGATTTTTTTTTTCAAAAAAAAGAGGGTAAAAACTTTATTAAATCAGAAGAACATTACAAAGCCAAGAGAAGCAAGCCCACAAAGGGCCAAAAAAGAAATGAGCCAATTCACATCTAAGAAGCATCTCATATCCTCTATAACCTAGTTTTCCAAATCATGAGCCAAATCATCAGGAAGGCTGCCCCAATCTTCCAAACACCAGGAACCCATCCTCTCAGAATCCCATTGAGCTAGACCATCAACCGCCTTATTCCACTCTCAAGGAATGTGGCGAAAAACAATGGACTCCAAAGAGGAGCGCAAAGAAACAATTTATCTAACAGCCACTACCAATTGCCAGTTAACATCCTCTAAATGATGCTATTGCAATAGCTTAATACCAACCCAAGAATTAGATTCACAAACAATTCAACACCATCCAAGACCAACTGCACACTCAACCGCTAGAAGAATGGAACTAGCTTCCATGAGATTATTAGTGTTCTTTCTCCTATACATGGAGAAGAAAAAGACCACCACTCCCATGCTATCTCTTCCAATGCTTCCAACTCCAACATGCCTAGGGTTGCCCCTAGAAGACCCATCTGTATTAATTTTTAGATCCCTTAGAGTAGGAGGACACCATGAGCCAACCTGACCCATCCTCTCCCATCCCCTACCATGATCCCTCAACACACATTTTTCCTGCCTCCCACAACAAGACTAAGAGAATTAACCACTTCCAACTCTCTGGGGTCAACCAAAACAAACAACTCACACTTCATAGTTAGAGTCTCCCGAAGGACCCCTAGAATTCTCATCTACAGCTACCCAATAATCAACTTCTTATCCAAGAAAATCTACCTATTTTACTCCAACTAGATATGCCAGTCAATTAGGCTAGGACCTATGACTGAGGCAATACTAAGAAAAGGAGCCTTGGTAGGAGAGTGGCCTTGTCTCCACCATAGTTCCTCCAAAGAAGAAACATGGCAACATGACAAGCTCCACAAATTCCACCAAAAGTGTCAAATAGCATTAGCAGAAGAGCACTGAAAGAAGAGATGTTGAAAGCTTTCATCTTGCTTAGCACACATGGCACACATGGAGGGGCCTTGGAATCCCCTCTTCCAAAGATTCTCCCAAGTAAGACATTTACCTTGCACCATTAACCAAGAAAATAAATTACACATAGGCCAAGAAAACCTATTCCAAACATGCTTCCACCAAGGAACCTCAACATCCCCATACAACTGTCTATCTACAACTTGGTACCCAGAAGCCACTATATACTTTCCCTTTGGATTGGGACCCCAAGCAAGCACATCATTCCCAAGAAGAGAATTGCAAGTACAATCTGACAAAATCTTGGCAAGATCTTGGTGATCCTCCACTTCCCCCCCAAGAGGCCACTCGAAAGGGGCCTTCCACCTAGACACCATACACTGACCCATGCTCTGCTGATATTTGAAATTAGTCACACTACCCCAACCTGCCTCCATGAAAATTCAGAACAAGTCCTGCAGGGGGATGAGAGAATAGAATGGGAGGATATCCATCCCAAGAATCATGCCAGAATTGAGCATTTTGACCAATATTACTAATCCAAAAAATCCCTTTCTTAACAAGATTGGAACCCCTTTTGAGAGTGCTCCAAATTATAGAACCCTTCCCCTCCAAGGGAAATTTGGCCAGCTCACACACCTACACAAACCCTAGGTACTTAAGGGTGAGAAGCTTAGCCCACAACATGTGTTGCTGAGAACACCAACACCAATATAACTTAGTAGCCAAAGCCTTTCCATTCAAGTCAACCTAACGCAAACCAAGACCACCATCTTGCTTCGGCCTAGAAATTGCCTCCCACTTAACCAAAATCCACTTCCGATGGAGGAAAGAGCTTGACTAGAGGAATTGATGAGATAGTCTCTCAAATTCCTTAATGAAACTAGAAGGAGCAGAGAGAACAAAGCATCTATAAAGAGAAAGAGCTTGAACCACCGACTTCAAAAGAGTCACTCTACTAGCTGAAGAAAGCCATCGATGGGTCCAATGACTCACCAACCTTCTAAACTTATCAAGAACTTCTTGCCAAAACAACTTAGGAAGTGAGTGAATAGCAAGAGGTATTCCAAGGTAAACAAGGGGAAGTGTCCCAATCTGGAAGTAGAGAATTCCAACTATTTTCCTTTGAATAATCTTAGGAGTATTAAGAAAATAAATGAATCACTTTCCCTCATTAATACACTAGCTCGAAGTAGCCAAGTAATAGTCCAACACACTATGCCAGCGAGTAGCCTCTTGATCTTGCACCCTACCCATCAAAGAAGTATCATCCAAAAATTGGAGGTCATACTGAGGGGGGATATCATTCCCCCAACTCCATCCCTGAATTAGGCCTTCAACAAGCAAAATGAACAAGGAGACAAAGGACCCCCTTGTCTAAGACCTCTGTAAGCTCCAAAAAAAAGCCATGGGAATACTATTAATGAACATCAAGAAGGAAGAAGAAGTAACAAAAATATTTACCCAATTAATCCAAACCCTCACAAATCCAAGCATTGCAAGGATCTTGAAAGGAAGCTCCATTTAACCCGATCATATGCTTTAGCCATATCCAACGTAATAAACATAGATTTTTCCTTGGAGGACTCCATAGAATGTATTATCTCTGCCATAATAATGACCCCATCTAGAATCTATCTACTAGCCACAAAACCTCCTTGTTCCTCTGAGATCAATCCTACTAACCATGGTTTCAACCTCTTAGCAATCAACTTAGTGATGATTTTATGAACATTACATAGAGAAATTGTCCTCAAATGATCCAAAGAGTTGGTCCCCTCCTTTTTTGGATGAGGAATAAAAAAGTGGCATTTAGAGACTTCAAAATTTTCTTACTCCTGAGGGATTCCTGAACAAACTCCAAGAGATCCATCTTAACCACATCCCAAAATTCCAAGAAAAATTCAATAGGGAATCCATCTGGCCCAGGAGATTTACCTTTCTTCATTTGCATTATAAAATTCTCAATCTCCAAAAAAGTAATAGGAGAAAGCAAAGATTCATTCATTTCATCAAAGACCAAAACTGGAATACATTCCAAAATCCTAGCTTCATCTTCCTCCATAGGTGGTGAGTCCTCTGCAAATAATGTTGAGAAAAAGTGAAGACATTCAGCAAAAATAGAAGCAGAAGAAGATAGAGTCCCTCCACCTAGAGACAAAAGAGAGAAAATAACATTACCTTGTCTTTGATCATTAACAAAATTATGGAAAAAAGAAGTATTCCAGTCACTAGCTTGAAGCCAATCAATGCGAGCCTTTTGTTTCCAAAAACTATCCTCCCTTAACTCCCATTCCTCCACCTCCTTCATAGCATCAACCTCCAATAAGTGAAGCTCTTTAGTGAGGCCCTGCTCATGAATTTTCCTGGTGATCAAGTTCAAGCTAGCATGTGCTTTCTATTTTGTATGAAACAAATTACCAAAGTGATGTTGATTATAGCATTTCAACCTATACTTAAAATACTGAAGCCTTTTGGAGAAAGATTACATAGCTATGTCATAAGTTGGCTTCCCCAAACACCACCACGTAGGAAGCATGTCATGTAGAGACTCATCTCTGAGCCACATAAGATGGAACTTAAAAGATTTCCTAACACACTACTGGGAAACCTTAGCATATAGCTTAATCAGCCAATGATAAGAACCTTGACCATCCAAAATCTCAGAGCTAGTAACCCACTTGTCCCCTATCCAAAAACTAGACAGTACTAGAAATTTATCCAATCTTTTCAAAATAGAAACATCTCCACTTCTTCTATTATACTAAGTAAAGACTCCATTACCTGGCTTGATGTCCGTTAACTTTAGTAAATCCATATTCTCCTATAGGAGTCCCGAAGAAGGATCAATTTGAGCATTGCCTCCCCGCTTCTCGTCTAAAGAGAGAACAACATTAAAATCCCTAGCTAAGATCCAAGGCAAATAAGGATCCAAGGACCTCACATATCTAACATGATTCCATAGCCAGGCTTTCCCGTGAAAATCAATTAGAGCATAAATATTTGAGAAAAGTACCCTCTCCCTAGATTCCAAGTGGGAAGCAACACAAGAAATTGAACCCCCGCAAGAGAGCCACCAAAACAAACTAACTTTATGAGGATCCCAAAGGAAAGCCACTCCCCCAGAGCTACCAACAACTCCAACACATTGGCATTTTCCATGACCCTGAACCTTTGAGGCCACACTTAGCATACTATCAACTAATAACCAAGTTTCTTGTAGGAAAAAAACATCAAGAGAATGCAAATGAATCAAATATCAAATAATCTTTTGTCAAGGGATGCTATTTATACCCTTCACATTCCAAGAAAACACAATCATCGTAAAGGTTGGGAGAAGTGTGCATCAATTGTCTTCACTGAACCAACCTCAACCAGAGTATCCCCAACTAACTTCACCTTTTCTTGGTCCTTCTTGCAACCAACTTTCGAAAGCTTTTCAGGAGCCCCATTCTTGATAGTCTTTTTCTGCAAACCCAAGGCTAGGGAGGAGGACTTATGTTTACCTAAGTCTGAACCACCCTGTAGCTTCAAGATAGTCATGCCACTGCTAGAAGAGCCACCTGAATCCATGACCCCTCCACCTATAGCCCCCAATGCATGAACCGAGGGAGATGAGAACATCCAACTAAGGGCCTTGATCACTGACCAAATCCCTCCTAGGAGCCACCACAGGTTGCACCTTAGGCATCTCCTTAACATTAGAGATGACTTCCAACTACATATCAATTGGGAACCCTTCCTCCTGAACTAGCTCATTCAAAGCCTCAAATTTATTGAAGGTTTCCTCCTCCATCCTAATCATGAGAGATCTCTTTTTCCCTCAACCACGATTACGAGGCTTCACAGGGAACAACCATCTTTGTCTGCCCTCGCCCCTTCAATGGGAGATTTACCTTTTTCAACCCTTGAATTATTTTGAATTATTTTAGAAGCCCAAGGGAACCTTCATTGAAGATGAAAATATATTATATTTTTTAATTAGTATTTTTTATTTATATTATTAATTAAATTCAAATAACAATTGAATTTTTTATTTATGTAAAATATGATAAAATGATTTTATTTATAATAAATTATATATTGAAAATCTGAATTTTGAAATATTTAAGAAATATTTGATAAAATAATCTAAATGTAAAATTAATTGTTGATATCTAAAGGAGGCTTCCATTTCCTTTAAAACACCACATTTGAGGAGATGAGTTAAGATTCCATTTATGACTAAGGTTCTCTTTTATTTTAGGTATTTGAAGAATTTAATGCATATCCATACTCAAGGGTATCTCTAAGTATTGGAGTCTCAAATTTTTATATCTAATCTCTTGGGTAATGATGTAGGAGCATCCAGTGGTGTAGGAAAATCTTGCATCACCCAAAAAAAATGTTTTTCCTTAATTTCTTTAGTTGTTTTGAGTTTCATGATGACACTTAAGGGGTGTAAGATAGTTAGAAGTCAAAAAGGGTGAAAAATGATCACTTATTATTTTTAGTAAGTTGTCCTAAATAGGCTCGTATGGACTTGAAAATTTACCCCAAGGAGTAGAATTTAAAAAAATCTCTAGTCATGAAAGAATAATCTTAATACCATATATGGTTCAGGAGATATTAAAGTTTCTATCCCAAGAAATTTCTTCAATGTAGCTTTAAATTCAAATATAAAATCTTAGATGCCCCAAACAACTCAAAAAATTGACGAATCGACCTTCAGTAGGTTTGGAATTGTAGATCTCTTCAAGAGATTTCTAACGATATGTTATAAAAGAAAAATAGACACCCAGATCAAAAGTTATGGCCCCACAAAGTTGGCCCAGTAAAAAGTGAATTTTATTAAAATTCCTTCCTAAGAAAGAAATCAAATGACAGGAATTTTGGCACCAAAACAAAAGGGAAAGCTACACTTTCTAGAACATTCTAGGGCGGTTATTGGGGTAAAATAAAAAGGGTTAAGTGGGGGTTGTGGATGGTGGCTCCATTAGTGCAGATTGTGGCTCCAAATAATATATTTTGTTATCAGAGTTGATTTTTTTGTATGAATCAAGCCCATGAGGTTGCAACATGTAAGTTTTGAATCTGTACTTTCATTTCTAAAAATAATTGAAAGTGAGTTATTGTTTGTCTCGCATCTTCTGTGTTGGTCTTGATTTTGTGATTTATGTAGATTTTAGGTAGTCTAGCCCTCATCAATTAATAGATAACATAAGACTTGAACCATAATAAATTTGAGTTTGTGAAGTAAATTTCCATACATAAGTTCATTAATCATCATATGTATCTAAAATTCATAGGTGATAAGTTAGTATTCTCTTTAAAGGTAACTAGATAGGGAACTTAGCTTCTATAGTTTTTGAAAAAAAACTCCATTGTAATATTGATCATCTTTGAAAGAGGTAAACCATGATACTTTAGGATAGGGGATCATTACAAAATATTTCTATTAAAAGATAAATAAAAAATTTTAAATATTTTGAACAAAACATACTTTGACTTTTAGATGTTAAAGAGTGAGAAGATGTGTTCAAAAATTGAGACTTGTAAATAAAAAGGTGTATACTTCAAATTTTTCTACCTCCTTTTTCACTTGCATCAACACCCATTTAAATAAGAATAATTATGAACAATTTTGAACCTCTTAGAACACCCATTTCCCTATAAATGCCACATCTTAGAATAACACGAATCCTCACATTGAAAGTCTCTCGTTCCATTATTGGTCACACCCTTCATGTCAATTGGGACAATTAAATTCTAATATCCTCTAGATATAATTTCAAATGATAGTGTTTCACATATTTAAACTAGTATGTCTTGCTTGAATGCATAATAAAGTTTTTCAAAAACCCAACATTAATTCATGCATAATTATTTAAGTATATTTTTCTAAAAGAGAAAATATATAATATTTGCACTTACCACTACACACACTTTTTTTATTTCTACCACATAGGAAATCCATGAACCTCCATTATTACAACTTCTTAAACTAGTACCACAAGGCCACACATAAGTATACCTTTCTAACTTTTTTTATGTTGAAATGTACTATTGGGGGATTGACTAAGGAAATCTCTCAAATGCCATATACACCCATTTTATCCTATTTTAGTTCTATTATATTTTATAACTATTAGGAATAAGTGTTGTACACCATGCATAACATTGGGTTAGATATTTTATGTGTGGATTGCACATGAGAAAAATACTTAATATTTGGGAAAATTAGTAACAAGAAGTAAATCTAGGATCAATGGTTTTGTAAAATCATGGTTTTGAGTTACATAGTTTTACCTTATCACTTGGATGTATTTGTGTGAGCTTGAGCCTATAAAAGAAACATCATGTTTAGTGGTTGAGTTTGGTTTTTAGTGGTATTTACTTAATTTTCATTGTATTGAGTCTTCTTCTAAGGAGTACATATGTGAAGCATGGCATGAAATGTGTGGACACATGCTTGGACACATGGAGGATGCATTGGAGGAGCTTGATGTTTCAAAAGTGTTCATAGAGGCTTTGTAAGTGTATTGTATTTTTTATTGTTGAATAATACATTGAGTGTGGATTCTTTTTTATGCTATTTTTTTCCCTCTATGATGGTTTTCCCAAGGTATATCTTGTGTTACCTTGTGATATGTCTTTGATCTTTGAATAATGTTATTGTGTAAGCTTGTATGCATACTTTTATCTCATGGGGTTATGTAGGAAATTAAATAATACTCCTATATAATTTTCCTAACAAGTGGTATTAGATCCATGGTTATATTTGTGGGGTTTTAGAGATCCCTACTTTGGTGTAACCATTGCTTGAATATATCTAATGCAAAGTTGAGGCCATTACATTGTAGAAAATATTTCAAAAATTTTAAGGTATGAGAAACATTTTGTAGGTTTTTATTTGCATATTTGAGGTTTTTATTATTTATTACTTAAGCGGTAAATGATTTTGACCCAAAGCTATGAACTAGTGAGGTCACAAATAGGGGACCTCTTCCCAAAGATAACCATTCAAAAATACCACTCCAATGGGATTTGAACCTTGGTGGCAAGAACAACAACACCACCTTTAAACTATAACACCATGCAAACATCGGGTGCATATTTGACATATTTTAGGTTTTAGGGTTGCAAATTTGTGGTTATTTTTTGTAGATTTGAGGTTTGAATTAGTTTGGAAAATGGGTTTTTTTGGGTGTTCACCATGAAGGTTTTATGGGGGAAGTTTCACAGATAACCCCCTAGGACAAAACATACCTCACCATTAGATCCAAGAGGCTTTGGAAATAAATATTAACATAAAATTTAGCCTATTTTAGTCATTGTGATAAAAAATTATTTCCCCCTATTAGAATTGTGGAAAACATGAGCCATAGGATCAAACAATGAAAAAAGACACCTTCCACACAAGAGAGCTGCAAAAAATAATATGCAATATTCCTCAACAAGAAAAAGCAATAGAATGAACCTCAATAATCTTCAAGGAAAACAAGAGTCCTTGAAGATTGGGAGTTCTATCAAAAGGCATCAAAGTTATGATAATATAATGAGGGTTGAGTGTTATATAGGAGCAACCTAAATAATAAAGGGATCATATTATGACAAGTTTCAAAATCTCATGCAATGAGATAGAATGATCTAACAATAGCTCTCTAGTTAACATAGAAAATCACTCCTGTGTTTAGCTTAAGTACATGAGAATAAATTAGACTAATAATTAGTTAAAGATTAACTAATTATTAGCTAATATATGATTACTCTAACACCCCCCTTAAGGTGAACTTAGGGAGTAGCTAAAAATCCTAAAAGGATAATTCATAATGGGTCCCGAAAAACAAGTCCTAGTGAGGTACCCATGTACAAATAATCTAATATCTCACAACTGGAGAAAAGGACAAAACCACATGGGAAAAAATCCTCTCCAAAAAGAGAGAAAGGAAAATGGAGGACTGAAAAGCCTCCAAAATAAGGTGGAGTCAAAATCCTCCAACCAAAATAATGTTCCAAAAAAGAGAGAAATATGTAGAACATCACTGAAGCATGAAGAAGTTGTAGACAACTATCAAATGATGACTAATATAGTACTAAAATGAAGAACCTCTAGAAACAAAAATATATTGAGATAAAGTGCCATTATAGTGTATACTTTTTGGGGATTTCACACATCCATTTGTGCCTTTTGTACTCGCACTATGATATAAAGTGCCATGGGGGGTTGATTATTTCCATTGGTTTTCCATCACACCTTTGTCAAGTGAGTGTCCCTTCCACGACAACAGTGAATCCTGGTGATTCTTGCCTCATGCATGTGTTCCTTAGTTTTCAAACCCTTTCATTTATAGGTTATTTCTCCTACATGCATTTACTGATTCACATAGTTTTAGTGTACTTGTCTTGGCTCTCCCTTTTCCACATCATCGGGGGGTTTCTATTGTTGGTGCTAATGCTTACTAGGCACAAAAAATGAAACTAATATACAAGAAAAAATGTCTAAAATGTCCAAATAGGATAGAATATTAGAAATATGTATAGAAAAACCAAAACTAAGTCACCCCATGCAAACAAAAAGTTTCCAAGAGCTAAGACATCCAAGTAATTCACCAAAATGTGAAAATAAATAAATAAATAAAATGTACCTAGAGAGAAATATGAAAAAATTTCATGGATGGCTATGAAGAGCTCTAAAAGACTGTCCCAATGTTGCTAGAATAATGAAAAATAGAGAAAAAAGTCAAAGTTATGAGCTCGAGAATGAAAAAAACACCTATAACTTCAATAGGCTGTAGAATGCACTAGTAGAAAAAAATGGTGATGATACCCACACCAATACAAATTTGACAGAACTAGCTTTTAGATAATATCTCATTCACCCAATTTTGATATATCTTATGCCCAAGTTATGGCCAAAAGAAATAAAACCCTACTTTAGGACCAAAGAGGGCTTGGAGGGGCCCTTGCCTTGTGGTCACACTGCTAATGTTAGCATGATGCCAACAAAATATTCACTGGAATATTCATCCTTGCTAGAAAAAAATTGATCCTTGCCAAAAAATCTAGCAAATGAATAATGTCAAAAATATTAGAATATTCTAATCACTTCCTATGGAATATTCTAGAAAGATTCCATTGTAGTGTTTTGCCAAAAAATCATAGGAGTTGATAGGAAAGGTTGAATGACTGGTAAAAGGGTTTGGTCGCTAGAAAGGGTTATTATTGTTGGATGGCTTGTAGCCATCAGTGGATCAATGGGTGTCTTCGAGGGCTGACATGGCCCCATCGTGTGGGAAACCTACTGCCACTGATAGGGTACTATGTACCCTTCTGTAAGATTTTTTAAAAGCCCCTTTTTTTGAAAAAAACTAAAATAAACTATTTTAAAAACTCTTTTTAATTTTTTTTTTTTTTAAATTCATACTTGTGTCCATATAGGGGCCATATAGGCCCTTGCAAAAAAAAATCCACAGAAGCTCACAACAACAAAAGAGGGAAAATTTATAGTCAAAGTTTGTCAAATTGGCTTCCTAAATCCAACAGTGAGTTCTTTTGATGTCAAAATGTACCTTAAAATTGACCACCTCTAAAAATTGTAAAGAAAACAATGGAGAATCTAGATCTGAAGCTTGTAACCCTTGTTGAAGAAAAGACTCATAAATCAAGAAGGGTTCACTGAATCCACACTCTGATACCATGTTAGAATTATGAAAAATATGAGCCACAAGATCAAACAATGAACAAAGAAACCTTCCACACAAGAGAGATGCAAACATTACTATGCAATATTCCTCAACAAGAAAAACCTACAAAATGAACCTCAAGAATCTTCGAGGAAAACAAGATTCCTCAAAGGCTAAGAGTTCTATCAAAAAGCATCAAAGTTATGGTAATACAATAAGAGTTGAGTGCTATATAGGAGCAACCCTAAATAATAAAGGGATTAAATCATGACAACATCTCATGCAATGAGACATAATAATCTAATAATAGCTCTATAGTTAACATATAAAATCACTCCTAAGTTTAGCTTAAGTGCATGAAAATACATTAGACTAATAATTATTTATTAGCTAATGCATGATTACTCTAACACCCCCTCCTTGCCCTAGCAGTACAACTGTATGGTTGCAAAATACTAAATATAATACCTACAAAAAATAAAAATAAAAATAATTATTTTCATGGGATCTATAGTCCCCCGTGTACCTATGTTTGTAGGTGTGGAAGTTGGGTGCATTAGGATGGTAGGGGGTACATAGTCCTCGTCAATTCCCAAGCTAGTGGGATTTGGCCCTTGGTCTCATGGAAGATTATTCCCTAGCCCCACAAGGTTATCAAAATTTTTTTAAACTACCAAAATTTTAAAAATTACTTGATTTTATAAACTATTAGGTTTTGCATAACCCTCCTACCACCTTGCACTACCTGAGAACTGTTGGCACACCACCACCCTTGATGGGTTACCAATGACCACTTGAGGGTTGCCATCCTACCATCTATATAGGCCAAATTTGGCAATTGTTTCTTAAAATGTCATAAATTTTTTCCATGTGGTTATATTTTTAACTTCCAATAGTCAATGGTAAACTCTCTCTAAGAAATACATAATGGTATAGGTTTGGTTTCCAAATTGTTCTATTTATATAAGTTTTTGGTGCTATAAATATAACTCTTGCTTTGGACCACATTTTTGGTCATAAATTTTGTATCTGAAATTGGATTTTCAATTTCATAATGGTTTTGATATTTTTTAACTTTGATAAACAAAGAGAGTGTGGTACTTGTATGATCACTTGTAAGAGCTTGATATTTAACGTGTGATTCTATGAGAATTTAGATGAGTAAAGAGATGAAAACTTGATGGATTGCATATTTTCATGTGATATACATTATGGTACAATTTATCATCAGATTTGTTGCTTCCTAATATAGGTGTACATGTTTTTTCAAACTTTGTTCTTTGATGAAGAAAAATACACATGTTATCTTACAGTTTCAAAACATGTATTGACATGCATAAAGACTTAGAGTCTTGGTTTGGTGAGAGTTGAGTACAGTTACAAATCTAGTGATGATTAAGGTGTCATGGATTTTCATGTGCATTTGAGCATTTATAGAACATCTTCATGTATGTGGTATTGGTGGTGGTGTGGTTCAATTTAAGGAGGTTATTATTCTCTCTTGGATGCTTGATTGGTTTCTTGACCGTGTTACTTAATTATGGATTTATTTGGAAAATTAGATATGTAGGTGATATGGAGTTTGAGTCTTGAGTTCTAAAGGTTATATTCTTAGTTATCTTGGTTTGTAGGTTACTGATGTGATGATAATTTTACATGTTTCATTGGTTTTGGATCTACGATTTATTATTAGATGGTTTGATGGTGTTATATTTTTTCTTGATATTTTGATGGTAGTTGTATCTTCTTGGATTGAATATTGTGGTTTTACTTTACCCTTTGGGAGCTCTTGTTGTTGAATATTTTTATTACATTGGTGCCATGGATGATCTTCATTTATGAGAATTTGATGTAGGAGCAACTAGGTCTACATGCAATCTTGCATCACTCAATTTTTTAGGTTTTCTTTATATTTTTAGTGCAATTTTGATGTGTTTTGGTTAGTTCTTGGAGTTTTTGATTCTAGAGAATTATCAGAACAAATTTTGGAAAACTAAGGGCATCACTTTGTAGAAGATCCTAATGGGTATCTACAATTCCAATTTGGTGAAGAAAGGTTGAAAATTGACTAAGCTATGACTTTTTAGGTTTTAGGTTTGTTACTGTCAACATACTTTTGAGTTGCTATTGAACTTTCCCTATGAAATTGTTTCATTTTCTATTGAAATTTGTGAAATATTATTGCTAAACTAACCATTTACAACTATTTCTAATGTTTTTGATAAGTTCCAATGTATGTTCCCACACACATCAGTGTTGATGAGTTTTTCCATATTTATGGGAACTTTGGAATCATTTAGCTTGTAGGAACTCTTTCTTACCTAACTATTTTTAGATCCCCCTAACCATTTGAAGCTTTTGGATTTTACATGGCCATTAGGATATGAAGATAAAGTAAAGTGATATGAACCTTCCAAAATTTCATCAACCGGTTTAGATGAATAGTTATGATGATGATGTTAGCATGTCAATATACATGAAATCAATAGGGACAAGGGTTAATTTCCAAAATATGAGGTAAGAATGGTGTAATGATGACATCACCTAGTATCAATTATGAATTTTTCTAGTCATTTGAACATGCAAAATTTCTTTGGTCATCTAAAATACAAATTTTACTTAGACATATGAACCTAAAAAACTTCCACTTGATACTGATCTATGAAACATCCACTTATTTCATAACTTCCAATTGCTACTAGTCTATAAGATTTCCATTTCTTGTCGGTTTATGAAATTTTGTTGGTGATTTGCCTTTATATACTTGAGGTTTTCTTCAAAAATAATCATCTTTGCAATGAATTGGTTACTATTGATGGGAAAATGTGTCTCAACCTTGCAATTATATGTGGTTTATTGTTGATAGGATGTATATATATTTATATATATGTTTCCTAGTTACACCGATAGGTGTATACAATGACAACAAGGGGAAAAATGTGAGTGTGTTAACTTTTTTTAGGAAACTTCCAGAATAGCCAACATACATTAAATAATGATATATTGTAAATTTGGACCATTCATTATTAGGTTTTAGATCTAATGGTGAATATTTTGTTGGACTGTCTTGCCCTAGAATGTAACTATATTTTATGATGGAATTGTATTACGAGTGTAGTTGAGAGAACACAGTGATGTATTCTAAGAGTCTGATAGTGGTCATGTTGTCTCTTGATCTCTAAGTGGTGATACTCTTGTAAGAAGCTTACTCAGCAAATATATTGTAATATTTGTGATTATTGAATAATTTATTGGGCGAATTTTGGTGTGTGGGGTTTTTCTCTCGAAAGGGTTTTCCCCACATGAATCACTATGTCATGGTATGCATGATATTTGTGTTTATTTCTATTTAAGTTTTTATAACTATTAAAGATCTGTAAATTTTTGCATTATTCTCCTCTCAATATTAGTGTAGGAAGTTGTTCCACTAGCTAAGCTTCCTTACAAGAGGCATCAG
Source organism: Sequoia sempervirens (assembly GCA_007258455.2). Lineage (NCBI taxonomy): Eukaryota > Viridiplantae > Streptophyta > Pinopsida > Cupressales > Cupressaceae > Sequoia > Sequoia sempervirens. The sequence continues at coordinate 392,184,892 of VDFB02281492.1, forward strand.
AGCTTGATCACCTTTGGTTTCAATTGTGGGTTGTTGGGTTTTTTGAACCAATCCAAATTTGAGTGGGAGATTTTGTAGAAGATACTTACTGATCTTGTTGCAGGAATTTTTAGATGGCAAGTTCATTAGGGAGAATAGAGGTGGAGAAATTTTCTATAAATAATTTTGAGATGTGGAAGCTAAAGATGGAGGATTTGTTGATAGATTGAGATCTATGGGATGTTGTTGATGAGAATGTTTCAAGGCCTGAAGATCCTATTCAAGCTACTTAATATGATGTTATGGACCATAAAGCCAAGGGTATAATTATATTGTGCTTGGAAAACTCTATTTTAATCAATTTCCATGAAGATACATCTACACAAGAACTATGGGACAAGCTTGGTGAGATGTATCAAGCCAAATCTTTAGTGAACAAGATTTTATTGAGGAAGAAGTTATATTCCTTGAGAATGGAAAAGGGTGGATGAATTAAATACCACTTGGAAACATTTAGTATGTTGGTGTCTCAATTGGCATCAGTTGGTTTCAAAATGGATGAGGAGGAGAAATTTAAAATCTTTCTTTGTTATTTTCCTGATTCGTGGCATTCTCTTGTTATGGCTATTGGAGTACTTCTGTTATTTTGAATACTAAAGATGTGGTGAATTCTTTTCTTTCTAAAGAGGTGAGGAAGAAGGTATCCATCATTGCCAAGGAGGCTCTAAATGTCTATGGAAGAACTAAGGAAAAAGGAAAGAAGAATGAGAAGCGTGACAAATCCAAGTCCAGGGGAGATCTAAATCTCCTAGAAAGTCCAAAGTTATTTGATGGAACTATGGTAATCCTGGGCATGTTCATAAGGAATGCAAAGAAGAAAAGAAGAAAAGAAGAAGAAAAAGAAGAAAGTTGATATTGATTTTGAGTTTGGGAAGGAAGATGACAACACATTCATTGTAGCTTTGGAAACTCATGCAGGTAATGATGCATGGTTAATTGACTCAGGTGCATCTTTTCATATGAAATTTAATAGAGATTGGTTTTCTAAATATGAAGAATTTGATGGAGGTACGGTGTACTTGGGTGATGATTCTCATTTAGTCATTGTTGGACATGGTAAATTTAAAATCAAGTTTCCTGATGGTGGAATAAAAAGGATTAATGGTGTGTTACTATGACATAGATTTTGGGAACCAACGAAGATGCTTACTCTTACACTTCTATGGTTTTCCACCTAAAAGGAGAGAGATCTAGGTCCCAAAATGCTTATGTTACACTCAAATTAGTATGTATGCTATATTATATGATGCAAATGAACTTGAATAAATGCAATTGACCAATTAGAATGAAATAAAGTGAATGTAAAAGTGCAATTTAAGCTATGTTTGAAAACACATTGTGATATGCAAATAACTATGAAAATGAAGAAATAATGCAAAACAAAAGGTACATGGGTAAATTTGAGTGCACCTGGATGAAATATGAGTTGTCTAGAATGTTTGGAATTCTGATGAATTTTACTGGTTTTTCACAATGGGACTCATTTGCCCAAGGTGGTGAATCAGTCTTCTTACTAATGAAAAAGTGTTGGGAATTGATTTCTGACAGTCGGGATCTAAGATCTGACAAAATACATATTTTCATACTTCAGGTGGGACTCATTCGCCAAGGGTTGTAGATCAGTCCACTCCTATATTTTTGGAAAATTAGACAACTTTGCAACACTAGATTTGGGAATGTCTGAATGTCGGGTTGCTAGAGTCAGTTCTATAGGAAATAGACAAAAAACACTCATAAGCTTGAAATAGTGATATGTTGACTTGAAGAGATGAGTTGACTTGATTTCCACTCTTCAACACCTTTAAACTTGTCAAATATACAAAACAAAGGCTGCAAAGACACATGCAAAGGGGGAAAACATTGGAGGGTTAGTAAATAGGGGTTTGCCTTGGTCAAACCCCACTTTGGTAATCAAACCCAATAGAAATAAATGAAATGCAAAGGAAATGTAAGCTAACAACATGCAAATTCTATTAACTCACCAAACCCTTGATCTTGTAAGTCTAAAGTAATTTCAATGACTTCTTCAAAGTGCTTCAATAGTTTCTTCAATTGATGATGTAAGATGCTTGAATCAAGGAGATTATTTGAATGACTTAGCAGATTAAATACTTGAGTGAGGAGATATGTAAAATGAGGTGAAAAACACTTATTTATACAATTTTTGTGCCTTACTATCCATTCATACCTCATCAAAGGTCGACATCAAGTGACTTTTAATAAAATATTGAAAGGAAATTTGAAATATTTTGAATTTGGGGCCAAGGGGGACTCATTCGCCACCCATGGTGAATGGGTCCCACCTAGGACCTAAAACCTTGTGTCAGAAATAATGTTGTGTTTAATGTTATTCATTGGGATAATATGTAAAGATGCACTTAATTAAGCATATGAGGGCATAAAGAGACAAAATAAAGCATGAGAAAGGTGTAAATAAGGAGATTTACCTAAAAAAGCATGAAGGCTTGTTACAAGACTTTACAACACTTTAATATAGGACTTGTTGATGAGTGAAAAGGTGATTTTTAGGTGAAATGTATTAAATAGAGTCTAGAAGTATGTGGAAATGTCTTACAACACTTCAAAACACCTTCACAAGACATCGTTCTTTGAGTTTTAGTACCTAAATAAGCATGTTCAAGCCATGATACAACATAAAATCAAAGCAACATAGTTTCAACACCATGAAACAAGACCTAAAAGGCCATGTAAATGACAAAGGACCATTTTTCTACAACAAATTTAGCCCCCACTTTAGTGAGAGGACAAACTTTCTTCTTCACACTAAAGTAGCCATGAACATCGAGGAGAGGGTTTGAATGCACTTACGTTAGCAAGATGGAATGCAAAAATCAAGAGGGATGATCAAGCCCCCAAGATAAAGATCTCATTAAAAACTAGACATAAGAACAAAGGAACACACAAGTTTTGAAATGAATTGAATGAAGCGTTGATCATCAATCCAACTAATTGTGAAAAGAGATCTAGGATGATTGTTTGAAAAAGAGAATGTGCACTCACTCTAGGGCCACGGAATTAGTTGTCCGTGGGGTGAGAAATCCCATAAAGTAAGATACATATGCTAGTTGGTATGCACTCACAAACACAAAAGTGGCTATGGGGAAATGTCATGTTGCTAGTTGGGCTTCCCACTCAACCATGCCAAAGTTATACCACTTGATAACTTTAACAAGGTACCACAAAGCCAAATGAAATGTAAATGTCAGTTTAAGTCTTAAGAAAAATAGGATGACACGATAGGCATGCAAGTTGTGTTATGCAAGGTGGTTGAATGAGAATGTAATAATGTGAAAGATTGTTCAAAGGAGTCTTGTTCAGTTTATGCAAGGTCAGTCACTTAGGGAACATTGTGTCTAATGTCTCCAAGAGAGGACCAATCAAAGAATAGTATATTCACAACTTAGGGGATGCAGTGCATCACATCAAACCGCAAAGAGGAATGTAATATGCTAAGATAGTTCACACTTAAGAAGGACATCACACCCAATGTCATCCACAAAGTGACAAACACATCACGTAAATGACAAGGCTACACTAAGAAGAATGAATGCACATGAATTATGGTAAACTATGCCCCCCACTTCAAAGGAATTGCTACACATCGTTATGTGAGCAATTGCTTGAAAGTAGAGAAGAAAAGAAAATGAAAAAAGAAAACAAGATAGGAGAGCCAACCTAGAAAGATCTATGCCAAGTCATATGTTTCAAAGAATGGTTGTGTCATGTCAAGAAAAAATGAAAAAAATAGAAACGGAGGAAGTTTCCCCCCAGAAAAGAAAGTACACCAAACACATAAGGGATCTATGGATTTGGGGTCAGTATTCTCATTGCTGCAATGTTTTTATGAAAGAGCATTGAACTATCATCATTCCCAAAATATACATAGAACTAGAAGAATGACACAAAGAGAGTGAAAACAAAGGAAAAAAAAAGTACATTTTGAGTCAACATGAAAGAGACATTGTAGTCTCAACACTTTGCATCATCCTCAAAAGGAAAAAACAAGTGAAAAGAAAAGAAGTGAAAAGGAAGGAAATTTTGGGTCAACATGAAGGAGACATTTTGGTCTCAATGCCTTGTGTCATCCCCAAAAGGAAAAAACAAGAAAAGAAAAAAAAGGAAAAAGGACCATTTGAGTCAACATGGAAGATACATAAAGCATCTCTATGCTTTGCATCATCCCCAAAAGGAAAACACAAAACAAAAATGAAAGGACAAGGACCGTTTGGATCAACATGGAAGAGACATAGGATGTCTCTATTCTTTGCATCATCCCCAAAAGGAAACTCAAAAAAAAATGAAAGGACAAGGACCATTTGGGTCAACATGGAAGAGACATAGGGTGTCTCTATTCTTTGCATCATCCCAAAAAGGAAAACACAAAAAAAATCATGATGAATAGAAGAATAAGGGTATGAATAGAAGAAGTGTACAAGGAGAGGAAACATCAAACGCATGATACAGGGGAACATGATACGCACATGAAAAGAAAAAGAAAACAAAGAATAAGTAATGAAAATATAAGTCAACCATTAACTAAGTTATTAGTTTCTCAATCTTGGATGAACAAGTGGAAAAAGGAATAACAAGGTTAGGAGACAAAAAAAATGCATTACAAGGACAAGGCTAACAAATTCTTGCCCCCCACAAAGTGGAAAGGAAAGAATGAGCTGATATAGCTGATGGGAAAGGGTCATGCAATAATGAGAATAGGAAATTATACAACTATAGCATGACATAGGGGTTTATATTGGTTTAAGGTATGATAGGGAAACAATTGGTATCAGTTAAGTGATACTTATTCAGTATGTATTTCAATGTCCAACATTCTTTAGTTCGATGTCCAAGGATACGATGATATTTGCAATATGGTATATGAGAATTGTCAGAGTGAATGACTGGCCTATTTGAAGGTGGTAATAGTATAAGACCTTTATTTAAAAGCAATTGAAGTCTCCTTTCACATTCAGGTGGAGGATGTATAGGAAACTTTATCTTCTTTAATTTGTATGGTCATTTGCATTTACTAGGTTCTCCTCTGTCATGAATAGAAGGAGGAAGGGGACCCATAGGGATCCTAGCATCCTTGTCATTAGAAGGAGAGAATGGTTGTTCATAGGGAAGGAGAATGTTCATGTTAGGAGGAGGATTCAAGACCACTATACTAGCATCCCAAATTCTCCTAGGTTGAAGAGGATGTCTGTCAGGATAAGAAGGATCTTGATATCCTAGTCCTATTGTATGTACTTTAGTTGATTGTTATTCAAGAAGTTGATGGATGTCATATTCATGTTTTATGTCACAACCTTGTTTACTCAAAATAGTAAAGCCTTTACCATATGTTTCCTCAAGGTTGATAGGATTTTTTGTGACTTTCTACTCATATAATGGTTGGAATTTTGGTTGTTGAGAGGAACTAGGTCCATTTGAGGGAGGAACCTTAGGTCCTATGTTGATTTTAGGATGTAAATATGCAAAGTTATCAGGTGATGTAACAGTAGGTAGTTCTTGTGATCTCATAGAGGGATAAAAGGTTGCATTTTCTTCTAGGTTGTCAAGGAAATCATTGTAGAACTTATTCATGCTAACACCATCTTCTCCAATGATGTGGACATCATGAGGAGTTAAACGAGCATGAGGTTGTTCAAGGTCATTAAGATCACCACAAAAGGTACAGATGGACATGTCTACCAATGATTTTAAGGAATTCCAAAACTTAGTGAAAGAAAATGCCATGATGCCAATAAAGTAAGATGCAATAAATGAGGAAAAATAAAGAGTTTGTAACTAAAAAAAGAATGTAGGAACAAAAAAGTGTATTGCAGAAAAATGTCAAAGAGATTACATAAATGTTGTTTTAGAAATGCAGAGGGACTGATTCGCCCTAGGTGGCGAATGAGTCTCGGGATGCAATTTTTTTATGTTTTTCAAAACAATTGAATGATTCTAAATGCAACACAGAATGTAATCAAGTATGTAGAATTAATATTTGTTTAGTTTTTCAATGAAATTGAATGAAAAACTAAAAACTAAATGAATATTTCACTAATGCAAAATGAAAGATCCTAGAATGCAATAACAAATCAATGCCCTAATTGAATGCTAATGTAAATGAAAACTAGGATGCAAGATTGGAATGTAATTAGAAGTTTGAAAATGTCCAAAATTCAGGTTCACCAAAATGTAACATATATTTTGGGACCCGAAGGAGATGCTTACTCTTACACTTCTAGGGTTTTCCACCTAAAAGGAGAGAGATCTAGGTCCCAAAATGTTTATGTAACACTCAAATTAGGATGTATGTTATATGATAAGATGTAAATGAACTTGACTAAATGAAATTGACTAATTAGAATGGATTAAATTCAATGCAAAAGTGCAATTTAAGCTATGTTTGAAAACACATTGTGATATGCTAATAACTATGAAAATGAAGAAATAATGCAAAATAGAAGGTTCAGGGATAAATCTGAGTGCACCTGGATGAAATATGAGTTGTCTAGAATGTTTGGAATGCTGATGAATTTTATTATTTTTTCATAGTGGGACTCATTTTCCCAAGGTACCAAATCAGTCCTACTAATGAAAAAGTGTCGAGAATTGATTTCTGACAGTTAGGATATGAGATCTAACAAAATACATATTTTTCAGACTTCAAGTGGGACTCATTCACCAAGGGTGGTGAATCAATCCACTCCTAGCTTTTTGGAAAATTAGACAACTCTACAACACTAGATTTGGGAATGTCTAAATGTCAAGTTGTCGGAGTCAATTTTACAAGAAATAGACAAAAAACACTCAATAAGCTTGAAATAGTGATATGTTGACTTGAAGAGCCTAGTTGACTTGATTTCCACTTTTCAACACCTTTAAACCTATAAAATATTCAAAACAAAGGCTCCAATGACACATGCAAAGGGGAAAAATTTTGGAGGGTTGGAAAATAGGAGTTTTCCTTGGTGAAACTCCACTTTGGTAATCAAACCCAATAGAAATAAATGAAATGCAAAGGAGCTATAAACTAACAACATGTAAATGCTATTAACTCACCAAATCCTTGATCTTGTAACTCTAAAGTAATGGCAATGGTTGCTTCAAAGTGCTTCAATATTTTCTTCAATTGATGATGTAAGATGTTTCAATGAAGGAGATTATTTGAATGACCTAGGAAATTGAATATACTTGAGTGAGGAGATATGTAAAATGAGGTGAAAAAAAATTATTTATACAATTGTTGTGCCTTACTATCTGTTCATACCTCATCACAGGGTGACATCAAGTGACTTTTAATAAAATATTGAAAGGAAATTTGAAATATTTTGAATTTAGGACCAAGGGGGACTCATTCGCCACCCATGGGGAATGAGTCCCACCTAGGACCTAAAACCATGTGTCAAAAATAATGTTGTGTTTAATGTTATTTTTCAAGATAATATGCAAATATACACTTAATTAAGCATATGAGGGAATAAAGAGACAAAATAAAGCATGAGAAAGGTGTAGATAAGGAGATTATGCGTAGAAAAGCATGAAGGCTTGTTACAAGACTTTACAACACTTCAATACAGGACTTGTTGATGAGTAAAAATGTGCTTTTTAGGTGAAATGTATTAAATAGAGTCTAGAAGAATGTGGAAATATCTTACAACACTTCACAACACCTTCACAAGACGTTGCTCTTTGATTTTTAGTACCTAAATAAGCATGTTCAAGCCATGATATTGTTTGAAACAAGCAACACTAAGAGGGGGGGTAAATCAGTGTTGTGCAAAAATTTAACTTTATTATTTTGTCATTTAGCTTACCTAACCATTCAATAAAAGAAATATGCATCAACAGATAGAAAATAATTACAACACGATAACACCAAAATTTTTACATGGAAACCCTATTAGGGGAAAAACCAAGGTGGATGGCCAATCCACAATATAATATGAGTATACCCAAAAATACAAGTACAAAATGGGAATGCGCTTGCATTCAGGCTCACTACTCAAAAGTATGGGCTCACTACCCTACAATGAATTGGAATAAATCCAAAAGAGTGAACTGATGAAATAACATCCACAATTCTTGATTACAGTTCCAATTAGGCTTTGTAGATAATTTGTTGTCCTTCTGACTAATTCAACACTTCTACTTTCCTCTACACAACTCACACTGTAAAAATATTAATGCATAAGTGAAACTGTGCATAATCACCTAATCGCCTTTCTGATGATTGCAGGACACCACCACACTTATTTTCCCACTTACAAATGATATATTGAATCTCTTATATATCCACCTCTAGAAAAATCACTATAGGTCAGTCTTGATAAAACTTAAAAATATTATCAACTGCCGGCCCAAAATTACAATTGAATTCTCAATGTGTATCTAATACTGTCAGCTAGACTATAGCTAGGACCCATAATTAAATATTTGAACATGAAAATATTTCAAATATTTTTTCTTTACACATCAATAACGCGTCACATTCACTAAGTCGGTTATAATGAACAAATAGACAAAACATTCTACCAAACCTCTAAGCTTGTACAACAACTGATGCAACACAATAGGATTTAGTAATAAGATAACATATATGTTCAAAAACAAATCATAGGGATCCACAACACAAAATGATGATCTAGTGAAGTATATAGATTAACTGACTAACCGGATACCCTGCTCTTAAGTATTTTGCCGGTAACACACAGTACTTCACTTTATCTACTGGTATGAATAGATGTTGATCTGTGGATCATGGAAATGACTTCAGTTTCCATCAATGAAAACACTAAAAGCCATATGCCAACAATCTCCCCCTTTGGAACACTTAGTGAAAAATGCCTTGACATCCTTAGGGGGAGTAGTATTCTAAATTTTTGAAAAATTTCAGGAATCTAAAATTGCAAAACTATTGGGACTTACAAAAATTTGAAGACATCTGCAAAGCTATTCTTTAGGCCACTTAAGTTTGATTCCCATATACTTCTCAAACTCTCTAGAATGGTTATATGACCACAAAGTAGAAATGACAATGTTTCTATTGCTTTGAGACTTACCAAATTAGGAGCGGTTATAGCATCTTTAGCTTCTTTCAAAGCATTTACCATCATTTCAATCTTTGGACTTATTAGTCGCTTGAGTTCACTTACTTTGCCAATAATCCTTTCATTTTCAAATTTCATACTCTTGATTTGGTTGAGAAAAGAACCACTTGTCTTTCTTGACTACAAACACTGCCAGCAAATGGGTCAAAAGTATTGGAAATGGTGACCAACTGTTGCTCAATGTCTTTCACTTTATTCTCATTTTCTTCAGTAAATTTTGATAGGACTAAGCAAGATTTGTACACTTTTCCTCCTTCAGACATAGTACCTTGAATATTTTTTATGCAGGTACATAGCAGAGCTTTGTCTTTGGCAATCAATTCTTTTAGGCTACCAAATCTCTTTTCCTTGAACTCCTTTTTCACTTTATCCAAAGTAGATTTATCTAAAGATTCAAAATGAGAATTTACAGAACTTATTAGCTTCTTTAACTCACTGGAAGAGGAACCTAACAGATCCGGAACATAGGCAAGCATTAGTTTCTATAAAACTCTAGATGCAAGCTTTAGCTGTTCAGTGTCCTCTATATGATATTTTAGTATCTTCTCACTTGCTTTGGCTTGATCAATTTTAGCAACCTTAGTCATCTAAATTGGAGATAGAGTAGATAGGTTAATTGATTTTTCATCCAGCTCAGGATCTAATTCTTCCTGAAGCTCTAATAGAGATTCCTCCACTTCCTCTATTCTAATTTAGGCACTTCAACTTCTTTAGTATGCACCTCTTTTTCTATAGTTAACACCTCAATAGGGACCTTAGTTGCCATAGGCAACTCTGCATTTCCTTCATTAGGAGAAGTCAGAATATCTTCAAATTTTGGAGGATCAAACACATCTATGTTCTCCTCTTTCAAATTCTCTTCTTCTAATTCATTTACCTCCACATTCATTTCCTCATCTCCTTGAGTATTTTTAGTATTGATTTCCTCAATGTTAATTTTATCCCTTGACAAGAATTCTTCTAGAAATTTCTTAGTTTAACTGATAATAGTGTCAATGTCACCAATCATGAGTTTATTTTCCCTTGATTTTATCCTAAATCCCTTTTTATCCTTTTCAAGGAACAAATTCATCTCTTCTATTGACATTTTCGGGGAAAAATCAGCAAGAACTCTCTTCCTTAGATTTTCTTCTTATGTTAAGGCACTCAACCTCCTAGACTCTAAGGCATTATATAGATTTGTAGGAAAACCAAACATGATTTCAACAATGACTTTATTGAAAACATTCATATGCTTTATTGTTGCTTCTTCAAGAATTCTCTTACCAAATTCATCAAAGGTTTCATACCAATCAGAAAGTGGATTGATATTTCCATCTTTCACGGCTACATCCTCAACTTCCTCAATAGACATATTGGGCTTGTCAATATTGGCCTTTTTCTTTGCTTCTTCTCCTTTGTTAGAAGATTTTTTCTTATTCAATTTGACAACCTATGTACTAGTAGCCTTTATCTCTCTTACTACTTCTTCTGAGTTAGTTTCTTCCTCTTCATCTACATATACAATTTTGTAAGCTCTTGTGTTTTTATTCGTCTATCTTTTTGTGGAATCCTCAATTTGATTTGACTTGGTTGTAGAGGAATTTCTAGTGTGAGCAAGAGATGTTCCTAAACCAACTGATTCTTCCTTTTCTTTCTCCTTAGCTACTTCAGCTTCTTCTCTTTTCCTCCTCACCTCTTTTAGTTTTTCCATAGGAATGCCCATACTTTTTGCAAAAGCTTTTGTCTCTTTTCTTACCTTTTTGGTTGTCTTGGGATTTTTCAATTATGAATGAACCTATAATCTTTTCTCTACATAAGTACCAAACCTTTCTACTCCTTGATCCAATGGTGAATTTAACAAGTGTTCAACATACATCCTCATAATTTTCTCATCTACTTCATAACCCATAGGAATGATCCAAAAAATTATAGGATAACCAACTTCCATAATGCACTAGTCAATGTCTACCATGAAGCAAATAGTGTCTTTGTATTGCTCTGCAATTGTTGCAATAATTCTTTCTCTAGCGTGCATCAAGTTCTAAAAGTTTTTAAAGTATCCCCACAAGATTGTATTACAGGTTTGTCAATCACCCAATTCACATAATTTATTCCATATCTAAACAACTACCAGCATATCATTACACCATTGAACTTTACCAATTCTCGATATCTTACCCGAGAAGTAGAAAAGAAAACATGTCAAAAAGTTACCTTATTTGAATATGTCCTTATCCTTCTTGATTTTTCCGAAATTCTACAATAACTGAGTTATGAGTAGTTCACATAAATCATAATCTGCATTCTGCTTGACCATTTCATATGTTGCATAGATAGTTGTGCTAGATACTGAATTATCCCAGCTTGAATGATAAATATTATAGTCGATAACCATTGATGAAAATTTTACATCCATTGCAATAATATCATCTACCATCATTTCCCTTATGTCCCATTTTGAACCTATCACTTCAGTAACCTTATCATTCTTTATAAACTTCAAAACTGGAAGCTTATCGGTGGATTTTAGTTCAGTAACTGCACATATAGCTTCTTTTGTGATTGTGAATGACACATCCAACCACATGAATTCATCATGGAAATGACTCAACAAATATCAAACCCATTCATTTTCTTCAAATACAAGAAATCTCACAAATTGCTCAAATTTCTTATCTTCTAGGGTTTTGAATTCTAGTTTCACAATAAGATCTTCTTGAGTTATATGATGAGAGTACGAATCCAACAAATGAGAGGTTCCCAATTCTTCAATGTTTGCATGCACATAAGCCCTAATATCCTCAATATGCGGGACTTTGTATGACACAGATGAAAATGCACCTAAGGGCTCTATATCTATGGACTTATACAAATGAAATTTGAACTTTGGACATGGCCTATCCTTAACTTTGACTACCAAAGGAGTAGAAATGATTTCAATCACACAAATTTAAAGGTTTTCAAGAAGTACCTTTTAGGGATGAAGACAAAATTTGATTGCATATTTTCCTTTATACTTGAGTCTCTCCAAAAATTTGGAATGATCACTTCCAAAATTCTTCTCTCCAAATGTAATATAATAAATGATGGTTGAAGTTGTCCCTTTTATTGTCCACATACCTAACTCCTTTATGTTTCAATCAATTCTCTTTCCCTAATTCATTTGTTTTTCTTCCTTTCAGGCACCGAGATAGATGAATCTCATGCAGATCACCAATATGCTTCACTAATGCTTCTAACTAGTTGAAAAGCATATGAAAAGTGTCAACTCTCCTACTAGAAATACTTGGATTCTAGAAGTTGCTTTTGGTGCAGGTCCATTTCCTTCTACAGAGGGATTCTTCTTTACCCATTTCTTCTGCATTTGCTTCCTGATCACATCAATAGTGACTTTTCCTTTTCCTTTCACATCCTATTGCATTTTCTTATTAACTGGACCTCTTCCATTCCAACAAAATCTAGCGATGTGGCCAAATTTGTTGCAATTGTAGCACACAACATTTCTCTATCCAGACCAACTGTTCCACTGGCTTTGACTTGATATGCATTTATGATCAATATGTCCAAGTCTATTGTATTCATAGCATCTGATATCTGTATAAAATCTATTCATCACAATTCTACATCCACTTAATTTATGACCATATTTATAGTAGTTAAAACACTGACCTAAGAATGATGGTCTACTTGTATTCACCCTACTTCTACATTGAGAAGCCATATGACCAAACTTGTTACACACATAACAATAGCCATTAAATTTTTGAGCATTTGGTTTCCTTACCAAATTTCTTCTGCCTCCTTTCATCTGTCTTCCTTTTCTAAATTTTCCTTGTTTGGAATTCCTTTGTCTAGAGGTCCTTTGTCCAAATCTGGAACTTTCTCCTTCTTCAAATCCAAGACCTCGTCTATGACCATTAGTCCTTTATCCTTTGATCAGTTCATCAAGTTTGGTTGAGCTTGCTTTGAATTTATCCTTATACTCATTTGCAGTAGCCAATTCATCTTTGAGATAATCAAGCTACTTTTCAAGCATTTCTTCATTATTCTTAGATTGGTCCAATTAATTGTCTAGTTGGCTGCAATTTTTAGACTTTTCTTTCAAAGACTGTGCAAGCTTTTCTTCATTCTTCTTTTTGTCCTCAATCTCCTTGGTTCTCATCATGATGGATTCCATCTCCCGCTTCAAGGAAACATTTTTCTTGGAAAAAATTTCACATTCTTTTGTTTTCTCCTTCAGAGCCAAACTGAGTTGTTCATCTTCAATGCTTTTGTTCTTCTATTTGAGCTGACCACATAATTCCTTTCTTTTCTCCCTTGATTCATTGATTTTGTCTTTTAGTGACTGGTTGAACTTTTCTGCATTCACAATATTTTCTTATAGTTCCCAATTCTCATATTTTGACTAATCTAGATCATCAAGGGCCACCATAAGGTTTTTTTGAAGACTACTTGTATCCATTGAAAAACACCTTCCAAGATCTCCCCAAGCTATAAGAATTCTTCTGAGGAATTAGCTATGACACCAATTGTTGGAAACAAGCAACACTGAGAGGGGGGTGAATCAGTGTTGTGCAAAAATTCAACTTTATTATTTTTTCGTTTAACTTACCTAACCATTCAACAAAAGAAACATGCATCAACAAACATAAAATAATTACACAACCGTAACACCAGAAATTTTACATGGAAACCCTATTAGGGAAAAAACCATGGTGGATGGCCAATCCACAATATAATATGAGTATACCCAAAATTAGAAGTACAAAATGGGAATGCACTTGCACTCAGGCTCATCGCCTAGATCTCATTGCTCAAAAGGATGGGATCACTACCCTTTAATGAATTGGAATAAATCCAAAAGAGTGAACTGATGAAATAGCATCCACAATGCTTGATTATAATTCCAATTAAGCTCTGTAGATAATCTGTTGTCCTTCTAACTAATTCAACACTCTCCTCTACTCTACACAACTCTCACTATAAAAATATTAATGAACAAGTGAAATTGTGCATAATCACCTTTCTGATGATTGTAGGACACCACCACACTTCTTTTCTCACTTACAAATGATATATCTAATCTCTTATATATATTCCTCTAGAAAAATCACTATAGGTCAGTCTTGATAAAAAATAAAAATATTATCAACTATCAGCCCAAAATTACAATTGAATTTTCAATGTGGATCTAATACCATCAGCTAGAATATAGTTGGGACCCATAATTAAATATTTGAACATGAAAAAAAATCAAATAGTTTTTCTTTACACATCCACAATGTGTCACATTCAATAAGTTGGCTACAATGAACAAATAGACAAAAAACATTCTACCGGACCTCCAAGCTTGTATAGCGATTGATGCAACACTATAGGATTCAGTAATAAGATAACATATATGATCAAAAAGCAATAATAGGGATCCACAACATAAAATGATGATCTGATGAAGTAGATAGATTAATTGACTAAGAGGATACCCTGCTCTTAAGTATTCTATCGATAACACACAATACTTCACTTTATCTACCAGTATGACTAGATGCTAATCTATGGATCATGGAGATGAGTTCAGTTGCCATCAATGACAACACTAGAATCCATATGATAATAGATACAACATAAAACCAAAGCAACATAGTTTCAACACCATAAAACAAGACATAAAAGGCAATGAAAATGACAAAGGACCATTTTTCTATTGCACGGTTACATATCCCTGGATTAGCACAAAAACTATTATTTGTACAAAAACTAATAGATGTGAGTGTGCAGGTAGTATTTTTTTATGCAGGATGCAAGATGGTCATGGGTTCTATTAGCTCTCAAAAATGAAGGTTTGAACCATGAAAGGTTTCCAAGCTTTCACAAAGTTTTAGGGTAACATAACAAGGTTTGAAACAATTAAACCTTCTACTCTTCAGGTGCTGCTAGACCTAGGCGGGTGTACCTAAAATGGATGAAGCAAACTTAACCAATGATTTTATTTCTTGCAGTGATTTATCCATGAAGGTAGATAGAAGTGGACAAAATGGATCAAACTTGCAATAAATTGTATACTAAATTAAAGACTAAATCCTAATATGTTTAGTTAACATATGTAAAAAATATGAATGAGACTGACTGATGTAAATGGTGAGACCAGTGCCTTATGGGGTATGTGGATTCAAGAGAAATATGAGATGGTACTCTATTTTGGCAAGAATTCAAGTTGTTTGACATATGATTTGGTTTATAGTTTATATAAATGTGCAAGGTTATGATTACCAAGTTCTTCTTAAATGATCCAATTGATATTTTCTAATTACTATGATCAACTTAGAGGATTTAATCTTTACTGGAAAGAACCAATTAATTGATCATACAGTTACAGCAAATGTTTACTAACAAACTAGAGGTAAACTTGTTACACCAATTCAAACAATTAGAGAACATCACAATTGGAGACAACTTCGATAATACTTTCAATAAACACGACCAACAATTGATACCAGAAACAACTGCAACACATCAAAAGACTTCCATTGATATCTCCATGATTTTATATATGCAACATAGTCTCATTTTGGCAAAACATGGTTTTGAACTGTGTCTACTCTATCCTACTATATTCTACTACTACCCCCTATTTACAATTGAGAATGATTATTTATACATTGGCATCTGAATAGACGCATCACTTCACATTCTAATGTCGGCAACCAACTATTTGCATTTGGGCCTTTCTTACATGTCAGCTCACGGCATTCAAATCTTTGTTAATCACCCACAACAACAATCGCTAAGACATCTTTGGTGGTATGCCGAAGGAAACTATATCGTTGATCATCCATATGGTCTTTTGTGTTTTGTGTTATTCGCTTTCACCATGACCAACTGAGACGTGAAGACATCATATCCAAAACCCCTTATTCACTTAGTATGTCACCATGAAAAATGACTTTTCCTACCGACGAGATCACCTCTGCATTCCATTCAGCGAAACCCCAGGAACCTCGCCAAGACCACTCATCAAAACAAATAGGTCACCCCGAGCAGTTATGCTTTGTTCAATTCACCATCGCCAAGACATTTTAGTATTCTCACTAAAAAGAAAACACATCGGGTCATCGGCAAGACAAAACAATGTCAGGGAAACCTCATGTAGATAGCACCTCATTATACCGAAGGTCCCACATTGTGTTATTTTTTTAGTTCGCCAAGACAAAGCAATTTTCATGCCAAAAACCATTCCCCACTCACTTTCGCCAAGACAACATAGTATCAGGAAGAGGTCATATAGAGTGCCTATGATATACCAAAATCTTTCAACCATCCTTGAGTCACTGTGACTTGAAGTTTTTCTCATAGACGAGTCCATATGTCTCATACATTTCGCTATAACCTTCAATCTTCAGGGGGACCTTTTGTAGACATCACTTTATTATACCGAAAAGACCTATGCATTCTGAGTCGCCCAAACATAGCCAATCTCTCACCAAAAGCAAAATTTCTTTTATTATCTTCTTCTTCACCAAGACATTCAGATTTTCTCACCGACACCGATATGCACCCTTCAATGCATTCTCTAGTCGCTAAGACAATAATGTTCTCACACCAACCAAAACCCTTTATCTTTATGCTCTTCACCATAACCTGCAAATGCCAGGGAGACCTCTCGCAGACTTCATCCTATTTCACCGAAAGTCTTCATTCACCTTGGGTCGGCGAGACAAATTTGTACTCTTGTTGATGCAATCTTCATTTTACCCACTTCACTGTGACTTTCAAAGTCGGGGAGATGTTATGTAGATAGTTTTATGTTTCCCCGAGATACTCCTTCATCCACCCTGAGTCTCCAAGACATGAGCAAACTCCCACTGAAAGCCACACATTCAACTTTGTCAGAAAGACTGAAAAACACTTGCCAAGACATTCTGCCAAAAATATTTAACTTGGATGAAACAAAAACCATATGTCATTCGGCAAGACATCACAAACTTTATGTTGACAGAGCGACCCCTGCATGTTGTTCGGTGAGACCAAAAAAGTTCACTATGACCATATATCGATACCATTTTGTCTGACCAAAACAACCCTTGCTCACCTAGTCAGTAAGACAAATAGAACTCGGTAAGACATTCCCCGACATCACCTTGGTTTGGCCGAAAAGAAACAATGCGAGCCAATCGATAAGACAATATAGACTTTGCCATAACATTACACCGATGCAAAAACTTTACACCAATAGGCACTCTCATTTACCGGTCGGCAAGACACAAACCATCTCGCTATGACATTATATCAATGCTTCAATCCTTTGCTGATAGAGTTTCTCATATGCCTTTCAACAAGACATTCATATTTCCCTATGACTTTCACCCAAAAATGTTTCTTATGCCGATATGAGGGTAAAAGCACAAATCTGTGTCACACTTTATAAAAGAATCGGCCAATAGCAAAAAAAATTCTGAACTTCGACCACATAAAAGTGGTCTTTATGTTTTGAATTTCAAAATGGTGTAAACTAATGAAATGTAGAACTTTTGATGAAGTTTATTGTTGTAATTTTTTAAAAAAATTTAAAAAAAAATTCATTATGTTTTTATCAATTTAAGGACAAATTTTGTAATGCTAAAATTTTTAGAAAAGAGTGACTTCACGGGCCGTCAAGAAACAAATTAAAAAAGACTTCATTTCTCCCTTATTTTTTTTCTTCAAATAGGTAACTTCAATATCTTGTGCATGGAAAAAGAAAAATCAAATTTTGATGTATATTTTTCTTGTAATAATGTTTTAAAGTCAAACATGTTAGAATTTGACAGTTTTCATGGGCCGTCAACTATTTTCAAATTTTTAAATCATTTTTTAAAAAAAAACTATACCCTTTGAAGAAGACTCTCTCCTCTTGTGCCCCATATAAGATTTAAATTTTTTTAATAAGTTTTACTATCTTGTTTTTAATTTGTAATCAACTCTTTTAATCATTTTGAAAACCTACTTGCATTATTTTAAAAATAAAATATATTAAAACTAATAAAAATATTTAAAAAATTATATATTTTGATTCTCCACTCCGAGGTCTACAAAAGGGTATTTTTTTTTTTTGCAAAAAATCATTCTGACTAAAGAAATACTTAGCTAAAGTTGAAAGTTTCAGAAAATTCTGAAAAAGGCTGAGTTGGTTGCCAACTAGGATGCCACATAGACAGTTTCAGTAGAAACAGTTTCTATAGAAAGGGTTTCAGCCGAAACCCTTTCTACAGAAACTGTTTCTACCGAAACCCTTTCTATAGAAACCCCGCACATTAAAAAATCCAATTTTGAAGGCAGTTTTAAAGCGGGAAAAGGAAAATTTTGATTTTTTCGGATTCGGGCGAAACTTATTCGACCGAAACCTATGTGCCATGTAATATGCCACATGGTTTCAGTCGAAACCTAGTCGGGCGAAACCTTTCCGGCTGAAAATATTTCACTCGAAACTATTTATTTGGCCGAAAGTGTGACACAACTTTGTGCTTTTACCCATGAGTCTTTTTTATCACCAAAACAAAAGATATGTCCTACCAATAGCCTGCAACAAGAGATTTTAGTAGTAAAAACATAATGGGTCGGGGAGACCCAAACAAACTCATGCCGATATGGACCAAATTGTGAAAAATGCAGACATGGATGAATTCTATGGGGTAGTATGGGTAGAATGTGGATAAAGCATCATGAAAATGTGGGAAATGTGGCAAAGGTAATCACATGGAGACTCAGGGGGTATGAAAATATGTAAAAATCATCAGATTTTGAAAGTTCCAATAGTGGCTCCATCTGGGGATGAATGATAATAATATCATTGCAAGGATCCATATTTTTTGGATGAGCAGACCAAACATGGAGTGATAGACTATGTGAGAAAAATGGAATGAAAGGGATTTGAATCATGACCCTACACTACTGTACATGGAAAGAAAATAATTTGAAAGAAGGAGAATCAAGATTGTCCATGTACTGGCAAGTCCTGCTCCTTTTATTTCCTATACTATTGTGCATGGAAGATAAAATTTTAAGAGGATTTTTAAGGATTGTCCATGCATTGGCAACCCTAAATCCTCTGTGTTACTCAAGAGAAAAAATGCTTCAAAAATTTCCCATGTATAGGCAATTCCTTATCCTCACCAGCCATATTCTGTAAATAATATGAATCCTCTCTTTTCTTTCCAATCACCACAAAAGGTCTCAGCCACAAAGCTTCAAACTTTCCATGTTTTCCCTTCTCCTGGCACCTTGCATTCCACATCAATACCAAATCATTTTCTGCAAATTTTCTATCCTTTTCCTTTTTGTCAAATAAATATTTCATCTATTTCTGTAACTTAATATTTTGATTCTGGGCAACCCTCTTTATCTCATCAAGTTCTGCTAGTTGCTCCATTCTATCCTCCATAGGTTCAAAAATATCCAAATCTTCTTGCAGGATAAACTTGTAGACTAGTAAAAAATTCTGCAAAGGCATCCTGGCCTGTGTTCCATACACCAATTCAAATGGGGATTTCCCAATTGCCTTTTTTATTGTGATCCTATTAGCCCAAATAGCTAGTTTTAGTTTTGAATCCCAAGCTTTCTTTTTATGACCCAATATTTTCCTTATAATCTTCAGAAGACTCTTATTAATAGATTATGCTTGTCCATTAGCCTATGGATGATAAGGGGTTGAATAAGAGATAGTGATACCATATGTGATGTAGAAAGTTCTAAACTCATCTGATCTAAAACACATCCCATTATCAGTGATTAATCTTATTGGTGTTCCAAATCTAGTAATGATGTTGTCCAACAAAAATATTTTCACCACTTTACTTGTAGCCTGTTTAGTTGGGATTGTCTCTACCCATTTTGTAAAATAATCAGTGGCCACCAATATCCACCTATGTCCACCACTTGATTTTTCTTGTATTTCTCCAATGAAATCAATTCCCCATTGATGGAAAGGGGCGTCAACTTGTAAGGGCCGAAGTGGCAGAGCTCCCTGATATTTCAATTTTCTAGAAAACTTCTGGCAGGCTTCACATTTTCTAACATATGCAAAAGAATCATTAAAAACTTTTGGCCAGTAATAGCCTACCCTGAGTATCTTATGCACAGTTGTCTTTGCTGAATAATGTCCTCCATAAACTCCTTCATGCATTTCACTCAAGACATGCTTGGCTTGTGATTCATCCAGACGCAACAATAATACACCATCTCTATTTTTCCAAAATAGATCTCCATCCATAAAAACATACTTGGATGCCTGCAACTTAAGAGTTCTTTTTTGGCTATCATTAATTTCTTCTGGACCCTTCATATATTTTAAATAATGCATGATATTAGTATACCATGGAGTATGCTCAATGCTTACAATCATAGTCTCTTCTTCCACATTGCAAATTTGATTTGCTTCAATGTTTGCTTCTGCCATCAATCTAGCCAAGCCTTGACCTCTTACTAGCTTAGTAGTTTGTATCTCCATGTCAAATTCTTGGATTTTATTAATCCACCTGCATCTTTTTCCTAGTACTTCAGATTGTGTCAGAATTTCTTTGACAGCTGCATGAGGGACATATGCAACTACCTTTGCTCCAACAAGATATGGCCTGAAAGCTTTTACAGGCTTTACCAATACAAATGCTTGTTTCTCCATTATGTCATACTTTAATTCTAACCCCTGTAATGATTTACTAAAGAAAGACACAGGATGTTCATGACCATCCTCATTCTTCTGCAACATGACAACAGCAACAATATGCATAGAAGCGAAGGAAAATATCTGAAAAGGTTTTGAAAAGTCAGGAGATTTAAGGACAGGAGCCTCCTTGATGGCCCTTTTGATGAATATAAAAGCTTCCAAAGCATCTTCAGTCCATTCTACCTTATGTCCCTTTCTCAACATTTTTTCTATGGGTTTAATTATCTTAGCAAAGTTAGAAACAAACCTTCTAACAAAATTGATCTGCCCAAAGAATGACTATATGGCCTTAATAGTTTTAGGGACAGGAATTTTATCAATGGCCTTAACCCTTTCAGGATCTATTTTAATCCCTTCCTTTGAAACAATATGCCCTAAAAGCTTAACCTCTGTAACTGCAAAATGACATTTCTTAGGGTTTAAGCTAATACCATACTCTAGGGCTTTTATAAATACCTTTTACAGATGTTGAACATGATCTTCAACATTCTTTGAGTAAGTAGTCATGTCATCATGATACACCACCATGATAGCATTGATCAAATCTGCAAACGCCACATCCATAGCTCTCTGGAAAGTTGCTCCTACATTAGTGAGACCAAATGACATTCTCAGATAAACATAAGTTCCCCAAGGAGTTGTGAATGTTGTCTTGTATTGCTTAGATTCTTTGACCTTAACCTGATTATACCATGAAAATCTATCCATCATAGATAACAATTCACAGCCTGTCACTTTATGCAATATAGCCTCCATGTTAGGCAGAGCATAATTGTCTTTGAGTGATGCTATATTCAGATTTCTAAAATCTACACATAGCCTTATGTCTCCATTCTTCTTTCTCACAGGGACCAAGTTTGAGACCCATGTTGAATGCCTGATTGGCTTAATGATTCCACCATCTTTGAGCTTGGCCAACTCTTCTTTCATTTTAGGCTCCAGAGTTGGATTTATAGGTCTCTACTTTTGTTTGAACGGTTTAGCATCTGGCTTCAATGGTATCTCATGCTAAAAAAAATCCTCCCTATATGCTTTCAGATCCTCATAAGACCAAGAAAATACATGTTTATATTTTCTCAATAATTCTATCAACATTCTTCTGATTGTAGGGCTTATCCTTTTCCCAATGTACACCTTTTTTGTTGCCATCTTAGTCCCCAAATTAATTTCTTCTATATCTTCTCTCTTGACTGGTGTCTACTTCATAAGGGATCGATCACCTCCATCATACACCCTCTCAAGTGCCACTAATCCTTTGGGAAGTTTATTTGTTTTAAGCTGCAGGATCTCTTTCCCAAATACTATTTGTTTCCCATCCACTTCTTCAACAAAGGCATTGAAGTCGATTTCTTGGGCTTCATACTGATCAATACAGTGGAGAAATTTTAAAAGGTTAGTATCATCATTAAAAACATGCCAACTAGATATGTTATCAAGCATAGCAGGCCTTGTCTTGAATTCAATTTGTGATACTCCAGCCAATGTAATATCATCACTCTTTAGCGCTACATTTGCAAGAAAAAATTCCATTATATTCTTTGACCTATCAATCCACTCAATTGAGAAAGCATCAAATAACTCAATTGTGTCCCATAAGACATTTCTATATTGTTTCAATCTTCTATGCTTTGCTGCTTACTTTGACTTGATTTGTGAAACAACCAATTCAGAATCCCCTCGAATGGTTAGTAACTTGATTTTGTGTTTCACAGCAATATTCAAACTTCTCAGTAGGGCCTCATACTCTGCTATGTTATTTGTACATTCGAATGATAGCAAAAATGAATACATAAATATAACACCCCCAAGTGAAACAAATACTATCCCTGCTCCATTACCTTCTTGACTACAGGCTCCATCAAAGTACATCTTCCACACACCGTTGCAGTCTTGTGCAACATGCTTCTCAATTGGGTCAGCATTGACCAATTATGGCTGGGCTGGTTCTATTTTGAAATTCCCAATATCAACATCACAATGACAATTGATATGATCTTGTGGTACATAGTCAACCAATTGGTTCATCCTTGGTTCTCTATACAACTTCACTTCTTGGCCATTTACCGGAATTGTTGCATAAGATAGATCGAATTGGACATTTCCACCAACAGTTGTTGTCCACTGTCTTGACAAAAGCATTCCAAACTAAGGAGGGGTGTCTATTACTGTTATATCAATATTATAAGCCACTTGAGGATAAGCAGCCAACTTGACTTCAACATCTTTTATGATTCCCACCACAGGAACGGGTCGGTTATCCATTGCATAACATTTCCCTTCATATGTGTCCACCCAAATGCCTAGTTGTTTCATCACTGCTACTGGCATAATATTCATGGCAGCACCAGAATCTATCATGCAGTTCCTCAACAACTTGTTATTTATTAGTAATGTAGCGAAAAAAGGATCTACCTGTGGTGGGTTTTCCAATTCATTACTTAAGCAGATTTCTGGGATATTTACTTTCTCTTGCTTACCACTTGCTTTAGTAACTACCTTGCTATCAAAATTCACAGGCATTTCATTTTCATTTGTTATCAATTGGACAGCACTATCTCTATATTCCTTAATCTTCATCATCTCAATTAACAGAACAAACATCTTTACCTGAGATAGGGCCTGAGTGAAATCAAAAGATGGTCCCTCAATTTTAGCAACCTTTCTTTGTTCTGATATTTCTCCTTTACTCTCTTTTTCTCTTTTGTTTGGCTGATCAGACTTTGGCACTTCTTGGTGCAATTTATTTACTTCCTCCTTTTGAGCAGATTTCTATTCACTTTTATCATGTTGTTTGTTTTTAGTTTTCTTCGAAACTCCTTGCACAGCCTTTTGATCTTTCATAAAGATACCCCTGGGGACACCCTCTCTCTCATTCAATGTCCTATTCCTCAACCAGTACTTACTTTTTGCTTCTTATACTGTAGCAACAGTTAATCTTTTTATCTCTACCTCAGTAAGTCTCCTCAAATTACATTGAGTGGGCACATCAATAGGTTGTGGTTCTGCATATTCATCCTCACAGTCAGAAAAGACTTGCTGCTCAGCCATATGGACATTGTACTTTTGTTTTGAAACATCATACTCATACCCTTCTTCCTCTAAAGATGAGTACCTCTCCTTAGCATAGTGAAAAGCATTTGAAGTTAAATCAATCGTGTGATCTTCTCCACCATCTCCCATTAACACTCCTTGCATCCTCTGAGCTACAACACAATAATCAAGGGAATATGGCTTATCACAAACCTCACAAAAATAATTGTTATTCACCATATATGTTCCCCTCTTTCTCAATGGATTAGGAGTCTCCTTGTTTCTAGGCCTATCTATTATAGGTTTTCCATTTTCCTGTTTGTGTTATAAGGCATGTCATGCAACCTGGGCCTTTCATTCCTATATGTGTTCTCCTACTTATATTGATAATTATTGTTTTGTTGAGGATCCCTAGGGTTGTCTCTTTTATTCATTATCCTTGCAGCCTTTCTATTGTTCTCAATTGTTAATGCTATTTTTTATGCTTTAGCCAAGTCCCTTGGGAACCTATTTCTCAATTCATACCCGGTTTTAGGATCAAAGGCATTTAGATAAACACTTAGTGTTGTAGGGTCTAGAAATTTTGATCCAGGAGGTATTTTGTTCTGTAGTTTATTGAATCTTCTGTTGAAATCAAAGATTGAGTCATTCTAACCTTTCTAAATTTGCATTAGTTCATGGAGAGTAGCATCTAGTGCACTTAGGTTCCCAAATTGTTCAAGGAATCGGTCCTAAAATATCTGGAGAGAATCAATAGAGGCTGTTGCTAGGCTATTGAACCAGTCCTTAGCTTCTTCAATAAGAGACATCATGAATAATCTCATGTGTAAGTCTTCATAAGGTACATCCAAATCTTGAATGAAGGCATTAAAACTCCTCAAATGATCTTCAGCTGCGATTGCATTGCTCCCTATAAATTTAGGCACTAAACCTCTCCAGCTGTCGTCCATGGGGTAAGGGTATAATTGAAATCCTGCCAGATCAAATTATCTGATCATGGTTTTATACTGATGAGGAGGAGGATTAGGTGGGTACTGATATTGGTACACAGGGTTATTGTATTATGTGTTATGCTGAGGGATAAAGTGTTGACCATGGGGTGGTTACATATTTGCATGTTGTGGGGGAATGTAATGAGGGTGATTTGGTTGTCTATATTGGTTCTTTGTTTGATGGTGGGGAAACCTTGGTGGATCAAAGGGCCTTGCACCATGATTACCTTGTTTATGAGGTGGCACATACTTTGGGGGGTAGTCAACGGTCTGAGAAATGTTTTGAGTTTTCTACAATTTGAATTCTCTCAGTGCTTGTATCATTTGGGCTTTCTCTCGCTCTTCCCTTTCCTTTCTCTGAGATTCATAATGTTCCCTTACTTCCTCAAAACTTAAAGATTCATAATTCTCTTGAGGAGATTCATGATCAGCATGTTCATCTGGATTGCCCTACATAGCTTCAAACTCGACTTGTTTCATAGCTTCAAACTCGGCCTGTTTTTGTAGATCTTGAAAAGAAAAATGATTTCTCTGATCCTCTAGGGTATGAGGCTCTATGCTCGAGTTGTATCTCTAGGTATCATAACTATTATATGTTTCACCATGTGGTATTGATGATTTATCTTTATTTGTCAAGCACATGTCCTCACCTATCCCTTTACCTTTATTAACTCTATCATCTTTGTGTGTCCATTTACTAGTGCCAGCAGGGGCTCTAGTATGACCTCCTTTGAATTGAGATCTTCTTCCATTCATGTTGAGATGTTTTTATCAGAGTCGCCACTCACTTTCTTAAAAGTGAGAAAATGTTTCATATTTCCCAGCGGAGTCTTGTACAAAGTTTCTGACTCTATAACTAAGGCCTTGATTCTGATTTGATGATGTCCCCAGTAGAGTCGCCAATTTGCTAGCTCTCAAAAATGTAGGTTTGAACCATGAAAGGTTGCTAAGCTTTCACAACGTTTTAGGGTAACATAACAAGGTTTGAAACAATTAAACCTTCTACTCTTTAGGTGTTGCTAGACCTAGGTGGGTGTACCTAAAATGGATGAAGTAGACTTAACCAATGATTTTATTTCTTGCAGTGATTTATCCACGAAGGCAGAAAGAAATGGACAAAATGGATCAAACTTGGAGTAAATTGTATACTAAATTGAAGACTAAATGCTAATATGCTCAGTTAACAAATGTAAAAAATATGAATGAGATTGACTGATGTAAATGGTGAGACTAGTGCCTTATAGGGTATGCAGATTCAAGAGAAATCTGAGATGGTACTCTGTTCTAGCAAGAATTCAAGTTGTTCGGCATATTATTTGGTTTATATTTTATATAAGCGTGCAAGGTTATGATTACTGAGTTCTTCTTAAATGATCCAATTGATATTTTCTAATTACTATGATCAACTTAGAGGATTTAATCTTTACTAGAAAGAACCAATTAATTGATCATACAGTTACAGCAAATGTGTACTGACAAACTGGAGGTAAACTTGTTACACCAATTCAAACAATCAGAGAACATCACAATTGGAGACAACTTCGATAATACTTTCAATAAACACGATCACCAACTGATACCAAAAACAACTGCAACACATCAAAAGACTTCCATTGATATCTCCATGATTTTACATATGCAACATAGTCTCATTTTGGCGAAACATGGTTTTGAATTGTGTCTACTCTATCCTATTGTATTCTACTACTACCCCCTATTTACAATTGAGAATGATTATTTATACATTGGCATCTGAATAGATGCATCGCTTCACATTCTAATTTCGGCAACCAACTGTTTGCATTTGGGCCTTTCTTACATGTTGGCTCACGACATTCAAATCTTTGTTAATCACCCACAACAACAATCGCCAAGACATCTTTGGTGGTATGCTGAAGGCAACTATATCACTTATCATCTGTATGGTCTTCTATGTTTTGTGTTATTCTCTTTCACCATGACCAATCAAGTCATGAAGACATCATATGGAAAACCCCTTGTTCACTTAGTATGTCGCCATGACAAATGACTTTTCCTACCGACGAGATCACCTCTACATTCCATTCGGCGAGACCCCAGGCACCTCGCCAAGACCACTCATCTAAACAAATAGGTCACACCGAGCAGTTATGTTTTGTTCAATTCACCATCACCAAGACATTTTAGTATTCTCACTAAAAAGAAAACACATCGGGCCATCGGCGAGACAATACAATGTCAGAGAAACCTCATGCAGATAGCACCTCATTATACCGAAGGTCCCACATTGTGTTATTTTTTCAATTCACCAAGACAAAGCAATTTTCATGCCAAAAACCATTCCCCACTCACTTTCGCCAAGACAACATAGTATCGGGAAGAGGTCATATAGAGTGCCTATGATATACCAAAAGCTTTCAACCATCCTTGAGTTGCTGTGACTTAAATTTTTTCTCATAGACGAGTCCATATGTCTCATACATGTCGCTATAACCTTCAATCTTTGGGGGGACCTTTTGTAGACATCACCTTGTTATACTGAAAAGACCTATGCATTTTGAGTCGCCCAAACATAGCCAATCTCTCGCCGAAAGTGAAATTTCTTTTATTATCTTCTTCTTCACCAAGACATTCAAATTTTCTCACCGACACCGATATGCACCCTTCAATGCATTCTCCAGTCGCTGAGACATTAATATTCTCACACCGACCAAAACCCTTTGTCTTTATGCTCTTCATCATAACCTACAAATGTTGGGGAGACCTCTCACAAAGTTCATCCTGTTCCACCGAAATTCTTCATTTACCTTGGGTTGCTGAGACAAATTTGTACTCTTGTTGATGCAATCTTCATTTTACCCGCTTCGCTATGACTTTCAAAGTCAGGGAGATGTTGTGTAGATAGTTTTATGTTTCCCTAAGATACTTCATCCACCTTGAGTCGCCAAGACACGAGCAAATGCCCATCGAAAGCCACACATTCAACTTTTTTGGCAAGACCGAAAACACTCACCAAGACATTCTGCCGAAAATCTTTAACTTGGCCGAAACAAAAACCATATGTCATTCGGCGAGACATCACAAACTTTATATCGACAAAGTGATCCCCGCATGTTGTTCGATGAGACCACAAAATTTCACCATGACCATATATCGATACCATTTTGTTTGACCGAAACAACCCTTGCTCGCCTAGCCGGTAAGACAAATAGAACTCGGTAAGACATTCCCCGACATCACCTTGGTTTGGCCGAAAAGAAACAATGTGAGCCAATCAGTAAGACAATATAGACTTCGCCATAACATTACACTGATGCAAAAAATTTACACCGATAGGCACTCTCATTTACCGGTCGGCAAGACACAAACCATCTCGCTATGACATTATATCGATGCTTCAATCCTTTGCCGATAGATTTTCTCATATGCCTTTCAACAAGACATTCATATTTCGCTATGACCTTCACCCGAAAATGTTTCTTATTCTGATATGAGTCTTTGTTGTCACCGAAACAAAAGATATGTCCTACCGATAGCTTGCAACAAGAGATTTTAGCAGTAAAAACATAATGGGTCGAGGAGACCCAAACAAACTCATGCCAATATGGACCAAAGTGTGAAAAATGCAATCATGGACGAATTCTATGGGGCAGTATGGGTAGAATGTGGATAAAGCATCATGAAAATGGGGGAAATGTGGCAAAGGTAAACTTCACATGGAGACTCACAAGGTATGAAAATATGTAAAAATCATCAGATTTTGAGTTTCCAACAAGTTCTATGGTCATTACTAGAGGTGTTAGATATGAAACATTGTATAAGCTTGATTCATGCACTATTGAGTACAATAGTACTTTTGTGAAAATCAAGTATGTGGAAGAAGTGAGGGTTTCACCTTTAGCAGATGGTCATGGCTTTTGGGTACCCAAGGGTGCTCTTTCTTCTGAAACAAAGTTACCTAAAGAGAAAACTATGTTATTGAACCAAAGACTTGGGCACATTGAGAAAAGGGTCTAAGGACATTGAAAAATAAAAACCTTGTTAAAGGTTTTCCTAATTGTAATCTTGAATTAAATTTCTTTAAGAATTGCATTTATGGAAAGCAAAACTACATTTAGTTTTACTTGAGTTCTCATAAATCTTGTGGTGTATTGGATCCTATTCATTCTGATGTGGTTGGTCTTGTAGATGTTCCTTCGATTGGTAAATCCACATATTATGTTTCATTTATTGATGATTATAGTAGAAGGACATGGGTATATTTTCTAAAGAGTTAATCTAAAGTTTTGACTCATTTTAAAGAATTAAAAGCAATGGTTGAGCTGTAGACTAGAAAGAAAATAAAATATTTGAGGACTAATAATGGTGGTGGATTTTTCTCTAATGATTTTAATTAATTATGTAGACCCTTGTGTGTTCTTGTTTCAGTTGGAAAAAATTTATCTATTTTATATTTATCCCCATCAGAAATGGAAGACATGAGTAGAGTACCTTACCAGACTATAGTTGGAAGTTTGATGTATGTTATGGTTTGTATTAGACCAGATATTTCCCAAGAAATGGGATTTATTTTTAGACATATGTCTAATATTGGTAGAGTTCATTAGGATGCAATTAAAAGAGTCTTTAGATATTTGCAGGGTACCTTAAACTATTCCTTATGTTTTCATAGTAATATAACTAAAGATGAAATTTCCCTTGATATTCATGGTTATGTGGATTTAGACTAGGCAGGTGATGTTGATTGTGGAAAATCCACCAATACTTATGTGTTTACCTTATTTGGTGGTGCAATTAGTTGGATGAGTAAGTGGTAGGTTGTTGTTGCTTTATCTGCTACTAAAGCAAAGTATATGGCAGCTACTCATGCTTGTAAAGAAGCCATTTGGCTTAAGAGATTGTGTTCATATATTGGTATAAAACAAGGTGTAGTGATAGTTTATTACAACATTCAGAGTGTTTATGAAAGAACCCCACATTTCATGCCAAGACCAAGCACATTGATGTACAATACCATTTTTTCAGAGATATGGTTGAAGATGGAAGGCTGAAGCTAGTTAAGGTAGAGACTTTGATGATTTTTTTTAATTCTTTAACTAAGCCTATGAGTATAGAGAAGTTCAGATGGTGTTCAGAGACAATGGGCCTTTCGGCCCCTGGCAATTAAAGAGACAATTTTTACACCCTCACATTGCTCTTGCAAGGTGTTTGACAAGTGGGAGATTTTTTTGGAAAATGTGTCTCAACCTTGCAATTATATGTGGTTTATTGTTGATAGGATGTATATATATTCATATATATTTTTCCTAGTTACACCGATAGGTGTATACAATGGAAGCAAGGAGAAAAATGTGAGCATGTTAACTTTTTCAAGAAACTTCAAGAATGATCGACATACATTAAATAATGATATATTGTAAATCTAGACCATTCATTATTAGATTTTATATCTAATGGTGGATATTTTATTGGCCTATCTTTCCCTAGAATGTAACTCTATTTTATGAGGGAATTGTATTACGACTGTAGTTGAGAGAAGACAGTGATGTATTTTGAGAGTCTGATAGTGGTTGTGTTGTCTTTTGATCTCTGAGTTGTGATACTCCTGTAAGAAGCTTGCTCCACAAGTATATTGTAATATTTGCAATTGTTGAATAATATATTGGGCAGCTTTTGAAGTGTAGATATTTTCTCTTGAAAGGGTTTTCCCCACGTAAATCACTTTATTGTGGTATGCATGACATTTGTGTTCATTTCTATTTTAGTTTTTGTAACTATTAAAGATCTATAAAGTTTTGCATTATTCTCCTCTCAAGATTAGTGTAGGAATTTCTTCCACTACCTAAGCTTCCTTACAACTATAACGACCAAGATTTGATTCATTCTAACTTCCTTGTCCACTAATGGATAAAAATAAATATCATCTCCATTCTTAAGGAGCCTTTTGGGAAGGAATATAGGGAGTAAGGCCAATCTATAACTTGTTAATGGCAATGTGTATATTTTTTTAGCTCCAAAAATCTCTATGTAATGAGAAAATAAATAATGATGTTGAATTTATGTGTGTATATGTTGTTCAAGTTGCATGAATGGGTAGTTTGATAGGACCCCCTAGTCGTGATTACATCAAGTGATATCAAAGTGAGGGTTTGAGAGCTAGGATTTGTGATTGTGTCAAGAGAAGAAGTGGGGGTTTTGTTATCATTTCAAGAGAACAAATAATAAAAGAATTATAAGAAGATAAAGTGTTATATGTTGAAGGAGAAGTGAGAGATTTAAGAAGGAAGAATGAAAAGAAGAAAATTTAAAGAAAATTAGATATAGAAGAATGATTTTGTATGAACCATTTGCAGGATGAAAGATGATGAGATTGTTAGAAATATATGATAGTACAACCTTGGAAGCTAGGTGTCTCAAGAATAATATAGAGGATATGTTGTAGAAGAAGAGATTCTATAATCATAAAGGACTTAAGCTCTTGAGGAGTTTTTTGCAAGGGAGAAGAGGCTTGTAACTATACAGGGATTGAGTTCTAAAGAATTTTTTGTAGGTATGAGAAGAGGCATGTAACTATAGAGGATAGAGGAGACACAAGAAACCATAAAAGGTATGTTTATTTTTAGATATTTTGATTGAGAAGTGTAAATATTTTTTTGTAGGTAGAATCTTGTAACCGCAGAGGGTTAATACTCTAGAGGTTGGAGATTGTTGCAAGTAGAACCTTGTAACTACAAGGAGATGCATGAGTCTCAAAAGAGTTTTCAGAGGACTACAAAGTGAATGAAGATATATTCAAGAACGAGGAAAATAAAGGTCATGAAAATACTAGTACAAATTGTAGTGGAAGAGGGAGCAAGAATATTTAGAGAAGGTATGTATGAAGAGTTGAGAAAAATCCAATCTAGATTGAATACCTTAGAAATTGAACAAAGCAGAGGAAATGTTATAGATGAAATAAGATATGATGAAAAATATCATGAAAGTGACATGGAAGAAAGGAATAAGAGAATTGATGCTAAATGGTATGAAGAAATGATGGATTGCTATCCTAAAGAAGGATAATATTTGAGTGAGTATGATGAAAAAAAGGAGCCTAGTGAGAAGGAAATCCCCCTAGAAGAGGATAAAGAAGGGAGAAATAGGGAAGAGATGATGAAAAGAAGAGAAGAACAAATGGGTTAGATTGAAACTCACATTTTATTTGATAATAACTTTTTTACCATAAATATACAAAAAAGGAGAATAGGAGAAGAAGAAATCATTGTGAATGAGGATAATGAGAAGGGATATACATTGGTGAAAGAATAAAGTAAATCAATGGAGCAACATAATAAGGAAGCTAAAAGATATTTTTTTGAAGAGCGTGAAAATAAAGAATGTGAAGGTGGTTTTATATCACAAGTTGAAACAAAGGAAAGACAATGGACTAAATTATGTTTAGTAGATGAAGGAACAACAAAAGAAGGTGTATTTTTAAATCAATTATTGAAAGAAGTGAAAAAGACATAGAAAATTTGGAAGCTAAGATAATGGTTTTTGAGGATCCCATATTTGATAAAATAGCTGAAGAAGATGGTTGTGATCTCCTATTGAGAGAATAGATTAGGATTTAAATAATTTATTTATAATAAAAATATCAAATGAACCTTATAAGATGATAGCGGGGATGTAACTAGGAGAATATGAACCCAAATATTATGAAAGCATTGTTTGTAATGTATATAGAAGGAAAGGGGAAACAAAGTGTCATATAGATGACAATAAAAAAGGAGATATCCATATACTAGAGGATGAAGAAGAAAATGATGAAAACGAGGATGTTGCAACATATCTTTTTAAGGACATGAAAATGGTAAGGATGAAGGCTACAATAGAGGTGACTATCCCTTGGGAGGATAACAAGGTTGTATGTATAGAAGGTGTAGCCAAGAATATGGAGAAGTTTTTGAATAAGAGTTTAGGTGAAACATGTATTTTAGAAGGTATGAAGGTGAAGGATAACTCATTGCAACAACATAAATCATAGATATAATCTTTTATTTTTTTGAATTTTTTAAAAATGATATTGTCTTTATTTACTTATGAAAGATGGAAGAATTTGTTGGTGAAGAAAGTAGTTTCGTTGAATAAAATAATAGGAAAGTTACAACAATAGTTGGCCCTTTGAAGGAAAAAATAATATTGAAGAACATTATGCAACTAAGTATAAGGGAGAAGGATAGAGAAAATGACGAGGATGAAGAGAGAAGGAAGGAGGTGTGGTTGTAATTTTTGAATCTAAGGTGCTTGAAAATGCAAAATAGTGTGAAGATAAAGAAATATGCGTGAAGAGGAAGATGGAAAATTATGATCTCCATGACATTTGATGTTGATGTGTATGTTGTAGTAAAGAGAGTATAATGAGTAGGTGAGAGAATAGTTTCAAATTTGTGTGATTTATTCATTGGTTGGTATGAAATAGAAATAGTGAGTGCAAATGAAGAAGAGTGTGAAAAAAGAGAGATGGAAAATTTATATTTCGATAAAGTGAATAGCGTCAATGTGAATTTAGGAGAAGTGGATATGAAGGAGTAATTGAATATGATATTACTGGATTAAATTATTATTTTTTGTAATGAATTTTATGTAGGTAGAAATAAGGATGCAATAAAAAATGATGTGAAATTATGTTAAGAGAATATACTTGGTGGAGGAAGATGGATTGTAGTGGGTTAATTCAAACAAGAAAGGAAGATGAGAGAGGAATTTGTGGAGGTGGTTGGAACTCCCACAAGTGTAGAGAAGGACACAAGTCTTGAGTGGAGGTGGATGGATTGTGGTGGGTTGAAACCAATAAGAATAAGGAAAATAAAATGGAGAATATTTTGGAGGAGGAGGTTAGGATATGGTTGAAAAGGTCCAAAAATGAAGAAAAGATAGGAGAAATAAGTTGGTGGAGGAAGAAAGGATTTTTTTCCTACCAAATGTCAGAAAAGAAGATTTTTTTTAAAGGTACCCATCACAACATTGAAGTATATTGAAGGTTATTTTCAACCTAAAACGGTAGTTCTACTAATCAAATCCTTTTGTGAGTGATGCTCACAAACTTCTTACCCAGTGTGTTTGATGTAGGAGCATCTGGGTCCATCAGCAATCTTGTATCACCCAATTTTTTTAGGTTTTCTTTCTATTTTTAGTGTATTTTGGTTGTGTTTCTATTAGTTCTTGGGGTTATTTTTTGTAAAATTTTAGATCAAAATTTAGAAAACTAAGGGCCTCAATTTTTAGAAGAGCCTAATGGGTATATGTAGTTCCAATTTTATGAAGAAATGTTTAAAAATAACAAAGTTATAAATTTATTAGTTTTGGGTTTGTTTCTAGTTGAAGACTTTTGAGTTGTTATTGAACCTACCTTATGTAGGTGTTTCATTTACTATTAACCTCTACTAAAGATTGATGTTGTATGATTTCTAACAACTAGTTATAATGTTTTCAATCGATTTTGATGTATTTTCTTGCACATATCAATACTGATGAGCTTTTCTATATTTATAAGAAATTTGGAGTCATCTAGCTTGTGGGAACTATTGCCTGCCTAACTCTTTTGGGAGTCCTCTAACCATTTTAAGCTTGTGGATTTTACATGGTCATTAAGAAAAGTGGATAAAGTAAAGTGATATGAACCTTTCAAAATTTCACCATCTAGTTTAGATGAATAGTTTTGATGGTGACATCATCATGAACATGACATTGATGGGGTGATGATGTAAGCATGGACCAGGGTTAATTGCCAAAATATGATATATGAATGATGTAATGATGATATGATCTAGTACATATTACATATATTTTTCTAGTAATTTGAATATATGTAAACTTTCCTTAGTCATTTCACATGAAAGTTTTCTTGGGTCATTTGATATTTGGATTTTCCTTTGTCATATGAACATGTGAAATTTCCACTTGTTACTAGTTTTTGAAACTTCCACTTCCTACAAAACTTCAAAATTCTATCGTTCTGTAGAACTTCCACTTCTTGCAAAAATTCCACTTGCTACTAGTTTGTGGAACTTCCACTTCTTGTCGGATTACAATTTTTTTTTTGTTATCTACCTTTATAGACTTATGTTTTGCTTCTACACTTGTCATTTTTTCAACAAAATGATTATTATAATGACCATGATTTGATTCATTCTGACTTTCTTATCCACCAATGAATAAAAGGAAATGCCATCCTCATTCTTAGGGGGGATTTTGGGAAGAAATAGGGGGAATAAGGAAAATATGTAAATAAAAAATCCAAAAAATCATAATGATGGTGATGTGTATATTTTGTAGCTCCAAAAAATCCTGTGTAATGAAATTATAATGAGAAAATAAAAAATCATGTTGAATTCATGTGTATATGTTTAGGCTATGTAGTTTATCAATTTGATAAGAAACCTTGGTCATGAATGTATCATTATCATGCTTCTTGGAGAGCTTGGTTACATGATTTAGTGTGAGCTTTGGAAATGGTGTGGATTCATCATTTGATGATGAATGATATTCTTATATGGTTATTGGTGTCATGGAGGATCTCTTGGATCCTATGTTCTACAGTGAAAGTTTATTGATATCGTGGGTTCTATTGACATGAACTAGTTATATTTATGTGATTGGAGAAGTAGAAATATTGGTTAGCCATGGAGGACTCTTGAGTATTTGGTTGGGGTGTTATTTTATGACTTGTTACTTTTGATATGTGATTCTTGGTTTACATTATGGTTTTTATTATGTCATGATGTACTCTTGATTCTAATTAGGGTTTTCGCATGACAAAGTTTCTCTTGAGATAAAGATATGTTCATTAGAGCATGTGATCTCCAAGGAGGAGATGTTATATCATGATATCATGATTGGGTAATTGATTTTATAGTTGGAGCTTTGAAAATGGTCTTATTAGTTCTCTTGGTATTGAGTACATTGGTAATTTTATTGGGAGATTCATGATAGTGTTGTGTTGCATTTGGATCTTAGGATGGATTGATCGATTTTAGGTGCTCATGATACTTCGAGATAGGTGAGGTTGGATTTTTCTTATGATTAGAGACATTTTTTGAGATAGTTACTCTTTGACGAGGTTTCAATAGAAATTTTAGAGAGCCTTCCATTGGATATGAATGTGAGTTCATGATGGACCAATAGAGGATATTGTTCTTGGATTGATCCATGACGACTTTGTTACCTTGGAGGAGTATTCTCATTCCCAACTCTTGGTCTACTTGGTAGTTACTCATCTAAGAGGTATTTCCCATTCTATTTTAAAATGTATTATGTTTTATGCTTTTTCTTCTCATGGATATGGATCTTGAGCTATATATTTCTAGTTCTAGAGGGTTCATTTGAGGAGTGTTGGCATGTTTATCTTCTTATGCATATGAGTTCATTTGTGATGTCACTCATTAATGATTTTTAGGAAATGTTGTTGGGATGATTTATTGATATGGAAATATATTTGAATTTGATCTTGCTTGGTTAAAGAGACATACATCCATGTTGGTTTATGAGATAACTATATTTTTTGATCTTGGATATTTAAAATTTGTGAAGGAAATCATACTTGACATAGTTTATCATTTAGAGGTGTGTATAGAAGGATATGCTACATTCTTTGATTTGTAGGTCCTCTTTGGTCTTGTTCTTCTTGAATATTTTTATTCTCATGACATTAGATTTGAGGTTTCTATTGAGATATAATGATCACTATGTTTATGGTCATGTGTTATTCATTGTTCTTTGGTGAAAATATAGAGGTTTGTTGAGCTTAGGAGAGCTATGGAGACTAGTGGTGAGAGTTATCTTGTAGTAGATTTGTTTTTAGCTTTTTCATATCTTTGTGGATATTCCTTGGTATGACATGATATTGGTTACAGCTTATATGTGATACTATTGGTAGACTTGGTATGCCTTGATCATTTTAAAATTTGGCATTACCCATGTAGAGGGAGTCCCTAACTATGTATGTTCTTGATTAATAAGTTTGAAACATGAAGCTTGTGATTTTAGTTTGATGACACCTTCAAATTTTTCAAATTTGAAGTGCCCATATTGAAAAATTTATCTTTGCATACTTAGAAGTGCCCCTAAAAAAATCTGCCCAAGTGACCTACTTTGGAGGGTCACAATTTGAAGATAGTTAATTTTCATCCAAAACCCCTTTGTAGAAACACTCATGTCGTATATGTGAATTTTCATGTCAGTTTTCAACTTCCCATGATGAGTTTTGACAGTGTTTTGAAAAGCAAAGCTAGAGGGTTTTGACACTTTTCTACTGTTTGTGAACTCTCAATCCTGCGAAGTGGCCTCCTATTTGAGTTGATATTTTGTAACTGGATGATTTTCATGACAAATGGATTGTTTCTCTCAATTCTCCCTACATTCATGTAATCCCCTATCTAATTTTAGAGTCTCGGGATCAGATTTGCTATTTTTTCGAGAACAAAAGCAAATACAATTTGTTTAGTTTTACATTTGCATTTCTAACAGTGTTTCAAGGTGGTCAACTTTGATCCCTAATATCTTGTGAAGAATAATGGCTGAAGAAATTCCCTTTTGCACAAATAATCAATGTACCTAGATGAGCTTATGTTTCTAGTGGCAGCCCCCCAGAAGTTTTTTTGATATTTTTTCAAAGTGGTGAATTTTAGAGCCCTGATTGGTGTTAAACATGTGTAGTTGAAATGACCGAGTGAGAAACTTTTTCAATTAATATTTTCCACCTCATGATCCCTTTTTTTGATCTATTTGTTGCACTGCATTCTTGGTGTAGACACGTAAAATATATTGATTGACATTATGCATTTGATCCCGATCACTAGCATCACTTCATCCTAAATCATCCCTCGGTCTAACCATTTAATAAAATACCTATATTTGATTAAATTAATCAATATTCCTCTCTTAATTAAATAAAGCAGTTATCTAATTAAGTCATTCTTTCTTGTTAATTAAATGAATCAGTCTTATCTAATTATCCCTATTTAATTAAATAATCAATATTATTTGATTAAATCTCTAAAGTTCACCCATTAAATTAAATAAATTAAAACCTTATTTGATTTAATCTAACTTCATCTCCTTGGTTAAATAAAGATCTTTATTTAATTAATCTTAAAATCATATTCTTCTCATACTTTGATTTAAATCAATCCATAAATCTAAATCAATATGTCACATCATTCTAATCTCATTAAATTAATTAACCTTGATTAATTTAATCTCCTCTCATGTCCCATCCTCTAGCTTTTACAACTTGCACAAGAAAATAGATTTAATTCATTTATCAAAACTCTATTTTCTCTCAAAAGGCATAATAAAGGAATATTCCTCAAATTTGAATTCAAATCCAAGTGGACTTTGTCCTTCCAGCAAGGCATTTACTCCACCTAGAAAGTCCTTTTTCCTTGAGCCACGTGGCATTCAATGCACCTTCTTTCCCTCTTGCATGTAATTTCAACAATTTTAAAATTCAAATATATGCATTTATTGACACATTCTTCCAAACTTGCACATCCTCCATCCATTCACATATTGACAAGTGGCACTTTGTCATTGGTTGATTCTTAGTCCTACATTGCTCCATTTTGGACTTCTCTTCAACTTGAAATTCTATAAATAAGATGCTTTATTCCTCATTTGATCATCCACAACTTGAGTAAAATACTATACTCAAATCTTTAGCAATATTCATCCATATCATTGTGTTTATAGCTAGGTTATGCAGGCTTTATCTTGGAGCATTCATCAATCTTCATCAAAGTGGATCAATATTCATCATCAAATCATCTCCATCACACCATTGGAGTTGGGAAAGGGCCAATTTTCACATAAAATTGGCACCAACTCCCTCAAGAGATTAAGAGTTTGATTTGTTTTAGAATAGGATTTGATATTTTAGCTTTATGTTTGTTGTGTTCTTCATGTTATTCCTTTTCTCTTACATTCAAATGGATTTCTTGAGGGATCTATGTTCTAACTTGCATTTGAACTTATTAATATGTTAATTTGTTGTGTTCTTGCAGGTATAGGATCTAGGTTCACACTTGGGTCAAGTTTCTACATGCCTACTAAGTTTCAGGCTCCCAAGATAAGTTTTGATAGGTTATTTAATAATTTTTTGATTGCGACAAGGCCAAAAATGGTGTTCCAAAAAGTGTCAAATTTTTCATTTCTAATGACAACCCATTTTTTTTTTGGGTCTAAAACCTGTACAACTCCATTTTCATTGGTGCAGGAGCACCTAAAAACATGTAATTGCAAAGTGCATTTTATGAGG
This sequence comes from Sequoia sempervirens, assembly GCA_007258455.2. Lineage (NCBI taxonomy): Eukaryota > Viridiplantae > Streptophyta > Pinopsida > Cupressales > Cupressaceae > Sequoia > Sequoia sempervirens. The sequence continues at coordinate 392,224,027 of VDFB02281492.1, forward strand.
GTTAGTCTAGGAGTTAGTGATAGTATGAGTAATTTTTGTTTTAAATGAGGTCCATGAGACCACTCATGATGTAATAAGGTTCAAATGAGCCATTTAATGTAGTTTTGAGTCTTTAGAAGGAATTCTAAGTTGAAAATCTTAAGTTAATTATTAGTAAACAATGCATAATTAGCAATGTAAAGGGTTAAAATCCTCTTAAAGAAACGTGGTTAGGTGGTTATAGGAATTGGAGGAGATTATTGAAGATATATTTTGTTGATTCCATCGTTGTAAACACAATTTTCAAGATCTTGAATGAAAAAACTCAATTTTGCTTTGAAACTATGCTCTTTTTTGGTATTTCCTAAATTTTGCTTGGCTGGAACAGTCCGTACAAATATAGATCTTGGTTGAAGGCTGACATGGAATGTTAGGGCACTGATTCTACTTTCAAATGCTTCAGGTTTGATTGAAAATCATTAATTTTGGAGTGAGTTATCTCTATTTTCCTGAAACTGCCCTGTTTTGGTGTAAATTGGTGGTTTGAGAGTAATAAAATGAGTTTTTAGGGCATTCCACCTACTGTAGCAATTGTAACTTAGTGGAATGACCCCATTTGTTGTAAAATAGGTTTCCAAATTATTTGTAGGTCAAAGGAAGTGTGTTTGTGGGTTTTGGGTGTTGCCCTAGGTTGAATTTGAGTGATTTTCCTTATGAAAGTAAGGAACTAAAGGATGGTTTATGAGTTTTTTGGAAGAAATAACATATTAAATGAAGTTTGAAGCTTTTTCATGCATAATTATGAGTGTTTGAATAGGTGGCAGGGTCTGGAAAGGTCTGGAGGTATGATTTACAATAAACCCTCCTTTTGAAGGCCTAGAATCAAGGGTTTTAGGGTTTTCCATGTTGGAAGAGTTATTTCTGGAAACTAGTGGTGGATTTAGTAGTTTTTGGGCATTTTAATTGCTTCCCCAAGGTTTCATAAGGTTTGGTGGAGTTTAAAGGGTGCCTTCTTTGTAAAAGTGGGCTAATCCACTAGCCTTTTCCATGGCAGGAGTATTGGATCTTTGAATTTGTCCAAAAGAGTTGATATCGGTTTTCCTATATGTTTTATAACTTGCAAAAGGGTATCTTAATCATCCTTGAGTTTGTTAGGTGTTTTGGAAAATATTGGTGAAAATGCCTAAACTAGGTTTGCATTGAAACTGGGGTTTAGGAGTGAAATTGGGAAATTGTGCTTCTGATGATTGTTGAACTTGGAAGACTGGTTGAATTACTTTATATGATCATTTTCATCTTTCTAGATGCCTCTTGAAGGAAGGTTTCCAATTTAATTAAGGTTGAGCCTCCTGACTCTGCAACAGAGTGGTATCAGAGCGAGGAAGTAGATCTCTTAAAGACTGAAGGAGAATGGACATCATGGCTACTAGAGGTTTGAATGAGAAAGAAGAACAAATGAGGAATGCTCTTTTCTAGACCAGATGCAAATGCAAAGGTAAGATATGTAAGGTACTGATTGATTCAGGTTCATTAGATAGTGTTGTCTCAGAGGAAATGGTTGAAAATTTGCATTTGACAAGGCTAAAACATGAATCACCTTACAAGGCATATTGGGTAAATAGTAATCAACATGTTGTGGTTCAAGAGAAAGCTTTTGTAGATTTTTAGATTGGTCCTTATAATGATGTTGTACTATGTGATATAATGCCTATAAGAGATTGTCATATGTTACTAGGAAGGGTTTGGCAATTTGATAGATTTGATGTTCATGATGGGAGGCTTAATATGTATACAATTGAAAAGGATGGGAAAAGGTATACTTTGAGTTGTTTGCAGGAAGAAGGGACACAAAGGAGGATAGGAATGTGTGGAAAAAGAGAGTTGCTGGAACAAAAGGAAAGGAATGTGTGGAAAAAGAGAGCTGCTGGAACAAAAGGAACTAGGTTGCAAGGAAGAGGCAAAAGGGCATAGCATAGATCTAATGAAGAAAGAAAAACACCATGAGGAAGCATTGAGGAAAACAGAGCAGTTTGAAGACACAAGGGAAACAAAGAAAGTGAAGGTCAGAAGTGAAAAGACCCTAAAGAAAGGAGAAAAGGATGGAGAATGTGATGAAGGCAAAGTTGCAGTCACCACCTGTGAAAGGATTGTTGAGACAGCATGGGTAACAGCAGATTCAAAGTTGAAGTGTGTAAAGGATGATGAGAAAGGAAGAAGCAAGAGTGAAATGACCTTGAGAGGGAAAGGTAAGCTTGAAGGGTGTTTCAAAGATAAAGGACAGGTAGAAGTTTGTTAATTAAAGGATAATGGTGTTCTAGGGCAAACACCCATGAAGAATACAGTGGTACATAAAGCTGAGATAGGTTATTGTGAGAAGAAGGTGCTTGGGACAAAGGTCCTAAGAAGAGAATATGAGATCAAAGAGAATGAAGGTGAGTTACTTGAACAAAAGAAACTTTGGCATAATGGAGCCACAAGGGAAGAAGAGTGTTGTCCATTATTTGGGAAAGAGCACGAGATGCAACAAAAGGTTGAAGGTAAGGATGGCAGACCTAAGGATAAAGAGGTCTTGGAAACTGAGAAAATGAAGAATGGGGAAGTGACTAAAAATTAAAATGATGAGAGGAATGAAAGAAGCCTTGAAAGGCTTGAAGGTGATGAGAAGATCATGGTTGGGATGGTTTTGTGTCCTTTAAGGATGAGAGAAGATAAAAGACAGTCAAGCATTGCAAAAATAGTGAGTTGTGGCACTGAAAACACAGAGGTAGAAGAAGAATATGGGTTGAAGATGAATGGGAATGAGTGCCAAAGGAAATGGAAAGTGATGAAGATAAGGTTGGTTGTGACAAATCAATGTAAGAGCATAGGAGAGGAAGGACAAATGGATAGTATTCTTGAAGTTGATAGGACCAAAGTCCTTGGAATGGAATCTCAGAGATCTGAGATAAATAGTCAAGAAATTAATAAGTCTGAAAATATAGTGCATGCCATGAAGGTAGTGATGGTAGGAGTCAAGGGTCTAATACAAGACTTGAGAGTAGGTGATGAACAGGTTGTGGAAGTCAAGGAAAAGACAGTAAGCTATGAAGATTGGCAGAAAATGGTGAAAGAGATTATGGAAGAGTTTGGAGAGTCTATAGGAGTTGAGCAAAGGTTGGTCACCATGAGAGGTGAAGGACATCTGGTAAAGGTTTTGCAGAGATTTGCAATAAGGGCAGAGGCTAGGATTGAGAGGTTGAAGGTGCTAGGCCAGGGAATGGCTAAGAGAAGACAGTGTGTGTGGTCTCCAACTGAGTTGGAGAAGAGAGAAAAATATGAGATTGGGACAATGAGTTGTCCTTGGTTGCTGAGTTTAGTAATCAAGCTATTGTATGCTATTGAGACAAGGGATCCAAGCATAATTCATTTGAGTGCAGGTGTGAAGTGGAAGGATAAGGGGCTGAGAGTGAAGGGAGTCACTAATTTGTTCATCCTTTTGATAGTGGTCAGACCAAAGGTTTAAATGAAAGTGGCAGGGAAAAATGCAGATTATGTTGCAGATAATAGAATTGAGGGGCAAAACTACATGTATAACTGGCCAAGGCTCATGAAAGAGCATGGAAAAGAGACACTAATGCATGGTTGTTTCAGTTTGTGTATTGAATTTTTGTTTGCAGGTGTTAATGAAGACAAAATGTAGCAAGAAGATTCATTTGAGCAGGATCAAGCGTGGCAAGGTGAAGACAAAGCAAAGAATGAAGGGTATAAAGTCCCTTGGAGGAAGATTTCCATGCAGGCGACTTGGAGCAAGTTTGAAGGGATTGTGCAGAGAGTTGGAGAAAACTTTTGGAGTAATTTATGGGGCATAATTTTTTTGTACCTAGGGAGTATGGTGCAAGAGCACCTAAAAACATGTAATTGTAAAGTGCATTCTATGAGGGTTAGTCTAGGAGTTAGTGATAGTATGAGTAATTTTTGTGTTAAATGAGGTCCATGAGACCACTCATGATGTAACAAGGTTCAATTGAGCCATTTAATGTAGGTTTGAGTCTTTAGAAGGAATTCTAAGTTGAAAATCTTAAGTTAATTATTAGTAAACAATGCATAATTAGCAATGTAAAGGGTTAAAATCCCCTTAAAGAAAGGTGGTTAGGTGGTTATAGGCATTGGAGGAGGTTATTGAAGATATATTTTTTTGATTCCATCATTGTAAACACAATTTTGAAGATCTTGAATGAAAAATCTCAGTTTTGCTTTGAAACTACGCTCTTTTTTGGTATTTCCTAAATTTTGCTTGGCTGGAACAGTCCGTACAAATCCAGATCTTGGTTGAAGGCTGACATGGAATGTTAGGGAACTGATTCTACTTTCAAATGCTTCAAGTTTGATTGAAAATCATTAATTTTGGAGTGAGTTATCTCTATTTTCCTGAAACTGCCCTGTTTTGGTGTAAATTGGTGGTTTGAGAGTAATAAAATGAGTTTTTAGGGCATTCCACCTACTGTAGCAATTGTAACTTAGTGGAATGACCCCATTTGTTGTAAAATAGGTTTCCAAATTATTTTTAGGTTAGAGGAAGTGTGTTTGTGGGTTTTGGGTGTTGCCCTAGGTTGAATTTGGGTGATTTTCCTTGTGAAAGTAAAGAACTAAAGGATGGTTTATGAGTTTTTTGGAAGAAATAACATATTAAATGAAGTTTGAAGCTTTTTCATGCATAATTATGAGTGTTTGAATAGGTGGAAGGGTCTGGAAAGTTCTGGAGGTATGATTTACAATAAAACCTCCTTTTGAAGGCCTAGAATCAAGGGTTTTAGGGTTTTCCATGTTGGAAGAGTTATTTCTGGAAACTAGTGGTGGATTTAGTAGTTTTTTGGCATTTTAATTGCTACCCCAAGGTTTCATAAGGTTTGGTGGAGTTTAAAGGGTACCTTCTTTGTAAAAGTGGGCTAATCCACTAGCCCTTTCCATGGCAGGAGTATTGGATCTTTGAATTTGTCCAAAAGAGTTGATATTGGTTTTCCTGTATGTTGTATAACTTGCAAAAGGGTATCTTAATCATCCTTGATTTTGTTAGGTGTTTTGGAAAATATTGATGAAAATGCCTAAACTAGGTTTGCACTGAAACTGGGGTTTAGGAGTGAAATTGGGAAATTGTGCTTCTGATGATTGTTGAACTCGGAAGACTGGCTAAATTACTTTATATGATCATTTTAATCTTTCTAGATGCCTCTTGAAGGCAGGTTGCCAATTTGATTAAGGTTGAGCCTCTTGACTCTGCATCATTCATCAAGAACAAAGGTCATTTGATACATTATTTTAATGTACTTCAGGTGTGGTGAACACGTCTTGGGGCCAGTTTACAAAGGAGGTACCTGAATTTTAAGGGATGGGAAAAATTTGAGGAAATGGTTTTTTTCTAAATAATTCATTATGGCTACACACAAAAATCTCGGCTCCAAGGGTCATCATTTGTGTGCAGTGAAATTTCTCCATTTGGGCTACAGGCGTAATTAAAATTTTCCCATTTTCTAATATTTTCAAATGTTAATATTTTAAATATTTTAAATATTGGAAAAATACAAAGAGGCATTTAGGGAGAGTATAAAATACATTTCAAATTTTTATAAGGAAAAATAATTTTAATTCTTTCTTTCTATTGGCAAGATGGAGCGATGTTTGTTCTCTCCATCGTGTATCACGGTTTTGAGTCCACAATGCAAAATCAAATTAGTGATGAGCGATGGCTATTGTGTCCATCACGCATTGCTGATTTCATTTTCTCTTTTTCCTCACATCAGAGATATGTGATGGAGCCCTAGTAAAGGTATGTGAAGGTAAAAGTAAAAGAATGTGCACAGGTATAGAGTTGTTTTTGAAGACAATAAAATGATTTCAAACCCTCATGATTGAAATGCAAAAAAATTATTTACTAAGAAATAAAATGTAATTTGTTGTTGGGAAAGAAGAAAGTAAATGCATTCATGAAAGAATAATATTCTCAACTACAGTAAACGGGGGTTTTCATAGTCAATAGAGATGGGCGAGAACTTTCACAGTAAAATGAAATTATTTGGCTACAAGCAAGGTAAAGGAAGAATGAAAAGATTCATGGTGGATAGTAGAACGTAATACAGCCAGGTTGTGGAGTTCCCCGATGCATGTTGCTTCATTTCCAAATCCTATTAGCGATGGGTGAAGTTTCTTTTTCTCCATATTTCATCACTAATGGAAATTTCCATTCCAAAATACATCTGTGATTGGCAATGAGACTGAATTGTTTTAATTATATCGGGCATCGTTAATCAATATTTTCTTTTCCTTATATATTAGAGATGAGAGCTACCAAAAACAAATATCTCCCATCACTAATAAATATTAGTTGTTCTAAATGTATGAGAGATGCATGATAAGAATGTTGGAGTAAAGAGTGTGGTGGGCCCAAGTGAAATATTTTTAAATTTTTTCTAAACTTTTAAATTATTTGTCCATTGTAATGTTTTAAAAAGGCTTCCTTTTAAAATGTAAATTTTAATGTGAAGTGAAGGGGTAAAAAGGGCACGGGGTAAAATGTTTTTGCCATAAAAATATATCAAAGCAAGAGGGGCAAATATTTTAATTGATTAGGGGAGGCATTGATAAGAGAATTTTAATTTCCCGATAAAATAAAAGTAAAAAATTTTGTGTTGGCAAATATCTTAATATGTAAAAATGCAAAAGAAGAAGAAGGCACAGGTAATAATTTTGTAAGTGAATATTTTATTCACTGTGCAAAGTGTTTTTACTGGAGATTAGTTTTTATGAAGAACACCATTTTCACCCAACTGGATGAAAAATGATCAAAGGGGGTAAAATCTTTTGCAGGCAAAGGTATGTTTTACAAAAGGAGAATAAAGAGGAATGCTAACTTCTTAAGCTAAAGAATATTTTTCTGTTGAAGAACAACAGGTGCATAAAGCATGAATCAGATGGAAGATCGCGGTCGTCTCTTTAGGAAGTGGGCAGTTATGCATCAATGAGCCTGAATGTACCAAGTGTCTTCTTTAGATGTGCATTTAGGGTTTCTTTCTCTTTAAGTGCATTTTTTCAGATTCATTGTAAGAGAGGTTGTTCTATAATTAGTCACAAAGTATATTATAATATGAATATAGAACATTTAAGAGGTTTTGTTTTAGGTTGGATTCTGTTGATACTTATGTAATTTTGATTACAATACTGGCAAGATAATATTGAATAATGCAATTTCAAGGCTATTTTACTCTCCTATGTACTAGTTTTTCAAGTTATAAATAATATAATTAAGGTTATCTTATTTGTCTCCATTAGTTTTAGATATATGTGCAGCTCTGTTCTTGTCTATTAATTCAAAGAATTAATGTAGGTACTTGAATATGGTTGTAAATTTGTATTAAATGGAGTGATAGGATTTTGATAAGAAGTAGTGGTCAAGATATTATGTTGAAATATTGTAAGGAAGCATTTTAGAGCTTCATATAATGTCAGATTAAAGATTTTTATTAGATTATGTGGTTGCCTAGGTTGAATCCATTCCAATGAATGAAGCATTGATCTAAGTGGGTTATTCATGTTACATTTAGTTGGTTTTAAATCATATCACTTATTAGTCCCAGTTTGTTTGTGTGTTGAGCTCATTTCAATGAATCATATCTCTCATGTTTAAATGAGGCATTACTGTAGAGGTCAACCAAGCCTTTAGAGTACTGTTTCTTTCAAATAATTAGAGGAGAACCATCTGTTTACAGTATATTTGGTACTTTAGGACACAAGTATCTATAAATATACTAATTAGGATTGCCCTCCTTGGTTTAATGGATCCAAAAGTGTAGAAGATTGCAGTCTCTTTGACTAAATCTTGTTTGTTGGCCATATCAACCCATTGAGTCTGAATATGAGAGAGTTTCTACTCTTTAGGACTCATTGTATCTATTGATTTGGGAACCAATAGATTGAAAACTCTATTGGGGAAGAGCTTTGAATCTCTAGTTATAGACTGTTCTATTATAGAGTCATATTATTTACTAATCTATAGTTTTGGGTTAGAATGATCCAAGGACCTACATACTTGAAGGAGATTGTTGCAATGTTTCTTATGTATTCTTGAAGTTTGGTGCTCTACTAGTGGAGAGAACTCAGAAATACACAGATCTTAGAAGAATTTTTTTGTTGCTTGAAGATCTTTTCCTTTTTCAAAGAGGTGGTGACTCTACATAAGTTTCTACATCATCAAAAGAGTTGGTTGGAGCAGTTCTCAGGTATTTTTCTATTATAAAATTCTTGAATGAAGGTTTTCAACAAAATTTCTAGTTAATATTATCCCTTATTCAGTACTTCAAGATACTAGTAGAAAGAGAAATGAGAAAGTAGGATATTTTGAAAAGGTATTGAGAAGAAACTAGTTGTAGAGGGAATAAATTCTTTATTTGCAAAAATGTATTGCTGTCCTAGTTCTCCCTCTACAAACTATAGTATCATGCCTAGAACACAACCTTGTACTCAAAGGAAGGTGTTCACTAATGAGAGATACGACCCTCTGAATTTCAGTAAAATCCAAGGTTGCCCACATTATGTCCCAAGAAGAATTAATGAATATTTTCCTAAGTTTAGAGGAGGTTTTGAAAAATCAGCATCACAACATGTACAAGGTTTTATTGATGTAATGGAAGACTGTCAAATAGTAGAGGAAGATGCTAACATAAATTATTTTGTAAGAAATTTAGAAGATATTGCTGAATTGGTTTTCTAGTCTACCAATGCATTCCATATGTTGATGGCAAGAGATTGAGAAGTTGTTTATGGATTAGTTTGGTGAATTGAATGATGAATACTTGTTTGAAGAAGGAAATCTACATACCCAAGAAGAATATGAAGAGAAATCTGAAAATGAAGTTTAACTTATGTCACCTTTTGATGCATTATGTGATATAAAAAGGTTTGAGGATGAATCCATCTATGATTTTCATAATAGATTCATGAAATTTTCACTTGCTATACCAAAATTAGAAAGACATAATGAGTTATTTTTCATTGATTTGTTCTGTGAGAATTGTGAGTTAGGTTTGAGCACTATGCCAGCTCACTTGAAGCCCCCTAATATTAAATGTATACATCAATGGCTTTCAATGATTGAAGAAATCATGGATAAGTATGGAAGTAATCTCCTAACTCAATTATGTGGTGGTACTTTTTCAAGACAGTCCAATGGATGTAGATGGTACAACAAAAGATAATGATAGTGCATCATGTAATGATGAGAGTTTTGTTTCTGAACAACTCATGGAGAAAATGTACCCAGATGAAGATTTTGGCCATGATGGCCATGAAGAGATAAATGAAAGATCTCAATTTTCTTCTATTTACTCTGAAAATAGAAAAATTGAGATCAAATTTTTTGTATCAGATGAAAGTTGTAATGATGCAGATGATACTGAAAGTGTTTTCTCTTCTATGGAATTTGAATACATAATTGAAGATCATGTTGATTATGAAGTCTCATGTCTTCATGATGAGAAAAATGGTGTTGTAAATAAAATTTTGCAACTAGCTGAAAATAATTCTTGTATGGGTGATCACAATGATTTCAATTCTATTTTCAGCCCTAGTGACTGTGATTCCTCTCAAGAGGAAGAGTTAGAATTAATCTCTTTAAGTGGAAAGTGTTTCCACAAGGAAAATGATGATAACATTTTTGAAGGTTTACAAGAACAAGATGAGGGATATGACCTGAGTATCTTGTTTGAAGAAGACATGGGGGATCAACAATGCAATGGTACAATTGGTCATGCCAATTCTACAAGTGAGTGTAGCATTGATGTAAGCTTTCATGATGATGAGACAGAGGAGCCTGCTGATTTGAAGAGTAATTTTGAGAGTGTTAGCATATTAGATGAAAGTGGCAAAGTATGCAATGATTTTTAGTTAGAGAAATCATGTGTAAGTGGTTGCAATGAAGAAACCATTGATGGTTTTCAGTTTGACAGTGAAGAAGGTAGCCTTGTTGATTGTAGCAGTAGTATCAACAAAGAAAGAGATATGCATGCAAGTGATTCATTGAATGGATTTTATCAAGTGGTTAGTTATGAGGAGCATGCATATGTTGATAATGATAAACAAGGAACTCCTATTTTTTTTTATTCTTTACCTTCTTCTACTTCTTTTGTTGACTTTGAAGTTATCATTGAATGTTTGCATGAGGATAACATTGATATAGTTGTACATGAAAGTGAAAATGTAGAGACAATGTCAGTACAATTAATGGAATTTTCTACGATGAGTTTGCATTTGAAGAATGTGATTGTGTCAATCACATGGATGCATATGCCTATCTCTTTTCTGGATCAGCAACTCATAGTTTTCCCCATGAGTAGTATGCTTTAGATTGTCATGTTGAGGCAGTAGGAGGTGATGTTGATTTAGATACTTCTTGCATTGATGAATCTGTTTTGAACACTCATTATGATGAATTTGTTACAAATGAAGATTTTGAGTCATCAGAGTGTGCATCTGAGGTTTTGTTGTGTGATAATATGAAGAATGTAGAGGACCTTATTTGTGAACATGAAGTGGAGAATATTATTTGGGATGCTAACATTTCTTTTGAATGTTATGTGTGGAAAATGGTTTTGTGGGTGTTGATGAGTCTTGTTTTAAGAACATTGAGGCATGTAGAAATGTGACTAAGTTATGTTGTTGGGATGGTGACAAACTTTCATGTGATGCTATCTAGCTGAAAGAGTTACAAATGTGTGAGTATCATTTTCTCAATAAACAGGAAGACTACACACTATTTTTGAAGGATAATCTCTTTTCTGATTGTAACCATTATGAGGGGGTTACTAAATGTGATGAGACCGTGTCTTCACATAGTCTTGGTCATCATCCTCATGTTCTATCATTTTCCACAAGATAAAAAAATGTAATGAGTGGTTGTCTTGACAAAGGCATCCTAACACTTGTGTTTGCAAAAATGAAGTCACTCGTATTGATGTGGTATGAAAAAGGAAGATATGGATTAAAGGGGATCAACTCTTTTAACATATTGGTATTTGATAGGGGTAAGAATTGACTTCCCTTTTTCATTTGGTGGCCTAGCGCCACCAAGTGAGGTTAAAAAGTTGAAAACATAAACTTTGTTGCCTAATGATTCTGGCACTTGGTCTGCTCTCCTAGAGGATTCTGACCTATTGCTCTGTTCACTGAGGAATAGACCTCTCTAGAAAGAGCCACTGATGGAACCTTCAAATTTTGCAAATTTGAAGTGCCCATATTGAAAAATTTTCCTTTGCATACTCAAAAGAGCCCTTGAAAAATATCTACCCAAGTGACCTACTTTGGAGGGTCACAATTCAAAGCCAAATGATTTTCGTGCAAAACCCCTTTGTGGACACACTCATGTGATATATTTGAATGTGCATGTTAGTTTTCATCTTCCCATGATGAGTTTTGACAGTGTTTTGAAAAGTGAAGCTAGAGGCTTTTGACACTTTTCTACTGTTTGTGAACTCTCAATCCTACAAAGTGGCCTCCTATTTGAGGTGATATTTTGCAATTGGATGATTATCGTGACAAATGGATTGTTTCTCTCCATTATGCCTACATTCATATACTCCCTTGTTTGATTTCAAAATCTTGGGATCATATTTTCTAATTTTTTGAGATCAAAAGATGCAGTTTGTTCAATTTTGCATATGCATTTCTGACAGTGTTTCAAGGTGGTCAACTTTGATCCCTAATATCTCGTGAAGAATAATGATTGAAGAAAATACCTTTTGTACACCTACTCAGTGTACCTGGATGAGTTTATGTTTCTAGTGGCAGCCCCCTAGAATTTGTTTTGATATTTTTTCAAAGTGGTGACTTTTAGAGCCCTGATTGGTGTTAAACATGTGTAGTTGTAGAAATGCCTGAGTGAGCAACTTTGTCAATTAGTGTCTTCCACCTTAGGATCCCTTTTTCTGATATTTTTGTTGCACTACATTCTTGGGTCAAGTTTCTACATGCCTACTCAGTTTTAGGCTCCTAGGATAAGTTTTGATGGGTTATTTAATTATTTTCTGATCAAAACAAGGCCAAAAATGGTGTTCTGTGGAAAGTGTCAAATTTTGCAATTCTAATGACAACCCATTTTTTATTCTATTCTAAAACCTCTACATATCCATTTTCATCAAGAACAAAGATCATTGGATACATTATTTTAATGTACTTTGGGTGTGGTGAACATGCTCCGAGGGCCAGTTTACAAATGAGGTACTTGAATGGTTGGGAAAAATTTGAGGAAATAGGTTTTCTATAAATAATTTATTATGGCCGCATGCAAAAAAATCTTGGCTCTAGGGGTCACCGTTTGTGCCCAGTGAAATTTCTCTATTTGGGTCTTAGGCGTAATTAAAATTTTCCCATTTTCTAATGTTTTCAAATGTTAATATTTTGAATATTTTGAATATTTTAAATATTGGGCAAATGCAAAGATGAATTTAAGGCAAGTACAAAATACATTTAAAATTTTAATAAGGAAAAGCAAGTTTAATTCTTTCTTTCTATTGGCCGAAGTCACAAATCATGGCAACACATCATCGTTGATCACTGGTTTGAAGCTCTTTCTCTCATCAAATCTGTGATGGATCGATGCTTTTTCTATCCATCACATGTGGTTTTGAGTCTAGAATGCAAAATCAAATTAGCGATGAGTGATGGCTATTGTGTGCATCACGCGTCATTGATTTCATTTTCTCTTTTTCCTCACATTAGAGATATGTGATGGAGGCCCAGTAAAGGTATGTGAAGGTTAAAGAAAAAGAATGTGTACAGGTATAGAGTTTTTTTTGCAGTTGATAAAATGATTTGAAGCCCTCATGATTGAAATGCAAAAAAATTATTTACTGAGAAATAAAATGTAATTTGCTGCTAGGAAAGACAAATGAAGAAACTAAATGCATTCATGAAAGAATAATTTTCTCAGCCACAGTAAAAGGGGGTTTTCATAGTCAATGGAGATGGGTGAGAACTTTCACAGTAAAAATGAAATTATTCAATTGCAAGCATGGTAAAGGAAAAATGAAAAGATTCATGGTTGATGGCAAAACATAATAGAGCTAGGCCATGGAGTTCCCCGATGCATGTTGCTTCATTTCCAAATCCTATCAGTGATGGGTGAAGTTTCTTTTTCTCCATCGTTCATTGCTAATGGAAATTTCCATTCCAAAATACATCTATGATTGGTGATGAGACTGAACTGTTTTAATTCTATCAGGCATCGCTAATCAATATTTTCTTTTCCAAATATATTAGAGATGAGAGCTTCCAGAAATGAATACATCCCATCGCTAATAAATATTAGTTGTTCTAAATGTATGAGAGATGCGTGATAAGAATGTTGGAGTAAAGAGTGTGGTGGGCCCAACTGAAATATTTTTAATTTTTTTCTAAACTTTAAATTATTTGCTAGTTGTAATGTTTTAAAAAGGCTTCCTTTTAAAATGTAAATTTTAATGTGAAGTGAAGGGGTTAAAAGGGCACGAGGTAAAATGTTTTTCCCATAAAATATATCAAAGCAAGAGGGGAAAATATTTTAATTGATTAGGGGAGGGATTGATAAGAGAATTTTAATTGCCCGATAAAATAAAAGTAAAAACTTTTGTGTTGGAAAATATTTTAATATGTAAAAATGCAAAAGAAAAGGAAGACATGGGAAATAATTTTGTAAAGTGAATATTTTATTCACTGCGCAAAGTGTTTTTGCTGGAGATGAATTTTTATGAAGAACACCATTTTCACCCAGCTGGATGAAAAATGAACAAAGGGAGTAAAATCTTTTGCAGGCAAAGGTATATTTTTCAATAGGAGAATAAAGAGGAATGATGACTTCTTAAGTTAAAGAATATTTTTCTGTTAAAGAACAACAAGTGCATGAAGCATGAATCAAATTACAGATTAGGGTCTTCTCTTCAAGCAGTAGGCAGTTATGCATCAATGAGCCTAAATGTGCCAAGTGTCTTCTTTAGATGTACATTTAGGGTTTCTTTCTCCTTAAGTGCAAATTTTATGATTCATTGTAAGATAGGTTGTTCTATAATTAGTCATAGAGTATATTTTAATATGAATATAGAACATTTCAGATGTTTTGTTTTAGGTTGGATTCTATTGATACTTATGTAATTTTGATTGCAATATTGGCAAGACAATATTGAATAGTGCAATTTCAAGGCCTTTTTACTCTTCTATGTACTAGTTTTGCAAGTTATGAATAATATAATCAAGGTTATCTTATTTGTCTCCATCAATTTTAGATAGATGTGTAGCTCTATTCTTGTCTATTAATTCAAAGAATTAATGTAGGTACTTGAATATGGCTGTAAATTTGTATTAAATTGAGTGCTAGGATTCTGATAAGAAGTAGTGGTCAAGATATTATGCTGAAATATTGTAAGGCAACATTTTAGAGCTTCATATAATGTTAGGTTGAAGATTGTTATAAGATTATGTGGGTGTCTAGGTTGACTCTATTCCAATGAATGAAGCACTAATCTAAGTGGGTTATTCATGTTACATTCTATTGGTTAATTCAATCACTAATTATAAATTTAAATCATATCACTTATCAGTCCCAATTTGTTTGTGTGTTGAGCTCATTTCAATGAATCACATCTCTCATGTTTAAACGAGGCATTACTGTAGAGGTCACCCAAGCCTTGAGAGTACTATATGTTTCAAGCAATTAGAGGAGAACCATTTGTTTATAGTGTATTTAGTACTTTAGCACACAAGTATCTATAAATATATTGATTGGGATTACCCTCCCTAGTTTAATAGAGCCAGAAGTGTAGAAGATTTCAGTCTCTTTGACTAAATCTTGTTCATTGGCCATATCAACTTGTTGAGTCTGAATATGATATAGTGGCTACTCTTTAGGACTCATTGCATCTATTGATTTGGAAACCAACAAAATTCTGATTCCAAAATAGGTCAAAAGTACCAACAGAATTTTGAGTCCAATAGAATTTTGTAGTGGGAGTCCCCAAATGTGTATGTTCTTCATTAATAAGTTTGATACATGAAGCTTGTGATTGTAGTTAATGGGGTGGATGTGTTGTTTACATGAGTTCTACTAATGTTTATGTATTGTAGGGGTATGGATAATTGGATGGAATAACATTTCTTTTGGTTTATTTTTCTAGTCACATGGGTTTCTTTCACTATGATAGCAACTTGGAGCCTTTGTTATCACTTGGATTTGATACTTGTGTTCTTTGGATTGGTGCATTTCAGCTTGGCTTGTTCCTCTTCTTCTACAAGTGTGATGTTGGAGGATGAAAATATTTATTGCTTTATATGATAAACATATCTTATGTTGTTACAAATATCTTGATGGAGCACAATATCATGCATGTCTATGATTATGTATTCCATTTATTGACTCTTATGCAATGTATACAAGTGGGATAATTTTATGAATATGTGTTGTATAAATTGCATAACATTGGATTATTTTAATTATATAAAATAAATATTTATTTGTGGTGTATCCAAGGAGATGTGTTTGGCCACATTAGATATTTATTTGGGGCTATATACAAAGTTGTATGTAAAATTGGGTTAGATATTATATGTCTTGGTTGCACATGGGGAAATATTTAATATTTGGAAAAATTAGTATCAAAAATTAAATGTAGGGTCAATGGTTTTGTGAACTCATAGTTTTGAGTAACATGGTTTTACCTTACCATTTGGTTGTATTTAAGTGAATTTAAGTCTATAAAAGAAAACCCATTTTTAGTGGTTGAGGTTGGCTATTGGTTGTATTGGCTTGGTTTTCATTTTATCGAGTCTTCTTCTAAGGATTACATATGTGAATCATGGCATGGGATGTGTGGATACATTCTTGGATACATGGAGGATGCATTGGAGGATATTGATGTTTTATAAGTATTCATAGAGACTCTGCAACTTGATGCAGGGGCAACACATTTTTTAAATATCTTTTTTTCTTTTTCCTCAACCACTGCCATGTGAAGGAGTCATTGGAAATTTAAATGTTTCTTTTTTCTTGTTTATGAGGACAAAAAATACCTACCATAAGCTCATTTTATGAGCATCAGCAAGAAGAATGACAAAGGGAAGATGTGAGTGGGAATTTTAAACAAAGGAAGGAGTAATTGATGAATTTATGGAAGGTTTTGAATGTTATAGTAGTTTAGGTGGGATTTGAGAAGTATTTTCTAGAATTACAAGGATTTTGAGAAAGAGGAAGAACAAAACAAAAAAGAGGAGAATATAAAGGGCATAAAAAAAGAGGAATCAAAACAATAAAGAAGAACAAAACAGACAAAAGGGAATAATAGAGGTGAAAGTGCCAAGAGGAACAAAAGGGAGCAACAAGGACAACAATAGAATCACAGTAGACAAGAGGAACAAATAGGAATAATAGAGGGAAATTTTGTTATGCAACTACTTATGTAAATAGATGTAAAATAGTGTGGAATTTTTCATTTTAAATGTAATATAATATTATCCTCTCCATAGTTTTCTTTATGCATTTCTTTGTGAGTATTATTCAAAATGAGTTTGTTGATTTGATAGTATAGGTTGTTAGGTGCAAGTTTGGAATATTTAATAATTCTAAAATTGTTGACAGTTACCTACATCCATCATTGCAGCTATCCACAACAATTTTTTTTTAGAAAATAGTTATTTTCTTTGTAGTTGATTTTTTTGGTGTTCTAAATCAACCAATCCAATGAGTCCTAAAGAATAGCCAATTTCTTATGCTCAAACTCAAAGAGGGATTTGGCCAACTGACAAGATTCAGTCAAAGATTGAAATCTCCTACACATCTGGTTATGTAGGACCAAGGTGGGTCTCCCTTTACAATGCCTAAAGATTCAATTCAATTATGCATAGACATTGCTTTTTATAGCAAATAATTCCCAATTCAAATATACCAAGTAAAGTATTGACAATTTCAAATATGGTTGTATTCTTTGTATCTCAACACTCACTAAGCAATTGGGAAGTAAAATTCAACACTAAACCTAAACCCAACAACAGAATTTAAAATGATTTTGAATTTAAATTATTTATGAGAATGCACTAAGTTGAATGACAAATCAGTGCCTAATTCTAGGACACAGAGTCAAATGCATAATCATAAAAAGAATTCATCAGCAAATAAACTTCAATCAGTGGATTCAAACTACTAATGCATTACACCAATAGATCCACTCTTGTTGTCAATTAAATTCTTCTTATAGATCCACCCTACACACTTGAAATCACAATTATTTGCTCAAAGTAATTTAACTACTTCATTGAAATAGAACCATCAACAAATAATACAATCTCAGGGAAACTAAGATGACAAACTAAAAAATAATTTGTACAAATCTAGAGACAATATGATGACATTTATGCTTGGCTTGCACATACTGACTGATATTTACTCATGAAATCAGCAATTACAACTTACAAACTCAATTCATGACTTAGATTCAACATTTATCTATCTACCCAACCCATACATAAATTCAAAACCCCTTACAATGAGAAGAGGATGAGAATAAAAAAAAACAAAAGAAGCCCAAGAACTGATCTGTTGATGACATTTGGAGGCTTCATCCACTGTTAATCAACAACAAGAAATATATGGAAAAGCCTCTCTCTTCTCTCTTCCCTTTGCAACAAAATTTTCCTTTGATCTTTTCTCTTTGCTTAGCAATAGAAAATTTATTTGCTTGTGAAAATCTGCACCTTTTTACCTCTGCAGTTGAAAATGGCTTTGCCCATGAAAGCTTTTATTTATATCCCTTTATCTTGGTACACATTACAATTGCATTTTCATTTATGTGCCCAACACATAATCTTTGCTCATAAAGTGAATAAAAAATTCACTCTTCCAAATAGAATTAAAATATTTACCCCTACCTCCATTTTACTGAGCCCGACACAAATTATTGCACTTTATATTTATCATACCCTTGCTCCTTTAACGTGAAAATGTTTAAACTTTATTTGGGTAAAATATTTTGTGCACACCACTATATTCACCATTAAAATATTTTCCTTTTTTAAATGATAGGGGCTTTAGATAATATATTATCTACTCGTGAATCTTTTGATTTTTATTTTCTATTTAGAAGGTTTGCTTTTAAATAGTAAAAACCTTTGAACATTTTAAACCATTGAGCAAATAAAAAATTTATTCTTTCATATTTTACCTTATGTTATAACAAACTGCTTTTAAAATGAAAGCCCTGAGCCATTTATTAGGCAATATTTAAAAAATACTTCTTCCTCAATAAATGGTGAAAGCCACCAAAATGTCTTTGCCCCTTAAAAACATTTCTCAACGTATAACTAAATGCTCCTCACATTTTTACCTTTAAAACTTGGGCCCACCAAACCTCTATGTGTCAAGATTGCACACACCACACACATCTCTTCTCGACATCATCTTTTCCCTCGCGAGGCTTGCGATTGATGGATGAGATTTTGCCTCACCCACCCTTCACTACTAGTTTTTGATCTTTCATCTTCCCTAAATCCTCATTTTGTAGGTTCTTATGTTTAACCATGGCTTCCAATCTCCCAAGTACAAAGAAACATGCATTAGTTTATTTTACACAATAGCATCAAGCTAAAATACCCCCTTCACATTGGTCCTTGAGCTAAAATGCATCATGCAGTTGAAATATTAAAATGATACCCTTCAACCATTATTGGTATGATGGAACCCCATATAGATAACGTTTGATAAAATTTCATCTACACTAAGTGCATCCTGCAACAACTTCTTGAAACTGTGAAAATACTTCCTTGCAATTTCAAAGTGACCTCCTTCAACTTGGCGTATCTCATTCAATGGATTATATCCCTTGCTGCATTGAGAGTTTAAACATATTTTTCTCTATCCTCTATGCTTTTATGGGTATACATACCCTGCTCCAGACCATTCCCACCTTCTCACACTTTTCTAATCTTTATGCCATACTAACAATGCTCCTCTCTATTTTGTAGCATAGACCTTTCTAAGATCTGCACCACATTTGTCTAGTATTTTGATTAGTTTCTCACTATAGTCCCTTAGTCATCCCAAGGTGAGTGTGCCTTCATCTAATCTACAGTCCATGCCCTCAAATATTTTTAGCAAGCACATTTCATCTTCATACATTTTCAACGACATTTGCTTGAAATTTTTTGAAGCTTTTTCAACAAATCCATTTTGTGTATATGTGTTCCTAGGCTTCAAGGAGTCCACATTTATTTTTGGATTGTTTGAGAAACAAGTTCACATGCCTTATCTATGATATCACCTACTCCTTGAATTCATCATATTCGAACCAAATATAATGAAGTTTGGTCGTTAGAAATAGAATTTCCTTCGACTATTTTGATACATTCTCACTGCATGCGCCAACACTTTGCATTCACTTGAAAACTTCTGAAGCCTTTTCAACAAATTTGTTTTGTGCATACACTGCATTTCAGCAAGCAAGATAGCTACTTCATGAAGACTTGCATCAATTGACAGTGTCTCTATACCCAATCAAATCAGTACCCATCAAATCCTTTTCTTATGATTTATTTCATGTAGTCCTAATTATCTCTTTTGTCTTATGTTGCTAAACATTACAAAGCATTTGATGAGTGATTTTCCTTCTTGAGTGCATCATTAATCAAAGCTATACTCAGTTGGATCACATTCCAATTTTGAGCCATGGCTGCAAATAAATATACATCCTTTCAGACAAAAACTTTGAACAACATTAACTACAAGGCTGTCATTAGAGCTCTATTGTATCTCTGTCAAGTGAGCAACAATCAAAGTACACAAGTTAACAAACTGTCTTCACCACCTGAAAAATTCTTATGCCTCATTATGCCAAATGAAGTGATCCCTCTACATGTTGAGTTATTCAAAGCATTTTTTTTACGTGATTGTCATAATGCATCAATTCCAATTTTACAATTGTGCAAAGCATGCTAGGTCCCCATGTGGGCATAACTAATTTTTTTTATTTTTAAACAATTTTTAACTAGAATTCCCCTGACACAACTTCTAAATGCTTCTAAAGTGAAATAATGAATTGGGTTGTCATTAAAATCTACTGTCTGGCATATTTTAATAGTGAGCAAAACTGGCCATGTGGGCTCTAGAATCACCTTGGGAAACTAGTCAAACAACCTTCTGGAGCCATGAAAAATTATAGGAATGTAGACATTTGACCTAAGAATGGATTGCAACTAATGGCTTGGAAAAATAGATCTTGAGGTGAAATTTATTCTATGTCGAAGTTGCTAAGTCAGACTTTTCTGCAATTGTATTTGTTTAGAACCAATTAAAACTCACCCAATCACCTTCTTGAAAAAATACCAAATCAACTCCTGGTGAGCTGCTACTGGAAAAAAAGCTCATTTAGGTACATGAAATATGTGTGCAAGAGGGATTTTCTTGAATCATTATTCTTCATGAGATATTAGGTGTCAATGTTGGCCACCTTGAAACAATGTCAGAAATGCAGATGTAAAACTGAACAAACTGCATTTGCTTTTGATCTCAAAAAAATAGAAAATCAAATCATGATATACTAAAACTAGACTAGAGAACACATGAATGTATGGAGAATGGGGAGAAACAATCCTTTTTTCTTGATGATCATCCAACTATGAAATATTCATTTGAATGGGAGGCCACTTCGCAAAACTAAAAGTTCTCAAACAACAAAAAAGTGTCAAAACCCTCCAACTTTTCTTTTCAAAACCTTGAAAAAACTCATCATGGGAAGCTGAAAATTGGCATTCCCACTCACATATGTCACATGGGTGTGTCCACTAGGGGGTTTGGCTTGAAAATCAACTAGCACCAAATTGTGACCCTCCAAAGTAGGTCACTTGGGTAGATTTTTTAGGTGCACTTCTGAGTGTGTAAAGCAAAAATTTTCAATATGGGCACTTCAAATTTGTAAAATTTGAAAGTCCCAATAGTGGCTCCAACTAGGTATATATGCCCCATGTGGGCATAGCAAGATCTTAGATCTCTAGGGAGTAGACCAAATACTAAGTTCATTAGGTGCTCTCAAACTACTCCTTTATTCAACTTTCTTTTTCAACTTCACTTGGTGACCCTGGGCCACCAAATGAAAATGGGGAGTCAATTCTTACGTCTGTCAAACACCAATTTGTTAAAGGATCTAATCTCCATCAACTCATACTTGCCTCTATCACACCACAACAACATGAGTGATTGCACTTCTGCAAACACAAGTATCAAGTTGCCTTTGAACAAGTGGAAACTTGGTCCTTGTTTAGATTTTTAATCACATGGAAACCAAATCACATAGACCATATCATTGCCATTTTCCTAATTAAACATGTTGGAATCTCTTAAAAAGCAAACATATACAACATTATCAACATATTCATAATCACTATGCGTCTAAAAGTCAAGCATACTCTCAAAATGTTGATTATGATGTGGCAACAACTTATCATAGTCATCATATAAACCATTTTGAAGCTAAAAAAAACCTTCTTCAATGTTTTTCACATTGCCACATTTCATGAAAACTTCTTTCAGCTGGCAAAATTAGCACTCACATTCTGCCATATGGCTGGTACTATTAAGCTCAATCTAATTACTAGCTTGCATGTCAAAGGTGACACTATCACAAGAACTTACCAAAAGATCTTTCTCATCATGCAAACCATCTCCAAGTGTATGCAAATGGATACACTCATGCATTGGCATGACACTATCACAAGCACTTACCAAAAGATCTTGCTCATCATGCAAACCATCTCCAAGTGTATGCAAAAAGATACACTCATGCATTGGCATACTCTGCAACTGTCCTCCATCATGCTAGTATACAGACTCATCAAATATTTCTAATGTATCCTCATCCTTACTCACTTTTTTATCCTCTAAACATAACATATTAACATTTTCAGCATCCCAAGCTTGCTCCAAAATGAACAATTATGGTTGAGAAAGATAATCTGATTTTTCTTTGTAATCAACATCTACATCCACTTGAAAAGACTTGTGACTAAGCTCATCTAAATCAGCAAATGAGAACTTGTCCAAATCTTTATTAAAACTTTCAAAACTTAGCTTATTGGCTACACAAACCTCATGGTCATCTGCTGCTTCTAGTTCATCAAAATAGATTTACGATATTGCATCAGTAAGCACACTTTCATACTCATCATAAAATGCATAATTATAATCAAATGGTCGCTTGTCTTCATCTTCATTATCATCATATTGATCAATTGGTTCATAACTGGAAGGAAGGTCAAAAACACATGCATCATACCTTGCATAGTGAAGATTATTATCACTACCAAGATCAATAGGAGAAACACACAGCAACTGAGGGTTATTCACATGTGCACATCTCTGATATTCAGTGGTCAACAAATTTGAAATGTGTTCACTGCTCAATAGATCATTGTTCTGATCCCTTCTTTCAACCACTTCCTCTCCTCGACCTTTACTAGAATTGCATGCATCATCAAATTGTAAATCAGGATATATCATGGTGTCATCATCATCAAAATTTGAAAACTCAATGGATTGATCATAAATAGGATTTCCCCAATCATAGGAGATTGAATTGCTAACAATCTTGTCAAAAACATGGTCACAGCCTGCCACAAAGAATAGGTTGTCCATTTGTTCATTATTGCTTACTTCTAGGCTATCATAGCAACAATCTTCATCCTTTTGCATTTCAGAATTAGACTGGGTGTCTTCATTGAGTATGTCATTTACATCCTCTTGAGGATAGACACAAACATTTTCACTGTCAAATTGAAAACCATCAGTGGTTTCTTCATTGCAGCTACTTGTGGTTGATCTCGCTAACTGAAATTCATTGCATACTTTATCACTTGCAGCTAACATTACAACATTCTCAAGAGCATTCCCTAAATCAGCAAATTCCAATGACTTATTATGAAGACTTGCATCAAAGCTACACTCACTTGTAGAATTGACATGATCAATTTTACCATAACACTGTTGATTGCACATATCCTCTGCAAAAGGTAAATCCAATTCATATCCCTCATCATTTTCTTGGCTTAGAAAACTTGGAATCCCATTGTTCTTCGCAACATCACACTCATTGCTTGAAAGGAAAGTATTATCAACACATTTTGAACTGAGATGATCATTTAGGATATTATTTGCATCATTGTAACCTTCAATTGCTATAGAAAATTTATTCTCTTATTTTTCATTTTCAGAGGAGATAGAAGAAACTTCAAATGTTTCATTTATCCCATCACGTCTTTCATCATTATGGCTGCAATTTTCATCTAGATATATTTCTTTTGTAGGTTATTAAAAGACAACTTCCTCATCACCTAATGATGCATCATTCTTTTCTTCTACCTTCTCAAGTATGCATTTGTTTGAAGACCTCTGATCATTTGTATTCACACAGTTGCTAATCTTATCAACATGTTTACCCACAATTGAAGACAACAAACTTTGCACATATTCATTCCTTATTTTATCCAAATCATCTAAAAATATGTAATCCACCTGCATACATAATATTCTAAAATCTTTTAACAGTGCACTAGATCCCTCCTCAAAGGCTTCAAAATACATATGAATGCAATTTGGAGTACTAGGTCTGAAATTTTCATTGATTAATGAAAGAGAAACAACAAATTTGTGACTGAAAGCAATGCTTGACTCTTCATCTTGTTTATTAATCTCCTTTAACATTGTGACAAGGTAAGAAGGTTCTCTTGCAAACTCTTCTCCGTAAGCATTCACTAGTTTATCTTAGCAGGGAAATGACTTCTTAGGAAAACTTAAGTACCGGTCCCTAGCTGTTGCTCCAAGAGATCTGAAAAAAACTCTCATCCACATATCTTGATATCCAAATAAATGTTTCTCCATGAATCTAGAAAACTTTTGGACATGTGCATCTCCTTCACACACATTGTATCCATTGAATCTAGGCATCTTCTTATAGACTTAAGTTGGCATACTCTCAGTCTTACAATCAACCCATGAAAAATCTAATTGGTTATACAATGGATCAAAGGAATTGAAAAACTTGGAAAGTAGATACAGTATGATTGTCTCTTAATTGGGCTTGGAGAGACATCTATTTTCTTTTTCCCATCTCTTTAATTCCCCTTTTGAACACAGCTTTCCATTCCCTGCTAAACCTAGGCTTGTCCACATTTGGGTTCTTGTACTTAGGGGTGTCAAATGTTTGAGGATTATCATATTTCTTAAGCTTCTAGACAATTTGTATTAAGGTGTCTAATGGAATGGTTATTTCCCTTTGGTAATCCATGGATATATGCAAATCTGGGTTTAACTAATTGTGCATAATCATAACCATGACCAAATGAAGGATCACTAGGATAATTACTAGGATGGTGATAACCTGGGCTTGAAATGTATGATAATGCAAATGGATGGAAATCCCTAGGATATACAAATTCATTCTAACCATCCACACTAGAAAATATTTGAACACTAGACAAAATATTTCAATGGAAATGCAATTGCAAACTCAAATGGAAGTATGAAAACTTAATTTTATTGTCATTTCCCTTTGTTAGTGCCAATTCACTCAATAGGGAACCAAATTTTTTTCCTATGACATTCAAATATTGTTTTTAGACATAATTTTCCTAAAAACCAAAAGTGAAGAATACCTGGAAATGTTGCAGTTACTGCAAATTCTCTTCTTGACTAGAAATATTGTAGATCTGAAACTTTTCTTCACATCTTCAACAAGTTCTTTTGACAGAGTCTCCACCTCTCTTCACAAAGGACTAAACTTCAACCAGTATGAATTTCTTTCAAAGATAAATCTCCTTATGATTTCCCTTCACCAATAGAGCACCACAGATTAAAAAACTTTCATGTTCATTGGAACAGTTTCTTTCTCCAAGTTTGAATTTCTTCAATATTTGAACCAAATTCGTATTAGCAAATAATATGACTCTATACAAATAATATGACTTTGTAATATAATGGTCTGCAATTGGAGATTCAAAGTTCTCCACAATAGAGTCACCAATATATTTGTGTTCCAAATTGAATATTCCAATGAGTCCTAAAGAATATCCAATTTATTATGCTCAAACTCAAAGAGGGATTTGACCAACTGACAAGATTCAATTAAAGACTAAAATCTCCTACACTTCTGGCTCTGTAGGACCAAGGTGTGTCTCCCTTTACAATTCCTAAAGACTCAATTCAATTATGCATAGACATTGCTTTTTATAGTAGATAATGCCTAATTCAAATATACCAAGGAAAGTATTGACAACTTCAAATCTGGTTGAATTCTTGGTATCTCAACACTCACTCAGCAATTTGGAAGTAGAATTCAACACTAAATCTAAGCCTAACAACAAAATTTAAAATTATTTTGAATTTAAATTGTTTATGAGAATGCACTAAGTTGAATAACAAATCGGTGCCCAATTCTAGGCCATGGAGTCAAATGCATAATCATAAAAATAATTCATTAGCAAATAAACTTCAATCAGTAGATTCAAACTGCTAATGCATTACACCAACAGATCCACTCCTATTGTTAATCAAATTCTTCTTATAGATCCACCCTGCACACTTGAAATCACAATTATCTACTCAAAGTAATTTAACTACTTCATTGAAATAGAACCATGAACAAATAATACAATCTCAGGGAAACTAAGATGACAAACTCAAACATACTTTGTAAATTATGAATTCATATGATCAAATGTGTACAAATCTAGAGACAATTTGATGATATTTATGCTAGGATTGCACAAAATAACTGATATTTACCCATGAAATTAGGAATTACTGCTTACAAACTCAATTCATGACTCAAATTTAGCATTTCTCTATCTACCCAACCCATACAGAAATTCAAAACCCCTTATAATGAGAAGAGAATGAGAATAAAATGAAACAGAAGAAGCCCAAGAACTATCTATTGATAACATCTGGAGGCTTCATCCACCGTTAATTAGCAACAAGAAATATCTGGAAAAGCATCTCTCTTCTCTCTTCCCTTTGCGACAAACTTTGCCTCTGATCTCTGCTCTTTGCTTAGCAACAGAAAAATCATCTGCTTGTGAAAATCTGCACCATTTCACCCCTACAGTTGAAAATGGATTTTCGTGTGAAATATTTTATTTATTCATTTGTCTTGCTGCACATTACGATTGAATTTTCATTTATGTGCCCAACACATAATCTTTGCTCATAAAGTGAATAATAAATTCACTCTTCCAAATGGAATTAAAATATTTATCCCTGCCTCCATTTTAATGAGCCCAACACAAATTATTTCACTTTATATTTATTATACCCTTGCTCCTTTAATGTGGAAATGTTTAAACTTTGTTTGGGTAAAATATTTTACCCACACCACTATATTCACCATTAAAATATTTTCCTTTTTTAAATGACAAGGTTTTTAGATAATATATTATCTGCTCATGAATCTTTTTATTTTCATTTTATATTTAAAATTTTTGCTTTTAAATAGTAAAAACCTTTGAACATTTTAAACCATCGGGCAAATAAAACTTCACCTCTTTCATATTTCACCTTATGTTTAAACAAATTGCTTTTAAAATGAAAGCCCTGAGCCATTTATCAGGCAATATTTAAAAATGACTTCTTCCTCAATAAATGGTGAAAGGCACCAAAATTTTGCTACCCCTTAAAAACCTTTCTCAACATATAACTAAATTCTCCTCACATTTTTACCTTTAAAACTCAGGCCCACCAAACCTCTGCGTGTCAATATTATGCACACCATGTGCATCTCTTCCCGATGTCATCTTTTCCCTCATGAGGCTTGCGATTGGTGGCTGTGATTTCACCTCACCCACCCTTCACTACTAGTCAATGATCTTTCATCTACCCTAAATCCTCATTTTGTAGGTTCTTTTGTTTAACCACGGCTTCCAATCTCCCAAGTACAAAGAAACATGTGTTTGTCTATTTCACATAACAACATTGAGCTAAAATACTCCCTTCACATTATGCCTCGAGCTAAAATGCATCATGCAGTTATAATATTAAAATGATGCCCTTCAACCATTATTGGTATGATGGTGCCCCATATACACAACGTTTGATAAAATTTCATCCACACTAAGTGCATCCCGCAATAGCTTCTTGAAATTGTGAAAATACTTCCTTGCAATTTCAAAGCGACCTCCTTCAACTTGGCGTATCTCATTCAATGGATTATATCCCTTGTTGCATCGAGAGTTCAAATAGAGTTTTCTCTATCCTTTGTGCTTTTATGGGTATCCATACTCTAGTCCAAACCGCACCCACCTTCTCACACTTTTCTAATCTTTGCGCCATACTAACAATGATCCTCTATAATTCGTAGCATAGATCTTTCTAAGATATGTGCCACATTTCACTAGTATTTTGATTAGAAGATTCGAGCATTCATAATTTCAATACTTGTTTGTCATTTGTAGGGGTGATGACCAGCTAGTCCATCCACCAAGACTTTTCACGATAGTCACTTAGCCATCCCAAGGTGAGTGTTCGTTCATCTAAGCTATATTCTGCACCCTCAAATATTTTTAGCAAGAAAATTTCATCTTCATACATTTTCAACGACATTTGCTTGAAATTTTCTGAAGCCTTTCAACAAATCCATTTTGTGCATATGCATGCCTAGGCTTCAAGGAGTCCACATTTATTTGAGGATTGTTTGAGAAACAACCTCACACGCCTTATCTATTCTATCGCCTCCTCCTTGAATTCATCATATTTGAACTAGATATAATGAATTTTGGGTGTTAGAAATAGAATTTCCTTCAACAGTTTTGATACATTCTCACTGTATGTGCCAACACTTTGCATTCACTTGAAAAGTTTTGAAGCCTTTTGAACAAATATGTTTTGTGTAAACGCTAAAATTTTAGTGAGCAAGATAGTTGCTTCATGAAGACTTGCATCAATTGATAGTGTCTTTGTACCCAGTCATTATCTATCAAATCCTTTGCTTCTAATTTATTTCATGTAGTCTTAATTATTTCTTTTGTCTTATGTTGCCAAACATAACAAAGCATTTCATGAGTGTTTGTCCTTCTTCAATGCATCCTTAAGCAAAGCTATACTCAACTAGATCCTTGTCCAATTTTGAGCCATGGATGCAAATACATATACATCCTTTTAGACAAAAACTTTGAACAACATTAACCACAACGCTGTCATTGGAGCTCTATTGTATCTCTATCAGTTGAGCAATAATCAACGTGCACAAGTTAACAAACTATCTTCACCACCTGAAAATGCTTATGTCTCATTATGCCAAATGAAGTAATCCCTCTACATGCTGAGTTATTCAAAGAATTTTTTTTTTGAAATGATTGCCACAATGCATTAATTCCAATTTTACAACTGTGCAAATCATGTCAAATTCCCATGTGGGCCCAACTAAAAAAAATTGTTTTCAAACAAGTTTTAACTTGAATTTCCCTGACACAACTTTTGAATGCTTCTGAAGTGGAATACTGAATTGGTTTGTCATTAAAATCTTCTTTTTGGCATATTTGAACAGTGAACAAAACTAGGCAAGTGGGCTTTGGAATCGCCCTGGGAAACTAGTCAAATGACCTTCTAAAGCCATGAAAACTTACAGGAATGTAGAAATTTGACCCAAGAATGGAGTGCAGCAAACAGATCGACAAAAGAGATCCTGAGGTGAAAGTTATTCAATGTCAAAGTTGCTTAGTCAGACTTTTCTGCAATTGTATCTTTTCAGAACCAATTAAAACTCACCCAATCACCTTCTTGAAAAAATACCAAATCAACTCCTAGTGATCTGCCACTGGAAACACAAGCTCATTTAGGTACATAGAATATGTGTGCAAGAGGTATTTTCTGAATCATTATTTTTCACAAGATATTAGGTGTCAAAGTTGACCACCTTGAAACAATGTTAGAAATGTAGATGTAAAATTGAACAAACTGCATTTTCTTTTGATCTAGAAAATATAGCAAATCAAATCATGAGGCGTTGAAACTGGACCAAGGAGCACATGAATGTATGGAGAATGGAGAGCAACAATCCTTTTTTCTTGATGATCATCCAACTGTGAAATATTCACTTGAACGGGAGGCCACTTCACAAAATTGAAAGTTCTCAAACAACAAAAAAGTGCCAAAACCCTCTAGCTTCACTTTTCAAAACCTTTTCAAAACTCATCATAGGAAGCTGAAAAATGACATGGCTACTCACATATGTCACCTGAGTGTGTCCACCATGGGGTTTGGCTTGAAAATCAACTGCCACCAAATTGTGACCTTCCAAAGTAGGTCACTTGGGAAGATTTTTCAAGCCTACTAAGTGTGCAAAGGCAAAAGTTTCAATATGGGCACTTCAAATTTGCAAAATTTAAAAGTCCCAATAGATTTGATGCCTCTTAGCCTTTTAATTGACCTGAAACATGTGTGTAGACCTCTGTAAAGGTAGTGTGGGATTTCATTTTTTATGTTGGTTTTAGGTTCCTATTGGGGAGTGGGTGTCATCAACGTGGTATTAGAGCACAAATATAACTCTAGTAAGGAAGCTAGTGACTTGAAATTGGGGTTGGAGGAAGCCCTATGAGTTGAAATTGTGGGTGTGTCCCTACAACAAGGGATATTGCAGCTAGGAAGACCACAATAAGAAGGAAAAGGAAAGGGAGGATATTTATAGAAAAATGATGCCATCAAGGAGAAGGATGGTAGAGGTTACAACTACAAAAGAAACATGAAGAATATATGAGGTTCTAGAGACTTTGAGGGGAGTACAATCAAGAATTGATGCAATAGGTGGGATGAGAAGAATTATAGAACATGAAGATACTAGTAGTGATATAATGAAGAAGGAGCAAATATGGTTGGACATGAAAGTGAAAATGCAGATGGAGATATGGATGTAGGAGAAAGAATGCTAATAAGAGCTATTTCTAACATTGGGAAAGGAACAAGGATGGAATTATCAAGCTTCTCAAGAAGTTTGCTAGATTAATTAATTAACTAGATGATAGAGATGGAGGAATAATTTGAATGTGATTAAGTGGAGGACCCCAAAAGAGTGAAGGTTTCTTAAACAAAATTGAAAGGTTATGCAACACATTGGTAGAAAGAGGTGTAGGCTGGGAGAAGAAGAAATGAAAAATATAAGATCACATGATGGGATCAAATGGTAAACAAGATGAAGATTAAATTTCTACCTGATGATTATCAACTTGAACTTCTCAAGAAATTATAAAATTTAAGACAAAGAGAATTAAGTGTGAAGGACTATATAGAGGAGTTTTCTAAAATTTCCATTAGATATGCCCATAATGAATTAGACCATGAAAAGGTAACAATATATGTTAATGGATTGAGGTTGAACATTCAAGATGAACTAAGTATGATAAGGCTACAAAATGTAAAAGAAGCATACCAGTATGCACTAAATGATGAGGATAAGTTGACAGGAAGAAGGGAACAAATAAAAGTAGAGGTGGATTTAGAAAAATACAAAGTGCAACAACAACAAAATTACAGCCATGGTAAGGAGGCCAACCCATCAAAAATTCAAAAGGAGAAAGATGAAACAAGATCAAGACCATACTCTCTGGCAGGTAGAGGTAGATATGGAAGAAACCAAGGTAGAGGTTTCCAAGGAATATATTTTACTTGTGGATAGTTAGGTCGTGTGTTTTATGAATGCTCACACTGCATGCCAAAAAGATCAAGGAGAATAGGGCCTGTAAGTGCACACATAGCAAAGGGAGATACCAATTCTATAGGGTTTTTTAGTCAACTAGATGAACTTGAGAGAGGAGAAGCACTTATGATGAAGTAAAAATTACCAAAACTAGCTAAAAGAGAAGATGAACCTCTCTAAAGAGAAATTTTATTTAGGACAATATGTAAGTTGGATGGAAAATGTTGCAAGGTTATCATAGATAGTGGCAGAACTAATAATTTAGTTTCAATTGAAATGGTGGAGAAGTTGGGGTTAAAAAGGATAGATCACCCTACCCCTTACAAGGTGTCATGGTTACAAAAAGGGCATCAATTCTTGGTTGATCAACAATGCCTAGTGAATTTTCAAATAGGAAATTATGAAGATGAGGTGTGGTGTGATAGATCATGTGTGTGGATGTATGTCACCTACTCTTACAGAGACCATGGTAGTTTGATAGGAAGGCAATCCATAATGGAAGAGAAAAAAATTACACTTTGGAGAAAAATGGAAGAACACATACTCTTATGCCATTGGTAACTAAGGAAGATGAGGTGGAAAGTGGTCCAAGAACACTACTAGTGGCCAAAAAATAATTCTTAAAAGAGATTAAAGGGGATAAGCTATGTTTTGTAGTAGTTCCCAAGGAGCTACAAGTAGATGCAGCAAAAAACAATAGTGACATTCCTTTATAAGTAAAAGGGTTGCTTGAAGAATTTGATTAATTTATTTCCAAGGAATTACCAAAAGGACCACCACCTATGAGGATCATCGACCATCATATTCACTTGATTCCAAGGGAAATTATACCCAACAAGGCTACATATAGGTTGGAACCTATAGAAAAAGAACAAGAAAGTGTAACAACTATTGGAAAGAGGAATAACTAGAGAAATACCTAGCCCATGCATGGTACCATTTGTATTAGCACCAAATAAGGATGGTGAATAGAGGAGTGCATGGACTCAAGAGACATCAAAATAATAATAATAAGGTATCATTTTCCTTTACCAAGAATGGATGATCTCATGGGATATTTGGGAAATGTTGTATGTTACAGAAATTGATTTAAAGAGTGGATATCACCAAATTAGGATAAGAGAGGGTGATGAGTGGAAAACTGATTTTAAGACTAAAGAGGGGTTGCATGAGTGGTTAGTAATTCCCTTCATATTAATGAATGTACCCAACAAATTTATGCACTTGATGAATGAAGTGTTGAAACCATTTTTGGGAAAGTTTTTGATTATTTATCTTGATGGTATTTTTGGCCAAGGATGAGAGAAAAATCAGAAAAATTATTCAAGGATGTCAATTTTTTCAATATGCTAAAGGAGGGGGTCAAAATATAGGCCTATATCAGCCATTACCAATATCAAGGAAATCATGGGAAGATGTGAGCATGGATTTGGTGCTTGGAATGACAAGAACACAGTTATGTAAGGATTCTATTTGTGTAGTTGTTGATAGATTTTCCAAAATGGCTCACTTTATAAGATGCAAAAAGACAGATGATACATGTAGAAAATTTATTCTTCAGGAAGGTTGGTAGATTATATGGTTTACCAAGAAGTATAGTTTTAGATGTGACACTAAGTTTATAGGACATTTTTGGAGGACACTTTGGAAGAAATTAGGGATTGATTTAAAGTTTAGCTTTGCATATCATCCTCAAGCGGATGGAAAAACTAAATTTTTTAATCGTAGCTTAGGAAATATTCTCATATGTTTAGTTGGTGACAAGCCTAATAAATGGGATTTGGTATTGCCTCAAGATAAGTTTGCATACAATGACTCAGCCAATAAAAGTAAAGGTAAGAATCCATTTCAAGTTGTTTATGGTATATTTTGAAAGGTATTTCAGAACTAATGGAGCTTGCAAATACTAAGTAATACAAGAGAAGTGCTAAAGGAGAAAATTTTTCCAAACATATGAAATATTTACACCAAGTACAATCAAAACTCAATTGGAGTAGCCAAAAATATAAAGAGACAGCTGATTTAAAGAGAAAATAGTTTTGAAGTTGGAGATATGGTATTGGCACATCTATGAAAGTAAATATTTTTCGGCCATACCTACAAAAAGCTCAAGTGGAAGAATATTACACCATGCAAGATAATAATAAAATTTTCACCAAATGCTTATGAATTGGAGCAACCTAAAGGTTTATAAATATTTTGAATTTTTAATGTTTCTGATTTATACTTACCATGAGGGAGAGACATCGCAACAACAAGAAAATAAAAATTACCATAAAAAATGGAAGGAGTGACTACCTGATAAAGTATAAGAGGAAAATGAATGTGTTTTGGATTCTGGAGTGGTTAGGAAGGCAAGGGGAAAAGGGTAGTGAAAATTTAGTAAAATGGAAGGGTAGAATAGTAGAGGATGCAACATGAATAAGACCATTAGAGCTAGAATCATTCCAGTTAAGACATGATGACAAAGTTGTTGACCCGCAACAAGAGGACCATTAACTTGTAGAAATACATAGTTTTACATAGTGAGCAGGGGCTCACAAAATTATCTAGCCTGATAGTTTGATGCAGGGGCATCACATTTTTTTAAAATCTCTTTTTATCTTTTCCCTCAACCATTGCCACTTGAAGGAGTTGTTGGAAATTTAAAAGTTTATTTTTTCTTATTTATGAGGATAGCAAATACCTACCATAAGCTCATTTAATGAGCAACAACAAGAAGAATGACAAAGAGAAGATGTGAGTGAGAATTTTAAATTAAGGAAGGAGTAGTTGAGAAATTTATGGAAGGTTTTGAATGTTACAACAGTTTAAGTGGGATTTGAGAAGAAGTTTCCATAATTTTGGTGTTTTTGAGAAAGAGGGAGAATAGAACAAAAAAGAGAACAAAAAGGGTAGAAAAAAAAGAGGGATTAAGATAACATAGAAGAATAGAAGAGACAAAGGGAACACTAGAGAAGAAAGTGCCATAAGGAACAATAGAGAGCAATAGAAAATATTAGTAGAATTGTAGAATATAAGAGGAACACAGAAGAATAATAGAGGGAAATTCTATTCTGCAACTACTTGTATAAATACATGTAAAAGAGTGTAAAAAGTTGTATTTTAAATATAATATAATATTATCCTCTCTATAGATGTTGTCTATGTGCATGTGTTTGTAAGTAGTATTTATAATGAGTGCTATTCTAAAAGTGTGGACTTCTATCTCCAAGTTTAGAATATTTAATAATTTTGAAATTGTTGACAGTTACCTACAACCATTGTTGTAGCTACCCACAATAATTGTTTATTTTTTACAACAACATAGTTATTGTCTCTACAATTAATTGTATGCCTCTTAAACCTTTTAATTAACCTACAATATGTGTAGACCACTATAAAGGTTGTGTGGAGTTTCTTACAACAACACAACCTTCCCTTCTTCACTTGTTAGTTCATTTTTAAGTGGGTTTTTAGGCACCTATAAGGGAGTGGGTGCCATCATAACTAAATTGTAATATTTTATTGTTAAGTAATATATTCAATGTGGATACTTTTAGAGGATTAGTTTTTATTTTATGAGGCTTTTCCCAAGGTATATCTAGTCTTATATGCTAATATCTCTTTGATATTTGCATAGGTTTATTCTATAAGTTTGTATGCATGATTTTCTCTTATGGGGTTATGTAGTAAATATATTGATCATTCCATATGATTTTCTTAATAATAACAATTGAGAGAAGTGTTATAATCATGTCTTTTAAGTTATCTTGTACATTAGATGTGGCCATGAGAGTATAGGATGCTAGCATGCTCAAATGACACTATCATTCCCTTTAAGATAATATCATGTGAAAAAGGACATTATTGAATGTTATAAAAAACATAAAATTTTAGAACCTAATTTTATTTGTTTAAGATGTATTCTCTTATCCTCAACCTTCTACCATCTCTATAACTTCAAAAATAAAATAATTCCTCTAAATACATTCCATTTCCTTTTCTAATTTTTTTGATTGGATTAGCAGGGGAAGGGCCTTGATCCCATGGTTATAGCCAAAACTCAAAAAGAAAAGAGGGTGGGAAATAGCACCACCATCCCATAACAAAAAATGGCATGTCTAGGGTGGCACACAAGAAAAATAACAAAACATTAACCATAGAACCATTATACATAATCAAAAGAAAAAGATTACTACTAGAGTACTTTAAACTATGAAGACCACTTATCAAGTCCACCATATACCAACAAATCTGAAACCATAACAAAGCTATTTGGAAATAGCAGTTAGGGATATTAAAATAAAATGAAAAAAAGAACAGGGAATCCATTAACAGAAATAAGATGAAAAGACATTACTTGGATTTTTCAAACATGTCCCAGTAGTCTCCTATTAGGGAGATACAATCTCACCAGTTAGGTTCCTCAAACTCATCCAGTTCCTTCAAGTCATTTGTCTTTCCCATCTTTTTCAGCTTCCTAGTGATCTTATTTTTCCCAGACACTACACCAACCATTTGTCTACATATTAGGTTATTTGTTACCTTCATCAACGTGACCAGATCTTTTTCCATATCATCCATTTGCACCTGCATATAGGTTAGTCTGCTTTTTAGATAATCAATTCTTGAATCTTCAACAGTAGTATCATTGCCAATATTCTTAGATTCAAGAGTATTCAAGATTTCATTCTTCTAAACATCTTCAATTTCAGTCTCCTCCTCCTCCTCATTATCTTCATTATCCTCCTTAGTTTCCTCTTCACCCATGTCATATGCAGTTTCTCGAAATTTCATCCCATCACTTTCTTCATCAACTTGGGCTTCAGATTCTTCCACCTTCAACTCTTCCTCCTCATGGACAGTGGCTTTTTGTTTCCCTTTCCTATCCTGGGATGTGGCCTTGGCCAATCATGTAGATCTATGACCACCACCACCCTGACACTGCTTCTTATCCTTCAAGTCCTCTATTTTCATACTATCCTTTTCTTCACTAATGGTAATGACTTCACTCTAAATTTTAGGCTCTTCTTTCAACTTCTTGGACTTGGGCAATTCTAGGAGAAGATGGGAATGTGTGTGCTTCTTCGGAGTTGCTTTAACAAGCTCAAGCTTGATGGAGATTTTAATGGGATTCTTCAAACCCCTATGGGTTGAAGGATTATAGATTTTGGCAATAGGAGAAGGGATTTTAGAAGGGGTTAGCTCATTTCTAATAGAAGCAATGAGAGGAAGTTTAGGGTTAGGTTCCTTAGTAGGGTTATCCTCCTCTAACAATTCCACATTTTCACCAACATTGCAGTTCTCATTACCAACATTACAGTTCTCATTATATAGTCTAGCAACTAAAGGGTTTCCATGAGGGTTCAGTGCTAAGGCATGATTGTAAAGGGAAATCAGTAATCCTTGATGCAAGGGAGGGATCACATCATTTTCAATGTCAATTTGTAGGGAAGAAAGTAAATAAAATGGAAAATTTATTTTTTAATCGTGCCTTATATGATTCAACAAAGAAAAATGATACATGTGCACTATCATATATCTTCCTTCAAGTGTGAAATACTGCATCACAAACATACTCACCAGGGCATAAGGATTCGGGAGCTCAAGCCTTGTGTAACCATTTTGAAATCTGGTTAGATTCTCGCCTTCGTGAAGAAACTTGTCAACAGAAGATTGGTAGCCAGCACCACTCTTTTTAGCCACCTTGATTCCTTGATTTTGTAAACTAGTAGCCTCTGCAATAAACTGTCATCACCTCAAATTTAACCACTCCAATTGCCACATTCTGCTTCCTCCATGAATTGGTAAATTTTGTAGTAAGGCTTTCATTGCATCTTTTCTAATGTTAGTGCAACACCTACTCTATTTATATTTACTTAATTAAATCCATAGTCTATTTATTGCTATTTTATTTAATTAATATTAGATTATTATTATTTGAAGAAGTTGTATACCATTTCTTATCAATTAAAAAGATAATAATATACTATTAAAAAAAAGTGGGTGGAAAAAATCACACCCTTAGAGTCTAACTGGGACCAAGTCCAAAAAAAAAGATGAAAACATATAAAGTACAAAGCTTGACCAAAAGTAAACATAAATGGGTGATCCCACAATAGTGGTTTACAATTTTTGGCCAAACTGGACACTAAAATAATTTTTTTTAACTAAATCTTCACATTCGGCACCTATAGCGGCTAAACCATGAGGAATTAGAAGATGATGCAAACTAGAGTCTTGTCACATTTTTTCTGTAGATTCTAAAAATATATTTTTTAAACTTTTTGGAATCAGATTGCACTTCTTTTTCCATCTCCCATGAAAACTGGTTTCTTTCAGAAAACAACATTTTTAAAAAGTGGCACACACCGTATAATGTATAATTTTTTTTCCATGAAGGATAAAATTCTAATTCTTTCGAATTTAGATTTGTAACTCTAATATATAGTGCTTCCACTTTGTTAGATATTTTTTTATTGAATATTTTTTCTTTAATCAAGTTTTGAAGTCAAACCAATTATAATTTAGACATAGCATGACCGTATAACACATAATTTTTTTTGTATATATCAAATTTTTATTTATTTTTGGTTGGATCAAGGACTTCAATATCTAGTGCACTCATATTTTTCAATTCTTTTTTGATAATATGTTATTTTTCCACATGTGCAGAACAAAGACCTTCATTTTCAAAGAAAAACCTATGTTTAATAAAACTATAAAAACAAATACATAATAAAACCAAAACATATTAAAATTATATTCGTTGGATAGCTCGTTCTAAGGACTACTTCATTCTAGTTGGGTTTGTGAATCCTCCTCCATTTTCATCCTCAACCCAAGCTTCAAAGGGAAAAAATTCTAGGTTTTTTTTGTGCCAGAGAGCAAGGAGGTGGAAAAAGGGGGTTTCACTAGAACCAAGGGGGTTCTAGCGAACCCCCTTTCAAAAAGGGGTTTTCATTTTTTTTGGTGGGATGGGGTCCACCCTGCATTTAACTAGTGTTGATGGGTGTTTTTGCACACTTTCTCAACATAGGTAGTACATGAATGTACTACCTCTCTTGAAAGGAAATCTCCCACAACAAGGTGTTGAAAATCTCCCCAAGGTCTCTCAGGTGTCAGGTCATGACTTGCATGGAATTCCTTAGTTGATGTTAATGTGATTTTGCTGGTAATCACAGGGTGGACTTATGTAGCTGGATGCAAGGTGGATCTTCAAATTAGAATTTTCTCATATAGAAGTCAGATTTCAATTGGTTGTAGGTTCGAACAGTGGTCTAAAACTTCAATATTTGTTCAAATTTGGCTTTACAATGTGCAATGAACCTTAATACAGGTTACTTCTAAAAGAAAGGGAAAAAGAGTGGGGAGGATAGGAGGTTCCTAGATCTGCAACTAACTCTGAACAGTAATCATGGAGTTCTTGCAATGGACAGTTTCCTAAAAACAATATCCCACTTAACCAGAAATCTCACAGTCTCATGGAATTTGTGCTATCTTCTAAGGTCTGCAAATATTTCACCTTTCATTCACCATATGCATGCATGAACAAAGATGAAAGTGAGGAGCAGCTTTGAATTCAATCCTAGGCTAACTTTACGTAGCCATCTACCAGCAGCAAATAGCAAAATGTATGGACTAAGAAAGCATCTACATGGCAAGAATTTTCATAATTACATAACAACATTTATAAAATCTACCAAAGAAATAATATATCTAACTAAAACAGCAATACAAATCTAACTAGATCATCTAACAATGGAGGTTGAATCAAGTAACATGTTAAAAACTCAGAAAATGCACCAAGTCAATGTATTTTCATTATAAATTTTTGCAGCATGTCTTTACAACAATTCAACTCTCTTTGCAAATAAGAGGAGAGCCCTATTTATAGTTCCCAAAAAGTCATATGAATGGCCAAGATTGATTCTCATTGTGTGGCCCAGATTCATTACAAAATAGGGTTTCAACAACCTTTAATATTTTACAATTTAAAATTATATTTTGTCTTCTTCCCTATTTTGTCCTTTAGTGACGACACTGTAGCATTTTTGTCCATTTTCTAATTATTGTTTATTGTAGCTACTCCTTGGGGAGCTCTTCACTTCTAGGAGGGCTATCCGCTTGTTTCTTTGAAGTTGTATATTCTGTGAACTTCAGGGTGACCGGCTGGAGCTTGTCCACCTCAATAATCTCGTACCATAGTGTTTGGTAGCTCCATTCCTTTGCATTATCTTCTAGCTTCTTCTAGTCCTCATCGCACTTTGTGCCTTGATCCCTGGAAAACTTTGATTGTTTGAAGGCACGGGCAATGAAACTCATGAATTCCACTGTTATTTTGCTAGACATCCCGTCCTCCATCTTCTTCTAAAAGTAGGGCTTTACCTTGTCTTGATCCATCTGCACTGTAGGCATGTCATACTCTATCATTAGCTTGAGGTATCGAGCACATTCTTCCTTGATTTCCTTGATCCACTCAATATCTGGATCCACCTTACTCATTATTTTTTCCAGCCTTTCTTTTTTATTATCAAAATCCCGCCTCCACACATCCATTAGCCAGTGATCATCCTTGTTGAATGCAAGAACCTTTTCCCACGTGGCCTTTGGTAACTGAACGATAGCCTCAATCTAGGGAAGTTGGTGCAGAGCTTCCTCATGCTTTCCAAAGATTGTTGCAGGTCCAAGAACTTGTTGGTTGTTTGCATAGCCCGACTAATTCCCATGTTTTTGACGTACAAGATTTTTTGAAACCATTTCTCTGTAGTCTTTTCCAAGTTCTTTCTTCTCTCCATCTTATCGATTTGTTCTTTGGACAGCAATTGGGGTGTGGTTGTGGATGTGGTAGGCAGGTCATCCACCAAAGACCATTGTTGGATATAATCCATTAAAGCAGCCACCTGTGCTTTGAGCTCATCTTTCAAAATATTGTCCTATTTTATCAAGTGTACTACTATGGCCACCGACTCCTCAAGATGCCCTACCTTCTATTCTCTGGTGGTGGTTCCTAGATCCAAGGTGGAGATGTTGTAGGATATCCCCTCCTGACCTACAACAGGTGTGGCTATTTCAACAGCTCGAGAGCCAGAGGCGTCCATCGTTACCCTGGATCTGATCTTAGGCTTTTTCTCTTTCCTAGTTGTAACCTGTGCTCGGGCCAAGATGGCCTCCAACTTTGCTCTTGGGTCCCTTGGTGTGAGAGTTTTCTTCTCAAGCTGTCTTTCAAGCCACTTAGGCATAGTGGCCTTTTCTTTAGGCGATTCATGATCACCTTCACCTTCCTTGGTTGAGACTTCAATTTCCTCACCCTTGGGGGCCCTTTCCTTTTTCCTAGTAGTATCTCCTTCTTCTTCATCAAAGTCCTGGATGAACACGAGGTGCTTGATATGAAGCTTGGTAGATAATAGCTATCGGGGACTTCCTTCTCTATCTCCTTGGTTTGCTCATCCTCATGCATGTGTTCCTCGGGTTGCTCAATTTCAAAGCTCTTGATAGCTTGAGCCTCACCCTTGGGTTTATCTTTCCCCAGACTATCTTCTTGTTGGTATCCCTTTTCTCCAAGGGGTGATCTTTCTGCTTCCTTTTCAATACCTTTCAGCTGTAGGGCCATCTCCTCTTCAAGGTCATTATCGAAAGTTTGCATGATGACCCTACCTCCTGCATTGTCCTCCTCATCCCCACTTTATGAGGAACTAGTTCCCTCCTCCTCGTAAACCACCCTATCAATCGTTTGATGCTCATACTCTAGGTGTTCACAGTATTCATCGGCCTCCTCTTCAAATGGCTTCGAGGCTTCTTGCTCTTGCTTCTCCCATTCCTTAGAAATTAACATGGTGGCTTCCATAGCTAGTGGACCTGTTAGAGGCTGTGAAGGTTTGGCAGTAGCGAGGACCTGTGCTAGGGCTACTTGAAGAGAAGGATCCATAAGGATTTGGGAGAGCTCAGAGGGGATATTTTGCATATGCTTGGAGAAGGCTTCAAGCAAAGTGGATGTAGGTTAGCTAAAGGGAGCGATGTGGTGGGTGACATAGCAACAAAGGAAGGGGGAGTAGTTACGACAGAGGAAGATTCAATTACTATCATGGACTCGGTCAGGGGTGAAGGAGCGAGATGGATGGAGATGTCCACTGCCGACGGGGATGTGACGACCATAGCTAAAGAAGTAGGTCATGGGGAAGTCAAGGCAAGGAGAGCCAAGAGGAGTTCTAATTGATCTGTACCCTTTGCTTCTTCCTCTTGGGTTAAGGATTGTTCTGCGGTGCCCCCTCTT
The DNA here is from genome assembly GCA_007258455.2 of Sequoia sempervirens. Taxonomy (NCBI): domain Eukaryota; kingdom Viridiplantae; phylum Streptophyta; class Pinopsida; order Cupressales; family Cupressaceae; genus Sequoia; species Sequoia sempervirens. Next base: position 392,264,968 of record VDFB02281492.1, read on the forward strand.
GGCTTAAGTCTTTTGGAGGGTGAGCCCCCCATTTCTTTCCTTGTATAGAGCTTTGGGTTGGGAGACTATTCTGTTTCCGTCTCCTTCCTCTTCTTAGACCTGATGACTGGAGGAGACTTGGACGTCCCGCCGGTTGAAGTGGTGGCAGTGACATCCTCTGTGGCACTTGGCTCACTTTTGAGCCCTTCATATGTCAAAATTACCTCTTGCTGCTTCAGTCGGGCCACTTGTCTATCAACCCATTCTTTGGTTCGGGCCAAGATGGGCTTGGTTATAATGTCGAGGTCATCAACCTCCTGTTCATCCCAATCTATTGTTGGTAAAGGCAAGTTGGCAACTACAGGATATCTGGGATCCATTAGGGTGCTTTCATCTTCTTCGACCTGGTCTAGAATGGGGAACAACTGCACCTTTCTTATAAAATAAGTAGTCATCCGCATATAGTGCCTTGCTCGTACTTCCTTGTCATCTTGAAAATCTACCCAGAAGTCCTTGATGTGGTGAAGATGGGTGTACCCCGACCCTAGCACCTTCCTTACATGTCTGTATGGGTCTACCCAGGGGCGAGCAGTGTGTAGGTGAAAATGATAATCTTTCAGTTCCTTCTTAGAATTCCCCATGCACTGGGAGGTTTGTAATTTGTACATTCCCTAGCCGAAATTCAAAGGATAGGAGATCCCTTCCAAGTGTTTTCTAGTGAGGACTGACTTTATGTGTTGAAGTTGCTGAGAAAGCTCCAATAGGATGATCCGGTCATTAGGGTACCAAGGCAGGTTGTTTGGCCTTTCTGTGAAGCCCTGGATGCAAATGTATGTAAATTTTGGATATTGGATGAAGAGGAAGGCATATTGCTTCAGGAAGGCCCGAGCACTGTTAGAGACCCTTCTCTCAAAATCTCCAGCAATTATTTTGATGATATGGCCAATGAAGGCGTCATTGACCCTATAATACTCCTTAAAATTTTAGTATTGGAGTTGGGGATACTGGTCATAGGGTTTCAGTTTTCGACCCTGCTCTTCATCAGGTGCCACGAACAACCCATTGTATTGCCTCTAGTTTCCCAAGGAGTAGACAAGGTATCAAGTCATATAGAATTTGGAGCTTTTCTTCACATTGAGGAATTGCTCGTGGAAGCAATTGTTTATTATCCCTCCCCAGTAGAACGAGGACTTGGTGGTGACGTCTTCATCTCCTCGAAGGATCTGTTCAAAAAAGTATACCATCCACCCCTAAAAGAAGGCTGCAGTAGGGAGGCCCATAACCCTGCTCAGCATTGTGATCAAATTGTGGTAGTCTTCATAGAAATCATTGGAAAAGAGTTCATTAGGAACCTTCGCAGTGCTACCCCGTTTCTCCTTAAGCTAATGCTGATTTATTGACTTTCTACAGCCTATAGGGTTATCATTCCATGCTGCCTAACACTCCTCAATAGTAGGTGTTTCCATTTCAATGAAGGTGGGAATATGGAAGGTCTTTGTGATTCCTTCAGCCGACATATTGGCAAGAATATTGCCATCCCTGTCAACAATTGTTCTTGTATCTGGTTGATATGCTTGCTAATAGGCCATGACTAGTTCAGGGGCTACAAGGGATGGAGGAAAGCTTGCAGCCTTTGCAATTCCACTTTTTTTGATAAGCCTTGCATTTTTGGACGTTAGGTTGACCCTGACCCTTTGTTTGAACTCGTCAATATCGACATGGCCGATATTGGTGTCGGGGATTTCTCTCCAATCTGTGGCAACCTTTGAGTGCAGGGGTTCCCCTGGAACTAGTATTTCATTTGGTCTTTGTCCTCTTTTCCTTGAGGAGTCTTGCCCGACTTCTTTCCTTCGTCCTTTTCCAGAGCTACCCCCAAAGGTCCTACACCTGATTCCATATATCCTACAAGCCCTGGCACAATCAATGCAATTGATCACGAAAGTCTTCATCTTAGTCAAAATCCCATGGATGAAATTAATTCTAAATAATCTATTGTTCATAAAGTGATACTTTTATCTCCAGATGTCATTTGTCTTTTAATTGAGGTCTTTCAGACAGTCCAAGCCCAGAGGGCCGAACTTCCCTGGTAGTAATGTTGTTTAGAAGGGAAAACAGGGCGGAGTGCTCTAGGAGATCTTTCCCAACCGAATTTTGTTGGTTCAAAGGGATTGTAATGAAAAGGGACAAAATTAAGCACGTGGGTCGAGATCAGATTTCAAATTTGAGGTGATTTGGATTGGTTCAAGGTTATCTAGAGGTACAAGGCCGGAAAGCCGCCCAGGGTTGGTCGTTTGGAATGTCCGAGCAGGAACGAAGTTCTGGGGTCTGGGACCCGAAGGGTTCAATGGTGGTCACCTGGTTTTCAATTTTGTAGTTTAAAGTGTTCATGCCCAAGGGAGTGGGAGGAATCCATGCCTTCGCCATTCGAGACCATGATCGTCGGGCAGAAGTCTGGGGGTTCAGGCCTGAAAGGGGGAAAAGTTATCGATTCATTTTTTTAGTTTTCAATCGGGGGGATGGACTTCACCTGTAGACACCCGATCGGTGAGACATCACTCATCATCCTGACAACAGGGAGAAGGCACATTAGTAGGAGCTTTTTTCTTTCGGGGTGAGGTCTCGGTGAATTCTTCATGTCTCGCCGACTACTGCAAAATGAACAAGCACATCGACAGGAGTTGTGTCTTCAGTGTGAGGTCTCGCCGACTACCATGGAATGAACAGGCACATCGGCAGGAGTTGTGTCTTCTATGTGACGTCTTGTCGACTACCACAGAATGAACAAGCATGTCGACAGGAGTTGTGTCTTCGGTGTGAGGTCTCGCCGACTTCCTCAGGTCTTGCTGACTACCACGGAATGAACAAGCACGTTGGTGAGAAATATTTCATCGATGTAATGTCTCAGCGAATCCACAATGTCTTACCAATCGCCAAAAGGTGGACTGGACCCAGCATTAGTTTCAGACGTTGGATTTTGATTTTGAGTCTTCACAGCAATGGGGGAGCCAGAGCCCGATGCTCAGAAGGCCGGGGAAGATTCTCCTTTACCGCGGTGGAGATGGGACGAAGTCCCTAATGGTGGAGCCCGGAGCAGATGAAGCTGTTTAAAGCTGAATGGCGAACTCCAAGTGGCGAATGGAGGCCCAGGGTCTGGGAGGCAAAAGGCCACTGAGGATTTTCTATATGAGATCTATCTTGTAAATAGATGACTGAGGGGACCTTGGAGCCCGGAGAGCGGAGCTCCGATAAAGGCTTGAATTTAGGGGCAGTGAAATCCGAACCGAGTTTCGAAGGACGGGATCTGGCGGCAATGAGGATGACGAGGTTCACTGGTTGGAAACCCCCATGGTAAAAGATCATCCGAGACCCATGACATGGGGACACGCCATGTTTTTGTCGCTTGAGATGGAAAAAACCCCGTGGAAGCCCGCAGACGAAAGTTCACAGGCCAGCACCCGGGAACCTAGAGGGCACTTGGTAAATATCAAATGCATATAGCGAAGGGAAAGGCATGCCTTGGGGCTCAGGTGGATGAGATAACTTCGCCATTTGAAACGGCAGTATCTCCGTCGACTTCCAGATATAGAAGTCCGACGGCTTGAGCCCGAAGAGTCAAGACAGTGACCAAAATTTGGGGTTTTAAGTTTTCAACCTTGGCGGCGAAGGGATGACGGAGGTCCGAAGATCTAGGCCTGGAGGGCATGAATGCCCCTGCACGAAGAACAGTCGTGCATAAATGAAGCTCCAAATTGATCACGAGGATGACATAAAGGTTTTCTCAAGTTTTTAGGAGGTGGGTTTTGTTTGTTGTGTCATGTTTTATTATTCACATGTCCTTTTAATCATTTTTGTTCAATTTAAGTCTTAAAAAATCATGAAAACATTTCTCAGGAGGGTGAATGGTAAACCTACCTCGGACACTCGATGCAGCAAGGTGTGAAATCGGTTAACGATTAGCAAGTGAAGGCAATAGGTGCGAGGCGATGGTTGACGAAGAGGGTGGACTCCTCTGGCAAGTTCTCTGATCCTTCTCTGCAGCACTGACGAGTGAGAATGACTGGTTTGGGCAAGATATTTATACCCCCACCACCATTAATGGCCTCATTAAATGCAAGTACGGCAAGAAAATAGGTTGGTGGATTTGAATTCATAAAATATTATGGGAGGTCCAGGGCCTGGAGGGCAGAGTTCCACCAGAGGTCCGTCGTCGGGAATGGAAAAACCCTTATGGAATTTTGGAAGCGGAAGTCCAGGGGTTCAAGCCAGAAAGGCAGAAAAGTTATCAACTAGTTTTCAGTTTGCAATCGAACGGTGATCAGTGGGCCGAGTCCCGGGTATGGGGAAGGTGAACTCAATCCGCTGTCAAGGACAATAGATATGATGAGGAAACCCAACCAAGGAGATCCGAGGGGGCAGACCCGGCTGGTCCCAAGGCCGCTGGTAGAGGCAAACTGCTAAGGAGACCCCTCAAGGCACCAAGACCTGACAAAATTAAAGGGGCGAAGTATGGTCAACTTATGACAAGACTTTGGAGGTGTGCTGACCACTCGGGACACCAAAATGGGGCATGCAAAATGAGGTGGGGGCTAAAAGACCCGACAAGTAAAAAGAAAAGAGGGTCCCCATTTTGAACGAGGCGTGTGTGCTAAGGGCACAACAATTGGTTCACACGAACCAGGGTTCATTCAAACCCTTTTTTGGTTCGCATGAACCAAGGTTCATTCAAACCTTTTTTTGGTTCGCTTGAACTAAAGGGTTCATTTGAACCCAAAAAACCAATTTTTTTTCGTATGGGGTCATTTTTTCCACTTTTCCTTCCTCACTCAAATTGTAAACCACTTTTGTGGGTTTACCCAAATAAAATCACTAAACAGTGAGAGAAATGCTATTAGGAGGGGGCCATGGTCATCTAGCTTTTCCCATACATTTTTGTGGATATAACCATAATTAATAGGCTCCCAACTGGGAAGAGCACCCTCTTAGTCTTTAATAGGTTTTTGAGCACAAATAAGGGAAATAGTAGCTCTAGATGAGGGAAATAGAACAAATCTAAACAACTAGGAGCATCACACTCATGAGCAGAGACCTAAGGTGGCTAAGATGGATAATATGGATAAGAAAATCCACATGTAGCATGATAATTGTAAATTATGGATGAGACCCTTGAGACTGGGAAATTTGATCTTGTTCGTTAGATTGACCACAACCATGCATACAGCCACAAGATGAGAAAGAGGAAAGAGTTAGGTATCTAGCAATCATGTTGGGGGAAGTACCCCAATGATCAAGGAGTTATTGAAAATGTGTAAGGTATAGTACAAATTTGTAAGCTTAGACTTGGATTTGTATAAGCATATTAGAGAAAATCATAACTTTAGTGTATAAAGAAAAGTGAAAATTAGACAAAAAAATGTAAAAATAGAGATAAATTTCTATATTTTCAAATATTGAAGATAATTTACACAGTAAAAAATGCCAAATCTGGACAAATTAAAATGGGAGGCATGACCAATTATCCAACAACATCATGTTTCATGTGAAGGGGGTTAGGTTGAAAAGTCTCGAAGAAGTCATGTATCCAACTCCAAGCTTATTCAAATTTCATGAAAAACTAAAAAAGATGCTCAAGAGACTTTAATTTTCCACAAAAAATATTAGTGAGGGTCGAGGATATTCAGATGAGGAAAATGAGAACCAAGTTGAAGACATTAGTAAATAATGCACCAAACAAAATGAGCCAATTTAGGATAAATAATGGACTCCCAAATAGTTTGGATCCATTTATGTCAAGGCATAAGAAAAGACTAGAGGAGTCAATGGTCGTTAATTTGGTCCACATTAGGAGATGAGGCATAAGCTATAAGTATCCCTTTTAGGGTCTATAATTGTGAGATGGTGTTTTAGGATACCATTTCCAAGATTTATGAAGGGATTAAAGGATCTAAACCCAACTTTTTTAACCAAATAGTGAGGGATATCATAAGTAATAGTTTGGAAGGTCTCCCAATCTTGAGTGAGTAAATATAATTTCAAATTGGATTTAGGTTAAAATAGATTTTTTTTGTGGTTATGGCACAAAGATTAAGAAGATTTGAATCCTCTGTTAATTTTTTTAGAGCATCAACCCAAGGGATTTTGGAAAGAGGATGACCTTGATTTAGAATTGGAGACCACCAAATAGATGGCTAGTTAATTGGAAGGCCATTACATAAGTCATTACTAACTAAAAGGAGCTAAGGTTTGATTGAATCCTAGGCACTCCAAATGCCCTTAATAAAAAAAAATTCCTTGTATCTAGAAAATTTCTCTTGTGGTGAGGAAAGTATAGAGTATAAGCCATTTATAAGTTGGTTGTCCAAGAGGAAATCTTGAAAAAATATATCTAATGATAATTTTCTTAGAATAATTAGCTTCTCGATCTATGATGATCCATCAAGCAAAGAGATAAATGTCTTGTTGATAGATTGAAAGAAGCCCTAAACCACTAGTATCGTTAGGTATGTGTAATGGTGTGAATTTTCACCCATTACAAATTCCACATTTACATACCAACTACCTTAGAAAAATTAAATTTGATGATGGTAAATTACATGTCCTTCATTCACTTCCCATCCACTTGGAAGTTGTTTTTAGTGTCAGTGGAGGATATTTTGTCAAGGATGCTAGTGCAGTTTGCAGAAATTTGTACAGCATGCTGCCATCCTGACAAGATTCCTCCCTCTAGAATCTATAGAGGTGTTACAACTCTCCATTGGTGATGAAGTGTAATGTTTTTGTGCCCTTGATCAACCTCGAATGGGTCCTTTGCCTCCAATTTCATCTTCAAATTTCTATCTCATTCATTCTCTTCAAATTATTGATCATTTAGACATTGAAAAAATCTTTCTTCACTCTCTTCACAACATTTTCATAACACTCTCACCTCCATTGAAGTGACAAGTTGGTGTTTTGTGGACTCAATCCCTTCTTTGTTGTGGCAATGTCAACATTTGCAAGCTTGCAAGCTCAATCCTTCTCCCATTTTCCTTGAGTCCACATGGTTGAAGGTGACATTGTTCCATCTTCCATTCACTTAGCATCATTGTATTGCTTTCATAGCATATTGTTGTTTAGCATAGTGCACAGTACTTCCATTTCAATACCTCTCATTGTATTTTTCTATTGTTTCTATACTATCTATCTGTCAAGGTGGAAACACCAAAATGGGGGACTGACTACGATAGTCCTCTATGTTGCAATATGGGGTGTCCCTTGGTCTTCCTTGCATAGTACAACGCTTGGTTTTGTGGCATGGCTTAACTGCTTCCTATGGATCTTATATAAATCTGGCAATTGAATTGGGCATTAACAAGTTGATCTTTTGGTGCAATGACAACCACTAATGTAACAATTGGTATTGAAGTTGAGGTCACAGGTTTGAACCCCTTGTTTGCACTAGGGGGATTGTTGCAAGATGGTGTGTCCCTTAGTATTCCTTGTGAAACATGATGCTTGGTTTTTGTGACATGGCTTAACCACCTCCTATGGATCTTGTATAAATTTAGTGGTTGTATTGAGCATTAAAAAGTTGATCTTTTGGTGCAACAACAACTACCAATGTAACATTGTATACATAGCCCCAAGATTTTTTTAACTTGTGTGTGTAGGTGGCTCATCTTGTGAAAATTTTGAAGATATCAACTCATGGGTAGGAAGGTGTGCTTTCCTCACCCTCTTTTATCAATTTCTAGATTAGGTCAAGTTAAAGTATTCTTGTTATTTCATTATTTAGTTCCTTTTTGTTTCTATTATTGCATTGAAACACATACATTGGGTCTTTAGTAAGTTTCTTTAGTTTTTAGACTATACTTCACACATGATATTGGTATGGATGCTAGCACCCAATTAAGATGCCAACATGTGTTGTCGTCTATATCTCGCATTGTAGTCTCCTGGTAGTAAGTTGCCTAAGTTTTAGTCTGGACTCTAGAAACTCGTTCACCTAACTTCTTGAACCTTTTGGGTTGACAGAAGGAAAGAGGCAAATCATTTTTCTTTCCTTTTCACCCCTTTAAACATCAAAATTACATTAACAAATCCCTTAGCATGAGGTAGATAAGAGTAGTTGATTGTTATAGAACCTCCTATGACTTAGGGTCTTGAGCATTCAGTCCCCCTCCTCTACATTTTGGTGAGCCTGACGTGAATTATTTTGGTTCCATTTCATAATGTTGAAGGAGTCTTCTATCATGTTCTAGGTGTGTTTTAGGCGTGTGCATTGCAGGGTGCCTAGCCTTGAAACCCAACCTACAACCCCTAGTAGCATAGCTAGAAGAGTCCCTAAATATTGTGAAGCGAAATATAGAATAGGTCACTGTCTAATTTTTAAACCCTTGGGGGCTTCTGAGAAATTCCTTTCTAGTGTAAGTAGAAGATAGATTTTTTCATCCATCTTCCCATCCCATCTATGCAACTTGTGAATGGGTCTCCTATTATAACCTTTACCTCATAGGATTTATCAATGAATTCTAATAGAGAATCCTCTCCTTTGTACATTCCTACTCATATCAATGGGAATATCATGACTGTTGTCCTTGTTGATCCTATGTGTCGGGTTAATGTTATCACAGAGGAGGTCATGTTAATAAAATTCTTACATAAGGTTGGGTAGGATGAGTCTAAAAGAACTATACATACACATTATGGGCTTTCCATCCCTCCCATTGGTTCTATCACCCTTCTCTCCTAGTTGGTCCCAAGACTATGAATTCCCTTTTCGATATCATATTGAAGCCTAACTTGTTCAAAGTGAAGCTAGGCATGCCTTGGCTAGTTTCCATGAATGTAGTCTCTTAAGTGATCTATAAGTGCTTGAAATTATGTTGTGAGGGCTTCATGCATTTTGTGCACAACATTCGGTAAAAACCCCTAGTGTTGTGTGGGGCTTATTCATTAGATCACTTCTAGCCTACCCCTGTTGGTTCACTTTCACCAAGGATGGAACTATTGTATCACACTTACATAAAATACAAGAATGGGGGCATAACAAGGAAAATGACCTATCTTCCTTCTCCTTATTCTATTTCAGTTAAGGTTTCTATGATAGCACAACAACAAGCTACCTTTGTCACTCAAAAAAGGGGGAAGGAGAAGTTCACTCAGGAGATTTCTTCTTCCTCTATAGTTCTACCTGCTTCTACCTTCTACCCTATTGCAATGCCTTTGACTTTCACCTCCATGCATCTCATGGGGATTATTATGGTGCCTGCTTGGTGGAAGGCCAAGTTTCAAGTGTTTTACCTTCCTATCTTACCCATAGTTCCTCGAGCCATCTTGTATGGTAAGGGGAAGGGTCCCTATGGAGTTTCCTCTATGTCTTCACCTCTATGGCCTCCTATTGTCCCTATCCCTAAGGTCATAAATGGGAAGAGGCATGTCACTAAGGCACTTGAGTTTTCTTATCCACCAGTTGTAATATCTATTCCCTCATCTCTTCCTCCTATTTATATCCAAGAGTCACTCCCTCTATTAGCAACAGTTGTGATGGACACCTCGATGATAGAATAGGGGCCTCCTACTCCTCCTCAAGCTACAACCTCTAGCTCTCAGAGCCAAAGAAACCACCTTGTGCATGAGCGTAATCATTAGAAAAAGGCTCTAACTATTAAGTAGGCTGCTTTGCAGAAGGAGGAAGGGGAGCCATCAGCTCCTATTTTAGTGTCTTCTATTGTTCCCTCCTCTTCCACCCCTTCTGCTTCGATTCACATTTTGGAAGAATGAAGAAGGAGACCTCTAGTTTTATTTCTTTTTTTTTCATTGATGCCAACATCGTTTGGTGTCTAATTTTTTCCTCATCTAGTAAAATTTGTTTTTGCTACATTGATTTGATAATTTGGTCTGGAATCATTCTGGGTAGAATATCAGCTCATATGATTTTGGTATGTTGTTTAGGATTTCTAGATGCACCTTTGGTTAAGGTTTCAACAATTTTGGTTGAATAAGTTGAAAATGGTAGATGATAGTTGTTTGAATTGTAGTTTTTGGCATGATCTTCATTTGGTAAACTTAATCAAGTGGTATACGTTTCATGGATGCTTAAAGTGCTTGTGTTTTGGTCTGGGCCAACCTAACTTATGCTTGGCATGTTTTGTTTTAAGCATCAAAGATGTTTTGTTTTGAGACTGACAAGATATTTTGAGTTAAGTACCCTTACATCCAATTAAGCTGGCCTAATTGATGTATGAATATGTAATTGTGTATATATATAGAACATCCATATACTATTCATAGTGAGAAAGTGTGATAGTGCAAATATATGTGACATGAGTGATATTGTGAAGCTATTGAAATTTGTTGATAGTTGCTATATACCTGCAAACTAGTGTAGGGCTTTTGTTATCCAGAGCTTAATTGGAATTGTACTCAACACACATAAGGTGCATTCCATCAATTCACATTTTGGTAGTGAACCACACTCTTTTGTAATCATTTTCAAGTTGTGAGACTTCCAAGGATAGTATATCTTGGCAGTGTGCCCTGTAATATTTTATGACTGGTTATAATATATTTTGAGTTAATCCTCACCATGGTTTTTACCACTTTGGGTTTTCCATGTAAAATTATTGGCATCTATTAGTTTTGTGATGTTATGATTTCTTTCATGTTTCTACTTGAAGTTGCTACTAAATATGTTTTAATAATTGGATGGTTAGTAATCAAATGGTTTTGTAGAATATTGATTCTCCCCCCCTCAATATTTTGTGTTCAAAAATTGGTATCAGAGCTTGGTTCCTTTGGAAAATTTTAATATATTAAGGAAGATCTTAAAGTTTGAACACATGGTAGACAAAAAGTATCATGTTCCTCCAGAAGAGATCTTTGCAACTGAGGAACTCCATACTGCTCTTGAAGATTTGGATAAAAGTGAAGATGAAAAAGAAACTCCAAAAGAAAACTTGAAAGAAGCAAATGAATGCTTCAGAAAATTAAGAGAGAAAATCAAGAAGTTCAAAGAAAGGCATAGAGAATTCAGTGATCAGTTGAAGAAGGATAATGAAGAAATTGTCGAACTGAAGGTGCAAGTGGAAGAAAAGAAAAGAATTGAAGAATGTCAAAAAGCTGAAATTCAAAATAAAATTGATGAATGTACAAAGCTTGAACAAGAAGTTGTAACCCTAAGATCTAACTTCAAGAAAGCAAGAGCTCATGAAGAAAAATTCAAAACAAGTACTACAATTCTTGATGAGTTGATCACATTTCAAAAATTAGTTAAGGATAAAGGTGATCTAGGACTTCAAGAAGGACAAAGTTCAAAGGAAAATTAGATTCCTAATAAAGTGGATATTCAAAGGAAGATTAAAGGAAATAACAAACAATTCAAGGATCAAAGAAGCAATACCAGAAGGATCCCTATCAGGAAACCTAATGCTCAAAGGTACCCATCTTTTAACAGCATTTGTTTCTCATAAAATAAATTTGGTCATAAGGCAATTAAATGTAGAAGTAGAATGAATTAGAATGTTGGATTCTTCTCTAGACAATGTTTTTCTTGCAAAAGGTTTGGACATAGAGCTACTGAGCATAGAAGCCAGATAATAATGAATAGATTCAATACCGGTAGTGGCTCAATATTTTCAAGGCTATTGCTATATATGCTATGCATTTGGACATAAAGATAACTAGTGCAGATCAAGGATCATTTTGGTCAAAAATAATTTGTGTGCTACACCTACAATAAATTAGGACATATCTCAAAATTATCTAGAAGCAAAATTGAGAAGAAAATTGATCCATAACAAAAGAAAAAACCTATGAACAAAGTGGATCCTACTGAAGTGAGAAAATAAATGGAGAAGATTTGGAAGAAAAAGGAAGAAACTGAGAATAAGGATGAGTCAAATGCATCTATACCTACACCTTGTGCAAATACTTCTTCTAAAAACTAAACCTAGCAATGGTTTTAGGGGGAGCAGTGACACAAAAATCTAACAAACTCCTGATATAAGAGGTTTCAAGTAGTGACACGAGGATATATGATGTAAGGTATCATTCTGAAGATGTTGAAGAATTTTCTAGTATAAAATATGCAAATCTAGAGAATTGTGGACCATTTTAGGGTTTACAGTGTGTCTTATAAAGTGCTTATTAGCTTTTGAAGTTGAAGTGCATTTAATGCAAAACTAGGGAAATTTTCATAAGACATAAAGTGAGAAATTAAGTCGAGTTAAATCACATTTGTGCAATCAAGAAGAAGCAAAGTGCAGTAGTACACAAACAACAATATATGACTAAATAAACTACTAAAAATTGCATATAAATGAATAACTTTAGTCATGTGACTATTAGTGGTTTATTTGTAGTCATTTATAACACCACTAAATTTATGACTAAACAATTTTAGTCATTTATTTAGTCATTGATTTTATTCATTAATTTGGTCATTTATTTGGTCATTGATTTAGTCATTAATTTTAGTCACTAATTTTAGTGACGTGACTATTTTAGTGGTTTATTTATTGTCATTTATAACACCATCAAATTTATGACTAAACTAATTTAGTCATTTATTTAGTCATTGATTTGGTCATTGATTTAGTCATTAATTTGGTAATTTATTTAGTCATGGTAGTGATTTGTTTAGTCATACATTTAGTCATTAATTTAGTCATTACTTTAGTTCTATATTTAGTCATTTTTCTTTACTGGTTTCCATTAATAAAAAAGATTACTTATCAACTATCTAAAATATTTGCACAATAAAACAACAATGAGAAGGTAAAAATAAATTATTTTATTAATAAAAAAGATATTACATTCAGTTGTGTACACTTGAAAATGGAGTTACAATTTGTTGTCCAGATATAAAAGAACTTGAAAAGATTATAATATAATGCTGAGAGAGAAAATAACTAGCCAAAATTTGCTCCAAAACCTTGCCTTTACGTTGTTCAACAACTTACAAAAGAATAGGAACATGACTATTCTTATATATCATAACCTACAGTCCCTTACCCTTGTAATGCATAAGTACATGATACATCTTTGCAAAGGAACTTTCATTCTATGATTGTGATAAAGCTCCAATCACATGTAGGCTGCCTTCATTCAAACTAACCATGCACAAAGATGTTCAAACTCTCTTGCCTACTGTAGCTCTTTTATGGAAACTCTGCCACCACCTCCACCAGCCCATCCCTTACCCCCATAAGCACTTATCATACCCATTCCCTTCCTACACAAGGAAAAAAAGAGTCCCTCATTGCTACAATCAATAAAACCAATCTAAATGTAAGCAAAGAAAGTGCATCCATGGTTAGTGTAAACAATAACCTTAAATTTCAAATAATTCAATGGGTCTATACTAAAGTACCAAAGAATTAAGGAGATTTTGGATTTTCTACCATGTTCATATCCTAGAAAGATTAATGACTTACATCAAAACAATGACTTCCATGGGTCATTATCAATTAAAATTGCTTGCATTTGTTAAATATCTATCATGAACATAACATCTTAAAATAATATTTTCTTGCTATTAAAACAAAAGTGATCAAGGTATCAACTCTAATAAAGAAACTACCATTAATCTAATCCAACATAAATATAAGCAAAAGTGGTGTTTACAACCAAACAATAACATTAGTTGTTGCTATGTAAGAAAAATATAAAAAAACATGCCAAGAGATTGTAGACCAATATCAATGATTGTTTTATTCATTAGGAGTAGTGAAATACACAAAATATAGACCAAGGAACATCTATCAAGATTGTACTACTTTCCCATACTAGGAAAAACATGTATAAAATGCCTGACAGTTGTCAAATATAACACAACCATCAACAATTACCTGAAGCCAAATCATAGCAACTACCCACAAGTCAACAAGGAATTAGCATATAGTCAGTTTACAAAAAAAATACAAAAACTTAAAAATTAAATTTATAAGAACTGCATCCTCCCCCACCCCCCATTCAAAACTGCTTTGCAATGCTAGCATCTTTAGCATATGCATCTTGAATGTTTTCAGCAAGCGTATGAAGAAAGATATTTGAAGCTCCTCCTATAGCCACAATAAATGGACCAATAGCTAGAGTTACAAGGGTAACTTTCCAACTGTTTATGAATCCCACAAAAAGACCTCCAAAAAATGTTGCCATGTTATGGACATAATTTCCCACCTAGTTCATCAACTGAGTTATGTGCATCCCCAAGGAAAGTTGTGAATTGTTGAGTACACATAGCAATCGGGAAAAGCTTAGTTTGATATATCACTGGGAAATGGGGATAGGATCAATATACTAAACAATGGGATAAGCTTAGTCTGATACATAATTGCAATCGGGGCAAACTCTACACGAAGGTTGTGATTGCAATAGTTAGGAATTGTTGAGAAGATACTTGGAGATGAGTCTTGGTTTTATTTAAGTATTTTAAGCACTTTTCCATTTTATAAAATTTTAACCAATTCCTTTCATCTTTAAGATTTTAAAGAATCCATAACCTATAACTCTTTTCAAAACCATTTTCATGGTAAATGAATTAAGCTATGTTTTAATACAGGATTATACCCATCAAGTTATAGACAAAGATACAATGCTAGCCATTTAGCCAAAAAGATAACCATACTGGACAAAGTCACAACATCTCTAGTCAACAATAATCCTAGATTAGACATTCTATCAAGACAAAACATCTAATATCAAGATAAAACACCTAATATCAAAATCATGGGGATCTAAAGCTGATCAAAAATTCTATCTCAGTTGAGTTAGTAGAATATATAAATAAATTATTTTTTTTCCTTATTGTTGTATTTATACAGGTTCAAAGGCAAATGAAATAGAGTACCTTGAGAGCTCTCCTAGAAAGTAGTAGGAGTCCCATGTTGCAGAGTATGAAATATGCAAATTGAAAAGCCCACTTCCTGCCATGAATCTGAAAACCATCACAATAGGAAAAAAAGATTGAAATTTTATCACTATAAAAAAAATATATAAACAATAGCTATGATAACAACTATCTACTCAATATATCTATCTATAAAAAGCAAGGCCATATGATATTAATTACAATTATTAACGATGTTTTGAGGTAAATATACATAAATATTTCTATAAAACCATCAATGCATAGGTTGTGGATCATATATGAATATAGGAAGTTATCATTGCTTTAGAGGAATTCATGACACTCACATTAATGAACTTAAATGGTTTTAAGACCATACAAAAGGAGCACTACAAATCTTGCCAAACACAGTTTTACTCCAACAGTCAACTCTATCATAATAGGGCAGTAGACCAAATGGGCTCAACACCTTTAATTTCATCAAATCCCAACTTGGAAGAAGGTTCACAACACTTCTTAATATCAACTCCAAACATTTGCACTGATAGTGGCATTCTACAAATAAGCATTGAAAACCCTTACTTATCCTTCTTCCCTAATGTCAAGCATGTGACTTGTCTTATAGGTGTAATTGATTATAACATTGTAGGTTACTTGAATATCATTAGATCTTCCAAAGCTAGGACTGAAAACACCCCTAGTGGGGTCGAGGGGCATTGCCCCTCATGGGGGACTGGGGGCATGTCGATATGCTTTCATCGGCCTATTGGTGGAACTATGAGGGGAGTTCCCTCGATGTAGTAATGTTAGGCTGCTAGTGACACTATCGGCCTAACATTACTACGTTGGGGGAACTCCCCTCATAGTTCCACTATGTTGGTGTGAATAATTGTCTTGTACCTAGCTTATTCATTCACCAGGTAATTAGGGGACATATTCAGATGGTTAAGTTTACTTAGGATAAAAGATTATTTCTAGAAGTCTTAGTTGGCTTTTCTAGAACTTATCTTATCTAGCTAGGATGCATCATTTCCTAGGTGATTAGGTTGTTGGTTGTCTCATATCATAGGATTATGACATTTTTCAACATAATGTTCATTCTTATCTCTCAACCTTGCCCATTTAAGCAAGGCATCTCATGTACATTTGTATAGCAAGCAATATCAATTCCGTCATTAATCAATCTTGCATTGTCAAGCAAGCTTTCTCGCCATTCTCTATCTTGTGGAAGTGGTTTTGGTCGTAACTAATATTGGGGGTGTTGGGGAGTCACCATTTACTCCTACATAGTATCAGAGCTCTCTAGGTGTTGCAGATTCCTTCCCAGATTCGAGGGTGATATTTTGGCTTCAAGATTTTTGCTAGGTGCAAATTGGGGTTTCAATATCCTTACGATTGAGTTCAAAAGGCTCCGCAGACAAATTTTGACTGTAAATTCGTCCATTTTTGGTAAAATTGTTTTTAAGGAAAATATTTTCTTTGCTTGAACAACCTTTGGAGCAGTACGATTTTCTTATTTTCGCAAAAAATATTTCTGCAGTATTTTGTAAAATTTGGGGAAAATTTTATATGAGACTATGATTTTCATATAGTTTCGTGCAAAAATATTTTATTTTTCGGACTATAGTTATTGGGAAAAACTTCTCTGTAATTTTTGTATGGTTTCGGGCAGATATTATTGGGCTATATTTTAAAAAAAAAAAAATTGGACGTCCGCAGCATATTCTATTGACAGGGCATATTCCCTGCAATCAGGTACCTATCATACTCTGCAAGCATCATTCTCCATAAATTGGTACCACATCACCATAGTGTATAGGGTCCTTTCACAGGTATCGGGCACACCTCATAGGCCTACGCCCTTCCTCCAACGGGTACCATTAGCGAGCCACATCACTATTTTCGATTGTCTTGTCATTGGCGGATATTTCTGTGTCTACATCAAATCCGCACCGTCTTTGCTCATTTTCAAATTGAATTGTTGGCGGACAGTCCTCGACAATCAGTGGCACTAAATCCATCGGCGGTTAAATCTTTCGGTGAGCAGAATTGTTCCCTTATTGTTGGTGCTCTTGTCTCTGAAGGTACGATCACCGATCACAGTCGTTTGTGTCAAATCAGTGGGGTTCGGTCTGCATCAGCAAAGGGTACGCCGTTATAATCCAACCATTAGTCTCCAGTCTTGCTACCTGGTACGTCGGTCGACATTTTCTGCCCTAATCTACTGTCAAAATGACTCGTACTTCATCACCAGATTGAGTATAGGGTCACATCATTGTCTACCTATGGTATGAAGTTTTTTAATCAGATTTCATAAACTTTGTATTTATAAAAGCCGACCTTGTATAATTTATTTAGGCCGACATATATCTTGTTGATTGGAACTTTAGTGTATTTAAAGCCCTAGGGGAGAGGACCCAGTAGTGGAGCGTGTTCCAATAGTTGTGAATGTTTTTGTTAATATAATGCCAATAGTTGTGACTTTACTACCCATAATTAAACAAAATGTGTTCTTTTGATCTAAAAAGTAACCAATCATGTGATGCCACATCAACATGATGTGAATGCACAACTATTGGTCTCACTTTTTTTTTGGGCCTTTTTAGACACCTTGACAAAAAGCATGTTGATGTGGCATCATATTTGATGATGTGGCCTTGAAACGAAAGTTATAAGCAGGGGACTTGCCAAGTAAGCTGCTGTAAAAAATTGGGAGTGATTTGAAATTTCCACGTAGGATAATTAGAACCGCGAAGTTAGGGTGCACCACTATTGGGTCCTCTCCCCTATTTAACAAAAAACCCTGACGGTGTTTTCTATTTTTGCAATTTCTGGGACAAGGTCATATGGCAGACCGGCCTTTAGCACCTGAGTGCTTTAAATTTGCACCTCATTAGCCTTCAGATTTTCCCCCCAAGTGCCTTTTTATAGGCCTTTTTTTCAAATTTTCATAACTTTTCCATACGGAGGCGAAATTTCAGAAACGAATTGTCGACGAAAAGCTGGAAGTCTAAATTTTTCAATGGTGTAGATATTTTGTAGAGATTTTGCAGTTTTGTGCCTCTTTTTCCAGATTGAAGCCCAATCTTCATTTTCTACCTCCAAGCTCATATCTTTCTGCTTCGATCTCCGATTTTCTCCAAATTTGTGGAATCGAGAAGGTATTCAGGAGCACTTCAGATCTAATCATGCACTTTTTGCAGATTTGTTTCCATATTTTCATATTTTCAATATTTTGTTGATTTGATAGTTTGGGATACATTGTTGTAAATTTGCAAAAAAGTGTAAATCTATTGGGACAAAGGGGTTGATTTCTTGTATTGTGAGGGAAAATTACTGTTCGTCTCTTGTAATATCTCATTGTATCATGGATTTGAAAAAAAATGTACTTCTAACTCCATATAACTATCATGAGTGGAAATCTCAAATGGAGTTGTTATTGTTAAAATCAAAGTTGCAACGAATTACATTTGGTCAAGATCCAGAACCCGTAGGAGCAAAAGAGAAAAGAAAATGGCTTGATAGAAGGGATGAAGCTCTTGGTACTTTGAAGTTGTCTATTTCTCCAGATCTTAGATATCATGTTGCATCTTGCACTCATCCTAATGAAGCTTAGACTACTTTAGAGAGTCTCTTTGGTAACCCAGATAAGATGAGGAAATTTAAGTTGGAGAATGAACTAATGGGTCTAAATCCTTTAGATTTTGATAATGTCCAAGACTTTTTCTCTAAGCTCAATTACCTTAGATTGCAGTTATCTAATTGTGGGGTCACTAAAGAGGATGAATAGTTGATACTTTCTATTCTTGCTAAGCTTGGTCCTGATTATTCAGTGTTTGTTTCTACATTCTATGCTACAATGGATGCCCTTGGCAATGCATACAAAATGCCTTCTCTTGATGAATTTTCAGCTCAAATCACAAGGGGACAAGCAAAGTTGGTACACATGGGAACATTGAAGTCTTCTAGATCTCATGCTCTTGTTGCAAAGGAGACAAAGGCTTCAAGTGGCAAAGGTAAGAAGCAGAACAAGGCTCCCATGTCTAATGATCAAGGTAAAGATTCTCCTTCACATAGCACTCCTAAGTCCACACCCTCTTCTAAAGAGGAATCATCTAAAAAGAAGAAGTCAAAATGTACATATTGCAAAAGGTTAGGACATGATGAGCATAGATGTTATAATAAGAAGATTGATGAACTCATACACCTTCTTCAAAAGAATAACATTAAGTTGCCCTCATTAGTGTCTGCTACTTCTTCTTTAGCATCTCAATCGACAGCTCCCTCATCATCATCTCAGTCACAAGACATGGGATCTACTTTTGGGCTGCATAAAATGAAGGGACAAGCACTCTTGGTCTCCACAAGTCCTACATCTCATAGATGGCTTGTTGATTCAGGGGCATCTCATCATATGGCATCTTCTATGGATATGTTCTCTTCTTTTGAGCCTTGTAATTCACCTCATATATTGATGGGTAACAATACATATATGAAGGTAAGTGGGAAGGGTTCTATTGATATGGGGGAAGGGACTTTCAATGATGTACTTTGTGTTCCTTCTTTGTCCACTAACTCCTTTCTATTTATCAAATTACTCATGGGGGTCAAGGTAAAACAGTTGAGTTTACTCTAGATAGAGTGTACATAAGGGACTCGGAGACAAGGGATATTGTTGTTATTGGGATGGTTGATCATTCATCTCATGTATATTCCTTTTCACATTTTGCTTCAGAAGATGATAATGTTTCTTTGACTGCATCACACTTTCCATTGAGTGTGAACCATGATAGTGAGGAGAAGTTTGGTCATCTACACCTTGGTATTCTAGAAACCAATGTTGAGCTTCCTACTCCTCCACCTCCTACTTCTTCAACCATTGATGCTTCTATTGAGCAGGATGATCATAGTTTTTCAGATCTTGCTTTGTGGGATGAGTATTTGACAGGAATCTCCAACTTGTTCATGGAGTCACATATTGCAGATTTGGAGGACACACTTGAGCGGATTTCTCTCCTCTTTGATGACAGTTTCAGCACAACTGTTACACCATCTACTTTGTCTTTGGAGATTGGCATTCATGAGTCTCCTCCTTCACTTGATTTGTCATGTTTCTTGGTTGATTTTGACCATGATTATTCAAGATTGGAGACTCCTCATCAGTTTTCAGAGGCATACATTTTGAGCATTCATGCTTCCTCCTTTCAGTTGGACATGGAGTGGCTCCATCATCAGCTTATGAACTTGTTTCTTCCTAAGGGAAGATGTGTTGCTTGTAGACATTGGGTCATCTTTTATTTTCAGGCATTCTTCTTTCGCATTGGAGCTTGTTCTTCATGGGGGGGATATCTAATCTCTCTACTTCCCTCTTATGGGGGGGTAATTTATTGTATATACATGATGCATGTTGTCCTTGGGGGGTATCATCGAGTCCTCCATATATCATGTTTCTTTTATTTTGTTTTCTCTATTTTGGAGAGAAGTTTTGTCCCACTAGGTTTTCTCCTTTTCTTTGCTTGTGAGAAATTGCATTAATTGTTTGCTTTTGCATTGTAAATGGGTACCTAACATGGCCTAGTAGTCGGGACCCATAATAGTTTGCATAATAACCTTCTCCCTAAGTTGCACTTAAGGGTGGGTGTTGGTGTGAATAATTGCCTTGTACCTAGCTTATTCATTCACCAGGTAATTAGGGGACATATTCGCATGGTTAAGTTTACTTAGGATAAAAGATTCTTTCTAGAAGTCTTAGTTGGCTTTTCTAGAACTTATCTTATCTAGCTAGGATGCATCATTTCCTAGGTGATTAGGTTGTTGGTAGTCTCATGTCATAGGATTATGACATTTTTCAACATCATGTTCATTCCTATCTCTCAACCTTGCCCATATAAGCAAGGCATCTCATGTACATTTGTATAGCAAGCAATATCAATTCCATCATTAATCAATCTTGCATTGTGAAGCAAGCTTTCCCGCCATTCTCTCTCTTGTGGAAGTAGTTTTGGTCGCAAATAATCTTGGGGGTGTTGGGGAGTCACCATTTACTCCTACACACTGATAGGCCAATGAAAGCATATCAGTTTCAGATCATAAAGAACCTATACAATTCCGTACATAGTAAGTGCAAAAACACAAAAATTCTATCAAGACTATTTGAATTTTATTGAAATTCACTTCAAAATGGAATCAACCAACCTTCATTCAAGCCTCTTGAGGCCTTTAAATACACTTGAAAACTTAAAACTACCCCTCAAATGACCATAACCACCTTTTAAACTTCAAAGACTCTTCATATCCCCTCAAAGTGCATTTTAGCAATATTACATTGTTAACTTTACACCTTAATGCAAGTTTTACATTTTTGAACTACAGATGTGACAGGTTGCCAATGGAATCAGGAAGATTATTTAAACCTCTACAGTCTTATATGTTCAAGTCTTGCAGCTGTGATAGGTTGCTAATGGAATCAGGAAGGTTATTTAAGCCTCTACAGTCTTCTATGTTCAAGTGCTGCAATTGTAATAGGTTGCCAATGGAATCAAGAAGGTTATTTAAACCTCTACAGTCTTCTGTGTTCAAGTGTTGTAGCTATGACATTTTTCCAGTGGAATTAGGAAGGTTATTTAAACATCTATAGTCTTCTATGTTCAAATGTTGTAGCTGTGATAGGTTTCCAAAGGAATTAGGGGGGTTATTTAAACTTTTACACATTTCTATGTTCAAGTGCTACAATTGTGACAAGTTGCCAATGGAATGAGGGAGGTTATTTAAATCTATACACCCTACCATGTTCAAGTGTTGCAGTTGTGATAGGTTGCCAATGGAATTAGGAAGGTTATTTAAATTTTCATACACTTCTATGTTCAAGGTTGCAACTATGATAGGTTGCCAATCAAATCAGGAAGGTTATTTAAACTTCTACAGTCTTTTATGTTCAAGTGTTACAGTTTTGACAGGTTTCCAATAGAATTAGGGGAGTTATTTAAACTTTTACACATTTCTATGTTCAAGTTCTAAAACTGTGGCAGGTTGCCAATGGAATGAGGGAGCTTATTTAAATCTATACACCCTACAATGTTCAAGTGTTGTAGTTCTGATAGGTTGCCAATGGAATCAAGAAGGTTATTTAAACATTCACACCCTTCTATGTTTAAGGTTGTAGCTATGATAGGTTTCCAGTAGAATCAAGGAGGTTATTTAAACTTTTACACCCTTCTATGCTCAAGTATTGCAGTTGTGACAACTTGCCAATGGAATCAGGGAGCTTATTTAAACCTCCACACTCTATTAATTCAAGTGTTGCAACTATGAAAGGTTTTCAATGGAATCAATTTTAGATTGGGTTGTAGGTGCCAAATTGGGATTCTTGGAACAGGGTATGGACATCCATCAAAGCATAAAGGATAGAGGCATTTTGTCATATATTGTAGTTGCAACTGCTCTTGTAAACATGTATGCTAAATGTGGGATCATAGACAAGGAACTTGAAGTGTTCGAAAAAATGCCTCAAAGAAATGTGGTCTCATGGACTGCAATAATTGGAGGATATACACAAATTAGATCTATTGAATTAGCTTTAGAAACTTTTAGGAAAATGCAATTTGCAGGTTTAAAGCCAAAATCTGTAACCTTTTCTAGCATCCTCTCTGCCCATTCCAAAATGGAAGCTTTGGAATAAGGTATGGACATCCATCAAAGAATAATAGAAGGGGGATTTTCATCTGATATTATAGTTGGAAATGATTTGCTTGAAATGTAGGCAAAATTTGGAAGCATAGAGAAAGCATGTGAAGTTTTTGACAAAATTCCTTGAAGAGATGTCATCTCTTCTACTGTAATTATTGTTGGATATGCACAAAATGGATTTTTTGAAAACGCTCTAGAAACTTTTAAGAAAATGCAATTGGTAGGTATAAAGACAAATTCCATAACCTTTTCTAGCATCTTTCTTTCTTGTGCCACAATGGGGGCTTTGGAATAGGGTATGAACATCCATCAAACCATAAAGAATAGAGGAATTTTGTCAGATGTTGTAGTTGCAACTACCTTAGTAGACATGTATGCAAAATGTGGAAGCATAGACAAGGCATGTGAACCATTTGATAGAATTCCTAAAAGAGATACCATCTCATGGAATACGATGATTGTGGGATATGCACAAAATGGATTTGTTGAAAAGTGATGCAGAGTGGTAGGGGAAGCAACTTCTTGACACAATACTTTGACACACTTATTCAACTATACCCTTCAACAAGGTAATCTAATCACACAACTTGAACTTTACATCCAGGCATGCCAACATGACTTGGGGATGCATTGAATACTCTCAACATGAAAAAACATGACTACACAACCAAACTCTGCACTCAAAATCCTCCATTCATCCATCACTTCCTTACTAGTGTAGGAATCCTTGTAGCATCAATCAATAAGAGAGTCATGATAAAAACTTATTAAAGGAAATAACCAGAAAAGGAAACCTAGTTTCAAACATCTCATATAGACCCTTAAAGATTCTCAAATGCATAGGATCAAACTCCAAAAGTATGATTCAAAATACTAATTTCCAAGCCTCAAAAAGGCTTAGTTAGGCCTATGTAAAGAAGGAATCCAACTACCAAGGCACACCTCAACACCCCTAATACCTTCAATTGACTCCAACAGGTTCCCCAAGACCCATTTCACATATTTCATCCATTACTATGGTTCAAAACCTCAGAAAAACAAAAGAAATGCTTTCAAAACATCATTTTTTGGACTGTCACATACAAAAATTAGACCTAGGGCATCGAATAATTCTCACAAACCTCCATGTTTCCTCCTAAAACCAATTGCATAATTTAGAGGACCCCTAAATCCACCATTCCACTGAAAATCAAAATATTCCCACAATGGAATGGTGAATTATCAACATATTTGTAACCAAACCCTTGTTTTGTAGGGTTTTAGACCCGCTTTCAGAGAAATTGGTGTAACTATCTCAATTCTTAATAAAATTAACTCAAATAACCACCAAAAGAAATTAGATTCACCCCTATAAAAAACAATGAATATTTGGAGGCTAAACAATAATTTTGGAGACCGTACCAAGCATGGGAACAATGAAAAACAATGGAAAATATCAGAAAAATAGAGTTTATTTACTTCAAATCTCCAAAAATGCCAACATCAAACCTTCCTTGATCCAATGGAGGATTTTTAAACTTTTCACCACCTTCCCCAATGGCCCTCAACTATTTTTCAAAAGAGGGAACCATTGGTTAATGGTAATTACATCATAATGTGGAGATTACAACAAATTACAACATGACAATTTTGCATTTTTGAGCAACTTTTCAATCCTAAACACTTATGACTTCTAAAACCACTCTAATGGCTTCAAAATAGCCTTATTATATATTCAAAACTCCAACCTTTCACATTTACATACAAATTCAAGTTTTTTTTTCCTTCCCAAGGCTACATAACATTTGAAGCAAGGTTGCATTTTTGCACATTTTAATCACAAAACCCAAAACTCACCCTAGATCATACTCAATGGTCTTAATGGACCTTATGTAAGAAAAAAATACTGAAAAGACTCATAATAATCCTACTAAACACCTATTTCCATCAAATTATTAAAATGGAGGATGAGGTGTAGGTGCCCCTACACCAAAAAGGCTTTAAAAAATTTCAAGCAAATGCAATTAGCAGGTCTGAAGCCAAATTCCAAAACCTATGCCAACATCCTCCATTCCTGTGCCAAAATAGGAGCTTTGGAGCAGGGTGTGAACACCCATCATAGCATAATAGATGGGGGATTTTTGTCAGATACTATGGTTGGAGTTTGAAGAAACAGCCTTGGTAAAGGTTGTAAGAGAGATCTTGGAGCATGAGCAGACCTGTTGGAAGGTGTTTGAAGCATTGGTAAGAGTGATAGGAGTCTAGAGTACCCATTTTCAACAAACCCCCATGAAACTTGTCTACAAATATCATTTTTCTAGGGTTTATAGAGGAATGAGTGGGAAGAGCCATGTTAAAAACATCAAAAGCTATATTTGATTCATGAATTCTTGTAAGATATCCCATAATTAAATATGATTTCTTAGTGTCCAAACACATTTAAGAACAAAAAGTGTAAATATTGGTTGGAAACTATGTGTTACTCAAAAAAGGATAAGCTCTATATTCTCTTACCGAGAAATCACTTTGTAGTAAAAATTCCATGCACCAATGCTATATGGATGTTGTTGAATAATGTAGCATGCACATTCATATCCATTTTTTGGGTCCGTTGTATTGTATGCAACCTCTGTATGCACCACAACAAAAGAAAACATTAACTTGAAATCACGAACATTCAATTGATTTGGGTAAAAATGTAATTATGTCAAATCAATGGCATCATATGAACTTAAAATTTGTACTTAAAACCTCAAATTTATAGTCCAAGTAAACCTAAAGTACCCTAAGTTTGAAAGGATATTGTCAAGACAAAATTACAATCTTATGTGCACCCAATGAATGAAGTTCATCTTGCTTTTCTTGACAAAAATGGTTGTGGCCCGATTTCAAGCTATGATTTATGATTTTACAATGCTTCCCAATATCTCTTTAATAATGCCAATGCCTTGCATATTTGTAGTAAATAATTGTAGAAAGGTTATGACTGGATTCTTCTTGGCAATTTATTTTGAAAGATGGTCCCAAAAAAATAGCCAATGTTGCAGCTACTCACAATACATAAAATGTTAGATCTTCTTGTCTATTACAATGAGCATCCAATGTCATTATACTCATTCTTGATGACCTTGTTTCTTTCAAGGTGAAGAAACACTTTTCAAGTTCATTCAAATTTAAATGCTCAAAGATACAATGGGGTGGGTTCCTTTTTGAAAACTAAAAATTATTTGTCAATTTATATTTGTAAATCAAGCAAGCACTAAAATGTGCCCTAATTTTTTAAAAGTAGATGCTACTTCCTATTTTATTATAGATATGTTTGATTATTCATCAAAATGTAGTGCCAATAAGGTATAAATGCAAGAGAGAATGAAAAATATTCACGATACTGTAGTAGCATTTTGCAAAAATATATAATGTGGATTACTATCTGTGATCATGGACTGCATGGAGCTTTCACTCAATGCTTGTCATCCATAGAAAGGATCAATAAAAAAAATTGCTCTCTATTGACCAGTAATATATCGACAAACTTTCCTACAATGACAAGTAAGGTGATGGAAAAGGAAAAAAAATGCATGACTACATACCTCAATAATCAATTGATAATGTTCCTCATCCTTGAGAAGGTTTGGTAAGGAAGGATCCTTTATCACAAGTTCTTGTCATATCATTATTTTTTAGTGCCACTTAATATCGACACACATAATATCAGAAAAATCAATACATTATAATTGGCACTATTTAATAAATATCATGTATGATTCCATTTTAGGATATTCATCCATTAAGCTTGAAAAAATTTCCAACATACCACCATTAAAATAATTCATATTGGAAGTTATTCATCATCTAAAGCACTCTGCCATTCTAGGCCTGTAGCCAAGGTAGCAACTTTCTTCTCTTCCTTTCTAGAAGCCAATTTTGCAAGTCTTCTTCTCACTCTTAGAGCTTTGTTCCTATAAAAAAAGAAATACATCGAAGGAAATGCTCAATATGTAAATGATTTGCAAGAATTAAAAAATAGAAACCCTAGATCCTCATTAAATTGAAATGACTTAAAGAATCCAATTGTAATCATATTGAAGCCAAAATAGCTAGGAGATAATTCTATATGGCATTAAAAATTAATAAAACTAAGAGCGAATTCCAAGGTTGATTAGTACAATTATTTTCTATATTTTAAATACTTATCCTTTAAATATAAATTAACAAAAAAATACAAATATAGTATTTGAGATTAAATACTTCAAATCAACTAAATGATTTTAAACACAACATTTATATATATTTCATCTCCCTTTAAACAATTGGAATTCAGAAGAAAATTCCTTGTGATTTTGATATCCAACCCTTGTAGTGACTGAATCAATGATATGCAAGCTCATTTTCAAGGAGCAACTCAACATTAGTCTCCTCGAATCTACTTGTCAAAGTCTAAACAATCCAACTCACATCTGAAAATGGACATAAATATAACAACCTTAACTGAAATGAAGCTTTTCTACTCCTAAAGCAAGATCTTCAAAAGCAACTACTTTTATGTACAACAAAAGAAATAGATGGACCTCCCATCCACCCTATCATCCTCATCATATTCATGTGAAATAGGTTCAAGAGATAGTGAGTATCATGTCAAGCAATGATCACAATGATAAAATGAAATGGGTTGAGAGGCAGAGTTTCAAAGCTGCATTGGACACTCCAATTCAAGAGGATAGTTGGTGAATGTTAAATGATTTACAACCATCAATCTATTTTTTGTATATAATTTCCTAGAATTCAAAATTTGAATGTAATGAAACTAACCATAATTACAAAAAATTTGACACCAAAATGTAGTACAAAATGAATTGTTACACATAATGTCTCAAAGAGATGTCATCTCATGGAATGAAATGATATGATTGTAGAATGTACACAAAATGGATTTTAAAAGGAAGCTCTCAAAATATTTGAATTAATGAAGTAGTTTTGAACACCGACATTGTAAGCTTTGCTTCTATTCTAGATGCATTTAGTCATGCAGGTTTAGTGGATGAGGGTTGCACACACTTCACACATCAGTAACCCTTATTGCATTACATATATAGTTGATCATTAGGTGTGCATGGTTGATCTTTGTGCCCGTGTTGGCTATCTTGAGGACACCCTAAACATTATTACTAAGATGTCAGTTAAACCTTTGGTGCCCGTGTGATGCAGAGCAAGAGGATTCACAATTCAACTCATAGGGAACATATTTCACAACAATGGGTTTCAACTTATTCATCCATCCTCAAGGAAACTTTCTTAATGATTTCCTTGATTTCAAGATACCAAAATAGATATAAGGCCTAAAATATCTTGTAGAATCAACAAAATTCTTTTAACATCACCAATATGATTGGTTCAATCCCAAAGACCAAACAATAGAACTCGGACATCAAAACTTGTACAAGTTGTCTATCCAAAGCAACAATTAGTCCTACAATATTCACCCAATATTAACACATAACAATATTCATTTTCTCTAACTGGATTCATAGGCATACAATACCTTTCAAAAGAACTCCTTTCAATAAGTTAAAATGGCCATTCAAGGTAGAGAACTTCAAATATGTAAAAATTGTCTTGAATAACAAATAGGTCTAACTAGGCCACATCAATGAGAAAACTTACATTTCCAAGTTCATCCCTAATTCCTAAAGCCTTATAAATATGTAAATATACCTAAACAACCAAATTATACCTCCTCCTATTCTTCATTCAAGTCATTTCACCAAGCACCCAATCTAAACTTCCAATTTGGACTCCAATATGGGACTACAACAACACAATCAAGAAAAATTAACAAACAAATTGAACAAAAAACCATTAGGGCCCTCAAATACTTTCATTTATCCCCTAAAAATATTACTAACCACCATTAGGAGCAATATCATCCTTTAAAAACTCCAAACACACAAATAAAATTCTTAAAATCACCCTAAATATTGGTTTTACCAATCTGTAGCACTTTTTCCAGACTTAGGGCCTTACAAAACCCATTCAAAACCTAAATCTTGTTTTCTATAACTTTGAAATCATAAAAATTCCATAGAATACTACCATCTCACAAATTTTAGGAAGATTTCATCCACTAAAATGAAAGAAACTTCATTTTGAATGCTCTCGGGTACCCTAAATCGGGGTTTCTATCTATTTTCACTAAAATTACAATATCTCGGTCAAATCTTCATATAAATGAATGAAATAAAAAAAAATGTGTTTTAGACTCATAGGAATAACAAATAATATGACTGACTCTCGAAAATATTGAATTTTGTAGCTGTACAATACTCAACAACTTAGATTTTAAGTTAAAAACATAGAATTTCACATAAAGAACAAAGGTTTCTCTCATTTATATCCATTATTTACATTCCTCCTTGCTGCCTCAAGATCTAGGAGGAATATTTATGCTCTTAAAAACCATAACCAACTTCAACTAATTGAATCCAACCACCATCTAACTTCCATGACTCTTAAACTTCCCAATTATGACACTTTTACAACTTTTACTTAACATTATTTGTGCATATTTGCAATTTTGAACAAATTAACTTGGGCACACACACTAATCACTTAGAAACATTCAATATGGCCATATAATACCAATTATACTAAAAAAAAATCAACCCATTACATTTTTTCCCAAAATGCCACCAAGGGCTACAGTTCTTGCTTTTGATAACAAATGATAATATTGACACCAAAAATACCCCTTGACCTATGCAAACACCTAATAAATGATCTAAAAAAATTTAAATGGTCTTGAGGGACCTTATTGAATGACCACTAAACCTTCCTAAAATATCTATTTACAAATGAGCCTCATGGAGGTTTGAAAGCAAGCAGGTGCTCATGCACCACTATGGATCATATATGAATATAGGATGAGTATTCCAGCAACACTACTTTTTTAGTTGGATTCAAAAAAAATTTCAACTTATGTTCTCTAAAATATCTATGCAAAAATGGGTAGGTGTGGTGAGGTTTAAATAGTAAGTAAATTGGTGAAAGATAGAGGAATTAAAAAGATACTTGCATGTAGTTGGATTGAAGGGCATAAAATGGTACATTTTTTTTTGTGTAGGAGACATATCACATCCACAAAGATGGGAGAGATGCAAAAATGGAGAAAATTTCTTGGAAAATGAAGGCATCAAGTATTTCCAGATTCAATACTTTTACTTAATGTTGTGGAATAGAAGGAAAAAGAATCATTTATCTGCCACCATAGTGAAAAGTTAGCAATTGTATTTGGTTTGTTAAACATGGCCTCTATTTCAACTATTAGATTTGTTAAGAATCTTTGAGTATGTTCACACTACATCTAAATTCATCTCCAAGATTGTTCAAAGAGAAATCGTTCTGAGAGATGTGAACCATTTCCATCATTTTAAACAGGGACAATGTTCTTGTGGAGAATATTGGTGGTACTAAATTAAAAAATCTTAAAAATAGGCTTGCACTATAATAATGTGCACTACATCAAATATAATAATGAAGGGACATCCATTAAATCATAACAATAGGGATTTTTTTGTCATATGTTGTAGTTACAAGTGCCCTGCTATCTACATACATGAAAATGTGGAAGCACAGACAAGGCAAGCGAAGTGTTTCCAAAAATTCCTCAAAGAAATGTGATAGCGTGGTGTAGTTTATTTTAGGTTTTCCATGTTGTAGTTTGTTTTATCCATATAGATCCAAATCACTCTCTAAATCTTAGCTCATCCTGTTGTGATTGTATTTAATTATTTTGTTTTTAGTAAAGCCTTTTTTACAATGGATAGGGTAAATGTGTTAGTATTTGTGTCATTAAATGTTACATTGCTTTCTTATACTTATGGAATCTCACACTTTACATATACAAGACTTTGTGCCATAGAACATTAGAGTAGCAAAAGCTCTATCACAAAAGGCTTCAATAGAAAATTGAGCATGATGTTATTATCAAAGCATTAGAGCTTTGTATTGGTAATATATTTTTGTAGGAATGCAATTAAGGAACATACATTCTTATTTTAAAAGTAACTTTCTCAAGAATCTATAACTTACCACACCATTTGAATTGTATTTATGTAATCCATGCAAATATTGGCTATGCATTCTACTTCTTGAAATGCCTTTTCAAGTTGTTAAGACAACTTAGAGTTGTTTTAGCTAGCAATGGCAGAAACTCAAAGGTGTAATATAATTTTTTTCTCCTTGATGTCTAAGGGTAAACACTAGGAATATTTTTTTTAATTATGTGTAAATCATGGGAATATTCTTGTTTCATCATTAATTATGTTTCTCTATTTTTTTGTCTGTGTATGAGGAAATATAATAATTCTTCATTAATTGGATAATGAGAAATTACAGTAATTATTTTTCTCAAATGATATCGAAAGGGCTATAAATAAGTTTGAGATTATTATACTCCATTTCTTTTTAGCAAGCCAAGCAATACTTTGATTCTTTTCACTTGTAATGGTGACAATGGAGTGATAAAGATTACCTTTTAACTTGTTTGATAAGTAGCCTAATTTTTTGGAATTGTATGACTAATTTTTAATATATATAACTTTCTTTGCTTGGTTAAGTGTGAGTTCTATTGGGGCACAATCCCTTTGAAAAAATATTATAAATAAAATCTCATGGGTGCACAAACATGCCATCACCTAAATGAAACTAGATAATATCAGTAATGAAGCCATCCAACAACCACCAAAAGGAGAAACTAGCAAAAAGAACTTCCCACACACAAACAAAAAACCATACTAAGATTTGGATCAGACACGAAATTTGGGTTGAGTATAAACCTAGGCTCCAAAAATGATCGATCTTTATCTCTTACTAGAGATAGAGGTGGGAGGGTGAAGGTACTCAATATTTCTAGCCTCCCATCCTTCAAAATAACCCTTAGATTTCAACATATAAAGCCAGGTCTTGACAAAATAGGGTCATATCCAAACACTTCAACATTGACTTGGAAGCCTAATTTTAGCAATCTCTTCAGTTTGTTGCAAGAGAATGGGGAAAAATCCTTAGTTAGAGAGCCTAAATCGCAATTTGACCCCTAAACGAATACTCCCATTACTTTGGCACAAGGGCACTCTAGGCTATTCCTGCATCACCGTAAAAGGGAAAACAATAAACCCTAGAAATGGTATGGTGGTGGGATGGAAGGATAAGAAAAAATTCCATTGCATTTCACAAACTATTTGAGGATTATTTTGAAATTAAAAGAGTTAAAATAAAATGAAATGGCTAAATACCAGTTGAATCACAGTGATTTTGGTGTTTTTTTCATATCTATTGGGACTTTGACTGTGATCAGAATTATCAAAAATAGTAGAAACCATGGCCTTTGCCACTCTGTCCTACACTTGCTTGTACACCAACTCCTACAAATTTGAAGCACTTGTTGTAAATTGGTAATATTATTTGATTTCCCACCCAAATTTCTTTCTTTCTTTCAAGTTTCCCTCCACTTTATCACTTGCTCAACTTCACGTGGATTTGATGAATAGGACCATTAAAGAATAAAAATTCCTTTTTATTCATTTACTTTTTAAGTTCACCCAATTTTAGCTTCTCATAGGAATTAAACTAGCACTATTATTTTACCAAATTTCTTTTTGCTTGTAACATTAATATTAGATTGATGCACTTTCCATTGTTGAAATAAACCATTGATTAGATGCTTTAATTGGGCCTCATCATTTCTTATTTGTCAATTTTTTTTATATAATACCAAAAATATATATAAATATAATACAAAATATAACTAGTATATTATATATATTTAAATAATACTAATAAAAATTAAATTATATATAATATAATTATATTTATTATTATATTTATTATTATATTTAATAATATATATAGGTTATATTATTATTATATATTGTATTGTTATAAAATTATTATAATTAATTAAGTTTTATATAAAACAAATTAAATTAATATAAAAAAATTGATAGTTTAATTGATCTTTGGAGAGATTAGGAAAAAGAAAGAGAGATGGAGGGGGAGACAATTATATATAGAGAGACAAATATATAACACCTGCACCTAAAGGAAGTTCAAGGATTGCTTCGATAGAAAACTATATGTATGTTAATATATTAGAGAGTATGTGTTGAAGTTAGGGATCCCCAACGTGCTTCCTCTCTAACCCCATCATGGTGGATTATGGGATCAAATGTAAAGAAAAATTATGAAATATGTGAAGGCCTTAAGACTGCACCAAGAGGCAATGCCTTCCACACAATAGGTATTTTTGGTGCACCAAGCAACCTAGGCGGCCAAATGGCCCACTTAGGTAGGGGTCCCTTGAGGAGAGCTTAATTAGCTCTGTGGATTATGATCAAATTCGAAAGAAAAAAGAATAGAGGAATAATAGTCATTTATTTAGTCATTAATTTAGCCATAAATTTAGTCATTTTTATTTGCCCGATATTAGTCATTTATTTAGTCATTTAGTTGTGATTTTACCCAATGACCAAATTAGTCACTTATAAATGACAAAATTAGTCATTTATTTTGAAGATCCTTCTAGTGTTAGTCACATGACTAAAAATTTTAGTCATGTGACTAAAAGTTTTAGTCATGCAGTCATTTATTTGCCGAATTCTACTAGTGGTGAGATGAAGAGATTTGAAAGGGATTCAGAGTATTTTGCATCAAAACCCTAGTTTTTGACAAAGCTTGAAAAGGTATTTACTATTATCTAAATTTTGTGGATTTTAGTTGAAGCAACTTTTCTTCAGCATATACAAGTAGTTTGAGGGAAATTGCCACTCCCATTGTTGTGGAAGTATTTAAGAGACCTCAACCCAAATTTAGAAGGTATTCCTGGAAATTCTATGAAATGAATCCCATGGGTGCGTTCTCAAACATCTCGACCAATGTTATACCCACTAAAGACACTAGAACATATATTCATGGAAATCTAGAAGAATTTAACCTCCAAGAACTTAGGGATCTTTGGATAGATGAATTGATAGGGGATAATCACTCTATAATTCTTGAATATGAAAACCTAGTGTGGAAAAATCTGGATGTTTGGAATTGGTTCCCTAACTTTTCAAATGAGATGGATGCTAAATTTTTTAGGATGGCTCTTAGTAGGGTACATGATAAGTATTTTTGGACAAGCGTAGCTAGGTTAATCACCAAGGAGGTAATCCAAGCTGTAACTGGTCTTTGTGCCACTAGAACCTTACTAGTGTTGAAAGCTATAAAAAATGATGTAGTTATGAAGCTAACTGGAGTTACATTTGATGTGAGATCCCTAACTACTAAACCTATCTTGAGCCCAATCGTGAGATATGCTACTATTATGATTGGACAGAAAATATACTTTACCAACCAAGGGAATTATGTGTCTACTATAGCAATTCATACTACATATGAAATGGTAGTGAATGGGAGATATTATGATTTGTGTGAGTTGCTCTGACTGCAACTTATGGATAATATGATCCTGATTAAGTCAAAGAAACACTCTTTTAAATTTGGTGCATTGGTAGTTTGTTTGTTGTTCTACTTTTTGAGGGAGTTACCAAGAAGGAAAAATATTGTATGGGGGTGCAATAGACCAGTTACACATCAAATATTTGAACACCTGCATAGTCTTGGAGATTTTAAAGCACAAAATAATGCATTGATTGCATTCTTTGCAGTTTTCCAAAATGATATGCATGAAAGAGAAAGGGTTCCTAGAAGCCTAGTGAATAAGTATGCTAAGGACATACCCTTTCTTGTAAGCACAGATGAATGCATCACGGAAGTAGTTGAACCCATAACTCTTTGGATAGAACCCTTGGGTTATGAGGTTGATGAGCAACTTGTTGAGAAGTTTAATGAAATTTTGTTAAGTAGTCCAAGGGACCCCTCTCTACCCAAAAATGGAACGTATGACGAAAAAGTTAGTGAAGTACAATTATAAAGTTTTGCATCCCATAGAAAAAAGATGAAAAGAAAGAATGTTGAGGAATTTTTCCAAGGGAATTCATTCTCTATGGATGATATAGATCAATTGAAGGAAAATATTGATGAAAGAAAGACCAGATCAATAGAACTATCCTCTAGACCTAGGAAATTAGGAAGAATATCTTTTGCTACTAGACCTACTTCGAGTGTTGAAATAGAGAAAGGAAAGAAGAAAGAACATAGTACTCCTACATCAGTTGATGTAACTACCTCCACTGGACCTAATACTTGTGCTTCAAAAAGAAAGAACATACCCCTTGTTGCACCATCTATTACTCCTAGAAGAAGAAGAGTAAAGAAAAAGGCTAATAGGAGGAGAAACCTAAGTGATGTTATATAGGAAGAAATAGATCTTGGCTTGAAAGAAGAGAAACAATTGAAAAGAAATAAAAGGGGCAGTACTTCCACTGGAAATGAAGAAGCAGAAACCAAAGTCAAAATCTCAAAAGATGAAGAGTCAAAGGAAGAAGATACTACTTCCACAATTCATGTGCATGAGAAGAAGAATGAAGAAAAGAATCATCAGATCCTAAGGAGGACATGCCTAGTTGTCCTTCGATAAGTGAACAACCATCTCTAAATTTGACAGCCTTAGTGATTAATATGGTAGACTGTGATCTTAATTCGACTATTAAATTGTTTGATGAAGTCAATAATTAATATAAGGAAACTATTATTGATGATTTCACTGAGTATATAGTTATTAGCAATGTGAGTATGGAATCTATTCAAAACAAAGTGTTTCAATTTTTTTGGAAAGAATTAGAATAAAGAAGGAATGAAGCTTTAGATACTGATGATAAGATGAAATCTGATGCCCTGAATTCTTATGGTTCCTCCCTATCTAATGAAGAAGTTGCTAATCTATTGAAAGAATGTTCTATATTGTTTAGAGTCAAGCAGAGAGTCAATATTCTTATGACTAAGGAGAAAGATAGTATAGAAAAGGTAAGAAAAGAAAATATGGATGCAATCAAAAATTTGGAAAGGAATTATGGGACAAGAACTAGTTCTTCATCCCATACAATTCAGGCATAGGAGCATGTTAATACCACAAAAGTAATGGATCATCCAATTTTGGAAAGTGTTGGCAGAATACATGATGTTTCAGAGACACATGTCCCTCTAAATGATACAAAGGAGATTACCAGCAAATAGACTGAGGATCAACATAAAGATTATACCAGTAATGAACCAAAAGAACATCATGAATCTACCAAAAATAATGGTGATAAAGATAAAGATGAAAATGAAGGAAGCAATGATAAAAAGAACAATGATGATAAGGATGCTGAGGATAAAAAAGGAGAAAGAAAAAAAAGATAAATCTTTTGGAAAATCCTCCAAAGAAGAAAAGGAAGAAGAAAAAGAAGAGGAAAAAAAGAAGAAAAGAAGGAAGAGGAAGAAAAGAAAGCAACTTAGGTTGTAAGAAGTGAAGAAGAAATTCCCAAGGCTACTAAGTTATCAAAGCCCACTGGAGAATCATCTAGAATCACTCTCAAAGGTTTACTATCAAGGAAAAGAATACTTCAACCTATGCTACCACCTCAGCTAATTAAGTTACCATCACATCCGAGCTATGTATATTTAATTAAGATTGTACCAAGTGAGAAAATAAATATTACACAAGAAACTGTAAAACTTATTAGAAAAGAAATGAACTAATAAATGAATCTATTAGATATTTACAAGAGACAACCCTCAATGTCACCACTGATGAGTCTTTAGCACTGATTGACAACTTAAATTTTTTAGTTGATTTTGTCAAGCAATACACCTCTAATATTAAGGTACAAACTATGAAAGAGGCAGAGTCAAGTCTTCTTGAGAAAAGGTTACTGAATCTACAAGATAAGTGTGTAATTGTGCATGGCATAGTATTGCAAAGGTTGAAAGAGGTAAGGGAATGTGATGAGGAAGCTTAGTTATTATTTTTCTACTACATGTGGTGGCATTATGTCACTTGAGTTATCAAGGAATTAATAAACTCAATAGATTCTTAGCTCGGTGATGCCTCCGAAGATTACAAGGTTGCAGATGATAGAAACTACATTGGTTGGACCTCTATTACAGACCTTCAAAACAATTTTTTCATTTTGCAAATAAAAAAAGATGTTATAAGGCGATTTAGTCAACTTGGAAATTTGGTAATGTCCAAACATATTTCCATATCATGCGCCTTGGTAGATGCAGAAAAACTAGAGAAGATGAACATCAATCCTTCCACTCCGAAAGAAGGACAAGAGTTCCTAATGGAATTGGAATCACTAAATAAATCTCTTACTAGAGAAAAATGGAGTTGGGATGATGGCAAGTCTTCTTGGGAAGCAATTCTCAAGGAGTTGCAAGGTGCCCCTAGCTCTTTATCAAAATTTTTTATTTAATTTTTTTTTCCTTACCCTTTGTCCTCGATGTCAAAGGGGGACAAGATTCAGTTTAAATAATGTTTTTGTTTTAAAAACAGTTTTGTGTTCTTGTATATTTGAAAGGGGGAGTTGAATAAGATTTTGGTTTTGGAGTTGCATGACTTGATGTTGCACAATTTTAGTTTTGAAGTAAGCTTCATTTTTGGCACATGTTGCTATCAATGACAAAGGGAGAGATTGTTGGAAGAATGAAGAAGGAGACCTCTGGTTTTGTTTTTTTTGTTGTCATTGATTCCAACATCATTCAGTGTCTAATTTTTTGCTCATTCGATAAAATCTATTTGTGCTACATTAATCCTATAATTTGGTCTCAAATCACTCTGGGTAGAATATCAACTCATATGATTTCGGTATGTTATTCAAGATTTCTAGATGTAGTTGTGGTTAGGGTTTTAACAATTTTGGTTGAATAAGTTGAAAATGACCTAGATGACAGTTGTTCGGCTTATAGTTTCTAGCATGATCTTCATCTAGTCGACTTAATCAAGTGGTATACATTTCATGGATGCTTAATGTGCTTGTGTTTTGGTCTAATCCAACCTAACTTATGCTTGGCACATTTTGTTTTAAGAAGCTGACAAGATATTTTGAGTTAAGTATACTTACATCTAATTAGGTTGACCTAATTGATGTATGAAGATGTAATTGTATATATGTATGGAAAATCCATATACTTTTCATAATGAGAAAGTGTGATAGTGTGAATATATGTGATAGAGTGATATTGCGAAGCTACTGATAGTTGTTGATAGTTGTTATATACTTGCAAATCGGTGCACAAGACTTTTGTTTTCCAAATTTTAATTATAGTTGTACTCAGCACACAAAAGGTACATTCCATCAGTTCACATTTTGGAAATGAGCCACACTCTTTTGTAATCATTTTTAGGCTATGATGCTTTCAAAGATAGTGTTTCCTGGTAGTGTGCCCTATAATTTTTTATGACTGGTTATAATATATTGAGTTAATCCTCACTGTTGTTTTTCCCACTTTGGGTTTTCCAAGTAGAGATCCTAGTGTCTATGAGTTGTGTTATGTTATGATCTCTTTCATGTTTCTACTTTAAGTTGTTGCTAAATATGTTTTAATAATTGGATGGTTAGTAATCAAATGGTTTTGTAGAATATTGATTAACCCTCCATCTTAGTATTCTATGTTCAACACCCTTCTCCTTGATCTTGATTTGGCTTCCTTAGTGAGTGTGGATGACCTCCACCCTTAAAGGGTGCAAGTTTTCTTTGCTCTCTAGGTTGAGCCTCCTCTTTTGATGTCTGTTTTAGTCATCCTGACTTTCTCTAAGCCTGTGGATATGTCAAATACCTTGGTGGTGTCCATTGTGGTTCTCTCCTCTTCTTCCTCACATTTTGCCTCAATTTTTGGGATCTCACATCCTTTGATAAAGCACAATTTGGAGGATGACCCTACTTCTAATGGGAGTCAGAAGAAGGGATCACCTTCCTTGAAAGTTGGTTCTATATTGGATTGCTTCGTCCTAGTGATGGAGGTAGCCTCAACATCCCATGAGTTCGTCACTTCCCCTGAGTCTTTCAGTGAAGTTAGTAGTGGATCTCAGGCACCTCCTTCATCATCTACTCAATTGACACATTTCACTCTTGTCAAGTGCACATTCAAATCAGTGGATGATTTCCCAACTCTATCACTATTTTTTGTAAAATCAATGGCAATTACCTCATGAGAGTTGAGTGAAGAAGACCTTGAGGAGCCCTATTCCTTAGCTCTTGTTGCAAGAGAGTCGAAGGGTGCTCCTCTTGCTATCCCACCCTTTCAAGCTCATCCACCTTCCCCTTATAATGATCTAGACTAGGAGAACAATGACCTCTATGTTGATGAGGACTAGGAGGGCACCTCTTCTTTATTTGTAGATTAGGTTGTGTGTGTGTTGTGTTTCCCCTGTGCTTGTTTTATTTGTTCCTAGAGGACCCTTGTCACTCTTGTAGGTTCTTGGATATAGGATTGTTTTGTTTCATAAACTTCTTCTATTTGTTACATCATTCTTCCTCTATTGTGCATTGATTTTTAATAATTGGGGACAATGCAAAGTGTTGGGGACATTTAGGCCCCCTTCCATGTTGACCCAATTTTTTATTTTTATTTTGTCTTCATGTACCTTTCTTCACATAGTCTGATATGGTAGGGGATTGATGACAACTCATATATATTATTATATTATATCTTTATTTTTTATTTTTATCTTTCTCTCTCCTTTGCTTGTTTTGTTATGTTGTGGTTCCTATGTGTTGTCCCTCATGTGTGTAACAACCTTTCCATGATTACTTCTTGTTATGTATTACATTCCACAACATCACTTTCTTCTTTCTCCTTAGGATTTTACATGCATTTATGTTCAACACGCACTAGCCTAAGGGGTGGCTATCATACTACTTTGATTTTTTAAAAAGTGTATTTGGTGGCCAATGAATCCCTTGTTGAAAATATTTTATTTTTCAAAAGTTGTATTCTTCAACAAGGATCCCCAACATAATTTTTCTTTCATCACAGATTTGTAAAGAAAGAATCTAAAAACTTTCCTTTGAGAAGGGAGTACATTTTCTAATGAAGAAGTTTGAAAATTTTCCCTTGCAAGGGAGTGTACTTCCTTTTGAATTCCTTGATGAAAGAGATCTTTCAAAAGGATTCCTTGATGCTAGAATCATTTACAAAAAAATT
This sequence comes from Sequoia sempervirens, assembly GCA_007258455.2. NCBI lineage: Eukaryota > Viridiplantae > Streptophyta > Pinopsida > Cupressales > Cupressaceae > Sequoia > Sequoia sempervirens. The sequence goes on from VDFB02281492.1 coordinate 392,304,566, forward strand.
CATTAACTTTCAAACAGAGCATCCCTTGAGTGGACCCCCTTTCCTTTTGAAGGGTTTTTGAGGAACCCCTTTGAAAGCTTCTCCTTCAATTGTTGATTTTATGGATGAATTTTTGTCTTTCTATGTGGATTTTTGATATCTAACATGTTTTATCTATGGATTAACATGTTGCTTTGCAAGAACTATGAAGCTAATTTTTCAATCCAGCTTGGAGGACCAAGCACCTCAAGCTTGCCTTGCAAGACTAAGCACCTATAAGGGCCTATTAGACTTTGTAGATCCTTTCACATTTGGCCTCCCTCAATATTGAGCACTTGCGGTGCCTCCTCTATAGGACTGAGCACCTACAAAGCCTTTTGTTAATCTTTTATGGGTTTGCAGATCTGTGACACATTTGTTCAAATCTCCTCAAGATCAAGTACCTATGGATCCATCTCTTCTTCCTTGGCTTTTAAGTCTGCCAGATTACAACTTGCTTCCTCAATGGTTCAATTATGTATCTCTTATCTTTCACTTTACCTTACTGTGCATTTGTTGATACTTGAGCTCACTAAAGTGGGGAAAAAATATAATGGCATGAATTTGCACCCCTTGCAAATTCCACATTTACATATCTCCTACCTTAGGAAAATTAAATATGATGATGCTATTCCACATCCTTTATTCACTTCCCATCCACTTAGTAGTTGCTTTTAGTATCAATGGAGGATATTCTGTTAGGGATGCTAGCATGGCACACAAATGTTTGTGCAATGTGCTACCATCTTGATAGGATTCTTGCCTCTGGAATCTATAGAGGCATTACAACTCTCCATTGACAATGAAGTGTAACATCTCTTCACCCATGGCCGACCTCAAATGAATCCTTTTCCTCCAATTTCATTTTCAAGTTTCCATATCATTCATTCTCTTCAACTTCTTGATCATTTAGACATTGGACAACTCTTTCTTCACTCTCTTCACAATATTTTCATAGCACTCTCACCTCCATTGAAGTAGCAAGTTGATGTTTTTTGGACTCAATCCCTTCATTTTTGTGGTAACGTCAACATTTAAAAGCTTGTGAGCTTGCTCCTTCTCCCATTTTCCTTGAGTGCATGTGGTTGAAGGTGACATTGTTCCATCTTGCATTCACTTAGCATTATTGTATTACTTTCGTAACATATTTTTGTTTAGCATAGTGCATAGTATTTCCATTTCAATACCTCTCTTTATCATATTTTTCTATTATTGCTATATTGGTTGTTTGTGGGGTGGAAACACCAAAACAAGGGACTAACTGTGGTATCCCTCTATACATAGCTCTAACATTTTTTGTCTTGTGTGTGTAGGTGGCTTGTTGTGTGAAGAATTTGAAGATATCAACACTAGTAGAATTTGGAAAATAAATGACTACGTGACTAAAACTCTTAGTCACGTGACTAACACTAGTAGTATCTTGAAAATAAATGACTAATTTGGTCATTGGGTAAAATCACAACTAAATGACCAATATCAAACAAATAAAAATGGCTAAATAAATGACTAATATTAGACAAATAAAAATGGCTAAATAAATTACTAATATTAGAAAAATAAAAATGACTAAATAAATAACTAAATAAATGTGCTCATTATTAAAATATTGGCCATAATTTTCATTTTAGTGTGAGAATTATGTTAGGGTTAGGGGTGGAATAATGGTTAGGGTTAGGGTTTAGATTATAATTATAATAGGTTTTAGGTTAGGAATAAGGATTTGGTTAGTGTTAAGGGTAGGGTTGAAATTACTATTAAGCCCTAATCCAAATTGGATGCTAGTTATATCCTAACCCTAACTTGACATAAAATATAACCCTAACGCTAACAAAACCCTAACCCTAATTGAAGAAACCCTAAATCTAACACTAATTGATGTAACCTTAAGTGAGCACTAACCATAATTGAATTCTAACCTTAACCCTAATTAATTGCAACTCATGGGTAGGAAGGTGTGCTTTCCTCACCCTCTTTTATCAATTTGTAGATTAGGTCAAGTTAAATTATTCTTCTTGTTATTCCATTATTTAGTTCCTTTCTGTTTGAGTTATTACATCAAACCACATACGTTGGGTCATTAGTAGGTTTCTTTAGTTTTTAGACTGTACATTACAATTGTTGTCCATATGGATACTGGGACCCAACTAAGACACCAATACATTGTGTTTTCGTCTGTGTCCCGCATTGTTGTCCCCTACTACTAAGTTACCTGAGTTGCAGTCTAGAATCCAGAAACTCGATCACTTGACTTCCTAAGCCTTTCAAGTTGATAGAAGGAAAGAGGCAGATCATTTGTCCTTCCTTTTCACCCCTTTAAAAATCAAACCTATCTTTAACAATCCCTTAGTGTGAGGTAGATCAGGGAAACTAGAATTGTTTTAGACCCTCCCATGACCTAGGGTCTTGAGCAGTCGGTCCCCTCCTCTACAATATGTTAGGAAAACTATGAAAGGTTGATCAAAATAATTTGTACATAATCCCATAAGAGAAAAACATGCATACAAGAATATATAATAACCATAATGTAAAGATAAAAGAAATAACACAAGATTACACAAGATATACCTTGTTAAAACCCTCAATACGGAGAAACCCAGTATCCATAAGAATCAAAACTCAATATATTATTTAGGAATAAAAAATTATAATATAGTTAAGTCTCCATGAATACCTTTGAACATCAAACTCCTCTAATACATCATATGTGTGTGTAAGCATGTATTCACAAACCTCATGATATGCTTCACTTATGCACTCTTATGAAGAGAAATAAATACAATGACAACCGAACCAAACAACCATTCTCAACCATTATGTACATTTTATTGCCTTTATAAAATTAATCTCACTCAAAAAACCAAGGGGTAAGGTAAAACTATGCATCTCAAAACCATAAGTACACAAAAACATTGACCCCAAAATTTAATTTTTGGTACTAAGTTTTATAATATTAAATATATTTTCCATGTGGAACCCACACATAAAAATATCTAACTAATGCCACATATAAATTTACAAGTTTAATGTGATTAAATACAACTTATAAATATGCACCAAAAATAAATATGTATTTTACATAATTTAAAAAAATCTTTCTTGCAAGGTGAACAACAACCTATTCCTAACATTCTCCTAGGTTTTTTACACATTGCATAAGGTATAATTGATTAATTGCATCATAATATCCATCCATAAAACCACATGAACCTCAAAAATGATGCTTCTTTAAGATACCTAAAATAATATCCAAGGTGTTCACCATATCAAGAAATAAATCCTCTCATCCAACATGCCACCTCTAAGGTATCCAAACATCAACAAAAATCATGCCAACAACATATCCACCCATAAAATGTATTCACAAGCTCCATGTATGAAACCAATCCATGAGGAACATACACATTTAAGAACTCCCATTACATGGGAAATTCCAAATTTAAAAATAGATTAAGGCATACCAATTCATACCAAGCTGTGGCTTGTAATCAAACCATGTAGTAATAAAGAACAATCACAATGATTCACACATGTAAAAAAAGAGTATTGTGTAATCTCTCACAACATGTCACCATAAATCTCCCAAGTACACCACACTAAACCATGAAAACATGATCCTCTAGGAAGTATCCATAAAACAAAGAGAAAAGACCTATAAATCATATCACATAATGTTTCCTACCAACACATCAAAGTGCTAAGTTGTGTCAAGTAAGGTATTCTTCACAACCCCATCTAAAAATCCTTAACAACACCCAATTGTTCTATCTCTCAGATGAAAAAATATATATATCTCATATAAACAATATGGATTTAATCCTCTCCAATCAAGGAGATCAAACTCAGATCCATTCCCAAAGCTAGGAATAAGCCTAATTACATCTCCTAAACTTCCTCATCAAGGAAATCATAAATTAAACTCATATGTATATAAGGAGATATAAACATGTCAAATACTCACCAAATGAACACTCAATAAAATCATAGCTCAAGGTCTCTATCTATGATAAGAAAAAGCATAAAACATAATGAATATGAAAAAAAATGGGAAATACCTCTCAAATGATTATCCTCTAAGTAGAAAAAGAGTGAGTAATTTTATTTCTCCTCTAGGATACACCAAGCCACAACGAATCTGGCACAGCCACAGTAGGAGGGTCCTCAAAGAGAACAATCTAGACCATGCAACAAGAGTAACAAAACAAAAGAAACAAAAAATATGGAGGAAAATGCAGATGAAAATATTCTCATTAACAAAAATATTAGTTACATTTGACCGGCAACATTTGGGCATACAGATTTAGCTCATAGGCTAGATAAAACATGCTCAATATCCAAACATGCTCCTATATGTGAGCCAAAATTTACAATTTAGATAAATCTTAATCTAACTCATCAACTATTCACTCAACTTCCTAATCTACTGATCGATTACAAGCTTTATAGCATATCCAAAACTCAAGAAACATCCACGTCAGCCAAGATCATCACATTCTCCAAGGAAAGAAAATGTAATGTGTGCATGAATAGGTTAGCCTCATATTTGAATTACTCTTCTTCAAGTGCATAGGATGAAGTTTGGACCTATAAGGAAGGTTGAGGACACTCCCAAGAACATTTAAAATCACACCTTTAAGATCTACAAGTCATGGGGACAATCCACAATGATAAAACTGGCCAAAAAGTTTGAAATTATTCTAGTGCCATTTCAAGAAACTGCTAAGAATTCTGGAAGCGGTAACTTTCCAAAAAAAGATCCAATCACACCCAAATCTTGGGACAAGGAAAATGAACATGTAGATGATGTATACAAAGATCCAAAGAGTCTGGTGAGCAAAGACGATGAATCCACCAACATGAACTAAGAACAAAACAAGAACAAAACTGAAAGAAAATATTTTCGGTTGATGCAAGATTGCCAAGAACCAAGGATGCTCCTACATCAGACATCTGGGGTTAATGAAAAGTGAGTCCCTCACTTTGTTGTGGCCAAAGGAAAACCAAAGGGATCTACCTCAACATGAGAAATCCAAGAAGAATCCTCAACTAGTCTACCTTTCCACTTCACAAGATATTCTTTATACTGTCTTCCACAAGTCTTCCTCCCATCTCTGACATCCAAAATATCTTCAACGTCATCTGAATGATGTTTAGGAAACCAACTCTCCAATTCTACTTTACTATCTTCACTGAATTATGCTTTGTGATACTGATATAGATCTACAATGTTCAATATAGGTGATATACCCATACCATCCGGTAACCCCACTTCGTATGCATTTCTTGAATCAAATTTCTTCAAGATATTACAAGGTCCGAACTTCTTCATCTTCAACTTGTTGTATGTGCCAATTGGAAACCTCTCCTTCCTCAAATATACCATCACTTCATCCCCAACTTCAAATTCCATATGTCTCCTCTTTTTATCTGCTTTCTCTTTATACTTCTAGTTCATGTCTTCCAATTGTTGTTTCACTTGACTATGCAACTTCTTCATGTGTTCTGCAAATTATTCTACTTCTGCACTCCTCTTATCTTCCATACTAATATCTCTCAACTCTGATATACCTCTAGGATGAACTCTTGTAACAATCTCAAAAGGTGTCTTTCTTGTACTCCTATTCATTGAATTATTGTAAGCAAACTCTGCTTATGCAAGTGCTAAATCCCAACTGACAACTTTCTCTCTAACCAAGCATCTCAACAAATTCCCTAAACTCCTGTTTACTACCTCTATTTTTCCATCATTCTATGGGTGAAAAGTATAACTGAACTTCAAATCTATCTTCAACTTCTTCCAAAGTGTCCTCTAAAAGTAACCAACAAACTTCACATCTCTATCAGAAACAATACTCCTAGGTAATCCATGTAATATAACCACTTCTCTAAAAAACAAGTCTGCTACATGTATTGCATTTGTTGTCTTCTTACAAGGTATGAAATGTGTCATCTTAGAAAATCTATCTACCACTACAAATACATAATCATTACCTCTTTGTGTCTTTAGTAAACTAAGTATGAAATCCATGCTAATATCTTCCCAAGGTCTCTCTGGAACTGTCAAAGGCTTATACAATCCAACATTCTGATACTCCCTTTTGCAACTTGACAAACTCTACAACTCTACACAAATATCCTAACATCCTTATGAATTTGCAGCCAAAAGTAATTCTCACTTACCAATGCCATTGTCTTATCAACTCCAAAGAGTCCTGACAATCCTCCACTATGCTTCTCCTTCACCAAGCTATTCCTCATTGAACTTTGAGGTATACACAACTAATTACCTTTGAACAACATATCGCCCTGAATGAAATAATCCAACCACTGGCTTCTATCCTCCAAAACAAGTTCCTTACAAGCTCTCTAAGGTTCTATAAAATTTGGGTCTTCCTCATACAGATTCTTCAATTCATCAAAACCTAATACTTCCACTCTCATCTCTATCACTAAATTCCTTCTCCTACTCAAAGCATCAGCTACTCTGTTTGACTTTCCACTCCTATGCTTAAAAAAAAAAGTGTAACTCTACAAGAACTCTACCCATCTCACGTGTCTCTTATTCAACTTACCTTGACTATTCAAATATTTCAATGCTTGATGATCCTTATACAACACAAACTCCTTAGGCAACAAATAATGTCTCCACGTCTTCAAGGCTTGAACTATAGCATAAAATTCCTGATCATACACTAAATATATTCTTCTAGCATCATTCAACTTTTTGTTGAAATAAGCTACGGTTCTTCCTTCTTGACTCAATACTACTTCAATTTCACTTCCAGTTGCATCACAATCTACTTGAAATACCTTATTGAAATCTGGTAAATCCAACACAGGCTGCTCAGTCACCTTTTGCTTCAATAATTCAAAACTTCAGTCTACTCCAAATGTCCATCTGAAATCCTTCGTATCTCCTCTCATTGTCTCTATCATAGGACTGCAAATAAAACTCAAATTCCTAATGAATTTTCTATAGAAATTAGCCAATCCATGAAATGATCTTACCTCTCTAATGTTATCTCATGTAGGCCACTCAAAAATTGATATCACCTTCTCAAGATCCATCTTCAATCCATCCACAGATATCAAAAGTCCTAGATATACCAACTCCTTCATGAAACTACACTTCTTGATGTTTATCAGCAACTGTTCTTCTCTCAACCTCTACAAAACTTGTCTAATATGCAACAAATTTTCCTCTCTACTCTTACTGAAAATCAAGATGTCATCCAAATACACAATCACAAACTTACCCAAGAATTTCTTCAATACCTCATTCATCAACCTCATGAAAGTACTTGGTGCATTTGTCAATCAAAAAGGCATCACCAACCACTCGTACAATCCTTCATTTGTCTTGAATGTTGTTTTCCATTCATCTCCTTTTTTGATTTTGATATGATGATATCCACTCTTTAGGTCTATCTTTATAAAGTACTTAGCTCCACTCAAACAATTCATAATGTCATCCATCCAGGCCAAAGGAAATCTATACTTCACTGTGATCTTGTTTATGTCTCTAGAATATGTACACATTCTCCATTATCCATCCTTCTTAGGTGCAAGCACAATAGGTACTACACATGGACTTAACATTTCCCTGATCAAACCCTTTCTCAACAATTCTTGTACTTGCCTATTCAACTCCTCATTCTCTATCGGTGTCATCTAGTGTGTTGCTTTATTAGGAAAACTAGCTCTAGGAATCAGATCCATACAATGACTAATACTCCTTGGAGGTGGTAATCCATCAAGTACATTATCTAAAATGATCCCCTCATATTTTTTCAAGATCTCTCTTATCTCTTCCAGGTGTTCTTCTACATTCTTCAGTCTTCTTAGGCACCAAGGCATAACATACATTCTCATGTCTCAATCCATCAAGGAATCTCCTTCCATCAACCAAAAAAACCCTAGCATTCGTACAAACTTGAACTGTAGGAACATCTTCCAAAGGCAACAAAATTTATTTCACCCCATTAGCAACAATGGTGTATATGTTCTTCTTTCCATCATGAATATCCTATCTTTCATACTGCCAAGGCCTTCCCAACAAAACATGGCATATATCCATAGGCATGATATCACACAAAACTTCATCATGATAATTTCCTATTTTTAATTTCACCAAACATTGTTCACTTACCAGTATCTTATGCTCATCCTGGATCCAAGCTATCTGATAGGGTTTTGGGTGCTTCAACCTTTCCAAATTTAATTTAGTTACCATTTCTTTTGAAACCAGATTCTTAGAACTTCCACTATCAACAATCACTTTGCAGCATTTACCATTCACCTTGCATCTGGTCCGAAACAAATTATTTCTCTACAATGGTTCTTTCTCCAACTCACTTTGACATAATACTCTCCTATTCACCAACACTTCTCTATCTTTTGGTTTATTAGGTGATCCAGCACAATCATCCTCAACAAAGGTTGTTCTTCTATTGTTCTTTGTCTTCTTTCTCATCTCTCCTTGATTACATTCAAATGCTCTATGTCATTCTCCACCACACATAAAACGAGTTCCCCTGAATACTCTTTTCTCCTGTCCTCTATCATCTTTTCTATAACCTTCATTTTGATAACCACCATAACCTCCTCTTCTGTAAGAGTTACCATCACCTCTCTGGTATGAATTGTCATTCTTACTAACCTCCTTATCCTTATTCTAATCTAGAAAAGATCATCTTCCTCCTCCTGCAAAAGTTCTTCCTCTTTGAAATCTTCCACCTCTTCCTCTCTGTCTTTGCTCATGTCTTTTATTCAACTTCTCCTCTGCTTTTAGGGCACATTGATATTCCTCCTCCACACTCTGCAACTTGATCAATCTAATCTCATCCTGTATAGATGACCTCAAGCCATTCACATATATGGCTACTTGCTCAACCTCATCCTCCAAATGTCCAGATTAGATATTCAACTTATACAACTCCTCAATATACTTCATCACACTAGATTCTTTCTGCTTCATATTTTACAACCTCTTGAACAAGCTAATCTGATAATCTATAGGCATAAAATTTGACTTCAAATTATTCACCATCCGATCCCATGACTTTATCTTTTCTTTTCCTCTCCTCTTCCTATCTGTCTGTAAATGTTCCCATCAAAGGGATGCATGTCCTCTCAACTTCATGCAAGCAAACTTCACCTTCTTATCTTCAGAGCTACCTTCAAATTCAAAATATTTTTCCATTTCTGTTATCCAATCTAATAATACATCTGAATCCAACTTACCATTATAATCCAGTGGATTGAAATGTGGTCTTTTATTCACTTTAGTTAGGGATCTTATGAACCTCTCTTCTCCCTAATCAAGGCCAGATTGCTCATATATTCCTCTTTCTTCATGTACTTCTACTTCTTCATCACTCACATCAACAACTGGTCAGCCTCTCCTCTGTGCCATTTCAATTGCATCTAATTTGGAAACAATTCCTCTTAACATCTCTATCACAGCTGGGTTTGCATTAACACATGCTCCATTTCTACCATTTCTTCTTCCCATCATCTTTACACAAGTCCTCTACAACTGCAGGTTGGATCCTCAATCTGCCACCCCACAAAAAATCTTCAACAGGACTTCACAAACTTTGATGATCTTGTAAGGAATGAATCTCGCTCTGATACCAATCTGGCGTAGCCACGGTAGGAGGGTCATAAAAAAGAACAATCTGGACCATGCAACAAGAGTAACACAATGAAAGAAACACAAAATATGGAGGCAAATTCAGATGAAAATATTCTCATTAACAAAAATCTTAGTTACATTCAGCCAACAACATCTAGGCTTATAGATTTAGCTCATAGGCCGGATAAAACATGCTCAATATTTAAACATGCTCCTATATGCGAGCTGAAATTTACAATTCAAATCAATCTTAATCTACCTCATCAACTATTCACTCAATTGCCTAATCTAATGATTGATTACAAGCTTTATAGCATATCCACAACTCAAGAAACATCTGTGTCGGCCAAGATTATCACATTCTCCAAGGAAAGAAAATGTAATGTGTGGATGAATAGGTTGGCCTCATATTTGAATTACTCTTCTTCAGGTGCATAGGATGAAGTGTGGACCTATAAGGAAGGTTAGGGACACTCATAGGAACAGTTAAAATCACACCTTTAAGATCCGCAAGTCATGGGGATGATCCACAACAATCGAACTGGCTAAAAAGTTTGAAATTATTTTGGTGTTGGTTCAAGAAACTACCAAGAATTCTGGAAGTGGTAACTTGTTGGAAAAAGATCCAATCATGCCCAAATATTGGGACAAGGAAAATGAACATGTAGACGATGTATACAAAGATCCATAGAGTTTGGTGAGCAAAGATGACGAATCCACCAACATGAAATAAGTAAGAATAAAACAATAACAAACTAAAAGAAAATATTTTTAGTTGATGCAAGATTGCAAAGAACCAAGGATGCTCTTGCATCATAATCTATTTAAGAACAATCCCCTTTATAGGCCCATCATGATCTCACAGCCATATCAAGGTGCAGGTTCCCCAAGCTTCCTACTAAAACCTCCAAAGAGAAACAATATCAATACATACTTAAACCAATTATCTAAGTATCCATGAGAAATTGCAACCAATCAATCCATGCTACCCTACAAATGTAAAAAAAAAACTATCATAAAGCTCCAAAACACATGACCAATGTACTAAATACTAAGAGAACTAATGAGATTATTGTAAAAGTTCCAACTATAGAGTTAGAAAAAATCATGACATCATGATCTAACTATATCATGCCAATACTCTAATGCACAATCAAGATTCCACCGTTGTACAACACCAAACCATCCTCTCAACTAGGGATCACTTGTCAAAATTGACACCTTAACCAAAGAATTCAAGAGTCTTTTATGGATCACTAAGATGTCAACATATTCAATCACATGAAGATAACCATCTCCTATCAATGAAATTGAAAATTTTAAAGAACTCTTGCTTTAGAAAACAAGATCCAAGAACTCCTCCATGGAACCAAAGACCACAAAAAAGATCATCCATCACCAAATAATGAATCCAAAAAACTTCCAAATCTCCCACTAAACTATGATATTGATATCTCCATGACTGTAAGGAAGCTAAGGTAGCGAAATAATTTCCTACACTAATCTTGAGAGGAGAATAATGCAAAACTTATAGAGATATTTTCAATTACAAAAACTTAAATAGAAATAAGCATAAATATCATGCATACTACAACATAGTGATTTATGTAGGGAAAACCATTTCAATAGAAAAATCCCACACTCCAAAATTTTCCCAATATATTATTCAGAAATCGCAAAGATTACAATATACTTGCAAAGCAAGATTCGCACAGGAGTATCACCAACCAGAGATCCAGAGGCAACATGACTGATATCAAACTTTCAAAATACATCAAAATAAACATCTGCAATAAAATTCCCTCCTAAAATAGAGTTTCCTTCTAGGGAAAGTCAATCTAATAAAATATTGGCCATCAGATATGAGACATAATGATCAGCGGTCCAAATTTACAATAATTAAATATAAACAAAATTTTCCTTTTGGGGGAATTTCCCTTGAGCCCTCGCCAGGTCACACTACCCCTAGACCCCAATTGGGGGGATGATCCTCCAGGACCGCTTATAGGGGGAGACCCCCCTGCACCCCCTCGTCATCATCGGATGAACAATACCTTATGTATCAATAGTAGCTTATGTAATTTCAAGGTTGAGAAAAATATTCCCAATAATGACATCATGATAACCATCTCCTAAATAAAGATCACACATGGTCCACACACTCTCAACTGCAATACCAACAAATCCAAAGAATAAACTAGAACCAATAGCTCTAAGACAAGAAGATACAACCACCATACAAATGTCACTATTAAAAGATCACAATTAATATTGTAATCAATCTATCCATGAAATTATGATAAAAAAAAATTCTATAAGTCCCAATAACTAACTATACAACCACTCTACTCATCCATCCTCACATATTAATAAAATATATGAATGACCACAAAGAATAATAACTAATTGAATATACATGAACACTAAAAAGACTTAAGGATAGAGTAAGTTCACATCTACGTCATTCCACTACAACCAAATTGGTGGTCAATCCACACAACTTCATAACTTGTAGATCCCTAATCAATGCAACATGCAAAATCACCATCACAATAGTATCCTACAAAACAAGATAACCAAAATATAAATTATAGATATGAAGACTCAAAAACTAGATAACTTGCAAATATAATTTTCCAAGAAAACTAACTATCGAGTATTAGATTTTAAAAAAATAAAAAGCATATAAGTGTAAGTGTGGATAAAGTAAACTAAATACAATTAAATACACCTCTTAATAAGATATTGTATCAAGATTTAAACATGAATTAAACTAATTTAAAACAGAGAAAAGATTGAAAGCGTCTCATTGTCTCCTATCTCCAAAGATTTATCAAATTACAAAAGATCTCAAATTTGTAAGCACCATAACTATTTAAAATGCCTATCTAGAGAATGCTATGGATGCTAAATGCAATGATGTGATGATTACTAATGATTTCTAAGTGATATGAAGCTACTGTAAACTATCCTGATGAAAGCTGATATAAGGAAGCTATAGTAAAAACTAATGATGCTACCGTGATATGAAATCTAGTGATTTCATGATGCTATGATGATACTAAAATTCTAATGCTTATTATTGCTTAGTTGCTTGGTTGTATTCCTGCAGAGTAAGTTTGCATAAATTGGGATTTCCTGGGGTCCTTTTCATGCTTCAGAAGGTTGTATATATAGATTTTCGGCAACAGTTTTGCATAGGGGTAACACAATAGAGGCTGAGATTAAATCTGGAGATTTGAATGGTAAGAGATGAGAAAGTGGAGATGATCATGGAGGATTGTTCCTCCCCATGAAAACACTAGGCAAGATGAGAGGAAAGATTTGAGGAAGAAGATTGAGAGGATTGCCTGTAGGTTTGTCCCTGAGGCTTTTCTCGTGAATGCCAGTTGCATTAATTAGATTTGAAAAATCTAATTTTATTGGTGAGTGAATAGAGGGATTTGATTTATGTATTTATTTGAATATATTTATTTTATTCAAATTTAGCAAATTAAGAAGATTTAATTAAATAAAACAAATATTTGATATTTGCTTGTTTAGTAAAGATTAATATGATAAGATAATTAAATAACACAAACTATTGAAGTTGTGTATTTAATTTAATGGATATAATTTAATGGATAAAGTATAATAATGATAATAATGAAATAAAACAAAGTATTTAATTTTGTTTATTTAATTAAGAGGAAAATAATATGATAAAATAGAAGAATTAATAGTGAACTCAATATAAATAAATATTTCTATTTATTTACTAAGTAGATGAATTAAGATTAATTAATCAAATAATTTGTATTTAATTAATTATATTCTCCAGACCATTTTTAGGTGTCTACAATAAGAGATTAAAAACCTCATAAAACTAAACCACACCGCCACTTGTCAACATCATACATGATCATGTTGCTCCAATGCTCAAATGTGCATGAAAAACCATGCCACCATAATGATCACCATCACTATACCTATAAAAACTCCCATTGACAAGAATCCAAGTCTTACATCTATATCAACCATATCCTCAAACTAGAAGATAACCCATGTACTTGTCTCAATCAATGTCCAAACTCTGAAAACACATAAATCTATATCAACCAAAAACAAATTTAATAACCAATTGTACCATCATGTAGACCTCATAATAACATGCACTCCAATACATGTTCTCTCTTCAATTCATCTAAATGCTCACATAATCACACCTTGGATCTTAGGCTCCTATAAGTGATCAATCAAGTAACAAATTATCTTTGCTCATCCCAGTGAAAAACCATCTAATCCACTATGTAGTACACCTATAGATGATCACTATCACCTATTCAAAATAAAAAAATATAATGATGTGTACAAAATATGACTTGTTAATTATTCTAGAGTAATTTTAGCTTCATGGCATCAACATCTAATGAAAAAATAAAAATATGTGAACAAAACCTATACTACTATGTTGTGCTCAAAGAGAAATTTACAACTATCAAAAGTCAAAAATTTGATACTGTGGGTGAAGTTAAACCCCCTAGGAAAAATTACTCCTTTAGGCATATACAAAGGTGAAAGGTAGTTTTATAGTTAAAATCAACATGATGGCATCCTTGGCTCAGGAGTGATGCCATGGTGACAATGGTGCATAAGTTAAGAATAGGTGGCCATTCCATGGGTGTATGATGGTAGAATGGAAATAGTTTTAAATTTTTATTTGTTTTAAATGCATGTAGGTTGTTGGATGCATGGTCCACTTGATTAAGGGTCAAGACTAAGGGCCAAAGGCCTCACTAGCCTAGCAACCATTTTCCAACATAGATAATCTACTAGTAGTAATTTCTAATACACAATTGTCATTTTTGGTGCTATAATTTCATACAGGTGAGGGGGTCTATAGACCCCCACCCTCCAAATTTATTTATTTAAAATTTTCAATAAATTTTTTCCACAAGTTATATATATATATATATTACAATAGCGATCTCATGACTGTACGACCACGAAAGGGAGGGGATTGTTTTTCACTTGTAGGCCTTGGTGTCCAAAATGGGTTAGATTTTATATCAGTATTTGTCTCTCAAGCCTCTTAAATCTAAAGTCCATTTTGTCTCAAGAGGCCATTGTGAAACTTAACCCACAAAATTTCATGGTGAACAATAAGAAAAATCTCTTCTAACAACTCATTTTCAAATCCTAGATCTATAAAAAAAAGCCATATATATGAAAATATCAACCTACATAACATATTTCATACCTCTTGAAATATCTGAAATTTCTCTAGCATTTCTATGGCTTGAACATGGGTAGTAGCTAAAATTTTAGAGCATATGTAGAATTTCCAACCAAATAAAGAGGCTTATTGATCGAATAACTTAGTTTTTTTTTTCAATTTTGGCAATGATGACTTACCACAAGATAACAAATGAGGCCTAAAAACAAAAGGGAATGCATGCGAATTGAAGTATTTTCTTATGATCAATCCATTTCTAACTAGAAGTGTCCATTAATGATGTCAAGTTTCCACAATCCATAATATTGTTCATTAGTATTCTTGGATTAGATTGTGTTGAAGCTTTTGAAACAATATTTTGGATCACGCTCCATGATCCATCATCAAGATAATAGATAGATAGAGGAGACAAAATGGTTTGTTGGAAACCAAGATAAGCAAATGAGAGAGGGGGAGGGGGAATATTGCACATAGCATTGGGTATTTTTCCTTTGAATACTTGAACTAGAGGCTTGGAAAAATATGTCAAGATAAAAAAGATATATATACTATTATTCTCATCCTTAAGAAGAGTGAGGAAATAATCATAGAAAAATGCCCATTAACTAGGTGAGTAGATGAATTAGGCAAGACAATACCTTTAACTAGCTTTTGGGAGACCATGTGGGCCAAAAGATAACAAAAGCATTTAGTAGCAAGCATGTAAAGTGTAGAAGATAAAATGCATCCTTAATACAATCTTGATGAAAAAATACCAAAAGGCTTGGATTGCTAGTCTTAATGGTGATATAAGTCAGAGCATTGGTGAATAATATTTGAAAATACCATAGAAAATGAGGCCCAAAGCAAAGCATCTAAAGCATAGCAAGAATGAAGGGTCATTCAAAGTAGTTATAAGCCTTGGAATAGTCAAGCTTAATGAGCATTGTAAGTTGCTAAGAATGTTAGGTCTATCACATCCCTTCCCAAAAAACAATAATGTTGTTTAGAATATATTGCAACTTGATAAAACCAATTTTTTAGGTCAAACTTGTTGGGGAAGGAGTTGCCTAAACTTGAGAGAAAGAACTTTGGCAATGATCTTCTAGGAGGCAATTAATAAGATGATAGACTATCAGTTACATATTTAGGTATGAATTTAATATTGCCTTTGTTGATTATGTCTCCTAAAAAATTCTCATAAAAAGCTTTTAGATATATCTTATAAAGGTCTTCAACCATAGTAGCCCAAAAAGTTTTATAGATCCCACATATGAATCTATCCAAACCAAAAACTGTTTCTAGACATAGAGAAGTCAACATGACACAAATCTTCCTTAATAAAAATCGTAAAGAAAATTTAAATCATTAGATAAACAAACACAATATTAATACTTTAAAAATGAATATTTTATGATACAAGACCAAACCAATCACTTTCTGTAGAAAATAGACATTCTCACTATACACTATTAAATAACAAATTTACCAGCAAATTCCTTATTATATTTTCCCAACTCACTCCTTACAGCACACTGTTCTAACACCCAAATCAACACAAATACCTATTCTTTACCCACCCAAGTCAATACAAAGAACTATTCCATGGCAATGAATAATACTATTTGTCTCCATCAACCTATCCAAGAAAAAGCAAACAGAAAAGTATACAAGGTGCTTGCTGAGCACTTGTTTACAACTTGATAATAAAGTAGAGTAATATATTCAGTCGGTGAGCAAAATTTATATAATAAAAACTGGTAGATATTCTTTGATTTATTCCAAGAAGATATTGTCTTAGATGTTGAGGGGACTCCTTGTTATTAATGATGTCTTACTCACAACTTGAATGACTCATGAATTGACTCAGTTTGGCTGCTGTGAATACAACAATTAT